>CM061032.1:27091720-28291720 GCA_030763125.1 Hippophae gyantsensis
TTTTTTAAACAAAAAAATGCTTCAGTCGGGAATTGAACCCAAATTCTATGACTAGGAAGACCAGAACACGTTTTATGTTATAATATGTTTCTGCCATATTTTTATATGCATTTAAAATTCAATTTTTATAAAAAAAACTCCGAATATAATTTTAATTAATTATTTAACTTATGTTTGTTATATTATAATATTTATTATATATGTAATATTTATTTAAATAATTTTTGGACACATTAAAAAAATTATTTAAATACATTATGCTTAAATTATTTGTTTTAGTATTTGCATGTGTAAATTTTGTAATTAATTATACATATGAAAATTTGGTTAAATAATTTATGCATAATAGAATTAATCATTAAAGGCTCTTCATGGATTTAATTAGTGTTTATATTATTTATTTTTTCTTGTATAATTTATTGTCATATATGTAATCTTGAGATAGATAATATTTGCACATTTGACATTAAATTAATATTGCTTACGATTTTATACAATAATTAAGCCTAAAGATTTAATTAATATTTAAATGATTCATATAATTTAATTAATTAGGGAGTATCCACAACATCTTTAATTAATTAAAACTATAATAAGGTTGATGATCACATTTAGAAAATAAACATTAATTGTAATTAATCATATATGATATAATAAATCTTATCCACAGGAATTTTTATTATATTTTTGTGTGATTAATTAGGATATAATATCAAATTATATTTTCTAATTTACCCATAAGGATTAGAAAAAAGAACATAATTTGATAGTTTTATCGTAAAGTTAGGATGAATCTAAATGAATTAAAACTTTAGCCTACAAGCAAGTTTTATGTCATTAGATTCATATTTTTCATGATTTACATTGGTAAATAATAACTATAATTTAGGTCTCAAATTTTAATAAGCATATAATCTTTAATTGCAGCTTCTCAACCTGTAAATTTCTATGATATTCGTTGTGACATTCCCGATTTGAAAAGGGATAATTATAAAATATGGAAAGAAAGAATTATCCTTCAACTAGGGTGAATGGATATTGATTATGCTATTAGGAAAAATGAACCACCTAAAATTACTCAAACCAACACTCCAGAGAATATCATGCTTTATGAACAATGAGAGCGATCTAATCGCCTTAGCGTGATGTTCATTAAGACTAAGCTCTCTACTGGTATTCGTGATTCTGTTGATCAGCATAACAATATTCAAGACTTGCTAAAGGCCATTGATGATCAATTCGTCATTTCAAATAAGGCTTTAGTAAACACCCTTATTATGAAGTTATCTTCTTTAAGACTCACCAGTGTGAAAGGTGTGCATGAGCACATTATGCAAATGAGGGACATTGTGGCTCAACTTAAGCATCTCGAGGTTGAGATGTCAGAATCCTTCCTGGTGCACTATATCCTTAACACTCTCCCACATCAGTACGGGCCATTCAAAATCTCGTACAATAAACATTAGGATAAATGGTCAATCAATGAACTAATGACCATGTGTGTTCAAGAGGAAGAGAGGCTTGTTATGGAATTTGGTGAAAGTGCAATGTTGGCTACAATGTACATGAAAGGAAAATCTCAATACAAGCATAAAGGAAAAGGGATAATTCCACCTCAGGCTGATATTAAGAAAGAATCCAAGTGTTTGTTTTGTAAAAAGAAGGGACACATGAAGAAGGATTGTATCAGATTCTAGAAATGGCTTGAGAATAAAGGTAATCCAACCTCGTTTGTTTGTTATGAATATAATATGGTTAATGTTAATATTAACACCTGGTGGATTGATTCTGGATCAACAATCCATGTTGCAAACTCCTTACAGGGTATTCAAAATCTAAGGAGCCAGTGAGAAGTGAGCAATACATCTTATCCAGTAACAAGATGGGTTCATATGTGGAGGCTGTAGGGACATGCAGTTTGATTTTAAGTAGTGGTTTTATTTTAGAATTAGAAAAGACCTTTTATGTTCCAAGTTTCTCTAGAAACTTGATTTCAATTTCAAGACTTGTACCTTTTGGTTATTCCTTTCACTTTTCAGAAACATCTTTCAATTTATTTAATAAATCTGATTGTGTTGGGAATGGTATTTTGTTTGATGGTCTTTAGTGCATTAATTTACGAAATAATGTCACTCATAACGCTATGCATGTTCAAGCTGGCATTAAAAGGTGTATTATTGACGAGGACTCTTCTATGTTATGGCATAGGAGATTAGGACATATCTCCATTGAAAGAATTAAAAGATTAGTGAAAGATGGGGTACTTAGTACTCTAGATTTTACTGATTTTAAGACATGTGTGGACTACATTAAGGAAAAGCAGATTAAAAAGTCAAAGAAAGGTGCCAATAGGATTTCAAACATATTAGAAATCATACATACGGATATATGTTGTCCAAACATGGACATTCAAGGTTAGAAATATTTTATCACCTTTATCGATGATTTTTCTCGATATATGTATCTCCGCATGATTTATAATAAGAGCGAAGCATTAGATGCCTTCAAGAGCTTTAAGTTTGAAGTAGAGAAATAATGTGGAAAGAAAATAAAGATCGTGAGATCAGATAGAGGTGGTGAATATTATGGTAGATACACTAAGAATGGATAAGCACCTGGTCCGTTTGCCAAGTTTCTTCAAGAACATGGATAGTTGCCCAATACATTATGCCTGGTTCACCAGACCAGAATGATGTAGTAGAAAGGAAAAACTGAACACTATTGGACATGGTGCGAAGTATGCTTAGCAACTCCAATCTTCCTAAATCCTTGTGGATTGAAGCTTTAAAGATGGTTATGTATATATTAAACCGAGTTCCAACCAAGGTTGTCTCAAAGATGCCATTTGAATTATGGAAAGGTTGGAAACTGAGTTTGCGACATATGCACGTTTGAGGATGCCAGTCTGAAGTGAGGATTTATAATCCACAAGATAAGAAGCTAGACCCAAGGACCATTAATGGGTATTTCATTGGATATGTCGACTGGTCTAAGGGTTATAGATTTTACTACCCATTTCACAACACTAGGTTTGTGGAATCAAGAAATGCAAAATTTCTTGAGAATTACTTGATTAGTGGGAGCGATCAATCCCAGGAAATTGGTCAAGAGAAAGATCATTCAGATGCTTAATGTGCCACTTTAAGTAATGGACTAATCGTTATTGTTAACAACATGCCTTGAGTACAAAAACGTGTTGAAGAACCAGTCTTGAAAGTACCACAAGTTGTTGATCCTGATCCAGTAGATGTTGAAGTTCAAAATATTCATGTACATGTTGAACAACCAGCTGAACAACATGATCCTACTCCTTAGGAGAATGTTGATGCAGTATTAAGAAGATATACTAGAGTAAGGAAATCAACGATTCCTAGTGATTATGTTGTGTATCTACAAGAATGTGACTATAATGTTGGAGCCGAAAATGATCCTGAGACGTTTTCATAGGCCATGAGTTCTGAGGTTTTGAACTTATGGTACAATGCTATGAAAGAAGATATGGATTCTATGGCGTCTAAGTGAGTTTGGGATCTCGTCAAGTTTCTTGATGGTGTGAAAGCCATTGGATGTAAATGGGTCTTCAAAACAAATAAAGACTCACAATGCAATATTGAGAAACATAAGGCAAGACTCGTTTCCAAAGGATTCACTCAAAGGGAAGGAATCGACTACATAGAGACATTCTCTCATGTATCTAAGAAAGATTCACTTTGTGTGATCATGGCATAGGTTGCCCATTTTGATTTGGATTTTCATTAAATGGATGTGAAAATGACTTTCCTTAATGGTAACCTAGAGAAAGAGGTTTATATGAAACAACTTGAAGGATTCTTCTCTAGTGATGGTGAGCATTTAGTTTGTAAGCTTAATAAATCCATATATGGATTAAAATAAGCTTCCCGTCAATGGTATTTGAAATTCCATAACGTCATCACTTCATTTGGTTTTGAAGAGAACATCATGGATTAATGTATATACCAGAAGGTTATTGGGAGTAAGAATTTTTTTTGGTGCTATATGTGGATGATATTTTGCTTGCAGCCAATGATAAGGGTTTGCTACATGAGGTAAAATAATTCCTCTCTAAATTTTTGATATGAAGGATATGGGTGAGGCTTTTTATGTCATTGGCATTAAGATCCATAGAGATAGACTTTGAGGCGTCTTGGGTTTATCTCAGGAAACCTATATCAATAAATTTTTAGAGATATTTCGGATGAAAGATTGTTCTCCAAGTGTTGCTCCCATTATGAAGGGTGATAAGTTCAATTTGGACCAATTCCCAAAGAATGATTTTGAAAGAGAACAGATGAAAACTTTTCCATATACTTCAGCCGTTGGAAGCCTGATGTATGCTCAGGTCTACACCAGACCTGACATTGCATTTGTTGTTGGGATGCTAGGGAGATATCAGAGTAACCCAGGTGTTGACCATTGGAAAACTACAAAAAAAGTGATGAGGTACCTACAAGGAACCAAGGATTATATGCTCATGTATAGACAAACCGATGAATTGGAAGTAATTGGCTACTCTGATGCGGACTTCGCTGGCCGTGTTGATTCACGAAAATCAATATTTGGTTACATTTTCATGCTTACCGGTGGAGCCGTGTCTTGGAAGAGTGTGAAACAGTCCTTGACTACTACTTCCACTATAGAAGTCGAGTTTGTGTCATGTTTTGAGGCCACATCGCATAATGTATGGTTGAAGAGTTTCATTTTCGGGCTTAGAATAGTTGACTCTATTTCTAGGCTATTAAGATTGTACTGTGATAACTCAATTGTTGTGTTTGTGGCTAAGAACAACGAAAGTGCTAGTCGTAGTAAGCACATCGACATTAAATACTTGGCCATAAGAGAATGTGTTAAGGAAAAGAAAGTGGTCATTGAGCACGTAAGCATTGAGTTGATGATTGCTGATCCTTTGACTAAAGGCATACCACCAATGAAATTCAAGGATCATGAAGAGAAAATGGGAATTGGTTCCACTTTGTAAATGTATATATACAATTTATTAATAAAACTCTTATATATAGTTATATTTTCTCATATTCATGTGCACCTTAATTTATTTGAGAAAATATATATTTTATTGGATCAAGAATAAATATAGGATTTATTCATTAAGTTTCGTTACCACATAAAGTATAATACTTGAGAAACTAAATACATTGTAATACATGAAAGATAATACTCGCTCTTAGAGGACCTATCGCTATGATTCATGTATTTTGTTACTCAAGAGAATTCCGCTTAACGTTTGCACCAAGTGGGAGAATGTAACATTAGAGTGGTGCAACATAATGATGAACCGTGGTGATAGTTCGGTTTCGTCGAAACCGTACGTTGGTTACAAAAGCAAACAAGATTTTTGATGGAAGAACCTTTATAAAGCATCGGATCCTCTCACTATTCATTGCTTAATTTAAATACACTATCAAAACGCAGATAATAAGTGTGAGAAACCAGTGAGAGCATCAAATCGAAAATCCATTGGAATTCTCGTGTAAGTGCTGAAATTTGATAAATAGCACTAGGTTTGTTTTCAATCCATTTTGTTTCCGCTGTATTTAAATTTTGCATTCATATGGTTTTCTGAACGTTTATGGATTGAATTGTGATATAACATATGTTATTTTTAATTTTATCAAAATATAATTATGTAACTTAATCACGACGATCAGACATGAAATCGCATGTAAATAATAAATTATAAAATTAAAAATAACACATAATATTTTTAGATAAAAATAATTTAGATTATAACAATGATCTAAAAGTAAAATTATTGATCTATCGAATCACCTAATTTTTCCACTATGAAAATGAAACGTTCAAATACAAACTCAGTCTTATATTATACATTTTATTTAAAAACACATGCTCTATTTTCAAAATTTTTAATATTAACGTAAGCAAATATATACCAACATTTTAATTAACTTGATCATCATTAAGTAAACAACTTCACATATCAACTTGCAAACATATTAATACAAAAGAAATACAAATATCAACTTGCAAACATATTAATACAAAAGAAATACAAATATTGTATATTGTACATGTTTTAGATAAATTTTAATAATAAATAAATCTAAACTAATAGATATTCAACCTAAATCAATCAAAAAAAAACAATCTCCAACAAACCTAAAGCCACAGAAAGTAATGAATAAAAATCTGATGAATGAATAAATTAAAAGCATGAAAGAATCTTAAATAAAAAAAAAAGCTATAAGATCACCGAAAGTAATGAATAAAAATTAATTTGCCGAAAGCCATAGATGATTACAAATTAATATTACCCTTATTGATACCCTTTCTTATCAATTCAGCGTTAATCTGTTTTTTCTTCTCCTTTATTGTCTTTTTTCTTATTTTGTTTCTTTCTCTGTTGTCGATTTCCTTCTCAAAGTGGCGTTGATCACTAATTAAGATTCATCTTTTATGCGTTATTGATCCATTAACTCTTCTTTTAATTTATTTGCACTGGCTGATTGCTAATAATATATTCGAGTTGAAAGTTTTTGGGCACACATCCGAGACTGAGCAAGTAATGTAAATATATCGGTGATAGTGATAATATCGTAATATTAGGATTAATATTTTTTTTTATTTTAATTATTCAAAATCTTAATATAAAAAATTTCTTTTTTTTAGGTAACATCTTAAAAGCCTTGAAGTATATTAAAGAAAATAATATACGATAATTTCATAAGTTGATTCAAACTTAAATAAATATTTTAACATTAAAAATAACTAACATTTATAATCATTCTTTATATTTTTAGGCGATAAAATCTCTCTCTCACTATATGATATTTATAAAAATAAAGTAAAATTACATTTATGTCCGAGATTTTATAATGAAACAATCGTATAATCTAATTAATTAATCTTCGTTGCAAGTCAACAAATAGGATGGAAAGTGCACATGGGACCTCAAAACGTCAAACAAAGACATCACAAGGAAACTTGGTATCAAATTATAATAACATTCACTAGTTACTTGACCTCCAACATACACAAATTAAAGCTTTATTTGAGATGATTTTAACTACAATCTAGCTTCATTTTTAGCCAAAGTGGATATATAAAGAGTTAAGAAGGTATATTTCATGGACTATATTGGAGTTTATTCTAAAAGAATCTGAGAGAATAGATCATGTAACATCTTATGCTACCACTTGTAGTTGTGTAAAGATTTAAAATCATATGCTACGTGTGTGCATGTCATTGACCAATATAAACGATGGAGTCATCCTATTTTGTTGTCTTCACTTCATACTTATTGTAGAAAACTCAATTTTATACCCACATCACAAGCTATTAAACTAGATTTGGATTGCACCCATTTGTATGAGAAATTTATGAAATAGTTACATAGTAGTGAAAGAAATATACAAATTTAGATGTACATGTTACTTAATATCTCAGTATATTCAAATACAACTCATTTAGATGAGCCATTTGTAAACCAAAGAAATTGAGGTCATCCTCGTAAGGTTGATTCTTCAACGAAATGACAACCTTCTTATTTTGAGTATGCATTAGCTAAGAAAGTAATAATACATCTATGTTTGGGTCTTAACTAATTGTGTCTTTCAATGAGCCACAATTCACAAGAAAGAAGAAGTTACTAGTGAAAAGACCTCAATCAAAAAGATTAGTCGAATCTTCATCATATACAAGTTAAATTCCTATTGGACTCAAACCTTATATAAGGTTTTTAATGATTTTTTGGAAGATGCTAATTGTGGGTTTAAATTTGTAATAGTTGGACTTTGACTTGGGGAAGAATAATGGCCTCTTATTAGGACTTATATGCTTAATGAATGTTACAATTTCCTCCCAAGGAGTGCACTTTATTATATGGTCTTTTTGAAATTATAACTCAACTTATTTGTAAACTTTTCCATTTTAATAGTGGATATGCTCTTGATAATTATATGTTATTACTCGACATGGTACGTATCATTACATCTATATTCAAGGTTGTGGTGGTTGCATTCAATTTACACGAGTCATGTATATCTCTCTCTCTCTTTGGTTAGAGCCACCAAGCAAGCATAAGATGATTGCTATATAATTTGTTGATGGATATCATTTCGTAGGGGTAAGTCAAAACTCTACTATTAACAATATTTAGATTTGAACTGTATAATTAATGTTATAGTAAATAAATTTTTGTAACACCAAACTTTGGGGTTGTTACAAAAATACCATTGAATTTTGATTTGCTACTTTCATATCATTAAACTTTGCAATTGTTTCAAAAATATCATCAAACTTTTTTTTTACTTTGACACTATTAAACTTTATAAAATGTTTCAAAAATATCATCGACGTCAATTAGTCAATGACAAGTTACATGTATATTAATGGTATGTAACAAAAAAAGTTTGATGGTTTTGTGAAGTTTAATGGTATAAAAGTAATAAATTCAAATTCAAATTCAAATTTATTTATGTAATAACCCTCAAAGTTCGATGATAAAAAAATCTATTTATTCTTAATGATAATATATTGAATTATTTATCTCAAGTAATACCGTTAGGTTTTTACCTAAAAGCACCAATTCTCCCTATATAATCAACTAGACATACATTTTATAAACCATGTGTAAATGATTGATTTATACTTTATGCAAAGCAAATTGAAGATTATAAGTCATTACAATTATCTCCAACTAGTATAATGAAAGATCCAAAAATTGTGCTTGAAAATTGATTTCTTTTGTTTAGGTGTTAAAAATGTTAATTTTATATTGATATGGAATTAACACTTAGATGTGTATGTTTATATTTTGTAATGAAAAATATAGTAAAGTAAAACTAAAAAATGTTTGATAAGCAATCCAAACTTTTTTAAAAGGTTCATTAATCGTTACAAAACATATTATATATACTCGATAGAGCTTACCGAACCTTTCACCTTTTCAAACCTGTTAAATAAATCTTCCAAAATACATTTTAAATAAATATCATGTGCATAAACCGTACAAATCATGTCAAGAACGTCCCAATATCATTTTATAAATATAAAATGTTTTCAATTTGTATAGTTTATAAGTTAAGTAAAAATACGTCAAAACTATATGTTCCTCCAACTGAAAGATTGTTGAGATACTTTTGTTTCGAATGAACTAACACAAACTTACAAGAAACTTTGAGCCTTCTTCAATTTCTTATATAGTTTCTTATAGGTTTGCTCCTTTCCTCCTACTAAGTCATGCTCAACAATGGCCAATGTCTCTTTCACACCTTGACAAAAATGAAAAATTAAAAGTTTGTATATGTTGAAAAATCATGTAACTTTATTAGTAACTATATTTCTGAGAGTGAATTCCAGAAGAATATAAAACACATAGGTACAAATTATGCCTTAAAATGAAAGAAAACTCCAAATCTACTTTGTCGACGAACAAGGATACTACAAGGAATGTAAATAGATGCAATAACAAAGAGTGCGATTTTTTTTGGATTGTTGTTATTGATTCTATAGATTTTTTTTACTGACGTACCGTGGAAATTACATCTATCTTTATTATCATTCGATTAATCAATTCTTCAAAAGATATATCAGATTATGATGGAGTAAATTATTTTATCAATGAATATATTCTATTCTTTTTTATATCAATTATAAAAAAAGATTCAGGTTATCATTAATCATTTTAAGATAGTATTTTAGTTATATATAGGGTATTCTTCATCAAGTTTCGATGGAGTGATTATTTTACAAACACAATATAGCCAACTCCATTTGTTTTTATACATATAAAATATATACATTTAAAATAAATAGGAAATTCGTCATTAAAAAGAAAAATTTTACGATAATTTTCTGATAAGGCAGAAGGGTCATATATTTTTTTCTTTTAAGAAAAGAAATATATCAAGCAGTCAATCAGTTATTAATTATATAGAATCTAATTAACTAATATATATATAATACAGGGATGGGAGAGATTTAAGTCAAGGTTGGAGAGAGGATATCTTGATTATCATCCCAATAGGACTTATATCGAATCTCTATCTCCAACAGACTTCAATGGTTAAAGGTGACACTAGTATTCACTAAGGAAGTTTTATGGAACTTAAGTACTTTTACTTCAATGGGATAAATAGTAATCGAATATGTCATAATCCTTGCAAACTCTATCACCCAATTCAATTAAGATCATTATAAAAATCTAATAACATGTTGTATAATTGATGTAAAAAAGAGAAAAATCAAGGAAGGTTGTAATTGAGCAAGTCAATCTTATTTTATTCTCTTGATTATCAATTAGTAGTCTTTGAAGTAGTAGTACCCTACTATTAATTAAGTAGGAGCTAACCACTACGCTAACATAGGTTTCAAAGCTAAAGATAGGAGGGAATGAGTGGAGTCAAGCTCTGACCATTGTCCACTCTAGTCAAGCCAGCCATCTAAGATGCTATCCAATGTGAGTTCTTGAGAGAATGAATAAGTGTAATAGATGATAACCATACATTCCAAAAGGATTGATGACACATCTTCCCGGGGTAGTGAAATCTCCAAAGAACTCTTACTTCTTGCCCCTCATCTCCGCCACCATCTCCCTACCTTTAATACAATTAAAGCTAGTGTATAGTACCTATCTACTCATGTCAAAAAACTAAGGCTCATCTATAACGATAAAAATTTAATTAATTCTCTCTGTATACATGCCTTTTGTCTGGACCGGTGCAAGCACAATCTATTCATGCCCCTATTTTCAATTATTGTGATTCCTTAAATGTTTTGTTTACCATTTTTGATGGTATCAAGATGCCATTAATTATTTTTTAGGTAACTCTGCTTAGATAGAATGGAGTAGATAAGAAGTGGAATTTGATCTAAATCCAATTAATAGAAGCAAATAGAAAAGCTAGGCGAAGAAATTGATTTGGAAGAGATTTGTCGAAAAATAATTAATGCCCATTTCAATCAACTCTTCATCGTTTTTCTTTGGCTGAGTAGTATGTATTTTCATGGCGCTCAACAGAATTGTTTAGGTTTAGGGGTAAAATATTTATAGAAGGAATTAATAATTTGGATAATATATCCATACCTTCTTGATTACCAAAAAGAATTCCTATAACTTCAATGAACAAAGTAAATAGAACTAATACAAGTATAAGAAATAGCATGATATTGTTCGACTCATGAGAATACGAAAAAGTGTTTATAGTACCAAAATGAGAAATAGTAATAAAAGGTTGTGTGATAATTTTTACAATCTTATCAACTCGATATGATTTTTCCGGAAAAAAAAAGATTTTCATTATTATTGATTTTTAATAAAGGTAATAAATGAAAATTGTTTTTAATTATTTTTCCCTTTCCTCATAAAGATATTGAATAGAATGAGTTTTTTTTCTATAAGTTTAAAAATGAACATCTAAATGACCCTCAAAAGTAAGTAAATGGATTTGTAGGGATAAACAATATACATATAAATAAAGAATAATCAAACAAAACAAAAGGAGAAAAAGAGACCCTCGACTAACTAAATAGAAATATGGGGGGTCTCTCTTAGTCATGACTTCTTGCACGATTTGAAATATAGTAATAATAATGTGTTCTACGTAAGACACAAAGTAGCTTCATTTAGGAACTTTTGGTTACGATATGAATACACTAGGCTATATCATGTCAATTCAAATCTTATAAAAAGGGCTTCACCCCAATTGCTATATAAACACTCTAACAACTCAACTACTAGTGCAGGGTAACCCGCATCCTCTCCTTTCAGTCGACAAGTAACCTCCTTCTTCTTTTTCTTTATGATTGGATGAATCGGCTTTCTATGTCCTAGCTTTGAATGAATTTTCTTTGGAACCAGCCTTGCATTAGTCTTAGTATTTTCAATTTCAAAATATGGTTAACCATCATGTTAACTAAGCAATTGTGATAAACTGGATCAGATTTTGCAATTTTCTTCTATAGTACCTCGACGTGACATTAGCGTGAAGAGGGTTCAAGAATCTGTTTTCTTTTTATAAGAGCTAAAATCATTTATGTTGGATTTTGACTCCATATTGTATGATGGATCTTGAAAGATATCCCTCCAAGCCATACATACAACTTTCATTGAATACTTCTTTCCACATAATTCTATATGTATCTATGAGATCGAGTATGGAATTCAGTTAACTCACTTTAAATTAAGTAACTGTTTCCCTCTTTTTCCTACTAGGATTAGAAATCATTTATTTTACATATCCATTCGATTCAGTCCTTGGTTTTTTGAAATAATGTAAAAAGAAGTGCTTCGAATCATTGATATTTGACTCGAACCTGTCCTAAAAAAGTCATGGAATTTCACACTTTTTGTTGACACTAACTTTGTGCTAGTAGGCATGGTAATAAAGAGGATACAAGTATTATCCATAATGATTGGGTGTAAAGCATATGTAGGTGGCTTGGTACCTACTATATTTTCTAGTGCAATGAAGTTACATACTGTCTATTTTTCATTGATAAAGAGGTATTTCATAGGTTTATCTGGGTATCATCTTTATACTGTTGTATTAAATTATCTTGATTGTTTGCTTGTTATCTATATAATGCATACAATTTTGGTTGCTGGTTGGCCCATTTCGATGGCTCTATACAAATGAGCAATTTTTTATCCCTCTGACCTTGTTCTTGATCCAATGTAGAGACAAGATATGTTCATCATACCCTTCATTACATGTTTAAGAATAACCAATTCATGGGATAGTTGGAGTATCACAGGAAGGATAATAAGAATCTGGGTATTCAGAGTTACGAAGGTATGACCGATGCACATATTGTGTTTTCTGGCTTATGCTTTTTGGAAACTATCTAGCATTAGGTGTATTGGGATCTAGAAATATTAAGTGATTCATGTAAAAAAACCTTCTTTGGATTTTCCCAAGATCTTCAAAATTCATTTATTTCTCTCAGGAATGGCTTGCTTTGGTTTTGGTGCATTTCATGTAGCAGGGTTGTATGATCCTGAAATATGGGTATCCGATCCTTATGGACTAACCAGAAAGGTATAGCCTATAAATCCAAAATGGGTTGTGGAAAATTTTGATCCTTTTGTTCCAAGAGGAATAGCCTCTCATCATATTGCAATAGGAACAAGAACCAAAAAAGGAAAACAAGTGGACACACCTGAAACGAAACACATCTCAAAACTACCAAATTGCCCTCCCTTGTTATCTTGCTTACCTTCGAAGTTTATATCTAGTATTTAAAGTTTGGCTTGATTTGATATTGTTCTTGTTTCCCACACCAAAATAGCATTTTACCCATAGATGTCGAATCAACTGCTACACCTTAATGCATTTTGAAAAGAACCAACTAGCTCTGGGCTCGAGAGGCATTTCACCCCTGACCACAACTCATCTACTAATTCTTCAACATCAATTGATTTAGACTTCCACTTAGTTTCACCCAAGCTTCATCCTAGTCATGGATAGATCATCTAGGTCTGGGTCCATAGCAGTGACAATTTCCCTATGAAGACTCGTCACAACGACTCCAGTGGGTCCCTTTAACCCAACCACTACTTATAAGTCACTAACTTATTATTCAATAGGAATGTGATCAGAGCCAATGGCTCTTCCAACTACTTGAGAGCTTACAGTTTTCATGTTTTATTTCACTCCTCGATAGGGGTTCTTTTCACCCTTCCCTCCACTAATTTGTTGTATCGATTCATTCAAGGCATAGACTCCCCACTTCATTATCTTTTTAGCACAGGTGTTCATCAATGATGAAAGCCACTAAACTTAAGACTCTAGTTGAGAAAGAGGTCCAGGCCTAGGAGGATGGCTCTTAAGGACTTAGGAAGATGATGACACTATGAAAGTAGACTCATTAGCACAATTTTTTACATAATATTTGTTTATTTTATTCAATAAATATTATTTGGGGTTAAAAATATAAAAATATAAAACTTTTAGTGAAAAAGAGTGAAACTATAATTTTTGAAATTTTTATTGATTTTTAAATGAATTTTTAACGTAGGACCAATTAAGAGCTGCCACGTGATGCCATACCAGTAGAGACAATGAATCATAGATCACCGCGTGTAAGGAGTGATGTAGTGCCTCACCACGTGTCAACACAACATTCATTTTGAGTTTACAGCGCAATCAAACCATGTCACAAGCGTCATCACTTCATTCGTCCATCCATTCCACCTATGCGCAACGCTATCCATAATCACAAATAAAATTACATTGCGTGGCACTGACTCAACCAAACCAGTCTTCCTTTTCCATACATCTCGCTGTGATTTTCCTAGTGAATTATGTGTGACATGTGTGTCATGTTGTTATTGGCTAACATTGTTAATTTTGCTTGTTTTGATATCATCCATTGATCTAAAGTTGATATGACAGTCTAGATTCCACCTGAGTTATATTTAACCCCCTAATCACCCCATAAACCTTAACGAGTTATCGTTAGCATAATTTTGATTAGTTTTTAGAGCTAAGAAGAGATAAAATTACAGAAAAATTTAAAAAAAGATACAATTTTGGTGAAGATTCAATAGGAGATTGGCATTACAATTCAAGAAATTGATTGTATTTCTTCTTCTACTCTTTTATTTATCAATTTTCATGTCTTTCTTTATGAAAAATATGAGTTTTATGAACAAAATTATGTCTAGTTAATTTATTAATCTAGGGGTCTTATGAACCTAATTTTCACCATATAATGATCTAATATTTTAACCCAATTATGATTTCAATTTAATTATAGTATTTAATCTTATTTTTATGTTATTAATTGTTTGGTCAATAATTTATCTATAGAGGCAATTAAATAGATTTGAGCTTAATGAGTATTATGCAATTTAATTGACATGTGAGTACAATTAGGTTAATTACTATATGGTGTGTAGTTTAATTGAAAGATAAATACATGCTAGATTCGATTTAATTGATCATGTAATTGATTGATAACTATATTGGAGAGATTTTAGTGATTCATATGATTAGAAAATTGGGAGATTAAGTAGTTTTAGATATTTTCTCATATATCTTCTTAATTACTAAATCTGATTTAATTTATTATTGTTATTTATTTTTATCTCTTCTAATTATGATTTCTTAAAATATAAAAACACAAAAAAAATTATTTTTATGTTTTTGTTTTAAAAATTAGTTTCTAATAACATAATCTCCGTCAGAATAATTTTTCTTATCATTATATTACATATTTTGATATGTATACTTGTGTATTCACTGCACACAATTTATGTGTCTGGTCAAGTGTTTGGTGCTATTCCTAGGAATTATAAATAATAGAAATAATTTTTTTTATTTTTTTATTTACTTATTTTTTTTACAAACTTATTTATTTATTTATTTTAGTTAATTTATTTATTTTTTCTTTATTTATTTGTTTTAAATCAAAATTTATTTATTTAATTATTTATTTTTAATTTTTATTTAGTTTTGATTTAGACATCTTTTTTAGTTCTATTAGAAATACATTTAAGTCTATTGTATGAACAGAATTCGTAAAGGATAAATCTTGCCTTTATATCTCCAAATTGAACGTACTTTGAGGTCAATAAAGAAATAACAAGCTGTCACCCTAGAGGAAAAAATGACTAATACAATAGAAATAAACAATAATGAACTAAACTTGAACAATTAGATACTTTTGATGGATGATAGGGATAGAGCTATGAATGAATATGCAATACATACGTTAGAAATGCCGAATCTAAGTATTACAAGGCCAAACATTCAAGCCAATAAGTTTGAACTAAAGCCAGTGATGTTTAAAATGCTACAAAGAGTTGGAAGATTTAGCGAATTACCAACAGAGGATCCTCATCTTCATCTCAGATTATTTATTGAAGTTATAGATTCATTTAAATTCAGTGGTGTGACCGATGAGGCATTTAGGCTTAGATTATTCCCTTACTTTTACGAGACTGTGCTTGAGCTTGGCTAAACCCTTTGCCACCTAATTCCATTACAACTTGGAATGATTTGGCAGAGAAATTCTTGATGAAATACTTCCCACCAACAACGAATGCCAAGCTTAGGAATGACATTACTTCCTACCAACAATATGAAGGAGAATCTTTATATAAAGCATAGGAAATGTTCAAATAATTGCTAAGGAAGTGTCATCACCATGGTATCCCTCATTGGATTCAAATGGAGACTTTCTACAATGGTTTTAATGCTCAAAAAAGAAAAATTGTTGATGCATCTACTAATGAAGCTTTACTAGTCAAATATTACAATAAAGCTTATGATTTACTTGAGAAAATGGCTACAAATAATTATTAATGGCCAATGGATAGAATGACAACTATAAGAAGAGTAGACAAAGTCTATGAGGTAAATGATATCACGACACTTACAACTCAAGTGTCATCTTTAGTGAATCTTTTAAAGGTTAAAACTCGCCAACGAGTATAAACCAGGTATTAGATTCATGGATATCTTGTGCGTTTTGTGGGGGAGCCCATTTTTTTATAATTGTCAAGATAATCCTGAATTAGTATTCTATGTGGGTAATATGAATCAAAATAATGATCCATACTTAAACATATATAACTCAGAATGGAGACAATATTCAAATTTCTCTTGGAATAACAACAATTAGGATGGTAAGCAATTCAACTGTCAATCATTTCCACCACCAGGTTTTCAACAACCATAATAATCACAAGCCCAATAGAAGAAGCCATCTAATTAGGACAATACAAATGCTTTAATAGGAGTGATGAAAGGGTTCATCCAATCTGTAAATATAAAAGTGTCCACTCAAGAGGCTTCAATTCAAAATTTAGAGAAATAAATGGGCCAACTTGCCCAAGCCATAAGTCAAAAGCCTCAAAGTAACCTTCCAAGTGACACACTTATAAACCCAAGAAGAGAAGGTAAAGATCATTTTAAAACCATAGCTTTGAGGAGTGGAAAAACTTTAGAATAGGAACATAAGACTCAAAAGGTTAAGTAGGAACCATAAATTAACAAGGATGATGAGGAATTAGTGGATAAAGGACATAATTCAACCAAAAAATAGAAACCTCTACAAGCCCACCATTCCTTTCCCTCAAAGATTGTAAAAGCAAAAGTCAGATACACAGTTTTCAAAATTTCTAGATATCTTTAAGAAGCTGCACATAAACATATCATGTATAAATGCACTTGAACGGATGTCTTCTTATGCCAAATTTCTAAGGAACATACTATCTAAGAAAATGAGGCTTAGAGATAATGAAATAATAACCTTAACTGAAGGTTGTAGTGCCATCCTTGCTAGAAAACTATCCCAAAAGTTAAAAGATCTAGGTAGTTTTGACATCCCTTTCACAATTGAAAACATCCACTTTGAGAAAGCACTATATAACTTAGGTTCAAGCATTAACCTTATGCCATTATTGGTCTTCCAAAGAATGGGAGTTGGTAAAGCCAAACCTACTTTAGTAACATTACAAATGGTAGATAGATCAATTAAGAGACCTCGAGGTATGGTAGAACAAATGCTAATAAAAGTAGACAAATTCATCTTTATGGTGGATTTCATTATACTAGATATGGAAGAGGACCGTAACATTTATATCATACTTGGTCATCCATTCTTAGCAATCGGAAAAGCACTCATCGATGTACAAAAGGGTGAGCTTATAATGAGAGTGTAACATGAATAAGTAACATTTAAAGTTTTTAAAGCATCTAAACCCCCTAACATTGATAGTGCTAATGAATGCTTAAGGATAAATGTTACTGACTGTAGAGACAACTCAAAAGAATCTGTTGAGTCACCCACACTTAAGACTTTAACACATGATGTTGTAAGCAAGAACATAAACTCACCAAAATATAACTTGACCTATTTTAATTTTGAAAGTATTGAATCAAAGGTTGATATTGTGAACTATGTGAACTTTTTAGAGGACACGCCTCTCATGTGTGTATCAAAGGAGATTATGAAAAAATTTAAGATAGGATCTAAGCTTAAACCATCAATTGAAGGGCCACCAAATTTAGACCTCACACTTTTACCCTTTCATCCCCAATCAAGTAGGAAAGTGGAAGAGTCCAATAAAGAGGTGAAAAAGTTATTGAAAATACATAAATTGGATGAGCTACAGTAAAGTGCTTATAAGAATTCCAAGAAGTTCAAAAAGAAAAAAAATGGCATGAGAAGAGAATTGAGCACCGTGTTTGTAAACCAGAACATAAAGTATTATTGAAAAATCAAGACTCAAATTGTTTCCAAGCAAACATAAAAGTAAATGAACACAAAGAGATATGCCTTAGGAATTTATATGATCATCTAGTCAAAAACGTTAAACGTGACACTAGTTGGGAGGTAACACAATGTTATTTGACTTATATTTTTATTATTTTTCTTTTGTAGGTAAATAAATGTGGAAAATAATAGCGCAACAAGATTGAGCAGTTTCAACGACAGATGTGATGTGCCAAAGCTAAAAGAGTTTTCTTTCCTTTTACTTTTTCATATTTATATGTGCATATTAGGAACAATGTGTAATTTAAGTTTGGGGAAACTTCATTCTCTACTTTAGTATTTAGTATGCATTTTCAATTTTTAGGAAATTTTTTTATTTTTAGAATGTTTTTAATCATGAGTTGGGTAGAAATTGATAAATATATAGAAACTAAATACATGTATGCTTGATATGAAACATATGAACTCAATGATAAAAAAATGGTTTTCATGACTAGGATAAGGAATGTAACATACTCTTAAGATACTTACATTCATTATATGATATGCTTGTTAGTTTTGATTCAATTGATTCAAATACTTATGTACATGTTCATGATTGATTTTTGTGTTCTTATTGAAAGAAAATTTGTAGTGAGTTATGCGAGTCAATGAAATCTACTAGGTTTTAGAATCTATTTGATCGTCCCTTAAGGTGAAATTCTGAATAGTATTTAGCAAGAGAAATTATTTTGACCTTCTTTGGATTGATTGAGCCTTTCAAGCTAACTATTATTATATTTGTAATCACCCATTTGAGCCTAACAAAGAACCTCTTATATCTTTAAGCCACATTTTATGTCTAACCAATAAGCATTACCTTTATCTTCGCACCTTTAGCTTGTATGAAAAGGAAAAAAAATACAATCATGTGTTATGCTATAGAGTAAGATTAAATGTAATACATCCTATAAAAAAAGAAAAAAAAAGATGTGGAATAAAAGAATATTAAAAAAATGATAAGATATGGTGCACTGAAATATCAAGTAAAAACTCAATTATAGGTAAGAAGTACATGATGAACAAAAAGAAAGGTAAGGTGTAGAAAGAACCTAAATGTCTTCATTTATCGACTCCTACCTAAGTCTTACATTACATTCATGTAATCTTTATCTAAGTGCATATTTATATTAGTGGAGAGGGATATGAAAAATAAACTCATGAGACTTGTTTTAAGATTAAATTGATTAGCATGCTCATATAGGTTGATTTCATAAGTGCATTAGATGATATCATGTACATCACACACACAAATCAATTTGTCAAAAACCTTGCATATCCTTGTATTGATGGAATGTTGATAGATGAATATGTAAACCTCCTTGTCATAGAATTTTACGACTTTTAAAGGAAATAGTTTTTACTAAATATGCATGTATTAATATATATGTGTGTATGTACTACACATATCGTTTATTTTAATTAGCATTGGCTTTACTTGAGGACAAGCAAAGAGTTAAGTTTGGGGGTGTGATGACTTCATGAAAATAGAGTCATTAGCACACTTTTTTACATAATATTTGCTTGTTTTATTCAATAAATAGTATTTTTGGGATTTTTTTTGAAATTTTTATAGATTTTTTTATGATAATACATTTCATATCACAAATAAAAGATATCTATATAATACATATTATATACTTTCATATTTGTTAAATGTCATTTGGCTTTCTCAATTTCATTCTTATTGGATTCATTGATATGTTTTCTTTTATTTTTTCCAATAAATTCCTTGTATAGTTCATTTACTATAGTATCTAAATATTTCCTATTTGTAGAAGTATTCTCCTACATTTATAAATATTATTGTTCTGTTAAATTTATAAATCAAATTTTAACATTTTTTATCATTTAGTGAGCAACTAATATTGTACAAGTTGAAAGAATTGATTATGCGATTGAAAAGGTTTGTATGATTATACTCATACTACTAGACTATTCATCTAAATCTTTTTTCTATCTCTTATACAATCTAAATCTAAAATATCAAATCTATAATTTTCGTGAAGTTTGAACTCTGGTGAGATATTACCTCTAGTTTCCTATTGTAATCTTTATTACATTTTGGGTTATTTTTTTTATAAGGAATGTTAAGTTCTTCTAGCCTTTATCTATTTTTTTTATTCTCTATGTGAATCATATGTTCTTTCTTGATAAGTAACTAAGAAAGAAATTGGTTTCATATAATTTTTTTAGATCATATTTTCTGGTTTAAAATCAGTTTCACTTATAATTATTATATCATTTTCCTTTTCATTTGTACAAAGTTTTTAGTATCTTCACGGTTTTACATCTATTAAAATTAACAAACTAACTAATCTTTCTATGTTTCTATTCAAGGATTCATAAACTATATAAATCTTTAAATCTAACTCATTCTTTAAGATTTAATCTTACTTTTTATATTTTTTTAAATTTACTTTTACTAATTACTCTTTCTCGTAAAAAAACATCCCAAGATATCTTATATTTGTTTCTATTATTTATTGATTTTTTATTATTTTTTTATTCTCTATTATATTTGTCATTTTTATGTATAAAAAATTACTATTTAATTAAATTTGAGGGATATTTTTAAAACTTTGAGAGTATTTTTGATAAATATTCACTAAAGTATAGAATCTGACCAAATACCGATAGTGTTGTGGAGCCATTATTAACATAAAGGAAGAGAAAGTAGCACTCCCCTCTGTCAGTCATCACTTTTTCATTCACTAACTAATCAACGAGTCAAATAGGATAAGCTCTTCTCACTCTTTTTTTCCTTTATTCAATCTTATACCACTTTGGATAAAATGATGATGTACAACATGAAGACTAAAGTGTAACGATAAAACAACTAAACTACTTGTGATGAAGAAAACAAAAACATGTGAGCAGAGAGTAACATGAAATTGGAAGTTTTCACCCAAGGAAATAAGATATAATACTATGAGACCAAATAAAACCTAGCAGTTCAAGAGGGAACAACAGACAACTCTTTCAACTCCTTGTGCTTAATATACTGATGTAATATGGTCAGCCTAGCCGTCTCAAATGCAAAGTATCCAATTGCAGAAAAACAAGCACTGTAAAGAACTCGAGGACCCATGCCACGAGTAAGGCCAATCCATCCTTCTTCTTTCAAAATCTGCTTCACAGTAGATGAAACACCACCAAACATTACAGCAGCCACATTATTAACAGCCTCCCCATGAACCTGAGTCATCAATCTAGTCTTGACTACATCCAATGGCGTCGTTAAAGAGGCTGAAATTGCACCAGCTAATGCCCCACAAAATATACTCTGAATTGGCTCCAAATGACTCTTCTTAGTCCTACTCAAAACTGCAGCTTTCAGATACTCAAAGGAAGAATAACTCAAGACTCCAGCAGGTAAATTTCTTAACAAAGTAGCAGAATACCCAGCATAAAGACCCAATATACCATCTTTCTCCAAAATTCTACGTAAAACATCCCAAGATCTTCCCTTTGCTCCAGACTGCATCCTCTGAGTAATCAATTCTTTAGGCACCATTATAGCAGAAGAAACAATATTGCCCATTGCCCCAGCAGTAGGAGGTATAAGCACAGATGGGTACTTATCAAATTTAGACAAAATCGATTTTCCAAACTCACAGGTACCAAAATAAACAGCAGAAGAAAAAGTAGAGCCAACAACAACAGCAGAAACGCCACTATAAAACCCAATAATACCTTTACTTTGGAAAGTCTTGACGACAACATCAAATGCATTTTTATAAATCTCAGATGCTCCTTTGGTTTGCAATTTTGTCTTCACAGCATCAAGTGGGAGTAAACAAACATATGTGAAAGCTCCAGCAATACCACCACCAGCTGCCCCCATGAGGGCTCGTTCGAAAACCGAGAGGTTCTTCATGAGAGGTTGAAATCTGTGGCTATCTTTTGAGGTGGGTTTGATCCAATTTGAGGATTTGGGTGTTGTGCAGGTTGAGGCAAAGGGAAGGTAGGTGAAGGGTGAGTCATCAACTTTGGAGAGGTTTTGGGCATTTTCATGTGGAGGAGAAGAGAGGGCTAGAGTGGTATAATGGGTAAAGAGATTAGGAAACTGGGTCGGAATTGGGAGGTGGTTATGGTTGGGAAATGGGAGGCCAAGAGAGGTAGAGATTCGAGACTCCATGGATGAGCTCATTGAGCTCTCTGGTACCTGAATGGACATAGAGGTTAACACAACACGAGGGTCGGTAACAAATAAGTTTGTTAAAGTTTTAACCTGTCTAAGACAAAAGAGGGTAAAACAAGCCAGCCAAGTTTATCCCACATTGATTTTTCCAGGCCGAGGTTACTCATATGAGAATAAACTCCAAAGTTCTGGACTTTATCTAGCATAATTATTCAACAAAATGTCAATATGAAATAAATAGCATGTGATCCCAAAACACATAGTTTTAACATAAATTATACAATAAAAAGACAAAAGTGACCCAACATCTAAATTTTAATAAAACTAAACCAAGATATGCCTTGTAGGAGGTTAGCCACCTGCCAACATCGACCTCACCAGAGGCTCGATCACTGTCGGCCAACTTTCCATAGGTCCAACAACTATTGTCGGCCAACGTCAGAGAATCTGTAAGGCTTACATTTTTAGAATAATATGTAAATCTTACATACATATTTTTGAAATAATTAAGGGTTACATTGCTATTTGAAGAATCTGTAAGGGTGACATACATAATTTTTCGCCCGAATATACAAAAAAATTCTGATTGTAAATTTGCACCCAAAAAAAGACATTATTTAGCAAACTACTCATAACAGTGTGATATTCTAATCAATGTTGTAAAAATATATTTGAAATATCGAAGCGTTTTCTTCTTATGAGGTGAGGAGTAAGCCTCAAGATAGTTCGAAGAGTAAGCCTCAAACTTAACTTTCAAAGAGACCTTAAACATATAAATAATAACAATTATGAACCCAATACCTATGAAAATAAAAATCAATTAAGCAAAGTAAATCATACTCTGTGGAAGTGTAGATCAAATGATAGAACACTTACTATACATGCAAGATACATGGAGTTCGAGATATTAATATACAATATATCTATGTATAAATAAGAGTTGGCAACACATAAAAAAGAAAATTAATCCAATTAAGAAACATTTTTTCTTTTTATTGTTCTTAAAATGTGGAAAATATCTTATTTTTGTCATTTTAAAAATAGGGAACATTCTTCTTTAAAAAGTAATAATTAACATCATGAAACTTCATAACTATGTAAAGAAGAGATATACGTAGATAATTAAAAACTAATTAATTTTTCATTGTTTCTAATTGTAGAACAATGTTGGAAGAATTACAAAGTTGCCCTAATTTGGTTTGCATGACTTGATTTTTTCTTTTGTTAGCTCTTTTTTAAATTTTTGATTCTTATCTTTATTTAATAAAGTAGGGTGAGATTATGATGGGATATCTGTGATCCAACTTGTAAGAAAATGAAATTTTCTGAGGCATAGACCTCAACTGCCTCAAGAGTAAAATTCCTCGAGACTAAAAAGCCTCAAGAGTTTCGCCTCACAAGAAAAAGGCATAAGCCTCAAATTTCATCTTTTTTGGTGCGGCTTGCATAGAGGCGAGTTTTCAACATTGATTCTAACTGTATCCCTATTCTTGGAAAAATATGTAAGGCTTACGTACCTTTTAAGGAACCCAATAGTTATAATTGTAGGGCATAATTTTGAAGCAAAATTAGCTAGTATGTGCAATGCAGAACAACAAGAAAGATATGCTTGCAAAACAAGTGTTGTGGTAAGGCTTACCGGGCCAAAATGTTGTTTTCTTGCTTTTTTGGAAAACTGGTACACATATGCTATATATCTAGGTTAAAGAATAAAAATATACCATTATAAGGCCATTGTTCTGTAAGCAAATCACACTTTTCATTGCCGCTTTTCAAAAATATACCTCAATCTTTATCAAAGAGACAAACTCAGGGTTATACAACCCATTAGCTATCCTCATTTGAGTTCATCAAAATTAACAAAAAGTTATCAAAGAAATTTGATTTTTCTTCAATTTTCAAAAAGCAAAGCCATTCAAATACCCAAATTTAACTCCCAACTATGAAACGTAATTAAGCTAAAAGTCTCTGGAGCCACATCAAAGTCACTAACAGTAATACTCCAAACTTGAAAAAAAAAAAACCTAAGAACCCAATATTTAAAAAGAAAAATTGAAATAAACAAACAACCAAATGTGGATTGGTAAACATCAAGGGGAAAAGGGTCTCTTACCTTCTTCGACCTTGGAGTCGGCATCATCGTCGATATCAACGCTGCAATCGGATTACTTGCTACTGAGATTGAGCCATTTGCATATAAAAACTTTTGGGCCAGAATAGTTGTCGGCACGAGCAAGGAAGATAAGATCCAGAGTAATAGTAGTGATAGAGTAGGATTTTGGTTGATTTCCCGTACACTCTTCGTTGGCAGACACAACGACTGAAAGAGAAACGAGGAATTTGCGATGGACTCAGAAAAGACAAAGGCCCAACAAATGTGCTATCTAGGCCTTATCCATTAATGGTGTCCCTTTACAAAATCTGACGGGAAATTACAAAGGGCTATAAAAGGGAAATTAATGGTGCCAAATAGCATCCAAATGGTCGAGGAATGTAATTTTACAAAAATCACTTTACTGTATCGTTTTAGTTATACTATTTTACTTTTTTACCCTCGTTCATTTTAGGTTTTCTCTCGCTGTCTTCCAAATGTTTCTAGAATTTTATTTCACTAAATTCAATCATCCTTCTCTCTCTTAATCTCGATTCAGCCCTATTTCTCTCTCTTAGTCTCAATTCATCTCTATTTCGCCCTCGTCTTCTTTATTGTCACTTCCTCTACCTACAATTCCACTGTTGCTGTAATTCGGTGTTAATGAGTTAGTGTTATTTTTTTTTATTATCATCATAATGAGGTAATTTTTCTTGATGAAGATTCCCTAATATGGTCTCTTCATTGTAGAGGAAGACCTACTCATCCACCTCACCATATGTTCACTATTGATTATTATCTCTTAGAAGATGAATACATTTTAAGGTGAAAATTTATGAAACTATTGTAAATAGAAAAAAAGGAAAGGTTTTGGGCCTTCTGGCTGATGATCATTACGGCGTTGAAACTATTAATTAGAAGACGACTAAGGATTAAGAATATCATGAAGAGAGCATTAATTAATTTATATGTAATGTGATAGATATATGTACGAAAGATGTTACGTACCGGAGCTCCGTATTTTATATTACATACACTAAAGTTCCGGTGAAACCGTCGACAAGAGAGAGAATTGGTAAGATCTTACTTGGTTCGAAATTATAAAATTATAATATTTTGTATATTTATTAATTAATTTGATTTAAAATTAAGTTTTAAGATAAACTATTACTATTTAAGAAAAATTTATCTATTTATCAGGATGGATCGACCCGTTTCAAGAGGATTCATCCAAGACTCTAGATCTCGTTAATTCTAAGGACTACTATCGAGATTCTTCGGACCATATTTCCTAGTATCATCCTGATGTTCAAGCTTTTTCAAAAGATTTCAGACTCTTCCTATTTCAAAGCCTTTGGATGTCTCTGTTTTCCTCATATTGATGCTTCACAAAGAAACAAGTTTTCTCAAAAGAAAATCGTTGGAGCTACGAAATATATCGGCCTTGCGTTGACGCTTTAAATAAATAAGGGAATCGCCCGCTTGACTAATAGCCTCTGCCTATTGTCTTATTTTCTACTGATTGCTTGTATCAAGCAGGACGTAATAGATATTATTTAAGCAAAAAAAATATACTTCAACTAAGGTGTTTAAAATTGGATAATCCAACTCATATAATCTTATTAATACTAAAATAAAATTATAAAAATCGATCCAAATATACCAATTCTTAAATTGATACAAAATTAAATATTGAATACTTATTTTAGTTTTTATGCTATTTAAAATTTAAAATTACAATATATTATTTTTTATTATTTATTGTTTGAAAAAAATAAAATAATTAAGTCTTAATTTTAATCAATTACTAAAACATAAAATTTAATACAATAGTCATTTAGTTATTAAAAATAAATATTAAAAAATGAACCAATCCGGGATCCTTTCCAACCTATTTAAAAAAGTTTGGTTTAGATTGATTTATAGATTTTATTGGATTGGATTGGTACTTTTTAGAAATCGATTTTATTGATTTGGTTTCGATTTTAACTCAAATTTGAACCAATCTCTAGCAACAACTTAAAACTTTTTTTCATTATACTCTATTTTATTTTTAGTTTTCAATTATTTTTGTTATTATACAATAAAAATGTATTAATTGTCTATAAGAGCATCATGAGTGTTAGTAATTTTGCATACATAATTTTTACATTATAATTGCTTAGTTCATGAGACTCTTCACAACAACTTTCAAGGTTACATCATGGTAATAATATTAAATTTCTTATATTAGGTATCATTGCATACATATTCATGTGCATGTTGTTGGGATTGGTCTGATTTACAGAAAGTCAAATTAGAGAGAAGTCATAGCTATTTATAGAATGTATGGATCTCTTAGGGAGTCCATGTATATATAGAGTGTCATATGTACAAGTGTCGATTACACAGGGTAGACACATCTAGTCATGTCGGGAGGGCATAAAAGTAAAAGCAAGCATATTTATAGTTTGAGGACGACCATTATATAGCTCAGGCTAGTGGTCGACCCTCTAGATGCCAAAGCTCCACAAGATAGGTCTCTCACACGAGTGTAATTGTGGGTACGTACTTAGGAAAATCTTTGGGGGTGACTCGTCTTATGGCTCAGGCTATCTACTAGACTTTGGCTATTAGATGGATCGAGCTCTAGTCGATCCATATGTCCAAACATCCAATCTCCTTACTCTTTCAGCTCGATTTCTAAACTGTGATGGAAGAGTAATACCCGTATAGTAGGTTTGAACTGTTCAACTCCCCTAATAAATGCATGTCAGTTGATTGGAGAGAGAAATGTGGGTCTCTATATAATGAGGTGTTTGGGCTGAACCTCATTTTATCATTTCCTATACATCAAACAAAAATCAAGAGAAAAAATTCTTTTCCCCCTCAGCTCGAGCCATAAATAATTTCAATTCGGTGGTAAGAAACTAGCTCAGCACGTAGCTTATTTGCTCAGGATTTTAAAGTAAAAAATTCCTCGAGTTTAGCATCTTTCTACTTTCTTTCCAAGTCGGTTTAAAGAATTATTCTCCTTTTTATTTCACACTCGACCCTAGGTAATCTCTTTTTCTCATGCCTTACCTTTTTATGTTTTGTGATATTTTGTAGAGACCATGCATAGAGAAGAGACCTCAAGCTCGGCCTCTTGAGAAAGCCTATAATATCCAACTCACTCGGGATAACCAGAGAGTGATGACACGGGGTCTATCAATGAGACGAGCTCTTCAAGTGAAGGGGATCTATCCTAGCCTCAGCCTTTTACCTCCATCTCTCATCCACAAGTCATACCAACTATTAAGTTGAACGTGCCTAAGACTCAGATATCAGTCATTAGATTATAGAGGAAGAAAATGAGGAACTTAGGGACTAAGGAACCCATAGACAGTACCAAAGGTTGGGCGGCCGAGGTTAAGACTAGTGGTTTGTCACCTCAGGATGAGAAAAGGTTGATGAAAACATATGAAATCCCTTCCTTGATTCAAATATTGATTCCAATGTTAAGGGCCCATGACAATGACCCATCTCCAATTTGGTGGACGATCTTTCACGAGAAAGCTTTATGGTTGGGGGTCAGGTTTCCCCTGTACCCTTTCATAAAAAGATTTTTAACCAAGACTCAGCTCGTGCCAGGTCAGTTGATGCCTAATAGCTAGAGGTACCTACTCTTCCTTACACTGATATGTAAAGAGCTCAGGGTGGATCTGGAGATGTATGAGTTTAATGAAGCCTATATGTTGAAGTAGAACCCTATAGACCCGTGGAAGGTATATATGTCAATAAACCATGATCGTGGTATAAATGTGACCATTCTTGAGTATGAAAAGAATTGGGAGGAATATTTCTTCTACATCTCAGGTTGGTTAGAGACTCATATTAGTGACACAAGGCTAATAAAAAGCATCTGGATTGATACAAAGGTCATGATAGGAAACACGAGCTTATTCATGACGACCTTAAGTAAGGATGTGAAGCAACGCTTGGTTGATATCCAAAACTATCTACCTAAGAAAACCGCGTTGAAGCAACTATTAAACACCCTACACTTTGTCACTTATGGGTTGATGAGGCAAGGCTCAATAGAGCCCCTCCACAAAATCATTCATAAACTTCGAGCCCCCCCAAGCACCAGACCTCTCCCACAGATTATGAGCGAAGGTTTGAGATGGTCCCTAACGATGATGAACTAGCCCTAAGACTTGAACCTTTTCCTCCCCTCTTTTTTTATTACTCAACTATGTAATACTAACACCTCTTCAACCTTTTCTTTACAAATACTATGGAGTTCAATATTGATGCTCTCCTGACACAACTTAAGAGCAAGGTCGGTCCCCAAAGGGCGAGTTCTCAAAAGACTACACCCCTCATACAAAGGAAGGACTCTTCTAAAGAGGATAAATGAACCAAGTCTTCTAGGCATGAGGGTTTCTCCACCCCGTCTAAAAGGAAGAGTAAAGTGACCCTTGATAAGCCTGTGCTCAGACCGAAGCCTTTGAATGTCTTCAAGCCCTTATCAACGTCCCAGGATCGACACACTTCACCTTCTTCTAGCTTGGGTCCACAAGTATCTGACCACCCTGTAAGGGATTCGAGGAAAGGGAAAGGTATTGTTAATGATCTCACCACTAACGTGGATAGGGTGGCTCTGTATCGAGGTATGGCATTAGAGCAACTTGACCACTATATGTTCAACCTTTCTTTTATAGGGCATGAGAGGCAACTCAATACCATATGTAAGGACTGAGGTCATGATCAATTACCTTATGTACCACGTGTGTCAATCTAACCTCTCTCATTATGTATATACATTTTTGTTACTACGTATATTTCTTATGTTTGACCTCACATCGTTTGGCTCTTTTTTAGTTGCAGCTACTTTATGGGTTGAATAAGGCTCGATGTGTGGGGAATTTGAAGCATTTGCTAACACAGGAAAAAGAGAGCCATGCCTCCACTTGGGCCAAGTATGCAGTGCTATTCGTAAAGGCCAACAAGTGGGAGGGTAAGGCCATAAAAAAGGAGAAATTATCTAAGGTCGTTGTCAATATAAATGAAAACTTAAGGCATTTTGCTGAGCTCGGAAAGGCACAGAGAAAGGCTGAGGCTGAGATTGAGGCATGTAATTGCAAGCTAGCTAAGACAGAAGAAAAGGCATATGGTGAGCTTGATGCAATGACCAAACATCTATCCTCGAGCGTTGAGATAAGGTATGAGCTAGCCATAGACTCCTTCAAAAAGGTGGCCAAGAAGAGGAACTTGGGGGAGTACTACTACCAAATTTAAGATATCATAGTGACTCCCTAGTTCATGCCTATTCAATCCTAAGATAAGGGCGACGAAGAGGACTTGCACTCTAGTGATAGTGGTGATGAGACCGAGATGGAAAGTGCAAAAGGTGGGACTGGGGACCATTATTATTGGTAATGACTCGAGCCTCCTGATGAAGTAGTTCCTAAGTACTATACGTTTATCACCTCCTTTCGAGCTCGACGCCACTCCTACTTGTATGGTCACGTGCGGCTCAACCTTTGTAGTTTTATACTTATTAATGAAAATCAATTTGGTTTTGAGAACCAACTGTATTGCTTGCATAATTATGTATTTATATCATTTGCAGTGTTTATTTATGATGTTGACCTATCTCCTTATTTTTAGGACATGTGTCATGAGACTTTTTCTTAACATCAACCCCTATAAAAAGGGGGTGATGGGGATTAAGATTGAGGTGTTAACCAAGTTGATGTTTACAAATATTCTAAATATTCTCAAGATCTTACAAATATTCTTAAGATCTTACAAATATTCTTAAAATCATAGACAAGTGATAGATTTGGAATATTAAATTGGATGCAATGATTGATTTAGGAAGTAATATTTTTGTTTTAACTAATGAAATATTAAATTGGATGCAATGATTAATTTAAGAAGTAATATTTTTGTTTTAACTAATTATGGGTTTTTTATGTTTAGTAATTTTATTTTAGTTAATTGTGGGCTTGTATTTTAAGTCTTAGTTTTTTTATTTAATTATTAGTCTTTTATGTTTAGTAATTTTTATTTTAGTGAATTGTGGGCTTTTTATTTTAAGTCTTTTAGTCATTTATTATTAAGATTGGATTAGGCCCATTAGGCCCATTCCATCTAGGGTTTTTTCTTTTAGGGTTTCTTGCTCAATAATGAAAATGATATTTCATAAAGATTCTTGCTTTGTCTTTTTATGTTCTTGATTGAATACTTGAATCGGAATTATCAAAGGGAGTGATCATCCTTTGTGACGTCTTAATGTTTAGGTTATAAGGACTTTGTTTCCTTAGGGTTCTAATTTGACCATCTTCAATACGTTCTTAGCAAATCAATCGTTTCTATTCCTTTGAGTTCGTGGGTTCTTAAGTTGTTCGCCTACATTGTCCGCATCATTTGGTATCAGAGCCTTGGTTACTAAAAACAGGTTATCTATCTTCATCTATCTTTGTTTTAAATTTTAGATTTCAAAAAAAATTGTCCTTTGATTGTTTTCTACGTTCTTGATTGTTTTCTACGTTCTTAAGTCACAAATCACAAAAAATAAGAGAAATTTTGTCCTTTTGAGTCTTATGTTTTCTACGTTCAATCATCTTTGTTCTTAAAAAAAAGCAAAAAAAAGGAGAAGAGGGTTGTTGTTCGCAGTTTCAAAAAACAATTTGATAAATCTGAGTTACAACTTTAAACAACCATAACTTTTGACTCAGGTAACGAAACGACTATTATAATATATCACATAGAAGGTCGTTTCGATTCCTATAACCCTACACCATTAATCTCTTGCGTTTCGTACCATTTTCAACCCCAAATTTTGTTGTTTAGAGCACTTACCGAAGGGATAAAGATTTGTCATAGCTTTTGTGTTGTTTTTGGTTCTTCCACATTACGGTTACAAATTTTTTTTGTGAATTTTCTATTCACAGTAGAAGTAGAATTAGTAAAAAAATTAAAAAAATTAAAAAAATAATAAATAATAAATAAATAATAAATAAAATAAATAAATAAAATAAAAATAAATAAATAAAATAAATAAATAAAATAAATTAAAAAATTAAAAAAATTAAAAAAATTAAAAAAATTAAAAAAATTAAAAAAATTAAAAAAATTAAAAAAATTAAAAAAATTAAAAAAATTAAAAAAAATTAAAAAAAAATTAAAAGAAAGAAAGAAAAGAAGATCATAGAGTAGATTGTTCAAGAATCTAATTTTTGTTTTCTAAGTGAGTTTTCTTGTTTTTGTTGAAATTGGGTTTCCTTTATTTTGTTCTTGCTGCCAAAGAGTCTTTCTATAAAGTCCTCCTTGTTCAAGAGTCTTTCTCTAGAACCGTCTTTGGTAAAGAGTCTTCCTGTAGAGTCATATTTGGTAAAGAGTATTTCTTTAAAGTCCTCCTTGGTCAAGAGTCTTTTTATATAGTCTTCTTTGTTCAAGAGTCTTTCTTTAAAGTCTTTTTTGGTTAAAAGTCTTTCTTTAGAGTCCTCTTTAGACTTTCTTTATATCCTCAATTAAGGTTTTTTTAAATTATGATTTTCAAGATCTTGAAAAGATTCTTTTTGGGTCTTTAGAGTTCTATTTGGACTTTATTTTTGTCATCATTTGCCATTAAGTTTTTAGAATTCTAAATTTTGAGATTATCATCAAAAATGGTTACTTCTTGAGATTAGTTGGATTCTTTGATTTTATTAAGAACACAAAATAAGGTTGGCTTGAGCTTTAAATGGAAAAGGCAATAGAGATAAAAAAAGAGACTGAAATAGCAAAAAAAAGAAGAGAGGCCAAAATAGTAAAAAAAAAAGAGTGATAACATTATGATTTGAGAGCAAACACGTGAGAGAGAGTGTGAGTTATCTCATTTTTTCTACAGTTTGAAAACATGAGTAAGGAAGGAAGAGAACCATAAGAGGTCGACTTAAAAGTCCTCTTCAATAATTTTAATGACCAATTTAAGAAGTTAAATACAAGGTTGGATGATTTAGAATCATCTTCCGATTCTAAATTACATAAAAGAAGACATAGAAAACTTGAGTTTGAGGAAGAAGATGTCGATTCCATAATGAAAGAAATAGAAAGTTGTAAACGGGACAGAAAGATCATGGTTGTACAGACAAATGGAAAAATCAAAAGTGTCAGTTCATATGACAAAGAGATACCACTAGTGAAGGATGGTTCTAATGTTGAAGTGGAAGAACTTGTACATAGAGATTCACTTGTCACAAGAAGAATCCTAAATATACCACCTAATGATGAAGAAGATGACAAGCACCGTGATCATATTTTCCACACAAGATGCCATGTGAAGGATAAAGTATGTGCATTAATTATTGATAGTGCGAGTTGCACTAATGTTGCTAGTACCTTGTTGGTAGAAAAGTTAAAATTCAAGTGGCATGAGCATCCCAAACCATACAAGCTATCTTGGTTGAATAATTTTGGAGAAGTGGAGGTTAACAAATAAGTTTGGGTTCCTTTTTAAATTGGAAAATGTGAAGATGAGGTTCTTTGTGATGTGGCACCAATGTATGGTGCTCACATATTGCTTGACCGACCATGGCAGTTTGATATGAAAGTGTTATATGATGGTTATATAAATCATTATTCTTTTGAAATGAACTACCAAAAAGTTGTATTAGCTCCTCTCAAACCTTTGCAAGCTTATGAAGAAAAAATTAGGATAGTAGGAGAGTGCAAGATGTGGGAAATTAAAACAAAAGTGTGAGCAAGAGGAAAATAAAAAGAGAGCAAGTGAGGTCGAGTAGAAAAATGGAGAGAAAAGTGAAAAAAATGGAGAGAAAAATGAGCATAAAGTAGAGAAAAGTTAGCGAAAAGAATAGAACAGTATGCAAAAAAGTGAGAAAAGTGAACAAAGAGAGAGAAAAATGAGCATAAGAGAGAGGGAAAAAAAATAAGTGTACTTGTACTTATGTACAAGAATGTTTATATTTCTACTAACGATCTTAATTCATCTTTACCTAGTGTCATTATATCTTTATTTCAGGACTTTAAGGATCAACTTCATGAAGAGATTTCCTATGAATTACATCCTTTGCGAGGCATGCAACATCGAATAGACTTCATACCTAAATCCCCAATACTAAATTGACCTACATACAAAGCTAAGATTCGAGGATGAATCTTTTATAAGAGGAGGAGAATTATAGAGATTGAGGTGCTAACCAAGTTGAGGTTTACAAATATTCTAAAGATTCTCAAGACCCTACAAATATTCTTAAAATCGTACACATGGGATAGATTTGGAATATTAAATTGGATGCAAAAATTGATTTATGAAGTAATATTTTTGTTTTAACTAATTATGGGCTTTTTATGTTTAGTAATTTTATTTTTGTTAATTGTCGGATTTTATATTAAGTCTTAGTCTTTTATTTAATTATGGGCCTCTTATGTTTAGTAATTTTTATTTTAGTGAATTTTGGGCTTTTATTTTATTTTAATTTTTTTAGTCTTTTATTTTATGGTTGGATTAGGCCCATTCCATCTAGGGTTTTTTCTTTTAGGGTTTCTTGCTTATTACTAAAAAGAGCTATGTAATTTAGAGGCAAGACGAATATTCATTAATGAAAAGTATATTTCATAAAGCTTATTGCTTTGCCTTCTTGTGTTCTTGATTGAATACTTGAATCTGACTTATCAAAGGGAGTGATCATCCTTTGTGGCGTCTCAAGGTTTGGGTTTTAAGGACATTGTTTCCTTAGGGTTCTAATTTGATCATCTTCAACACGTTCTTAGCAAATCAATTGTTTTTATTCCTTTGAGTTCGTGGGTTCTTAAGTGGTTCACCTAAAGGGTCTGCATCAAGGGGTTAGGGACACTTGTTAAATCCAGACAATATTATTGAAATAGTTTCCAAATCCTCTCCATATTTTTTGTTCGAACTTTATGTATTTTGACCGCACTAACAGACATTCAGTTTGAGCTTTAAAACTAGAAAATGGTAGACTTAAGACTGAGGTGAGGGAATTAAAAATTGAGCTATCCAAGCTCAAGGATAAGCTAAAATTTTATATAAAGGCCAAGTGTGAGCTTGCCTCTTGTAAGGAGCAGCTATCCCAAACTTAAGCTTGGGAGAGAAGTACCATGACTAAAATGGCCGCCCGTGTGAACAGGGAGTCCCATCGGAAGAACTTCTATAGGAAGTGATTTGAGCAGGTCTTCCTTAAAGTGATGGGCGTTACTAAAGATTTGGAACATTTGGTGCTCGTATTGATCTCAATCCCTCTTGAAACAATGGCCAATGTATAGAAGAAAATGATCAAGATTTAGGTCAAGCTGTTACCCTTGGTAGAGGAGACAGACAACCTGAACACCGATCGTGTGTTTAAGTGTCTAAGGAATCTTTAACTTTGGGAGACCGGGCTATGTATTAATAAACTTTAAGAGCATTGTAAGCTCAAACAATAAAAATATTTTTAATAGAATGCACCTATGATGCCAGACCAATGTATTTTTCCATGTGTATTTCCTCTCCAATTTTTTAAAGGGATAAGCTCATTTTATCTAGTCGATGTAACCAACCAGAGTGCTCTTCCCGGTTTGTTACCGAGGTAATAAACTCATTACATGTAGTAATCAGGGAGAGCATTTTTCCTGGTCTAAAGATTGAGGGTGCTCTACTTGGCTCATAACTGAGGTGGTCAGCCCGTGACATATAGTTGTGGGAGAGAGCATTCTACTTGATACCTGACTGAAGTGCCCAACTCTCTCTTCAATGTCAGAGTGCTCTACCAGGTTCTTAGTCGAGGTGGTCAACTTGTGAATTTTACAAATGTTATGATGTTATACCTGGTTCCTAACTGAGGTAATCAGCCCGTGACATATAGTAGTAGAAGAAAGATTTCTACCTGGTTATTAATTGAGGTGTTGATGACTCTATGAAAGTAGAGTCATTAGCACACATTTTTACTTAATATTTACTTATTTTATTTAATAAATAGTATTTTTATGGACAAAAATATTAAAATATAAAATTTTAGTGACAAATGGTGAAAATATAATTTTTGCAATTTTTTTGGATTTTGTCAGGAATTTTTATGGATTTTTTATGAATTTTTAACAAATGACCAATCAAGAGCTACCACGTGGCATGCCACGCAAGCAAAGGAGCTAACTAAGCAAGCCATGCAGACGCCATCCAAGCACGAAAAGTGAATCACGTCGCATCGGGTGTAAAGAGGAGAAATACATACCACGTCTCAGCACGACGTTCAATTCGAGTTGGGAAATTGGTCAACGCGTCATGTCACATGTCTCTACCCCATTGCTCCACGCTATCCACTTGTGCCCCACGCCATCCGTTTCTACAAATCACGTCATGCTACGTGTCACTAACTCGGTGAGCGTTGACTCTGATCGGTCTCCCCTGCCATGCGTCGCTCCCTGATTCGCCCAATGAATTCTTGATGCTACGTGTCGCACTGTGATTGGTTGGAACTATTAGTTTTACTTGTTTTGATCGTAGCCCTTGATCTGAAGCTGATCTAATGGTTCAGATCACACTTGAGCTTTATTTAAGCCCTTAATCACTACATAAATCCTAATTGGCCTCCATTTGCATAATATTGGTCATTTTTTAGAGCTAAAAAGAGAAAAAAAATACAAAAAAATTATAGAGATGACACAATTTTAGTGGAGAGTCAAGAGGAGATTAATACTACAATTCAAAAGATTGATTATATTTCTCTTTCTACTCTTTTTTTTTATCAATTTTATGTCTTTCTTTATGAAAAATATGAGCTTTATGAACACAATTATGTCTAATTAATTTATTAATCTAGGGATCTTGTGAACCCAATTTTCACCTAGTGATGATCTAAAAATTTACCCCAATTATAATTTTAATTTAATTATATTATTTAATCTCATTTTTATGTTATTAATTGTTTGGCCAACAATTTATCTATAGAGGCAATTAAATAAATTTGAGAGAATTATTTAATTGTTTGTCTTAATTAAATAACATAAATAGTTCTAGGCAAAGATATATGATTCTTATGTATGTGATCCATAATTGATGAACTTAATGAGTAGTATGCAATTTAATTGGCATGAGAGTGTGATTAAACTAATTTCTATATGGTGTGTAGTTTACTTGAAAGAGGAATACATGCAAAGTTAGATTCAATTGATCATGTAATTAATTGATATTATATTGAGAGAATTTTAGTGATTTGCATGTGTAGAAAATTGGGGGATTAAGTATTCCTAGATATTTTCTCATATATCTTTTTAGTCACAGAATCTAATTTAATTAATTATTTATATTTACTTTTAGTTATTTTAATTTTGCTTCCTTAAAATATAAAAACACCAAAAAAAATTATTTTTAGTTTTAAAAATGTGTTTCTACTAAAATAATCTTCGTGGGAATGATCTTTTCTTATCATTATATTACTTCTTGTGATACGTATACTTGCTTATTCATTGCACACACTTCGTGTCTGGCGATCAGGTGCTCAACTCTTCCTTCAATGTCAAAGCACTCTACTGGTTCCTAACCGAGGTGATCAACTCATGACTTTTACAAGTGTTAGGGTGCTCTATCTAGTTCTTGACTGAGGTGATCAGCCTGTGACATATATTAGCGGGAAAGACCATTTATTTAAAGAACTCACTTCATATGTATATATACAAGGATGGTACATGAAAGTAGTAAATTAAGATACATCAGAAGTGATATTTTTTAAGTGTTGAGAATTTTAGCTTGTCCCATCCTTAACTCCCTCAATGCTTTTCAATAAGTAGGTCCCCCATGGCGTTGTCTCAACTATTTGTTACGGTCCATCCCAATTTGCACCCATTTTTCCTACCATCTATTCCTTCTTGCTAGGGAAGACCCTACCTATGGTGAAAGCTTTGAAACGCATAACCTTATTGTAATAATTTGATACTTTTTTTTTCTCGATCATCTGCCTGAAGGCTTCGTCCCTTTTTCTCTTCTATAAGGTTCAGTTCGATTTCTTTACTCGTAACATTCTACTCCTATGTTAAGATCGACCTTACAGTGGGTACTATAACCTCAGTTGGTATCAAGGCTTCAGTCCCATATACTAAGGAGAAAGGTATCTCGTTAGTGCTCCCTCGACGACTAGTCCTAATAGCCCACAATGCCCCAGGAAGCTCCTCAACCCATCTTCCTTTTGCACTCTCCAACCTTTTCTTTAGTAGGTTGATTATTAATTTGTTAATGTATTCTGCCTGACCATTGGCTTGGGAATAATATAGCATTAAGTGACACATCTTGATGTTGTCTTTGATGGCAAACTACTTGATGTTACGACCTATAAACTGTCTCCTGTTATCTGTAACGAGCTCTTTAGGCAAAATGAATCTACAAATTAAAGATTTCCAAATAAATCAAATTACTTCTTCCCAGAGGCTCCACCTCGATCCATTTGGAAAAATAATCAGTAACCACTAGTAAAAAAATTCTTTTGACCCTTTGCTTGAGGTAGAAGTCCTACTATATCAAGCCTCCACTTATAGAAAGACCAAGGGCTTACCACCCCCATCATAGTGTTTGGAGGCGTGTGTGACAACGGGGCAAATATTTGGCCCATGCCTCATAATCCATTAGAATAGCCTTATTCCTCCTAAATTTGAGTCGCATTCTCCGTCATATGCCTCAAACATTAGTCTTTTAGATCCTTCCTTAGCTATGCATAAGAGCCTAGGTCTAAGAGCGGTCCTTCTATATAACTTATAGGGTTTGATCAAGTATCGTCCTGCCTTGACCTTGATTTCCTTTACAAGTTTGCAATCTCAGGTAGGTCTCGCATTTCCAAGAAGTTAAAGATCAAGGTGAACCATGGGTTAGTAGGAGCATTTACACACCCGACTATTCTTTCGGCTTCTTCCAAACTCGATTCTGCCAAGATTGTTATCGAAACCACTCGAGTACGGTTGGTCTCTCGAATGAAATATAATGTGGCCAAAGTGTCAGCGTGACCTTTCTCATTTTTGGTTATTTGTTTGATCTCAAAGTTAGAACATTTTGAGCATTCTTGTTTTAGCCTCTCCAGATATTTCCTCATCTTTCCATCTTCGGTTTCAAACATCTCCAAGTACTGGTTTACCACTAGTCAAGAATTGCTATACAAAGTGATCTTATCTGCCCTGATTTTATTTGACATCATGGCCCCAAATATAACCACCCTATACTCTGCAACATTATTAGTTTCCTAGAAATCCAACCTAATAGCATACTCAAAACAATTTTTATCATGATCAACTATGACCACCCTTATCCCAACACCATTGACATTGTATGCGCTATCAATGAACACTTGCCAGGTTGGCATCTCTTTTTAATCCATACCACACACTTTTTCTTGTGCCTCATCACCAAAGACTTCTAATGTCTCATTAAATTCTGCCACAAAGTTAGCCATCGCTTGCCCTTTGGTAGTTGTTCTAGCCTCATACTTAATGTTGTACTTTCCCATCTTTATGGAAATTTGCACCAATCTTCCTAAGACTTCTAGCCTCATAAAAACACTTTTGAGTTGTTAAGAGGTAAGTACTACCATTATGTGTGAACTAAACTAATGCTTAAGCTTCTGCGCACTGATTTTCAAGGCGAAGGCTAACTTGTCAATCGTTTGGTACCTTTTTTGAGTCTGTCAAGCTTTGACTAATGTAGTAGATTGGATGTTGGACCTTGCCTCTTTCAACTATAAGTATGGCACTACAAGTTTGAGGGACCACAACCAAGTATAAATAAAGTGTCTCTCCTAGGAGGAAGCTAACAAAGATGGGAGGTTTGCTAAAGTATTGTTTGATTCCTTCAAAGGCTCTATCATAGTCTTCGTTCAAGAAAATTTACATGTTCTTCCTCAACATTTTAAAGAATGGAAAGCATTTGTTTATTCATTTGGAGATGAACATGTTTAGTACCACCATTCTTCCATTCAATTATTGGATCCCTTTTAGATTGGTAAGAAGTCTTATACTCACTAGTGCCTATATCTTGTCTGGGTTGGTTTCAATCCCTTGGACACATATGAGGTAACCTAAGAATTTTACATAGGTAGCATGAAAGACACATTTCTTAGGATTGAGCCTCATACCATACCTTCATATTATTAAAAATATCTCTTTCAAGTCTTTGACGTGGTTTAGTGGTTGTGCTGCCTTTACCACCATATCAGCCACATATGCCTCCAAGCTTTTTCCCATGTGATCTACAAACATTTCATTAACGAGGCGTTGATATATGGCACCCATATTCTCTACGTCTTTTGGGTACATCCTAATCTGATGGTAACGAGAGTAGGTATCCAAAAAACTCATTAATCCAAAATAGACAGTAGTATTAACTAGTTGATTGATACTGGGGATGGGGAAACAATCTTTGGGGCATGCGTTGTTTAAGTTTGTAAAGCCACATACATATAGGGTGATATGCATGCCTTCTTCACTAGTACCATGTTTGACAACCAAGTAGGGTAGCTGACTTCCCTTATAATCCCTATCTCTATGAGGGTGGTTACCTTACTTTTAATCACCTCATTTTTGTCCCTGATAAAATTTATCTTTCTTTGTTGGATAGGTTTAGCCTTCGGATCAACATTTAATTTTTGGGTTATAAATTTTGGGTCAATCCGAGGCATGTTTGTAGGGGTCCATGAGAAAACTTCATAGTTCTCTTTTAGGAATTACACTAGTTGCTCTTCCACCTATGTTGTCAAATATGCACTTAGCTTTAAAGGGTGATTCTCCTCCTTATCTTCCATTGGTAGGTCTCGTACTTCATTTGTGTTGATAGAACGTGCTAGAATTTTACCCCCTGGCCTCCTTCAAGAGAAGCCCGGTTGTGCTTGCTACTTGGAAATGACCACTTTTATACTAGCATTATAACAGCTTCTGGCCTTTTCTTGGTCTCCCCATATCTCCTCTGTATCCCCCTAAGTTAGGAATTTGATCACCTGGTGGAAGGTGGATAGGATCGCCTTCATCTTGTGTATCTATGGCCTATCCAAAATGGAATTGTAATAAGCTGGGACATCAATTACCACAAAGTTAGTCATCACTATTGACCCTTTGGCCATAACAGGTAGCACCACGATCACGACTGCATAAGTGGTGCTACTTTTTAATCCCACCAAGGGTATCCTTCTTACAATATCAATCTCTTTTACGTCTAGGGCTCTTGTTGTGGATAGAAAAGGAAGATCAATGGAGCTTCCAATGTCAACCATGATCTGACAAACATCGTAGGACCATATTCTCAGAATGATCACTAACGGCTCTTCATGATAAGATGAGGTCTTGCCTTTCTCCATGAAGACAATCTCCATAAAGGACCTCTCCTTTTTCAAGGTGTATATGTGTGGGGAACTATGCATATCTCTAGCATACCTGTTGTGTGGGTTACTAAAGGTTACATTAATTTCGAGCTCTCTATATATGGTATCGATAATCCTAATGTTGGGCTCATTGTGGGGGTCTTTCTTGCTTCTTGAGGAATTGGTGCCTCATGTCCACTTTGACGCCCTCTTTTCCCGTTATTGCTTTATACAAGATCCTTCAAATATCCTCTCGCCAATAGCTCATCCATTTCCTTTTTGAGGTGTGTGCATTCTTTTGTCTTATGGCTCACATCTTTTTGAAAAGCACACCATTTAGATGTGTCTATAAAGGGAGTTTTCATTTTTGGGGGCCACCTAATATTCGGCTCATCTTCCATCCTTAATACTACTTGATCCAGATTCACTCTCAAGGATGGGCCTCTAATGGGAGATAGTGACCTTCCCTAGAGTCCCTTATTCTCTAACCATTGGCTGCTCTCCCAGTTGTTTGGCATGAAGCGCTTATTTTTTATTCTGTTACCTTTATTTACACTGTTAGGAATTATCCTTTTTTTTTCTTTTTTCGGTCCAACTTCCACATCGATTGGCCGCTCTTAACTAAACCTAACTCTTTTTCGAGATTGACGAATTTCCTTGCCTCTCTATATACCTTCTCCAAATTTTGAGGGGCTGTCTTGATTAGCTCTACAAACACATCGGAGTTCTTTAGGAGACCTCGCCTAAAAGCTTCTATAGCAATCGAGCTAGAGCATTTGGAGATTTCTAACTTTTCTTCCCTGAATCATTTCTTATATTCTTCAGTAGACTCACCCTTTTCATAAATGATTTAAAAAATGTGATGGGACTCCTTCCTTAGTGGCATGTTACAAGCATAATTGGTGATAAACAACCTAGAAATCTATGAGAATGATGTTATGGTATGGGGTGCCAGGTTATTGAACCATTTCTAGGTGCTATCATAGAGGGCGGTAGTGAACAGTTTACATATCATGGCATCTCTTTTACTCTGTGTGAGGCTCATAGGGGCCATGACCATCTTGAAGTGTTGCACGTAAGTTACAGGGTCTTAATTTCTTTATAGTCAAGGCATTTGGAAGCATTGAACTTATTGGTGGTTCTTCATTCTCTATTTCATTAGAGAATAGGGAGACACATAGTTGCTCGTAGTCCCTATCCATATCATAGGGGGCCTTACCTTTTTCTTGTCTTTCATTGGTCATTCTCAAGGCTTGGTCTTGCTTTCTGTTAACTTCCACCAAAGCCTGAAATCGGGCTTCCCAATTTTTTCTTTCCTGCAACCACTACTTGTTACTAGGTCCCACCGAACTAGAAAAAGGATCATCCCCAACTTTGCATTCTCCTTGGTTATGCTCGGGCATAAAGTGATCTGGTCTATTTCTACCAACAAGGTTAGTGGTGTGACCACCACAGAATCTCAAACTTGATCGTGAGCGTAGTGACCTATTTCTCACATGGTTTCCTCGAGTTCTCTTCTTAAATTAAGAAGTTGATGAGCTATCTCCTGATGGGGGTCTATCTCTATTTTGGCTTCGTCATGGGTGGCAATGAGTTGTCTAGTGCTACTATCGCTTCTTCATTTGCTAGTCTCAATAATCCTTCAGCGCGCATCCCTACCATGATGATCGTGATCTTAAGGGTACATGGAACATGTCTTTAGTCTCTTAAGTCTCTCTTAAAATTCGGGGTAAATCCTTGAAAATATAGGGTTAGAAGCCAAAGCTCGACCTTAGAATCTGAACCTCATGGTGGGTACCAAAATGTTAGGATTTGTTCAATTTACAGAGAGAAAAGTTAGAGAGAATTCAAATCAATTTATGGAATGTGTGGATCTATTAGGAAGTCCATGTATATATAGAGTGTCATATGTACAAGTGTCAATTGCATAGGGTAAACACATCTAGGCATGTCAAGAGGGCATAAAAGTAAAAGCAATCATATTTATAGTATGTGGATGACCACCATATAGCTCATGCTAGTAGTCGACCCTCTTAATGCCAATTTTTGTATGAGGGATGGAACTCCCTATAGAAAGATTAATCCCTAAGAAATCTCACTCAAATCATTCATTTCTAGGTAAAATTTCATGCATTTAAATTTTGCACAAGGGATCAATCCCTTATCGAAGAATTCACCTCTTACTAATCCTTAATCCAACATGTTAAACTGATTTTAAAAATGAAGTTTGTAGAGAAAAATCAATCCCCATATAGAGGGATCGATCCCCCATCTTATAGGCGTAATATTATTTTGAGATGGATTGATTCCCCTCTTAGAGGATTAATCTCATTGAAAAAAATTGGCCAGTTTCATCCATTTTTTTATTTTTAATCACAATCAATACCTAATTATCAATAATATTTTGTCACATTAGAAGGTAGTATTTTACACCTAAAATTCTTATTTTTCTATGACTGTTTTATTATAAATACATCACTCATATATCTCTTTTTTTTATCAAATGATATAACATTTTTTGGATCAACAATTTCACATTTTGTTTTCCCTGCTCTTTTAATTCAGGCTTTAAATATCATTCTCCCATCTCACATATTAGTATGTTCATCCTATTTTAAGAATGAACATATTTATCGATATTGATTTCAAAATTATGCTTAAATAGTTTTGTTCTAGACTATCAATTTTGTATTTACTTTGTTGATTTAATTGAATCATGGTTTAGGAATATTATTCATTGCATTAATACATCTAAAACACACATAATACTTATATTATTTGTGCTAACTTTTCAAGTTATTTCATAGATATGTTCAATAGCTTGAGGAGAGTTTATTAAAAGTTAACCTATCTAAGTTTATTAGGTCTATATTAAAACTTTCAGTCTATATATTCCTACAATTAATTATACTTGAATGTCATTATTGTTAAATAAAATTATTATTAATTAATTATTTTATGATAACAAAAATTTAAATCGTGGTGTTTATAAAATAATATTTATAATATATCTTAAAACTTGTAATCATAAAAATTAGTTTCTTAGGTTCAAGTTCATCTCGTATATTTTTATAAAAAATCTTTGTTCTAAAAAATTCACACGTAATATCATCTATTTGGACACTATTGAAGTGTGCAGAGTTTAACTAGAGAGAGAGAGAGTATGTTGCCAAGGACTCCAATGGTGGATCCTCATAAGTGATCAATATATTTATAGCACATAAATTGTACAGGTGTTAGATAAACAATGTGTGAATGCAAATATATGTCAGTAGGGTATGATTTGACATAAAGTATAATGTTTTAGAAATCTAGGTCGGGTTTTAATAATGTTTACAACGAGGTCGTTCTATGACCGAACTCGAGATCCTTGTGTGACCAAATCGAGATCCTCCTGTGACTGAGCTCAGGGTGACATCTAGCTCAGTTGATGTAGAGCTAGGTCTTTGGGCTTGGTTTTTCCTATAGATGGGATGCTTCATCTTCCATCTTGGGCTGGTCTTGGGCTTTGTATAAAGCTCAGGTCGGTATTTGGGCCAGTTCGATGTTAAAATGTCCAAACATCAAGTCTCCCACTCTTTTAGCTCAGGCTTTAGTCTGAGGTGGAAGATTGTGATACTGGTCACCCGATATGAACCATTTTCAATCTCCATTATAAATGTTGTGTTAGTTGATTGGAGAGAGAAATCTAACGTTCCTATATAAAGAGGTACCTAGGTTGAGGCTTATTATTTAGTTCACCTGAAAAAATTTTGTTTTTCCTTGACTTTGTTTGAGAGATTTTCAGTTCGGTGGTAAGATTTCAGCTCGTGTTAACATATTCTTTGTTCGGCTTTTTAGATCAAGCGTAGATTTCCTAACAATTTGCTACTTTCTTTTTAGGTCGGTTTGTGTCCTAACATTTTGTTTAATTTTCAAATCATCTCTAGGTAATCTCTTTTTTTTCGTATCTTACCCCCTGCTATTGTTTTTTTTTTAATTTTTCGTAGCTTTATACCAAAAAATGCCAAGGGAAGAGACATTAGCTTCTAGCTCGGGCTCATGGGAGAGTCCCCAATGTGATAGTACCAGTGGAAACTCAAGGTCCTCTACCTCTGTCCATCATCCCCAAATCATTCCAACCTTGAGATTAAGCGTGCCTCAAACTCAGATTTCAGTATCTAGGTCATGGAGGAAAAAAAATAGAAAAATAGGGTCTGGTGAACCGACAAGTCGTGTTAGGGGTTGGGTGGCTGCTCTAAGAACTTGTGGATTTTTGCCTGAGGATGAAGAAAGGATAAGGAGGACCTATGATATCCCCTCAACTATTCAGATAATGATTCCTCCCAAGGAAACTTGTGATGGCGATGCACCTCCAACTAGGTGGACCATTTTTCAGGAGAAGGCCTTGTGGCCGGGAGTAAGGTTTCCTTTGTATCCTCTTATTAGGAGATTTTTAGGTAAGACGCAGCTTGCGCCGAGGTAATTGATGCCTAATGGGTGGAGATATCTTCTTTGCCTGACCTTGATATGCCAAGAACTTGGGGTAAATTTAGAGAAGGCCGAGTTCAATGAGGTGTACGTTCTGAAACAGAATCCCACATATCTGAAGAGGGTGTATATGTCTGTTAAACAAGATCGTGGAGAGAATGTATCCCTTCCTGAAAATGAAAAAAATTGGAAGGAGTATTTTTTCTATATATCGGGTCGGTGGGAGTCTCCTACTAATAACACAAGGTTGGTTAGAGTGTTTGGAATGACACGAAGGTTGTGATTAGAAATATGGCCTCTCTGATCACGACCTTGAGCTTGGATGCGAAACAGAGGTTGGCTGATATTCAGAATTATTTCCTGAGAAGACAAACTGGAGGACGTTGTTGAACACTCCTCGGTTTATTTCATGTGGGTTAATGAGGCATGGTGTTCCCCTACTATTATGATTTCTATATTTGTATATTATTTTATTTTATTTTTTTTACATATATTTTTGTTTTAATTTGCAGCTCGAATGGAATTAACCTCCGAGCAACTTTTTGCGCGAATGAAGAGTAAGATTGCGCTAGGGAGTCAAAGCTCTCCTATTAGTGCCATTCCTACTCCCGGGGAAGGGGGTTCCTCGGTTGGTAAAAAAAGGGGTAAATCTTTGCATGAAGGTCGTACCTCGAATCTTAAGAGAAAAAAGAAAAGGGTTGGAGCCGGTGAAAATGGGCATGATCCCAAGCCTTTGATTGTTTGTGCTTCTGTATCGCCTACGTGTGAGCAGGGCGGGTCTTCTACTCCTCGTACTGGATCCAAAGATTTTGGAAAATCCGTTAAGGTTGTAAGGAAGGGGAAGGTTGTCGTGGAGGATCTTATTGCGGGTGTGGATGGAATTGTGTTGCATAAGGGCTTGGCACCAGAATATCTTGACCGTTGTATGAGCCACATATCTGCGAATGCAAGCGAGGAGCAGCTCGCAGCTATTTGTGAGGGGGCCGATGTTGGTGAGCTCATTCAACGTCAACTGTATCAGGTGATGCTACTTTTTATTTTTGATCGATCTAAAAATGTAAATTATGTGAAGTCTGAAGTTATGAAAGAAAAATAGGCCCATGCGTCATTGCGTACAAAATATGCAGCTTTTTTGGTGAAAGCAATGAAGTGGGAAAATGAAGCAATTAATAAGGAAGAAAAGCTAAAGTGAGTTGCATCTGAGCTAAATTTGTATGCTCGGCGTGTGACTGAGCTCGATGAGGGGATGAAGGATGTAAAAAGATAGGCTGAGATATCTGCTGAAGAAGTGCGACGTCAAGCACAAACTGATGTGGATGCTATGGCCTAGAAATTGGAGTCTAGCGTCGAGCGAGCTTATGAGCTGGCTATGGACACTTTCAAGACAAAGGCCAAGAAGAAAGATTTAAGCGAGTATTATTATCGCATTCTGGATATACCTGTTACGCCAGTCTATAGTCAAGCTCCGTCAGTTGAGAAGGAGGAAAAGGGGATGGGCTTCTCTGATGGGGAAGACTACCCAGAAGTTCGAGATGAAGGAAGAACCGATCTTTAGTTTTAGTTTTTTTTTACCTACCCTTTTGTCATGTTATGTAGTAATAATAATAATTTATTATTTTATCTTTATTATATATATACATATATATATATATATATTGTGTCCTTATAAAAGGGATGGTAGAACGTTAATCTTTTTTTTTTTAAATTCATCTAACTTTTCTGCTCGCGTTATATGGATTGTGACCGAACGAATAGGTGCCTACTTCGAGCCTTTTGCATAGTAAGTTATAGGCTCGAGGATTAGATTAGGGTGCTGAAAGCTGAGGTTGTGAGGCTTGAACATAGAACAGAAGAAACCAAGTGTGAGCTCGCTACTTGTAAGGAGCTTTTATCTAAAATTCAATCTCGTGAAAAGAAAAACTTGACTAATAAGATGAATCTTATTGGTAAATAGTCGTTTTGGGCAGGTTTTTATATGAAGCGATCTAAAAGAGTTTTTCTTAAAGTTATCAAGGTTACTGAATATCTGGAACGGGGGTTGCTTGCAATGAGGACGGCATATCCGAAACTTGACACTTATGCTTATGAAAAGGTAGTGGGGATTCAGGCCAAACTTTTCCCTTTGATTGAAGAAACTGATGATCCAGATATAGGACATGTGTCCAAGCGTTTAAAGAGTTTTTAAATGAATGTTTGTGTTTGTGAAAAAATGAATGATCAATCGAATCGGCATGTATTTATGTATAATGAAATAATATATAGATCTTATTTTTGTGTAGACTTGGATATTGGCCAAGGTGTGGTGTGTTTTATCAGATTTATAAATCTAAATGAGGAACCTCTGATATCTATTTTACATGAGGGTTTGACCTGGTTTTTTAACCAAAGTTCTCTGAGTGCCGACCTGGTTATTTGGCCGAGTTAGGAAACTCAACTTCTTCCTTTATTGGGGTGCTCTACCAGATTTATAAATCTAGGTGAAAAGTCCCTGATATCCATTTTATAGAAGAGTTTGATCTGGTTTTTTAACTGAAGTTCTTTGAGTGTCGACTTGGTTATTTGACCGAGGTAGGAAACTCGACTTCTTCCTTTGTTGGGGTGCTCTACCAGATTTATAAATCTAGGTGAGGAGCCTCTAACCCATTTTTAAAGGAGAGCTATAAGTAGGTAATCTGATGTTGAAGTGTTTCATTTTATAATTATAGGCGCGTCGCTGTTTTACAAAAAAGAAGAGAAAAATATGGGTAGGTTAATACATATATTTCTTAGAAGAAGTATCTCTTTAAATGTCTGGCATTCCAACTTGTGCTTTCCTCAATGCCTTCAATGCTCTTCAATACGCACACCCCTCCTGATGTTCTTGCAATTATTTGATAAGATCCCTCCCAACTAGTACCCATTTTACCTATCATCCATTCTTTTTTATTAGGAAAAATCTTCCTAAGTACCCAATCACCTGGGGAAAAAAACTTGAAGCGCACGATTTTGTTGTAATATTATGCCATTGTTCTTTTCTATTTGATTATTGATTTTAAAGCTTCATCTCTTCTTTCCTCAACTAAATTTAATTTGGTTGCTCTTTTTATCTCATTTTGCTCTTCTATTATAGTCGATCTATGAGTAGGGATCGCGATTTCAGTGGGTATTACTGCCTCCGTTCCATATACTAAGGAGAAAGGGGTTTCCTTGGTGCTTCCTTGGGGGCTTGTTCGAACAACCCAGAGGGCATCGGGTAATTCCTCCACCTATTTTCCTTTGGTTCTTTCCAGTTTTTTCTTTAAAAGTTTGATGATTAATTTGTTGGAAGACTCTGCCTGACCATTGGCCTGGGGTAGTAAGGTGTAGAGTGGACGATCTTGATATTTTATTTGAGGGCAAATGCCTTGAGCTTTCGATAGGTGAATTGGCGCCCATTATCCGTAACGAGTTCTTTGGAGAGGCTAAAGCGACAAATTATGGACCTCTATATGAATTTGATTACCTCATCCTTTCATATTCTAGCTAGAGCCTCAATTTCTATCCATTTCGAAAAATAGTCAGTAGCAACGAGGAGAAACTTTTTCTGTCCGTGCCTATGGGTAGAGGTCCTACTATGTCCATTCCCAATTTGTAGAAAGGCCATGGACTTACTACTCCCCACATATCATTAGGCGGTGTGTGGGTCAGGGGCCAAATCGTTGGCATTTGTTGCACCTTTGGGCATATTTTACGCAATCGGCAAGCATAGTAGGCCAATAATAACCTTGTCTCATAATTCGCTGAGATAATCTGCTACCCCCCGAATGTGTGCCACAATCTCCCTCGTGAGCTTCGTATATTATTTTGTCGGCTCTTTCCATATTTATGCACAAGAGGCCCGGGCCAAGTGGCGTTTTGCGGTATAGTTTTCCCACCTTAACCATGTACTAGCCTACCTTGGATACAATTTGTTTTGTGGCCGCGCGGTCTTCTGGCAAGTCTCCTATTTGTAAGAATTTGTATATTGGTGCGAACCATGTTGTAGATGGATTATTGTCCACGCAAGCATCAACCCTTTTTTCAATCTCTTCAAGAGATGCCTCTGTCAATACCGTTATTGAGACCACTCGGTCATGTTTGGTTTCTCGGATAGATGCCAAGGTGGCTAGGGTGTCAGCGTGTTTATTCTCATTTCTAGCTATCTGCTCTATTTTAAACATTGAATTTTTTGCACATTCTTGTTTTAGTCTTTTTCGGTATTTTTTCATATTTCCATCTCGAGCATCAAATATTCCTAGGAACTGATTGATAATAAGTTGGGAGTCACTATGTAGGATGATGCTATCTACTCTCATTTGTTTGGCTGCCATGACTCCGAATATGGCGGCTTCATATTCTGTGATGTTATTGGTTGTTTGAAAGTCAAGTCTGACAGCATATTCGATCCTTTTCATCCCTTATAACCACCCCGCCTCCTGAGCCATTAAAGTTGTGAGCACCATCCACAAATACCTGTCAGATTGGTACATTCTATGAGTCGACCGTCAATAATTCCTCAATTTCACAAAGATGTGGGCCTGTGTTGGTAGTGACCTCAGGGCATTCAGTGAACTCAGCCACCAATTCAGCTACAGACTGTCCCTTGATGGCAGTCCTAGCCATGTATTTAATGTCCTACTCCCCTAATTTCACGACTATCTGGGCCAGTCTTCCTACAACTTTAGGTTTTGTTAATATATTTTTTAGGGGATGTGAGGTGAGTACGATGATAGTATGTGAGCCAAAGTAGTGCTTGAGTTTTCTCGCAGTAATTTTAAGGGCAAAAGTGAGTTTATCTAAGGTGGGATATTTGCTTTGGGCCTCGATTAAAATTTGGCTAACATAATAAATGGGGTGTTGGATTTTGAGTCTTTCTACTATGAGCACGGCGCTGCATGATTGTTGTGTAACTGCCATATATAGATAAAGAACCTCTCCTGAGATTGGGCTGACTAGGACTGGGGGTTTATCGAGGTATTTCTTGATACCTTCAAAGGCCATACTACAGTCCTTATTCCAAAAGATAGTGTTGTTTTTTTAGCATTCTGAAGCAAGGCATGCATTTGTTTGTGCATTTAGCTATGAATATGCCCAATGCCCCAATTCTTCCATTTAACTGTTGTATACCCTTTAGATTGCTGGACGGCCACATGTTTATTAGTGCATGTATTTTATCTAGATTGGCCTCAATTCCTCTAGCTAATACGAGGTATCCTAAGAATTTTCCTACAGCTATACCAAAAATGCATTTTTTTGGGTTAAGTTTCATGCCGTACCTTCGTATCACCTTGAATATCTCCTATAGGTTGTTGATATGGTTCATGGGTTGGAATTATTTGACCAGCATGTCATCTATATATGCTTCCATGTTCTTGCCCATCTGTTTGTAGAACATTTTGTTGACGAGGCACTGGTATGTTGCACCTGCATTTTTCAATCCGAACGGCATTCTTGTGTAGCAAAATGTTCCTTCTTCAATTATGAAAGAAGTTTTCTCCTCGTCATTAGGATGCATTTTAATTTGATGATTGATAAGAGTCAAATTATTGCATTTTTGTTATGATTTAAATGTTGATATTTGTGTGAAAATTGTGTTTATTTGATTATTTAATCCACAAATTTCATTTCACGAGTATTTCGTGTTTAAAGTGCAATTTCAGGTAAAATCATGATTTTGGAGAAGTTTGGGACAAATTTCAATGATCGGGTTTTGGCAGATGCAAATCTTGCCATCGACGAAATTATTTTGCCACCGGTGAGACACCTTTCGCCATCGGCCAAATTCATCTCACCGTCGGCAAGAATCAGAGGAACCAAAATTTTAATTTTTCCAGAAATCTCGCTGTGGTGAGAATAATTTCACTACCGGCAAGTTTCATCCGAAAACACATTTTTTATGTTGTTTTGTTCCAAAATTTCCCCCAAAACCCTAGATCTATATATACCATAAGATAGAGAAAGAGGCCACGATAGAGAGGAGGAGGTCTGAGACATTTTTGGAGGAGAGAAGGAAATTTGGAGAAGCTTGAAGGATTATCACCATTGTTGCTACGAAGTGTTCATCTTCAAGAGTTTTTCATCTCTTTTCCTTAGCTTTCATTTTCTGCATTTTATTCAGATGTGTTATTCATGGATTCAATTGAGATAATGTTTGTTCTTATTTCCATTATGAACTAATTCATTTTTGCTAAGGCTATGATGTAGTTGAATCAAGAAAATCTGATTTCTTTTGTTATTGTTATATGAGTTCATTGTTTTCAAGTTGAGTATTTATTTCCATGCTTAATGCTTTTAAATTTTTGGCCAAGATTTAGATGATTTGTTGCATTATATTGAGACCGAGAGGAGATGTGTAATGAATGCTTCTTGTGATAAATACCGTATGTTGAATGCGAGTGTGAGACCTAATGCATGATGTATGTGGTTATTCTAGAAATTCCATAAATCGTAATGTGCTTGTTTGTGATTAAATCTTCATAGAAATATAGTTGGTTTTCATAGATAAGTAATTCTAATATAACTCGAGAGAGAGTATTAGGTAAATTTGGGTTTTTCAACCATCACTTTTAGCTTTGATTCTCATATAACATGACTTGAAATCAAATTGAATTGATTTAGCGAAATCAAATGCCTTAGTGTTTTTAATCATTTGTGAACAACATTCAATTGTGTTATTTGCGTTTATTTTTAAGTTAATTTGCTTCTTAAACAATTTCAACAATTGGGTTTTCAAATAAAATTAGGATTAGTGAATTTCAGTACTTAGTAACGCCATTCCTTGTGGTTCGATATCCGTACTTTTGTACACTTGCGAAAATACATATCAATGATACATGGAGTACGTGTCTAAGAAACTCACCAATGCGAAGCCGGAAGAGGCGTCTACCAATTGATTAATGCTTGGAAGGGGAAACAGTCTTTGGGGTAGGCCTCATTTAGATCAATAAAGGCTATGCACATGCGAGATGCTCCGCAGGCCTTTTTCACGAGTACCACATTTGAGAGCCATAAGGGATACTTAACCTCCCTAATGACTCTGACCTGTTGGAGGGCTATGATATGATCTTTGATTGCCTCATTTTTTCCCTAGGGAATTTTCTCTTCCTTTGTTGAATGGGTCTAGCCTTTGTATCAATGTTTAGCCGGTGTGTTATTACTTGCGAATCAATTCCTGATATGTCTATAAGGGTCTATGCAAAAACGTCTGCATTAGATTTGAGAAATAAAGAGAGTTTCTCCTTGACCTCTGGTGTCAAGTCATCATCCATTTTGACTAGGTGGCCTTTTCCTTCTACGTCTGTTAGGAGTTCTTTTACTTTGTTTAAAAACACTGGCCACGCCGTGCTTTTATTCCTCTGTTGCATTGGGAGGAAATTTTTTAGTGATTGTTATTTGGAGGCGGTTCCTTTCATAGTGGAATTATAACAACTTCTGGCGATTGCCTGGTCTCCTTTTATTTCCTCGAGGCCTTTAGGTGTAGGAAATTTTATCACCTGGTGGAAAGTAGATGGCACTGCCTTCATCTTGTGTATCCAAGGTCTTCCTAGGATTGCGATGTAATGAGCCGAGACATCAATGATGACAAAATTAGTCATCATTATGATCCTTTTTGCCATGACCGATAAGATCACCATTCCTATTGCATAAGTGGTGGTGTTGTTGAATCCTACGAGGGGAAGCTCAATCTTGATGATGTCCGTATCTTTAAGTTCCAAGGCATCGGTCGTGGTCCGAAAGAGGAGGTCCACTGAACTACCAGTGTCAATCATTATTCGTTGAACATCACAGGACCCAATCCTCAGGGTATTTATCAATGGGTCCTCATGATGGGATGCAGTTTCATCCTTCTCAGTGAAAATTATTCCAGTAAGGGGCTTAACTTTGTCCAATACGTAGACGTGGGGTGCATTGTGCATTTCTCTTGCAAATCTTTTGCGAGTGTTGTTGGACACCCCACTGACCTCAGGTTATCCATGTATTGTATGTATGGTCTTAACGTCTGACCCATTATAAGATCGTTTATTATTGTTAGATGAGAATGTTGGTCGGGGTGCTTCTCGTTCTTCCTGGTATATTCTTCTATCATCATTTCTTGCAACAAGGTCTTTAAAATATCCTCTTGCCAGCAATGTGTCCAACTCTATTTTTGGGTCCCTACAATTTCTTGTGTCGTGGCCCACATCTCTGTGAAAAGCGCACCACTTGGATACATCTCTGTCTGAGGTAATCATCATGGGCAGCCATCTGGTCGCGGGCTCTTACTCTATTCTTTGTAGTATCACCGTTAAATCTCCTTGTAAAATATTTTGCAATCACGGGGGACTCTTAGAGGAGGATTCTGCTCTTCCTCACGTTTCCATGCTTCTTGACCAATCTTTATTCACTGCCCAGCTTCTGTTGACTGGCTCGTGTCTATTGCTTACATTTGCGATTCGCTTGTTTTTGTAATTGTGGTGTGTTTGCTCTGGCACTGGGCTTGCTCTTTTTTCTTTGCTTGAGGTTGGGATAATATTTGTCCCTATTTGATGATCCTTTGCCAAGTTAAGCTCTCTTTCTAGATTGACAAACTTCCTGGCCTCCCCGTAAGCTTCCCCCAAAGTCTGCGGCAGTGATTTAGTTAGTTCCATAAATATAGCATAATTTTTTAATAAGCCTCACCTGAAAACCTCTATGGCGATAGAGCTAGGGCAATCAATGATTTCTAATTTTTCTTCCCTGAAATGCTTCATGTATTTTTCGACTGGCTCCTTTTCCTCCTGTATAATAGAAAAGAGGTGATGGGATTTTTTTCTCAAAGGTTTATTGTAGGCATAGTTGGTGATAAATAACTTGGCGAACTATGGGAAGGAAGATATAGACCGGGGGGAAGGTTGTTAAACCATTTTTGTGCGCCTTCGCACAGAGTGACGGAGAACAACTTACACATCATTGCATCTCGCTTTGTCTGAGTGAGGCTTATGGGAGCTATGAATATTTTGAAATGTTGGACATGAGTCACTGGATCCTTTGTTCCAAAATAGCCCAGGCATTTAGGAGCATTAAACTTAGGTGGGGGTTCATCATTTCAATTGTATTTGCAAATGGTGAAATGTATAACTGTTTGCAGTCTCTATCGATTTCGAAAGTGGTTTTTTTCCTTTTTCCTGTCTCTCGTTTATTTCTTGGAGGGCCTCCTCCTATCTCTTGTTGTTATGCTCTAAATCTTGTAGTCGTATCTCCTAACTTCTCCTTTCTTGGATCCATTTTTCTTCATCGAGGAGCACCGAATTGGAAAAAAGGATGTCTTTCTACTTCGTGCTCGCCATGATGGGGTTCGAATAGGCCACGTTCCCTCACCTCTCCAATGGTTGGTTCGATGTTAGGATTTTTTGAGGCCCTTCTGTCTGCCAAAGACCAAAGAGCTCTATTTTCTCTTCGGGTTTCATCAAGCTCTTTTCTTAGTTCAAGGAATTGGCAAGATAATTCCTAATAGTGCTACCTTCAGTTCCCTCCTGCTCTGTGGCTCGTGGCAAGTTTCCTTGGGTAGCCATTACGTTTGTATCATTCGAATCTGGTCGGCGTGGTGAGTTCTATGGGGAGATAGGGTTAGAAACTTGTGATTGACCTGAGAATCTATGCCCCACGATGGGCGCCAAAATGTTGAAGTATGCAGATTTTAACTAGAGAGAGAGTATGTTGCCAAGGACTCCAATGGTGGATCCTCATAAGTGATCCATATATTTATAGCACATAAATTGTACAGGTGTTAGATAAACAATGTGTGAATGCAAATACATGTCAGTAGGGTATGATTTGACATACAGTATAATGTGTTAGAAATCTAGGTCGGGTTTTAATAGTGTTTACAACGAGGTCATTCTATGACTGAACTCAAGATCCTTGTGTGACTGAGCTCGGGGTGACATATAGCTCAGTTGATGTAGAGCTTGGTCTTTGGGTTTGGTTTGTCCCATGGATGGGATGCTTCATCTTCCATCTTTGGCTTTGTATAAAGCTCAAGTCGGTATTTGGGCCAGTTTGATGTTAAAATGTCCAAACAGTCACCATCGAAGTTAAATTCTAATTAATTGACTTGTTTAATATTAAATTTCAGTTAATTTTTAGGGGTCACCTAACATTTGGCTCATCTTCCATCCTTAATATTTCCTGAGCCAAATTCACTCTCAAGGATGGGCCTCTAATGGGAGATAGTGACCTTCCCTAGAGTCCTCTATTCCCTAACCATTGGCTGCTTGCCCTATTGTTTGGCATGAATCGCTTATTTTTTATTCTGTTAACTTGATTTACCTTGTTAGGACTTATCCTTTTTTTTCTTTTTTCGGTCCAACTTCCACATCAACTTGGCCGCTCTTAACTAAACCTAGCTCTCTTTTGGGATTGACAAATTTTCTTGCCTCTCTATATACCTTCTCCAAAGTTTGAGGGACTATCTTGATTAGCTCTACAAACAAATCGGAGTTCTTTAGGAGACCTTGCCTAAAGGCTTCTATAGCAATCGAGCTAGGGCATTTAGAGATTTCTAACTTTTCTTCCTTGAACCATTTCATATATTCTTCAGTAGACTCACCCCTTTCATAAATGATTTAGAAGAGGTGGTGCGAATCCTTCCTTAGTGGCATGTTACAAGCATAATTGGTGATAAAAAACCTAGCAAACTATAAGAATGATGTTATGGTATGGGGTGGCAGGTTATTGAACCATTTATGGGTGCTATCACAGAGGGTAGTAGTGAACAGTTTACATATCATGGCGTCTCTTTTACTCTGTGTAAGGCTCATAGGGGCCATGACCATCTTGAAGTGTTGCACATAAGTTTCAGGGTCTTAGTTTCTTTATAGTCAAGGCATTTGGGAGCATTGAACTTGCTGGTGGTTCTTCATTCTCTATTTCTTTAGAGAATGGGGAGACACATAATTGCTCGTAGTCCTTATCCACATCATAGGGGGCCTTACCCTTTTCTTGTCTTTCATTGGTCATTCTCAAGGCTTGGTCTTGCTTTTTGTTAGCTTCCTCCAAAGCTTGAAATCGGGCCTCCTAATTTTTTATTTCCTACAACTACTACTCGTTACTAGGTCCCACCGAACTAGAAAGGGGATCATCCTCAACTTTGCATTCTCCTTGGTTATGCTCGGGCATAAAGTGATCTCGTCTATTTCTATCGACCAGGTTAGTGGTATGACCATCACAAGATCTCAAACTTGATCGTGAGTATAGTGACCTATTTCTCGCCTAATTTCCTAGAGTTCTCTTCTTAAATTGGGAAGTTGATGAGCCAACTCCTGATGGGGGTCGATCTTTATTTTGGCTTCGTCATATGTGGCAAGGAGTTGTCTAGTGCTACTATCGCTTCTTCAAATGCTAGTCTCATCTCGAATCTATGTATACAAAAATAGAAAATGTGTTTAGAGCAAAGTTTTAAAACATTGAATAGATCTAGGAAGATACATGCATGAATTTTTGTTTGTGACACTTACATGGTTGCGAAACCAATTAATAAGCTCTCGCTTATGTTCATCACACAACCATTTTTCTCCTCCTTTTTTTTATAACGAGTGATGCTTATTTTCGCAAGTGTATGAATCGTTCAAGTAATAAAGTGTACAAAAGTACGGATATCGAACCCACAAGGAATGGCGTTTACTAAGTACCGAAATTGACTAACCCTAATTTTATTTGAAAACTGAATTGTTGAAATTGTTTTAAAAGAAAATTAACATAAAACTAAAAGTAAATAACAAAATTTAATGTTGTTCACAAATGATTAAAAATGCTAAGGCATTTGATTTCGCTAAATCAATTCAATCCGATTTCAAGTCATGTTATATGAGAATCAAAGCTAAAAGTGATGGTTGAAAAACCCAAACTTATCTAATACTCTTTCTCAAGTTATATTAGAATTACTTATCTATGAAAACCAACTATATTTCTATGAGGATTTAATCACAAATAAGCACATTACGATTTATGGAATTTCTAGAATAACCACATACATCATGCATTAGGTGTCAAACTCGCATTCAACATACGATATTTATCACAAGAAGCATTCATTACACATCTCCTCTCGGTCTCAATATAATGCAACAAATCATCTAAATCTTGATCAGAAATTTAAAAGCATTAAGCATGGAAATAAATACTCGACTTGAAAACAATGAATTCATATAACCATAACAAAAGAAATCAGATTTCCTTGATTTAACTACATCATAGCCTTAGCAAAAATGAATTAGTTCATAATGGAAATAAGAACAACCATTATTTCAATTGAATTCATGAATAACAAATCTGAATAAAATGCAGAATATGAAGGCTAAGGAGAAGAGATGAAAAACTCTTGAAGATGAAGACTTGGTAGCAACAATGGTGATGATCCTTCAAGCTTCTCCAAACTTTCTCTCCAAAATTTTCCTTTTCTCCTCCAAAAATGATTTAGATCTGTTCTCTCTGTTGTCCCCCTCTTTTTCCATCATATTATATATATAGATCTAGGGTTTGGGGGGGCAATTTTGGAACAAAACAACCAAAAAATCTGTTTTCGGACGAAACTCGCCGGCGGCGACATTATTCTCGCCGCGGCGAGATTTCTGGAAAATAAATTTTTTTGGGTTTTCGATTTTGGCCGGCGGCGAGATGAATTTGCCAAATTTTGTGCTCTCGGGAAGATTTTTGCCTTGCTTTCTGTAGGATTTTCGCCGGCGGCGAGAATGCATTGGCCGGCGGCAAGATTTCTTTGGCCAGCGGCGAGATTGCTTTGCTCAACGTATTCTCCGTAAGGTTTTCGCCGGCGGTGAAATTCCAAATTTTGAAATTTTGTTTTCTTTTTATTTGCACTCAATCTCGTTCATTGAAATTTGTCCCAAACTTCTCCAAAATTATGATTTTACCTGAAATTTCACTTTAAACATGAAATACCCGTGAAATGACATTTGTGGATTAAATAATCAAATAAACGCAATTTTCACACAAATATCAACATTTAAATCATAACAAAAATGCAATAATTTGACTCTTATCAACAACCCCCAACCAGCTTCTTGCTAGTCTCTAGCAAGAAAAGCGATCTATGAATAATTTCAAAGGAGACATTGAAAGAAAAATTCAAAGGAAATTTATTCTATTTATAACATTACATTAAGCGTATGCAATAAGCCTTTAAACCCCTAGGTGGCCCTAGTAGGACGAGTTGTAGTCTCGTGAGGGCTTCCAATGATGATACCCACAAACATCTTACCTATAACTATCCTAACTTAAAACAATAAAATCACATAACAAATAACTTGAACAAATGTCTCAAAAATTGTAAATCACCCAAGATATAGAATAATTAAATGTCACCTAAGCTTTAAGAAATCTCAAATGCCAATTTCACTTTTGTTATTGACTCTTAAACATCCATCAAACCACAAACCATTAGCCATAATGCCCAGATAATATTATGCACAACATCCATAAACAAAAAGGTGAAATCTCAAACTCCATATGCTCACTTTTCAAACCTCTCTCCACTAATGAAGAAAAATACACCACTTTGGATCAATAGGACTTTACGAGGCTTGTAATGTTAGGCTTAGGTATTTGGTTAAGAAAGAATGGGAAGTGTCAAAATACAAATAAGGGCACTTATTAGATTAAACACAACCAATTAAGTAAAAGAGTAACACCATTAAACCAAATTGTTTCTTCCGATCATAACCCATTTTTCCAAAGATAAACAAAATTCTTCCTCAATCTTTCTCCTTAGTACATCCATCACTAACACTCTTTTATTTATTAAAATGTGAAGGCTTTCTTCTTCTTCTTTTTTTTTTTACTCAATTGCTCTTGAAAAGCCAACCACTTTCTTCCAATATATGGATTTCTTTTTTCTTTTTTTTTCTCAATTGCTCTTGAAAAGCCAACCACTTTCTTCCAATATATGTGGATTTCTTTTTTTTTTTGCATCCTTACTCCAATTGCTCTTGAAAAGACATAACCCCCAACCAATTTCTTCCAATATATGTGGAAGATTTCTCCAATTCCTCTTGAAAAGTTTGTGTTCAAAATTAAGTGCTCTTAACAAATAAGGTAGGAATTATATATATATATTTTTGGCTCAATAGAAGGTAGGTTATATAAGGCAAAAAGAAAGAAAAGTAAGGCTAACAATATATTTAAATAGGCTCAAAGAGGTTACTAGTGATATAAGGATAACAAGGTAGGCTTAAAATGGCACAATCGATCCAAAAATGGCCTACATCATATCCTAAATAGTGCAATTCCAAATTATTTCTCCTCAAGAGGTTTTCAAATGAGTTCTAGAGTTTGTTGAGATCACAAAAATGTCCATGAAAAATTCGCACATAAGACTTCTCTAAGCATTTAGACTAATCAACCAAATCACACCACATACCAAAAGAGTCGCCAACTAGGTAAAATCAACATTTGAAATTCTCTTTAAACCGAAGCAAAATTTAATGTCTTCTAACATCTACTTGTTATCACAATCACATTAGTATAATCAACGTGCAAATTAAAATAAAAAATCAAAATCAAAATAAGACAATAAAGAAATAAAAAAAATTAAATCAAAATGCAGAAAAATAAATGGAAAATCAAAATTAAACACAACTAAACACACAAATAAAACTACTAAAAATGAAGGGGAGAAAAGATTTACCGTTTACCGCACCCCAACCAAAACCTTACATTGTCCTCAATGTAAGAAAGGAAAGAGAGATCTCTTTTCCGTCGGCGGTGAAACTACCCTTGCCGGTAGTGAACGTAAGATTTTTTTTTCTTAGATGGGATTGCATTGGCTTTAGCTCAATCTTGTTGGCTCCATTCTTTACCACTAAGGTTGGAGTTTCATTTGTTCCGAACTCCTTAAATTTTTCATCACTGCACAAATATTCATTAGGTGCTGCCAGTAATTCGGAACATTGTCTCATCCTCTTATCTTCCTCCTCAATTGTTGCAGATTTCACAAGGCAAGCTTCTAGTGGTAGCAATGGAGTTCTCTCCTCAAAAGTTTCCGAGATTAACCCGTCAAGAGTGTTAATTTGAAAACAAGAATGTACATCACTTGGAAATTTTATTTTTTCAAAAACATCAAAAGTTACTTGTTCATCTTGCACCCGTAGAATGAGCTTTCCTTGCTGAACATCAATCAATGTTCTTCCAGTTGCAAGGAACAGTCTCCCCAATATCAACGATATCTCTCTATCTTCCTCCATGTCAAGCACCACGAAATCTACAGGGAAAATAAATTTTTCAACTTTAATTAAAACATCCTCAATTACCCTTCGAGGATATTTCACCGATCGATCCGCTAATTGTAGAGAGATTGAAGTGGGCTTCACTTCTCCCAAGCCTAGTTTCCTGAAAACAGAAAGTGGCATCAAATTAATGCTTGCTCCTAAATCACATAGGACTTTATCAAAATTGCAACTTCCTATAGTGCAAGGTATAGTAAAACTCCCTGGGTCTTTCAATTTCTATGGCAGTTTTCTTTGAAGAACTGCACTACACTCCTCATTTAGCATGACAGTTTCATAATCTTCCAGCTTCCTCTTCTTTGATAGAATTTCCTTCATGAATTTTGCATACTTGGGTATTTGTTCCAACATCTCTGCAAAAGGAATGTTAATATGCAATTTCTTAAAAATATCCAGAAATTTATCAAATTGATTATCAAGCTTTTTCTTATTCAATCTTTGAGGATATGGGATAGGAGGCTCATATTTTGCATATGAGAAAGGTTGAATGTCTTGGGATGTTGATGGATTTTCTTTAGATTCTTCCATCTTTTTCTTCGATTTCCTCTTCCATTCAAGTTCTTTACCACTTCTCAATGTGATAGCCTTTGCATGTTCTGTGGGATTTATTGTGTCACTAGGCAGTGATCCTTGAGACCTTTCTGCAATCTGCTTTGAAAGCTGCCCCAGTTGGTTTTGGATGTCCCTGTTGATTGCCTCTTGATTTCTGAAATTTGCTCTTGTCTCCTCAATGAACTTTCCCAAAATTTCTTCCAAATTTGTTTGTTTTTTCTCCTGGGGTTGGTAGGAAGATGATGACGGTTTGAATCCCCCTTGGTTATTTTCCCATGACAAATTTGGATAATTCCTCCAACCTGGATTGTAGGTGTTTGAATATGGGTTATGTTGAGGTTTTTGGAAATTTGAAACATAATTTGCTTGCTCAGCAGTTGGTGAAGCAAATGGATTTCCAACTTGGTACTCGATACTAGCATGATTTCCACCACATAAATCACATTGTGCAGTTGGTTTGGATTCTAACTTGGATGACAAAGAATCCATTTTTCTTGAAAGAGCAGCAACTTGAGCCGACAAAGCATTCACTGAATCAATTTCATGCACTATTGCTGGTCTTTTTGCAATTACCCGCTCTGAATGCCACTGATTGTTGTTTTCTGCCATAATCTCTAACAACTCATGAGCATCCTCCATTGTTTTTCCCATTAAAGACCCTCCAGCTGCAGCATCAATCATTTCCCGATAGTTTGAAACCAACCCATTATAAAATGTAGAGACTTACAACCAAATTGGTATACCATGATGTGGGCATTTCCTCAACATTTATTTGAATCTTTCCCAAGCTTCATATAATGATTCTTGGTCATACTGTGTAAAAGATGTGATTTCATTCCTCAATTTTGCTATTTTAGCAGGAGGAAAGAACTTGGATAAGAATTTCTGAACCAATTCATTCCATGTTGTAATTGATCCTGGTGGTAATGAGTTTAGCCACTCCTTGGCTTTATCCCAAAGTGAAAAAGGAAAAACCCTCAATCTTACAGCATCTTCGAACACACCATTTATCTTGTAAAGATCACACACCTCCAGAAAGTAAGCAATATGTGCATTTGGATCATCCTTTGACATTCCCCCAAACTGATTTGATTGAACCATTTGGATAAAGGATGGTTTTATCTCAAAGTTATTTTCTTGAATAGTTGGCCTCCTTATACCCGAAATAGTTCCAGCAACATTAGGCACAGCATAATCCCTCAAAGCTCTACGATTTCCACCTCCCTCAACAAATGGTGGATCCATGGCTATTTATCTATTAGGAGCTGAAGTTGAACGTCTTCTCTCTCGGTTTAGATGCCTATATGTTCTATCAATCTCCGGATCAAATGGAAGAAGGTTAAGGCTTCTTGTACGTCTCATACAAAAATCCTACAACCAGAAAATCAACTAACACAAAACAACACAAAGTTATGTACTTTTTTTTTTTTGATAAATAAAATAAAATAGCAAAATAAACAAAATTAAAAATGAAAGAAAGATAAAGCAAATTAACTTCAAATTAAAACTAAGATTAGGTAGTATCGATATTAATAAAATCAAACCATTCCCCAGCAACGGCGCCAAAAACTTGATGCTTATTTTCGCAAGTGTACGAATCGTTCAAGTAATAAAGTGTACAAAAGTACGGATATCGAATCCAAAAGGAATGGTGTTTACTAAGTACCGAAATTGACAAACCCTAATTTTATTTGAAAACTGAATTGTTGAAATTGTTTTAAAAGCAAATTAACATAAAACTAAACGTAAATAACAAAATTTAATGTTGTTCACAAATGATTAAAAACGCTAAGGCATTTGATTTCGCTAAATCAATTCAATCTGATTTCAAGTCATGTTATATGAGAATCAAAGCTAAAAGTGATGGTTGAAAAACCCAAACTTATCTAATACTCTTTCTCAAGTTATATTAGAATTACATATCTATGAAACCAACTATATTTCTATGAGGATTTAATCACAAATAAGCACATTACGATTTATGGAATTTCTAGAATAACCACATACATCATGCATTAGGTGTCAAACTCGCATTCAACATACGGTATTTATCACAAGAAGCATTCATTACACATCTCCTCTCGGTCTCAATATAATGCAACAAATCATCTAAATCTTGATCAGAAATTTAAAAGCATTAAGCATGGAAATAAATACTCGACTTGAAAACAATGAATTCATATAACCATAACAAAAGAAATTAGATTTCCTTGATTTAACTACATCATAGCCTTAGCAAAAACGAATTAGTTCATAACGGAAATAAGAACAACCATTATTTCAATTGAATTCATGAATAACAAATCTGAATAAAATGCAAAATATGAAGGCTAAGGAGAAGAGATGAAAAACTCTTGAAGATGAAGACTTGGTAGCAACAATGGTGATGATCCTTCAAGCTTCTCCAAACTTTCTCTCCAAAATTTTCCTTTTCTCCTCCAAAAATGATTTAGATCTGTTCTCTCTATCGTCCCCCTCTTTTTCCATCATATTATATATATATAGATCTAGGGTTTGGGGGGGCAATTTTGGAACAAAACAACCAAAAAATCTGTTTTTGGACGAAACTCGCCGGCGGCGACATTATTCGCCATGGCGAGATTTCCGAAAATAAATTTTTTGGGTTTTCAATTTTGGCCACGTGACCAAAATAATGTGGCCGGACTAGATGCATTTGGCCGTGAGATAAATTTGGCCGGCGGCGAGATGAATTTGCCAAATTTTGTGCTCTCGGGAAGATTTTTGCCGTGCTTTCTGTAGGATTTTCGCCGGCAGCGAGATTTCTTTGGCCGGCGGCGAGATTGCTTTGCTCAACGTATTCTCTGTAAGGTTTTTGCCGGCGGCAAGAATATTCTCGCCGGCGGCGAAATTCCAAATTTTGAAATTTTGTTTTCTTTTTATTTGCACTCAATCCCGTTCATTGAAATTTGTCCCAAACTTCTCCAAAATTATGATTTTACCTGAAATTTCACTTTAAACACGAAATACCCGTGAAATGACATTTGTGGATTAAATAATCAAATAAACGCAATTTTCACACAAATATCAACATTTAAATCATAACAAAAATGCAATAATTTGACTCTTATCAACGAGGATCGATCTTCAATAAATTTAAATGCATCCTGTAATGTTATTAAATATATATTAAGTTATATATCATCATTAATAGTTAAATAAAAAAATATTTTTACAATCATGAAATAATGAACATCACTTACTCTATGTACGGTTGTGCCTCATTATTATTTACCAAAATGATTCGGTGTGCTTTTTCCCATCGAGTACGATCAATAAATAATTTCTTACTTCCACCAAGCATAGGGTTACCTTCTTGGATCATGTGATGTTCTAAGAACAACTTGTGCGTAGGATTTCCAATTTCAGTGCAACCACTAAAGTATTCAGAACAAAACTCAATGGCCTCTTCAACAATGTAGCATTCCACCATGCATTCTTCAGGTCGATTTATATTATTTACATATCCTTTAAGGACTTGCATATATCTCTCAAAAGGATACATACACCTTAAGTAAGTAGGACCACACAATTGAACCTCTCGAACTAAATGAACACACAAGTGAATCATTATATCGAAGAAAGAAGGAGGAAAATATTTTTCAATTAGACACAAAGTCTCTACAACATCTTTCTGTAAAGAATTTAACTCGCCAATTGATATAGATTTCTTGCATATTGTATTGAATAATGAACAAAGCTGAATTATTGATAATCGAACATGTTTTGGAAGAATTGATCTAATAGCAACTGGTAATAACTATTGCATTAAGATATGAAAGTCATGTGATTTCAATCCATACAGTCTCTTATCAGTGATAGACACAAAATTTCTTAAGTTGGATGAGTAAACATCAGGAACTTTCACACCCTCCAAACATTTACAAAACATTTCCTTCTCTTTTGTTGACATTGTATATGATGCTGGTGGTAAGTATGTTCGATTCTTATCATTTTCCACCCTTGGTTCCAATTCAGGTCGTATGCCTAGTTTCTTTAAATCCAATCTTGCTTTAATTCCATCCTTTGTTTTCCAGGTATATTAAGTAAAGTACCAATCAAGCTCTCACATACATTCTTCTCAATGTGCATGACATCTAAGATGTGACGAATGTGTAGGTCTTTCCAATAAGATAATTCCCAAAATATTGATTTTTTTTTCAACAACCATCGTAAGTAGGTTCAAACTCTTGTTCATTTTCACCCATTTCATTAGTTGACCTCTTTTGTTTCCTACCTTAGTGAGTTTTTTTTTCATCTTTCCATATCGTTTGAATGTCATACCATTCAATTGCCTTAATATCTCAACACATCGCAAAGGTCGAGTTGCATGATCATGATCTTCTTCACCATCGAACGGTTTATTTTGGTATCTAAACTTGTGTCAAGATGGCAAAAATCTTCTATGTCTTCTATAAGACATCTTTTGTCTGTGAACAAGATAAGTTGCAGAAGTTCCATCACTACATATAAGGCATCTCTTGTAACCTTTTGTTGCATGTCCTGATAAGTTTCCATAGGCAGGAAAATCATTAATTGTCCATAAAAGGACCCCCTTCAAGTTAAAGTGTTCTTCTTTATGTGCATCGTAAACATTTACACCATCATTCCACAACGTCTTTAAATCATCTATCAGAGGCTGCAAATATACATCAATATCAACACCAGGTTGTTTCGGTCTTGAGATCAATAATGTTAACATCATGAATTTTCTTTTCATACACAACCAGGGAGGAAGGTTGTATGTTACCATAATTACTGGCCAACAGCTATATCTACTACTGAGGGAACTATATGGATTAATTCCATCAGCAGCAATGGCAAGATGAAGATTGCGCGGATCAAATGAAAATTGAGGAGATAAATTATCTACTACTTTCCAATTTGGAGAATCACAAGGATGACGTAGCACCCCATCATCAGATCGATTATCTGAATGCCAAGTCAATATCTTTGATGTATCTTTACAATTGAACAACCTTTGAAAGCGAGGAATCGGAGAAAAGTACCAAAGAACCTTTGCAGGCACGCCTTTCTTATGTGTTGTACTCTCATTTGTACCATGCTTTCATCTCGATTCTTTACACATAGGACAATCATGTAATGTCTCATATTCTTTTCTATAAAGAATGCAATCATTTGAACAAGCATGAATCTTATGATATTCCATGCTAAATCGACTAAGAGATTTCTTCACTTCATACATTGAAGATGGCAATTCAATACCCTCAGGAAACATATCGACTAGTAGATTTAGTAATTCTGTGAATCCCTTGTCAGAAAAACCATGTTTTGCCTTCACATTGTACAAATGAACCAATCCCGACATTTTAGTGTATTTTTGCATTTTGGATACAACGGTTTTTCGGCATCTTCTATAAGTTTATTAAAGGTTTCAGGATCATCCTCGCATAATTCATCTTCAACACCATGAAACATATTTTCTGTATGTACATTATGATAAGATATATGTAATCTATTCACATTCTTGTTTATCTTTTCCCCATGAGTATTATCAATATTTTCTCCATGATAATACCAACATTTATAGCTCAAAAGAATACCATTACGGATAAGGTGATACTTAACCTCATCAAATTCATGAAATCACTCATTTTTACATTTAACACGTGGGCATCGAATCATACTAGTTCCAGTATTACTATTTTTACAAGCAAATTCCATGAAACTTTCAACTCCAGAAATATAGTCTTGCTCAATTCTACACTTTGACATCCAAGATTTGTCAATTTTCTATTAATGACATTAATTAAACATATTACTTAATTATGTATCCAATGAATATATTTCAAGTATTATTATATATAAATTTCCTAATTATTAGAATATTAAATATATCAAAACATACATAATACAAAATAGTTATCATTTTAATCATTTTACAAAACCATTTCTATACAAATTAAAAAATAAGCAACATGCTAGCATGAATATATAAAAACCAATCACTTTGGTTGATTCTAATTTCTAAACATGTTACTATATCATAATTAAAAAGTAATATTAATTATACGTATATAACATTCTATAAAAGTATATGGAAACTACTATAGTAACATATTTAACATTTTAACACATAAGTAGCATATATAAATAAAAATAATAATACTACTTAGTTTTTAGTTATTATTTGATTTTTATTAATATATATATATATATATATATATATTATTTAAATTATTGAATTTATAAATATATATTTATAATTTTTTTAAGAGTCAATAGATAGCACGTATAACTTTTATACCAATATAATTTCTTACAAATTTAAAAAAACATATTATTTTTCCTCTATTCACTACTTAATAAAATATAATTATTTATATATAAATAAATTTATCTACGCATAGTAAACCCACAACATTTCAGATATTATTTTCACATAAAATAAGTCAAACATAATAACAAGCAAAATAAAAAACATACCTAAATCCAAAAATTTATACAAAAAAATAAAACAAACTAAATAATAAGCTGCAAAATTCTACTTAATAAAATATAATTATTTATAATATATAAATAAATTTATCCACGCACAGTAAATATATATAATCCATCAAACCCACAACATTTCAGATATTATTTTCACATAAAATAAGTCAAACATAATAACAAGCAAAATAAAAAACATACCTAAATCAAAAATTTATACAAAAAATAAAACAAACTGAATAATAAGCTGCAAAATTAATAGAAATACTTACAAGAATGTTATGAAGTGACTACATGAAGGAAAGAAGAAGAAAATGATGTTTTGTAAGTGAGAATAAGTGAGAAAATTGGTATAAAAAATTTGAGTATTTCGCTCAAAAAAATAGTAGATCTGAAAGATAATAAGAAGAAGAATATAACTCACAAAACGATGTTGCAAATGGTGGTCGGAGGTGGCCGAAAATTGAGAAAGAAGGTGGGTGTAGCTCGATTTTGGGAGAAAATGGAGAAGAGAAATGAAGAAAATGGGATTTTGCGTAAAAAATGAGCCGAATTTGGATATATTAGGTGGATAGCATCGGTTGACATGGAGAACCGACGCTATCCACGTAATTAAAAATTTTTTTTTTGTTAATTATTATTTTATTTAGACTATGCATATACGTACTATAGAAATAGAAAAAATAATAACTTTAGAGTAATATTTAATTAAAACATATACACAAAATTAAATAAAGATATATTGTAGGTACATATATAAATTTAAATATCTAAACAAATAAATAAAATTATATAATTTTTAAAACTAATTGTCTAAAAAAAGGAAAAATTATATTATTTTTATCCAACTTAAATTCTAAAGAGTCAAATAAAATAAAAATTAATTTTAATTATATTTACTTCATCTATTTTTTAATTTAAAAAATAGGATGTAGCATCGGTTTACATGGCGAACCGACGCTATCTACGTTGAACGTAACGTCGGTTGACGTGGAGAACCGACTATAATTCATTAAAAATCGATTTTTGAAAAAAAACTGACTTTACACCGCGACTTAAATATTCTCTTCTATAATAGTGTATTTGGACACCATCGAAATTAAATTTTAATTAATTGATTCGTTTAATATTAAATTTCAGTTAATTGAATTATGTTTATTATAATTGAAATATTATTTTTATAGTTATAATTTTTTTAAGATAATCATTTTTTATATATAATTTCCCAAACTATTTTTTAACGTTATTTGCTTGACCGACTAGTTGAGCACGAGGAGGTGTATATAAAATATAAAGTAAACGTGAGGACAAAGGCTTTGATATGCTCGGTTTGGCACATGAAAGTTGTTTCATCAATGGCAATAGTTAAAGCCTTTATTTTGTTGGTTGGCGTGTGTTTTAATCTTCTCTCTTAAATCCACACATCTTATTGACATTTTCATTCAATATTTATGTGTATTGTGAGGACAGATATTTTGATAGATAGAGCGTGGTAGTTGAAAAGTTTTATCAGCTGACTTTGTTTTGCCCACTAGTCGATAATTTAATATTTTAAGTTAATAAAATTTAAATTTTTTTTATAAAAATAATAAATATTCAATACTTGTTGGAGAAAAAATCAATAATTTATTTAGATGTACAGTAAGTATTTACTGGTTTGCAAAATCACTATCGTCGGTTTTATTGTTTGATGTTTACTTTATTTGTACCGACAGAATCCCAAGTAACTTATATCATATTTACTTTATTTTTTAAATTTTGATGCAAAGATACATAAATAGTGTTGACATAAAATTTTCCACAAATATTACTAAAAATTAAGAGAGTCGTTGCGGAGGTATTACTTTTCGTACCTTTTTCATTTAACTTCTATTTGAATGGATATTATGGTTAATATATTAAAATTTTAAATATTTTATATTAATAAAAAAAAATTAGTTTTAATACTCTAATTTAATTATTAGTGTAATTTTTTTTATTTTTTTTAAACGATAACTAAATTTTTTTATCCAAAATATCCTTTCAAATGGTTTTTTAACTTTCATAAGCTTTTTTTTGTAAATACTCCAAAAACAAAATTTAAAATATACTTATTTATATTGCTTGTTTTTTTAAAATAAAAAGTTAACGATTTTTATATTTTTTTCTTAACTTTTAATATGAAGTATTGGATACAGCCTTTACGAAAAAAACTATATTTTCATTTAGTTAATTTTTAAAAAGAAAAAAGGAAAATCTTCACGCTAAAAGGACATTGGGAAGAAAAATGGTTAATATTAAAAAAAATGATATAAAAGATACCGATACTTAAATTTGATTATTAAAATAAAACATTTTAATAATATAAAAAATTTAAATTACTAATATAATAACTAGAATATCTTTAAGGTAAGTATCCCTATTTGAATGCCCATTATATCCTATATGGGAAATCTCTATGCTTTATATTGCGAGAAACAAGCTAACCCAACAACAAAAAAAATTATAAGTAAATAGTTTTTTTAAGTTTTTCAAACTTTAGGATGTTTAAATAAAGGTCTTAAAATTAAAAAAAAAACTAATAAGTTAGTCCTTGAACTATTATATTTCAAAAAATAAATCTTAAATAAAATGTTCAGAAATTTAAGTCTGATAAAAACGAATTAAGCATAACACTTAATAGATTTTGGGACCAAAGTATTAATTTTTTGTAGTTTTGAGATTTTTGTGTAAATTAATCTAAAATTTAAAAACCTTAAAAGCTGTTTAGTCTTCTTGATATGAAGCTAAAGTTGTGGAAAACTTGGGGCCTTCCACTAGTTGGGTTAAGTTTGATATTTCTATGATGAATTAATACCTTGATTAATTTTAATTCTTTACTCTCATTATCATTAAATAAAAACATGCATACCAAATAATTTGTGTTTACTTTAAGTTAAGTTGAGTAATTAGGCTAAAGAAGGAGCTATAGAAAGAGTTCCAATCCTAAATAGCTAGTAAGGTGTGGATGAAATCTCATAAGTAAATTACGTCTGTATATCACTTTAAAATATATACACATATGCGTACATTTATCTTTCAAAGTAATATACATTCATCTACATAATATCAAAAAGTATAAATTTGCATTACTTAAAAAAAAACAATATACATATCTACATAATTATAGAGAAGTTTATGTAAGTACAAAATAAACATATACATGTATATAATTACAAGAAAAGTATACATTATTGGTAGTTGTTAAAAGTCTTCGGACCATTTTCTTGGATCTTTACTACTACCATAAGACCTCTATTGTTAGGGATCGTACGCCCGTCGATGATCATCAAATCCACCATCGATCATCAGTAACTATTAAACGTTGAAGATAACATGAAAAATGACAAGATTAAAAGATAATTTTAAAGATCAAAATTATATAACTATAAGCACACATTATTTAGAACCAAAATACATAAGTCGTCGACAACTATCGAACCTTGAAGATAACATGAAAAATGACGAGGTTAAAAAAGTATTAAAATCAAAATTATGTAGCTTTAAGCACGCATATTATTTGGAACCAAAATACAACGAGCCTTTAGATTCCAATTAGAAAGATGATGCATGTAAACAAGTAAATAAAGTCTAACTAAACGAAACTTTTAAAAGTATATCCCAAATATACATTTCAATTAATTTAATAAAATGATAAATATATCAAATAATTTAATATTTACTTTAAGATAAGCCCAAAATAGCCCAGAGTTATTGGGCCAAAGAAAGAACAATTAAAAAGATGAAGTAAGAAATAAACTTGAGGTTAATTTTGAATACATTCAATAAAATTTCTAAGTACATGTACTATTATAAAAATGGTTTTTAAAGTCGGTTCATTAAATTGATTTTAAATTGAATGATTTAAAATTTTAAATCAGTTCACTGGGTGAATAGACTTTACATGTATTGATTTTTTTTATTCTACTTTTTTACTCCACTAACTTGTATTTAATATAACATAAAAATCAAAATATAAATAATAATTAAAAATTTAAATATAATTAATTACTTGATAATTAAATTTATTACAAAAATAAATAATGTATATACAATACATATACAATATATATATATATAGTTAACTTAAATTACAAATAAAATAATATCGTCAAAGTATAATTGGATTGTGCAAATAAGCTTGGTTGGCTTAGAATTACCAACATTGTGACGAGGAAACTGGATAAAAACAGTTGATCCATATAACAATTCATTCTCCTACATACATGAGCACGTAAACATTCATCAAATAAGTAGTCTAAACTTTAGAGACATACAAATAAAGAAATTAAATTATTATAAATATTACCATCAAAAAGAGATTACCAGAATGACATCCGAGTAATATAATAATAATCTTATCCCTTCAAACTCATATTAGCACTTTATTAATCATTTGTCTATAAATATAAAGCTATTTGGAATCAAGTTGATATTTTTAATGCTATAATAAGCTCTAAATATGAAATCAAGTGTAATTACGATTTGTTAGTTGGCTTGTATGAGTTTTGGTGCCCTTAAACGTATGGAAAATTTTTGTAATACGTTTATGGGCACCAAAACTCATACAAGCCAAATAACAAAATAGGAGTTACCACTGACTTCATATTTAGAGCTCATTATAGCACTAAAAATACCAACAAAGATTCCAAATAACTTCATATTTATAGACAAATGATTAATAAAGTGCTATCATGATGTTGTCATAAGGAAAGTAAGCAAGAGAGATGAGATGAAGTTTGGGCCAAAAATAGGTCCATAAAACAATGCATTCCCTAAAATACATGAGCATATAACCATTCATCAAACAAGGGACTTCAGACACAGGAATAGAGAAATTAAACCATTAAAAAATTATCGTTATATTGTCACATGCTATTCAAGATCATCATAATCTTTTCCTTATTCTTCTTGTAATGATATAATTTGAACAATGTGTTCTACCCATTTCTCTCGTAAATCATCAAAAATTTGTTAGTCATAGTCCGTCTTATTTCAATCAAAGAACTACATGTATTTAAAATCAAAATAAGAATATAATTTCATGTATTTACAAAACGGCGTTGAAAATGGTGGTCAGAAGTGGTCAAAAAATGAGAAAAAGTAGAGGGTGAGCTCGGTTTTGGACGAAGGGGGTTGCTACACAAATTAAAATTTAGAATTCTACTGATGAAGAAAAGAGAAGAGAAAGAAAAATGGTAATAAAGTGGACGTAGCGTCGGTTTATCCCGTCAACTGACACTATCCATAATTGAATTTTTTTTAATTGGTCAATTATTATTTTATTTAAACTCTTTAAAATTTAATTTAAATATTATATATATATATAGTATAAAAAATAATTTTAAAATAATATCTAAACAAATATACAAAATTATATAAAAATTTACTGTATGTACGTACATAAAATTAAATATGCAAACAAATACACAAAATTATATAATTTTAAAAACTTATTGTCTCAGGAAAAAAATTATAAGAGTTAAATAAAATAATAATTAACCTAAATAAATTTGTACCTAAAAAAAATTTCAATTGTAAATTGCATTTTTTTTAAAAATATACACGTAGGATGTAGCGTCGGTTGACGGGACGAATCGACACTATCCACGTGTGTAGTGTCGATTCGCCACGTCAAACGACGCTACGTCGATGTGGATAGCGTCGATTGATGGGACAAACTGACGCTACACACATGAATAGTGTCGATTCACTCCGTCAACCGACCCTACGTCCTACGTGGACTATTCTACATCGAATTGATTTTAAATTCATTATAAGTCAATTTTTTCTAAAAATTGATTTTACTTATCGACGTAAATATCCCTTTCTATAATAGTGATACTCTCAAACATATATTTCAATTGTGTTGTTAATTTCCTTAAAGATTTATGTTAAAAGTAATTTATGACATGTGTAAGAGGTTCAAGAAGAAAATGATTTCAGTAACATTATATACAAAATGTACTTTATGAATCCTCGTATTACTTATCATAAAAAAAAATTTAATTTGTTCTTTAGACCTTTTTTATTGTTAGAAATGCTTTACAGGGTCTTAGAAGCAAACAAACTAGCATCCCTTAATTTTATGTCTGGATGGGAGAATGATGTTGGTGGCATAGAAAAAAATATTTCATAATTATAATATTTAAGTTATCTTAAAATATTTAAAAGATTTGAGAATACAATAATAGTCATGAATAATTAATATAAAACACTTTTTTATACTTATGATAATACAATTTATAATAAACAAACTTTTCATTAATATACTATGCTTTTAAAAGTATCTTTAATATTTTAGTATCGAGACGAGACCCCGATTGAAATGAGGTTGGAAAAGAACAACCATGACTTAGAAAAAGATGTTAGTGCAAGGTTTGATTTTACATATTTTGAAAGAACATTAATCTACCAAGTGATAATTGGAGTAAGATATTTGCACTAAAACACTTCACACAAAATTATATATTTATCTCGATTAAAATACAACACATGGAACATTTATTTTCACTTGTTATTACAACATAAAATATTTATTTTCGCTTATTATTGCAACATGAAAAGTAGAAATCACATTGAAATAAACAATCATTTATTTACATGAATCATTGAGTATATTAGTTAAGTTAGTTTACTATTTTTATTATTATAAATTGAATAATTAATTTTTTTAAAAAATAATGTATTTTAGTGACTTTATTGTTATATATTTAAATAATTTAATAATTTTTTATTTTTTAAATTTTTTTAGTTAAAGAAACTTAACTTTAGATAAAATTGAATTTTATTAGTAAGAATTTGATAAGTATTTCAAGAAAATGTTTTAAAAAATATTTAAAAAATAAACATAAATTAATTTAAAATATTTATAAATATAATAATAAAATGAATGTTATATTGAAAATAAAATTATTTTAACTTTTTAAATAAATAATTATGTTTTGTCGTGAATCACTTCTTAAATTACTCAGTACTTTAGATCATTCGTCTAAAGTTGAAAGGAGGTTAAACCCACCTATCCCATTCTCTCACCCCTCACTCAAAGGTTGCGTAAAATCATTTTGTCTTACGCGCACTGAATTATTGGACAATTGAAAATTCCTTCAATCTGCTTTAAAAAAAAAAAAAAGTAAATTTTCAAGCATTTTTGTTGCTGATTTATGGGCCCTCGTAGGATTTTAAAGTACAGGCAGTATAAGAAGAAAAATATCTTTTTACGCATCAATTAAAAAAATTATTCATTATGATAAATTATAAATAATATTACTAATAAATATAATTATTTTAATAAAAATTATTACATTAATTATTAATAATGAAAAAACATACCAGTCGGTAAAAGGAGTCAAGTTCTATATAAATATATTTAAATATTTCTTATCTAAATTCAAAAATAGTCACCATATATTGTAATCCATTGGCTTGGCAGCCAACTCAAAGAAATAAAATGTTAGAGTTCATTAATTGAATTTAAAGAAAAAGCACATAAAGTTAAAAAAATACAAAGTACTGAATTTTTCTGGCTACTTTTTGAAGAAAGGTTATTTTATTTAAATTTTATCACATTATATCTCATTTTATTTACTGAAAATTTTCTTTTGATTCATAATTATTATAAATAAATATGGTTATTATATATAATTATGTTTTATTTTTTATTATTTTTATTATTTTACTTATTATTTAAATTTATTTAAGATAAATAAAATATAATTTCACTCAATTATCATACTAATTTATTAAAAATAAAATAAAATAAATTTATAAAATTTATGAATTATATTTAACACCTAACAATGTCTTGGTTTTTTTTTTTTACCTAATTTATATTGATTTAAATACGTGTGATTGACTAATCAGGAAAATTCATAGAAACTGTTGTGGTAAAATTTATGTGCGATGAGATTTCATCAGTGAATTCATCGATGATTTTAATTAGCATATAATTAGCACCCAATGAGCTTACAATCATTATTTAATTAAAATTTAATTAAATTAAACCACATGTGTAAAAGAAAATATAATGTTCATATATTGAATTTTTGTAACAGTGAAAGAAAAATACCAATCCATAGGCTATTGGGTGGCCCAACCCAAGCAGCGAGCAAGTAGCAATTTATAGTAGATTTTTGGGTATGATTATTTTAATCTTATAATTATGTTATTTATATATTTTGATCATATAATTTTTTAGATAAATTTTATTAGTCTTTGTTTGGAAAAAATTCTTTAGGTTAAAAATTTTAACGATTTTAAAAAAATGTAAAAAATTTGATATCTTTATTGGATCTTGTATTTTCCTCATTGAATGAATATATATATAACATCTTAGGTACGTAATGGGGCATGTATTCACCGATCTGGATACATGGTAATTATAATAAACATTACATATGAATTAATAAACAGAAAATAGATTGTCATAAGCGTTTACATAAGTAGGTCACTACATACAGATCGCTCAGGGTTCTTAAGTAAATTTCTCAGGTCGTCAACATAGGGTGAGGACTGAGGTCACATCAAAACCTTATAATTCTACCAAGTCTCGATATCTAAGACCTCGCAATCTAATAACGAGGTATTGTAATTGGCTACGCTATATGCTTTATTGAGCTCGTCAGGTCTGAGCCATTATTAAGCCATCATCCTTATAACCTCGTTATAGCATAGCGAGGTATCAATATTTATTAGGTCATATATCTGTTACATATATAATATCAAAGTTTAAATTTTATATTCTCTTGATTTTGAGAAATCAAGGAAATAATACCTAGTGTTCGATTTTAATTTAACTAGATCACATTAAATGATTCAACGTATTGAAATAGATTATGGCCACTCAGACGATACAATTCTCAATTGCAAGATTGTTTAATTACAAATAATATTCCCTTAATTAATTTTATTTATTGGTTCAACCTTTCAACTTAATGCTCTCCCTTTATAAACAGTGGAAAAATTTACTTTTGTTTTATCTGTTTTAACTTAGTAAATTTATCTTCAGAGAGTTTCAGCCTCTTAATTAGTTTAACATCGTGCTATTTTGGATTAGATTGTTAAAAAATTACTTGGTTAGAATTTCAATTCATTCATATAACGACGTTAATCGGAAGTCAGGTCGTTGTTGTATTGTTAACTCGCGATTCAAATGACCTTCATATTATTTAGGTACTTTCGTCATCTTTTATCTTCTCTTTTTTTCATATCTCATAAGGGAAAAGAAGTGGTTTCTCCTATTCCTGAGGAAGTCCCTGTTAAGGAGAAGTCTTTGAAAGGAGACACATCCAAAGAAGTATCCCTTGGATCAGGTTGTTTACTCACGAGGTCGTTACAAAACAAATGACCTGAAATAATAGGGAGTAGCGATAATAAGCATACTCCGAGAACCGTTAAGGAAAGTATTCTTGCTCTCTCCGCTTCCTCGAGATTCAGGGCAATCTCCGCCTCATCTTCACCAGGGCAAGTGCCTGTTATCAAGATCCACGTGTCAGTATCTACCAAAGTATCGCGCCCTAAAAAGAAGAGAGAAAATAGGGGTGAGCCTACCCATAGAACCAAAGATAAGCATCAGATCGAAAGATGCACAGTGTTCTGACAACAAAAGATCTGGAGGAGATAAGGAAAAAATATGACATCCCAACTAGTGTAGGTATAATACCAGTGCCTCATCATCTATGTGATGTTGATGATCCTCTACTAGGGTAGTAGGTGATTCATTTAGAGGCCTTTAAAATAGGTTTTCGTTGTCCTTTCCCTAAATTGATAGCTTCTGCTCTTAGTACCTTTGATATAAATTTTGCCCAAATAAATCCAAATGGGTGGCAAACTCTTTTTTTGTGCCTCTCCGTGGTTGTTGGGGAACACAGAATAGATCTTACAAGTGATGAGTTGAGGAGCTTATATTGCCAAAAGAAGAACGGTCTAGATAGAAAGAGGGTGTACACATCGTGTGTTATTAGCCACAGACTGCATCTTAAACTCCTCGATAGCAGTTCTAGTTGGAAGGATAGGTACTACTATATCACTGGGGATATTTGGGGTAACGAGATGGATTTTCCTGCTCGGTATACTTAGAATTATCATTTTAACACCTCGTAACCTTGTTTTAGTAAGCTTATAAACAAGTTGGACCCTAGTGGTAAAGAGAATAATAAGAGAATCGAGTTACAGAATACTTCTCATGAAAATTATCATAATATTCTAGCTGTAGCTCGTTTGAAGAAATTTGGAGTGTGGAAGGAATACTCAAACGAAGTAATTAGAGGACCTAATCGACACTTCTAGTGTCAAAGACTTGGCTCCTACACATCCTCACTTGGAGCCTATGTCCCCTTCACCAACTTGGGACGATGTTCCCTTTATAGAATAGGAGGAGGTCGCTCCGGTTACAGAGGTTGTTACACCTTTAACAACATCTGGTAACCCAAGTTTGTCTTCACCTCATAGACACAAGGTTACGAAGAAGAGGAAAGTTGGGGAGGAGTACTCCCCAGGAATGGAAGCCATGGACCTGGATGACTTCGAATTTGATGAAGTCATCCTGAAAGATGTTGTGGTGTTAGACACCTATATCACGTACTTTAGTGATGGGATTTTTGGGCGAATAGATCTAAAAAGGAATCTATTCCAACATTTTGGCATTGAAATCGAGAAGTCGTAGGTTAGAGGGGCTTGTAGGAGAAAAGGGGGCTCAAATGCGGAGTTGATAGGAGATCGCATGATTGAGGTAAATTGTTATGGAGTTACTTCTCATAATAATAGGGATCATAAGAATAAAATGTCTAACTCGTATTGTTATAGGGGATGTGCTTGGCGAGGGAAGGCGAGCTGTCCCTCAAGGGCTATAAGTGTAAGGTGCAAGTCAGTCGCTTACAAATAGCCAAATATAAAAAGGCTGCCAAAGAAAAGAATGCTCTGATGGCAGAGAATGAGGCAAAAATCTTAAAGCTTGAAGGTGACCTCATTGACAAGTCTAAGAAGCTATGAAAAGTAGATACTTATTGCTTCAAAAAAGGATAACAAGCCAAATACTTTGAGGATCTCACTATAGAAGTCGAGGATAGAGGTCGTACTTTACAAGGCCAATTTTGTGCTATGTAATATTAGGTGAACTCATTGTCTACTTTAGTATACACCTTGAAAATGGAATGCATCGAAGCTTACCGAAAATGGCATATGTTTCGTAGTGAGCAGTCTGAGGACCCAAGTTGAAGAATTGGACTTGACATTGCCTTACTTTACTTTAATGCGAGCTTTTCAAAGTAGCCGATCCAAGGCACCCTTAACCGAGACTCCCCAACCTTCACCCCATAATAATAAGGCCAGTCCTAGTAGTCAACCTGAGGGTGTGGTGGAAGAAGCCACCCTGTAGAAGGGGATTTATTATGATATTTTGTACAGTTAAGATACAGATTTTGTGTAATAAATATATTGAGATTTTGAATTGGATTCATTAAATGTAGTTTTTTGCTTCTATTTATTTTGTCTTGTTGATTTACTTGCCCCTATTTAGCATTTGTATGATCCATTTGATTACAAAAATGTTGATTCTGAGTGTTTAAAGGCGCGCTTGATAATTATAATTAAGAATAACGATGTGTGCAGCCTAATAAAATTCACAATTTTTTCTTAGACCGTTGATATATAAGGATGGATTAGAGCAAGGTAAATTTGCATGATTTGTTTGAAACGAGGTCATGTTTTTCAAATATTCCCGAAGTGTCAGTCCATTTGCAAAAGTACACCCCGTTATAGGAGAACGACTTATTTCTCCTAGTCATAGAGAGTAGGTGAATCAGACAACCTTGCTTGCTATGCAAGTCAAGCCTGATACAAGAAAACGAGCTACCTCTCCCTCTTGTAGTAAGAAAGTTAATTAGGCCTCCCTCAAGGTCATAATGGAAGGAAAAAGTAAGAAATCCAAAACACTCCCTAGTCCATCTCAAGATGGGATGTCTTCTGCACCTCTGCGAACTATCAGATCGCGTGTTAAGAAGTTACCCCTGAAGGAGGGAATGTCCTTGTTGAGGGAAGATATTAGCCCCTTGCAAAGTATATATCTTTTGAAGAAAGAGAAAGGTGAAACTAGTGGTATCAATGACCTTTTCAAAGATGGGATGTTCAACACTTCACGTGCTCAGGATGAATTATATCACCATTTTGAGTGCCTGAACATCGTAAATCTATCTATACAGCCCACAAAAGAGATAAAGGAATGATCTGGCATATGATAGCTAGACGTGTTCTCGACTTAAGTAACTTATCATTGTTAGTATAATAATTATATGACGATCAAGATTTATTATTGATCTTTGCGATATAACTTTGATCATAGACCATAAGTGAGAGATTCAGAAAAAAAAAGGTTGAAATGTGTCGGGAAATAGAAGAATTTGTAGATCAAAAATTATGTGTGTTGAAATCTCACTATAGAGTCATGGAACCAGAGTTGGCAGATGTACGCAAAGAGTTGAAACTGTCGCATCTTGAACAAGAGAGATACAAGGAGGAACGAGATGGATCATACAAACTAGTTAAGTATTGGAAACATAGGACGCTCAAGAAAAAACATTCATAAAGCTACAATAAAAAAGGATTTAGGATCACCTTCGACAAGGAAGGAATTCAGTGTTTGAAAAACTATTGTTATGTTTGTAATAATGTTGGATAGGTATGCTTAGTATGTAATTGGTTTGGTAATAATTTGAACTCTTATTATTTTTTTTATTTTTACATGTCTAGAATGCAATGAAGATTAAGGTCGAGAAATGCTCATAGCTGCACTATAATGTGGTAAGGAATGTAATTGGCATCTCAAGTGGGAGGGGTCAGTGGAATCCACATCCAAACATGAGACATAGGATGACTCTCACATCTCAAATGGAGGGGTCAGTAGTCTCCACCTCCAATCATGAGGCATGGAACAAATCCCGCATCCCAAGCGGGAAGGTCATTTGACTACTTCTAACTTGGGGGTATGAAATAAATTCCAAAAGACATGAGTCATATAAGGGAGAGCATCTGTTCCCTTGCATGTGTTCCTTCGGATATATTTCACATCTCAAGTGGGGAGGTCAGAGGACTCCACCTCCAATCATGAGGCATGGAAAGAATCCTATATCTCAAGTGAGGGATCAGTGGATTCCACCTCCAATCGTGAGGCATAGGATGAATCCCGCATCCCAAGCAAGAAGGTCATTTGACTACTTCCAACTTAGGGTCATAAAATAGATTCCAGGAGATATATGTCATACAAGGATGAGCATCCATTCCCTTGCATGTGCTCCTCTAAATGTATTTCGCATCTCACTCCCTTATACTGAAACTCTTATGCTTAATGAACTTGTTATATGTCTTTTGGAGGTCTCTTTTTTTTTTACTCGAGTTATATCAAGGTTTCTTCCCGTCTCTTCAACTAATAGAAGGTCTTCACGCCTTAAATGATCGTTATCATCTTGAGTGATGTTGGATCTGAGGGTGGGTTCTTGTACCTCAAGGGGTATGACTACTTTGGTGCCATAAATGAGGGAGAAATGACTTTCTCCCGTTGATATTCAGAGGGTAGTTCTTGTGGCCCAAAGAACACTAGGTAATTCATTAACCTATTTACCTTTCACTACTACAATATATACTTTTAGTCTCGAAAATTTAGCCTCGGTTTTTATAAAAACTGAGGCTAAAAAGCTTTGGTCACGGTTAAATAAAAACCGAGACTATAGGGTATGTTTATGGCCTCGGTTTTTATCAATAACCGTGGCTATAAGTTATATCAAATTTTTTCATTTTTTTATTTTTTCCTTTTTTTTTCTCTTCTCTTTTTTTTCCTCTTCCCTCTTTTTTTTTCTTTTCCCTCTTTTTTTTCTTTTTTCCTTTCGTCGGCCCATCTTTTTTTTCTTTTATATTTTTTCCCAAATTTTTTTTCTTTTTTCCCAAGTCGATATCTTCTGATCCCCTCTCTTCTTCCTCATCCCCTCTCTCGTTTCTCTTCCCCTTTTTTCTCTTCTTCCTCACTCGCCGCCGCACAACTTTCTTGGTCCTCTCGTTGTGCTGTTAGTTCGCCGGGATTGTTCAGTTCGTCTCCGTTGTTCGTTGTTCGTTGTTCGTTGTTCGTTGTTCGTTGTTCGCTGTTCGCTGGCGCTGGTTGATGTTCACTGGCACTAGTCGCTGTTCGCTGGCGCTGGTCGCTGGTGCGTTGACAAACTGATTTTCCATCTAAGCTTCGACTCAACCAATTATGAATCTGAAATTCCTATTGAGTTGGGATGTTCTTGTAAAACTGATTTGGTTCTTACCCATAAACACTGTGCAAAGGCTTGGTTCAAAATCAAGGGTAACATTTATTTAATTTTTAAGTTTCTTATGTTTCACGACATATACATTTTATTGTTATCTGATTGCGTCAAGTTTCATATATCCTTGAACGTGTGCAGTTTGGTTGCTAGGGTTTGATTAGTTTATGATCTAATATATATCGAGCCGCTTACTACCTTTCATTTTTCCACTGCTCTGTGATTCATCTTTTAGCTCTTGATATTATATTGAAATCACAAGACCTAAAATCAAGAAGAAACATTTTGTCTAATACTCTTTCCAAGATTTTGGTTCTCTGTTTACTCTCCCTTTGGACTCTTTTCTTTAAAAGATTTTGGTTCTCTATTTACTCTATGTTTACTCTCTCTTTAGACTCTTTTCTTTAAAAATGGTGGTTTGGAGTGGCTTATCCCTCTTTTCTCAGTTGCTACTTTGCCTAATACCTTAGTCATAGGCATCCATTTGCTTAAGGCTATGTACGATGATTTCACTCAGAGTCTCATGTTTCAAATTGTTGTTCTTCGATGTATTATTTGGTAATTCTTATACCTACTTAATTTACTTCATATTTTTTTCAATCCTGATTAATTTCATGCGTGCTTGCTTTCTTTATTTAGTGGTTTGGCATCAAGATTAACTTACCGTTTGATATTAAAAAAATTAATTACATAAATATATAGATTTCTTTTTTTTGGGTATATTAATGTCTTATATTGTTTTTAGTAGCTAGATGTTGGATCTTCTGTTTTTATCTTTTACTTTTTTTTTCCTTTTCATAAGAATTTAGTGATCATTTCTTGATTTGTTTGTTTGTGCTCATTCACGGGAAAGTAAACTTTTTGGCAAAAGAAAGCTAAAGTGGATAGGGTTATTGATTTGATTAAAGACATTGTATTTTTTCCTTTTCACAAAAATAGAAAGCAAAATGGACAATAACATTAAAGATATTTTATTTTTCCTCAATTTGATGCTTTTACTTATAGTATGATTTGAGAAACCAAAATCCAAAGGTTTGAGAAAGATTACGTGCTTTCTATCATCTAAGTAGAGTAAGTCCACAAGAATGCCACTTTCATTTACATTAGTAGATTCGCATTGGCAGGTGATTATGGACCATTCGGTTGGTCCATTATGTGCTCTCCCAGTACGCAACTTCCTTTTTTCATTGTGTATTTGATATGATTATGTAGTTTATGTTATCTTATACTTAAACAAAGTTGTAAATTTGATAAAATGAAAGCTTCGGCTTTAACGGGTTGTAAATTTGATCGGGAGTTAGCATTTTCTCATGAATTGGTCATATTAGGCCTATGGATGATCACATGCTATTGTAGTTTTTTTCCGCTTTTTCATGGTAGGCGCAGAAAAGAACATCATAATGCATTGGCATACCAGGCCTCAACTGAGGGGAAGACCGTTGATTGATATGAAGATTTTCCAAAAATGATGAGAAATCCTTAATGAAGGTTGAGAAATCACTTACATAGACTTGATGAGTTGACATTGAAATGCATATTGTCCGCCTACTTGTGAGAAAGCGAGAAGATGTAGGAAATGAGGATGAAATTTTCTTGGCCGGCTGCTGTACCGTACTTGTCTTTAGTGACAGTCATTGCACAGCTAGTGTTGGCGCTTTGATGCGCTCTGGCCCGATCTTGGTCTTATTTGCGCTTACTGGCACAGATTGAATGGCCAGACTGCGTATCTGGCTCTTGGCACCAGTCTATCGCAAGTCGGGCGCACGACTGTAGTCGGGCGCTGCATCTTTGCGTCATGTTGCGTGTTAGTCTACGCGCACCTGTATTGGTGCTAGTTATTTCGGTCAGATTAGTATCAAGTACCGCACCAGCGCTGGTGCTAGTTTGTAGAATATGGAGTCAAGAAAGACTTGAGAGATTTTTCAATCAATTGAAAATCCGGAATTATCATTATAATCTTTTTTATAGCATATTTATGCTTGTAATTAATAGAAAAAAGTCAATTTGTAATAGTAATTTTTATTATGTTTTAGTGTAGAATAAACTTTCGAATGTAATTATACTTTTAATTTTAATATAATATTATTTTTAATATTGTTTTAATAAATTTATTGTAATTTATATTAATTTTTAATATTGTAATTATAATTTTTTTTAAATTTATGTATACCCTATGGCCTCGGTTATTAGAAAACCGAGGTCATAGGGGTACTTATGGCCTCGGTTATTAGAAAATCAAGGCTATAGGGGGTACTTATGGCCTCGGTTATTAGAAAACCGAGGCCAAATGGAGTATCTATGGCCTCGGTTATTAGAAAAACCGAGGCCATAAGTCGTTACCTATGGTCTCTCTCACTTAGGCCTCGGTTCTTATAACCGTGGCCATAGACCTACGGCCACGGTTAAAAACCGAGGCCATAAGCACATATTGTAGTAGTGTTTTGGCTCCCTTTAAACACTTCCGTAATATGTTTGAGTGTCTTGTTAGATGATTCATCTTGGCTATTTGTCTGTGGTCTGTAATGGGTGGAATGAGATAATTTGAAGCTTTTTTCATTGCAAAAAGATATTAGTCTTTGTCCTATGAACTGTCTACCATTATCGAAAACTAGTTCACGAGGTAACCTACATCCACATATGATGTTAAGCCATATTAATCTCTCCACGTCTATTTCTTGAATTCGCACTGAAGGTTCAACCTCTATTCATTTAGAAAAATAATTAGCCGCCACGATGAGGAATTTTCTTTGGCCTGGAGTGATAGGAAGCGTTCCAACAATATTTAAACCATATTTCTGAAATGACTATGGGCTAACAATGGATTTCAAGTCAGTACCTAGTCGATATGGCATATTGGCATATCTTTGACACCTATCACACATTTTTACATAAGAGATGCAATCTTTGAGAAAGGTAAACTAATAATAACCTTGTCGAATAATTCTCTATGAAATATTTTTTCCCCTGAAATAAGCTCCCCATTGGCCATCATGTAAATTGCTCAGCAACATTGGAGCTTCTATTGTGGGTAAGAATTTTAGCCACGGGCCACCATAGTTCTTTCGATATAATATCCCTTGGATAACAATGTAGTTTTTTTCTTTTGTTGTGAGCTTGCAAGCTAAGTGCTTGTCTTCTGAGAGAATACAATTGACAAGGTATTCTAAATATGGATTCAACCAAGAAAGATGAATTGTAGAAATGACATCCGAATAAGTTTGGTCTTTCATTTCACCTATGCCAATACTAAGAGTAAACAAACAGGATATCAAGATTACTTTTTTCAAATTTGAATTCACCGTAGATGCAAATGTAGCCAAGGAATTAGCATGGGCGTTTCCTCCTCAAGGAATTTGCTTGATCTCGAAAGTTTCAAATGCTACTTTTTCTTTCTTTACCTCTTGCACATAAAGTTTCATTCTTTCTTCCTTAGCTTTAAAATCATCGTTTACTTGATTTACTACCAATCGCGAATCACTATGGATCAACACCCTTTTATCTCCAAGGGTTATTAATTGTTACAATGCCAAGAGTAGAGCCTCATATTTAGCAACATTATTGGTTGCTTGAAAAGTGATACGAAGGCATTGTTATATTAAACCTCCTATTGAGGTGAATATTATGATTCCAACTCCCGTTCCTCAAGAATTTCTTGCTCCATCTACATACACCCTTCATAACTTCGACTTGGGGGGAGGTGCTTTTCCCATGGAAGTTGGTTATACTACTGTATGTACGGGTGTACACTCTTGTGTATGCTCTTATGTCCATTCAATGACAAAATTTGTGAGAGCTTCTCCCTTGATAGCCGCTAGAGGCTTATAATGTATCTCAAATTCACTTAACTTAATGGCTATTTAAGAAAGATGGCCAGATTGATCCGGTTTACCGAAATATTTTTGAAGGGGTATGAAGTGAGGACCACTACTTTATGGGAGCCGAATTAATGCCTGATTTTGCATGCCATCATTCTTATTGTGAAGGCTATCTTGTCCAGAGAAGGATATCATTGTCATGCCTCTGTCAACAAGCGACTCACATAATACATTGGGTGTTGGGTTCCCTCTCTGTCGACCATCAATACTGCACTAACAACTTTGTCCGTGAAGGACATGTATGTATATAAACCTTCTCCCATCATAGGATTAGCCAAGAGAGGTGCTTTCCCCAAATAATCTTTAATGGAATGAAAAGCTTGCTCACATTCACTATTCGAGAGGTATTCTGTGTTTCTTTTTCAACAATCGAAAAAATGGAAAAAAAAATTTAGGTGCATTTAGAAATGAAATGACTTAGAGCTACAATATGTCCATTCAACTATTGTACCTCCTTGAGGTAGAAAGAGGACTTCATATTGACCAAAGTTGAGATTTTATCAGGGTTGGCTTCTATACCTATAGATAATACTAAGTATCCTAAGAACTTTCCTGAGGCAAACCCAAATATACATTTCTTTAGGTTGAGATGCATTTTGTAATTTCAAATTATGGAAAACACCTCTTTAAGATCGAAGACATGATCTTTAGCACATTTGGTTTTGACCATCATGTCATCGACATATACCTCTATGTTCTGACCGATTTGATCTTGGAACATCTTGTTCATCATTTTTTGATAAGTAGCATCGACATTTATCAAATCGAACGACATCCTAGTGTAACAAAATGTTCCTTCTTCCAAGATGAACATCATTTGTTCTTCATCTTTGGGATGCATTTGGATTTGATGATAGTCCAAATAAGAATCCATAAAGCTCATTGATTCAAAACCAACTGTTGCATATACCAATTGGTCAATATTAGGCAAAGGGAAGCAATATTTTATTGTCGCCCTATTTAAATTGGTGAAATCCATGCACATTCTATGTTCACCTTCCGATTTGTTTACTAACACCACATTTGACAACTACGTCGGGTATATGACCTCGCTAACCAATCCTACACTTTTCAAGGAATTGATCTTCCTTTTGATGATCTATTTTTTGTCTCTAGTGAATCTTCGCTTTCTTTGTTGAACTGACTTCTTGGTGTGATCTAGGCATAATTCATGAGAAATGATACTTGGGTCAATGTCGGGCATGTCCTCGAGTTTCCAAGCTAACAGATCCACATTAGGCTTCAAAAAATCAATGAGAGTGGCTTTTAACGATGAATATAGTCTAGAATTGACCTTTATAGATTGATCGTTCCCCACTTCCCCTATATGAATCACGTCATACTTATCATGGACTTCCGTTGTAATATGTTCCCCTATCGGCATTGTTTTAGTCTCATCAAAATGGTATTTTTCCTTTAATTTCTATTTTAACGATTAAGGTAATGCATTCTTCATAGTAGCATTATAGCAGCTTTGTGCCCTATCTTGTTCTCCCTTAATTTCCTTTATCCCTTCAATAGTAGGGTATTTAATAAGTTGATGATATGTCGAAGGTATTACACTCATCTTGTGTATCCATGGACGACCTAAAATTTCATTGTAAGATGTAGGGGTGTTCAAAATAATGAAATTTGTCAGAATTATAGCTCCTTCCATCGACACCGGTAAACGTATGGTCCCCACTAACATTGTTATGCTACCATTAAATCCTACTAATGACATCTATTATTGGGTAATCTCCTTAAGATTTATGCTCATATCAAGCAAAGCGGATAAGTACCATAGGTTAGATGAACTATCGTTGTCAACTAGTATTCGACCTACTTCACAATGGGAAATTTTTAGAGTGATAACTAAAAGGTCATCATGGGGAGGTAGGCACTCTTTGTCTTCAAAGGTGATAGGATAAATGGGCCCCTCTGGTCTCAAACTATAAACCAGTTGTCATGTATCTCAAGCCCCTTGAGCATATTCTTTCCTAGAATTGTTGGTATGACCAATCATAGTAGCTCTGCCGTGAATAGTGTGTACTATTCATACATCCCCTAAAGGAGCAGGATGAGTCCTCTTTGCTTCCTTGTGAAATGGGTTAGTGGGCATCCTGACCCTTTGATTAGAGTTGTTGCCTCTTCGATTTTCTTCTTGAGGACTTTTGGTTTTGTCGACAATATCCCTTAGATACCCTTCTGAAACTAAATGCTCAATCTCCCACTTGAGATACTGACAATCTTGGGTCCAATGTCCTATGTCTTTATGGAACACACAATACTTGTTAGGGTTTTTGAGTAGAGCTCTCATAATAGAAGGCCAATTGACATTGTTGAGGCATTCCATTTGGTGTATAACCTTTGCCAACGTAACTTATAGAGGCGGTCCTCTAAAAGGAGATAAATCACAACCCTAATTCCTTGAGTTTCCTCTTGGCGTAATGGTGGGTTTAAAATTGGGAAAATTTGAATGCTTATCTCGAATAGGCCTTTTGTTCTCTTCTCTCCTATTAAGGGTATGCCTATTCGCATTTCTGTTGGCTAGCCCTTTGTTGGATCTCATTTCTCGCTCTATATTTACAAACTTTTGAGTCTCTTCATAAACGGCATCTAAAGAGTGCGGGGTATTTTTGTCAACTCGATAAAGAGTCCAGTATCACACTTAATTCCCTTTCGAAAGGCTTCGATAGCTATGAAATCAAGACATTGATTAATTTCCATTTTATCTGCTTTAAATCTCCTCATGTAAGCCTCGATCGTCTCGTCTTCTTCTTTTATTATTGAGAATAAGTGGTGAGATTCCTTCTTGATTGGTTTATTACAAGAGTAATTAGTAATAAATACTTTGACTAGAGCGTTAAAGCTAGTAATACTTTCAGGAGGTAAGTCCATGAACCATTGTTGTGCCAATTCTTGAAGAGTGTTTGGGAATAGTTTGCAACACATTGTTTCTCTCTTGTCCTCCGAGAGACTCATGGCTTCCATGGCCATTTTGAATTGGAAAACGTGCGCCACTGGATCTTTGGTTTCTTTATATGTAGGACACATGTGAGCATTGAACTTCGGGGGAGGCAATGTTAATTTAATAACACCTGAGAAAGGTGACGCTGAAAATTGATTGCAAAAAGTTTCAATGTCATTCCATGGATTTGATTTTCCCTGCCCTTTGAACCTATCGTTCACTCTTGTCCACATCTTTTCTTCCATCTCTTTTAAGTTTTTTTCCAATATATCACTCGAGTTATAAAGATGAATTGGGGTGGATACTGGTTGAATTGTAGGCTCATGAGTTGGACAATTCACATGGGAGGTTCCAGTAATGAAATGGGGATCAGAAGCCATTTGGGGATATTGTTCAACATCTTTACGTCAGCGAGGATTATAGGCACGGGATACATGTTCCTTTTCTAAAGAGTTGACTTAATATCTGGGGACTAGGTGTGTAAAATGAACTTTTTATTTTGGAACACACGTCTTGTTCTAATCTGGATCTCAACTTATTGTTCTTCCTTTGACATTTTATAAAAGCCTATGGTAGTTCTTTTATTTGTCTTTGAAGTCCTTTCATCATTGCATCTCTTTCAAACAGAGCATTTTCCTAACTACAATTTGGTGAGGTACCTAAATGCTGCATTGCTTGTGTGGGTTTGTTCACATTACGAAGGGTCAAAACTCAATTTTTGCTATCTAAAGCGATCTCGAGGTTGCAACTTGGCAATGAACTGAAGGGGCAAGAAGGAGGTGCCTTATTTTTAAGGTCAAATTCTTAAGCCAAAGGGACAAATTTTTCTATCTATTCGTCAATTGTAGGTGGACAATCCATTTAACTACGTGTGAATCCCAAAAACACAAGTCAATTCTCTTAATGATATGATCTGGTCTCAAATGCTATCTATGGACTAGAAAGATTTAAGTTCCCATAGACAACACCAATTTTTTGGAGAGAATTCTTTATGTTAGGGATTTTAGTGATTTTAAAGAGAAGTGAGAAATTTGATAGGTCGCCTATAGGTCGTTATATACAGATCGCTCCAGGTTCTCAAGTAGATTTCTCATGTCGTCAACATAGGATGAGGATCGAGGTCACATTGAAACCTTATAATTCCACCAGATCTCGATATCTAAGACCTCGTAGTCTAATAATGAGGTACTCTAATTGGTTACACTATATGCTTTTATCGAACTTGTCAAGTCTGGACCATTGTTAAGCCATCATCCTTGTAACATTGCTGTCGTATAGTGAGATACTAACATTTATTAAGTCGTATACATGTTACACATTTAATACTAAAAGTTTTGTAATTTAAAAGTATGATCAATTAAATCAAAATTTAAAAAAATTGAGATTTTTTAAGAATAAAATGAAAACTATATATTTTATTAATAAATAAATTGCAAAAAGCTTCATCTCTTCCCACCCTACTCTTTCTCTCTCTCATTCGTTCTCTTTCTTCTTCTCTCGTTCTTATTTTATTAATAAAAAATAAAATTGACAGAAAGAGTAAGAGAGAGAAAAAATGAGTGGGAGAGAGGGAAAGAGAGGAAGGACGTTGTGCAGGCTTTTGTGTGGGTTTTTTTTTAATGTTTTTTTATTGATAAAATATACAATTCTAATTTTACTTCTGAAAAAATCATAATTTTTTAAAATTTTGACTTAACTGATCATACTTTTAAATTACAAGACTAATGCAACTCACTTAAAAAATTACAAGACTTATATAAATCAAGTAATTGTAAGACCTAAAAAAACCTAATATCCTCAATATTTTGTCCCCTATTTGTTGCATTGGTGATTGTGATTGAAAGTTTATAAGATATAGACCTAATTAACCTAGAGAGGATGAATAGGTTTTTTTTTTATCATTTTATAACTTAATAACCTAAACAAAGCGGTCAGTCATGCAATCATGTGTAAGAATAAAGTGCAGAAATGAAATAATTACATACGATATTTTTAGATGAAAATAACGTAGACCACAATCATAACCTAAGAGGAAAATCATCGGTTCACTGAACCACCTAACTTTCTACTATAAAAATCAAATGTTTAAGTACAAACTCGGTCTTATGCTACCCTCCCTAGGATACTGTCCCAATATACTTTACTTATGAGCCCCTGCTCTATTTTTACAGTTTCTAATATTAGTGTGAGCAGTTTCTAGACCAACGAAACAATAAGATCTCTGCTAACCAGATACGTTCACGAAACAACAACAAAAAGGGTTAGCATAAAAGCATAAGTGTTTGTATGTGTTCTAGAACGAATTTAATAATGAATAATTCTAACTAGATGATTCAAAACATATGTCACTTAAATTAAATCAACTAAAAAAATCCTAGAGCAAAAAGATTAAGCACAAGTTTAATAAAAATAGCTTCTTTGAAATTTAATAATCAAATCAAATAATTATAATCATACATAAAATTATTTAATCTAAACATGTAGAAATATAATAAAAAAGAAGCTATATAAAAATAAAAATATCAATTAAATTTATTAATAAATACTTTTAATATGATATCAATTTTCTTTATGTCTCAATTTCTTTTGTCATAGTCGCAGTCGCTACAATATATATAGTAACATTGATTATATATATATATAATATCTAGTGGTATTAGGATTAAATATATTTTAGGCTTAATTTTTCAAAGTTCATTAAAAACCTTATACTATAAAAAATCATTTTTTAAAACACGTCTTAAAAATATTTAATTAGTAATTTCATAAATTGATTCAAGTTTAAATAAATACTTTAACACTAAAAATAATTTCAAAATTTATGAGTATATGCTATTAAATGCATGAATGTAATCCTATATATCATAGTTATCAAAGATATATCTGAAGTACAATTATCTGAAACTTGAGTATTTATTTGACTTTTCTTGATAGACTTAATAGCATGCATAAAAATAAGTTTAAAGGTAAATATTTTGTCCACGAAAATAACCAACACTCATAGTCCTTAAAATTCCCAATTTTAATAATGTACCAATTTGATTTTTATTTTAATTCTTATTTTGATGATGTACTTTATTTCAAGTAGATTTCTTTCCTTAATAAATCACTAGGGATATTTTGAAAGGTTTTTAGTCCTATTAATTAATTGGGGATGGCAATTAGATAAGTTGTATTTGTGTTATGTTCTAACATTAATTATATCGTATTTATAAAATAATTAACATATGAAAAATGTTACTTAATTTTTTCATATTATTTAGTTATGATAGTAAAAAATAGTTAAACCTTTTATTGATCAATTGCAACTAAAGTTTTTAGGGATCGAGAGTCATTTTACTTTGAGTAAAAGTATTATTTAGTCATATAAATTAAGAAATATGTTCACTAGCTTTTTTATTTTGTAAAAAAAGGTACACATTAGTCATTTTATTTATAAAAGAGAGCCACATAAGGACTTTTAATAGTATTAATAAATATTTTATTGATAATTATTTTAAAGGAAATAATTAGGTAATTTTTTATAGTGAAAAGTAAAATAATAAATGATATTATTGATGATTTTTTCGACATAAAATAATTTTAAAATTATTAAATATCTTTTTTTAATACAAAGAATTAAATAACACATTTTCTAACTTAGGAATTAAATAACACATTTTGCATAAATAAAGAAATAAAATCAATCTTTCACCCTATTTTTATTTGTTTGTATTGTGTTAATTATTACCACCATTTTCACAAATACATCACTTAGATTTCTAATTGTTGAACATTATATAAGGATTACTTATATCAGATTGTCTCTTCACCACATAACTCAAGAGCACACAAAAACTATACCTCCTTATTTTGTATTAATTTATGCAATTTCTTTCCTAATTTTTATGTTTATAGAATTTTTCTATGCTTAGGATTCTTTTATGCTTTCATCAATTTAACATTTGTGTGGTCATGTTTTATTAATCTAGTTGTCAAGTTTCCAAGAAATTATAATTTTTGATTTGTGCTTAATCTATTATTTTAAGATTTGCTAATTGATATATTAAGATTGATTTATTCATTGGAGCATTAACCTAGGGTTGTTTATTATAGAACTTATTCTAGAACACATCTTGTACATATGTTATTGATGTTAATTCTTTTTCAACACCAAGTAGAACTATCCTCTATAGATCTGTAAAATGAAATAAATTGTTAGGACTTCGGACCACCATAAGGGTGATTTTTAGCCCTCCAATATTTAAGTTAGTAATGAGATGATAAAGTTTTAGAAGAGGTATATATCTCACTCTATGATTAAGAGGAAATATCATGTTTGGTTATGATTCTCTATTAATTGAGATAAGATATAAGAACTTACGTATCTATAAATGTATACAATTGTGAATATATATAGAAAAAAAATTAAACTGATATATATCTCTTACCCATGTAGATAGAATTGTTGTAACATTATGAGTCCCTTTCCATAAGTATCTCTTTAGGAAAATTAGGAGATAAATATTGGCCTTTTATCACTTTATTGAGATTATCTAGTGATCATGCTTATTTGATGACTCAATGCTTACTAGACTTAACCTATAAGGTTTTTTGCTATTGTGACCACTCTCTGCTTACCACATGAGATATACTAAATTACACCCAAATTAACCCCTAAGCCTTCTCTTCCTTGATCAAATAAGTGAGAAGGTCTGATTTTAGTTTTGTCAATATCTGTATTCAAGACCTTTTCAATCATACTAATAACATTGGGTTCATTTTCATGTGGTATTTTACCTATCCATACAAGATACTTTGTTCCATTCTTGACCATTCAAAATGTGTGCAATGACTTTCTATAGTTGGAGGTATTTTTGGATTTTCAATCGAACTCTTAACTAAAGAGTTATGTAGAAGTCAACGTTGGCACTTATGAAGTCAACCATGGGGTTACATGGTGTCTTTTACCTTATGTATTTTCGGTTATGCCTGCCAAATTCTTCAGGTTTAAGTATAAATATGTGAGTAAGAGGACTTGTCTAAGCCTCTAAAGTCTCATCCTTAACTAAATTACATCCTCTAAGAAATTGGAAGTCATACTTTCTACTACCAAGGGTGGATCTTTCAACCATAGGTGTGTATCGGGATAGAGATAGACCAAAGGGGTCCGCATGGTGTAGTGACCAAGTGGAGACCAGATGGAGGTGTAGAGAGTGAAACCCTGGTTGGCATGTTTGGTTGACGATGTCATGATTGGTCCATTCTTGGTCGGCGATCATCTAGATAGAAGTACCTTGGCCAACCACATTCTATTTGGCATACCTTTGGTTGGTGAAGTTCCTAAGATAAGTTTGGTTCTTTTGAGCGATGCAATCTTTTTAGTTATATTTGTGAATATATTTCTAGGATCCTAAAAGGATTTGTTGATAACATGGTTTCCTTCTTTCCAAAAGGATATGTGTAAGTGTGGGGAGCTCTGATATTGTTCTCATAGGTACTCCAATTATCTTACACTTGGAATTTTCTTTATAATCCTTTTTCTAATTTATGCACTCTTATTTCACATTGAAGACATCGATGTACAAAAGGCTAGACACTTTTGAGAAGTCTAGAAAGTGGGGGATCATATATTAACCACTTCAAATTATGGTAGGTATAGTATTCTAGTTTACTTAATAAATTATGCACTTGATTTGTGCTTGGACTTTGCCCAGATAAACATGTGGTTAAACTTTTAGGAAGGTATTTGATAAAGAGGGATGCATTGAGATGCATCATAATAGGCATCTATTATTTGGGAGGACACATATTATGACACAACTTGGAAGGATAGAGGATTGGGCTCTGTGGCATCTTAGGCAGAAGTGTCCTGGGTGAATTTTCTTGACATGTTGGTAATCAATTGTCTCTTACTGTGGTGTTTTGTCATCGTTGTGGGATGTACTAAGTTTGCATCTTTTGATATAATATAGGAACTGGAACGATTCCTAGACCTAGAGTGGTGTGGCGTAATGCCATAGCCCACTTTCAGGGTCTATAGTCAACTAAGGGACAACATAAATATTGTTAAGTTGTTCTTCACTTTAGTTGTAGTCTAAAGTGTAGAGCCTATGGTTAATGTACATCCTCTCTGTAACTTAATATGCCTAGCTTCTATGGATCGTTCAATGGCCTTGACCCTTAAAAGTATAGAGTTCACCTATCAAGATGCTTCTTATTCATTACATTGGCAAGGGTGCATGTCCTTTCAAAATCCTATAAATTTAAGTTTGCATTTTTAGCATGGTTTAGGAACCCAATATGATTCATGGACCTAGAATGGCATGGAATTCGAGCCAACCCGTCTCTTTTAAGGTCTATGGCCAATTAAGAGACAATAGAAACCCTATTAAGTTGCTATTTGTGTTAATTATCATCTAGAACGCATAGCTTTTGGCTAGAGTGTATCCTATATGTAACTCAATATGCCCAGCTTCTATGAACCATTAGATGGACTAGGCCCTGAAAGCACATAGCTTACTTATAGGGATGCTATAAGGTGACATTATGTTGTAAGGGGATAATATGGTTTAGAAGGTACATCCTGGACTATTTTAAATGAAATGTTAAAGTGTAGATTATGTGGCTTATGGGGTGGAAGTCATGTAGACATCATGGTCTACAAGGAAACAATATGGACTTGAAAAAATCAATGTGCACCTAGTAGGTAATGGTCTGAACTATATAACTTTTGAATGGGCATCATGGTACTCTCGGCATTGGAAGATGCCATAAGGATTCATTTTTAATGAAAAATGGATCCAAATCTTGTAGCTCAAGAAGATGCTTTAAAAAATTTTGGAGCATTTTCTTCATTATGTCAAGGTGGACACATGATTTCATCCTTGAAGTTTTCCCTTTGGTCTAAGGGACTATTAGGACCATAATAGGTGCCCATGTTAGGATTATTGAAATTATAAGAGTGTAAAGTAACCATGGATTTTGGTATGATCAAGGATTTGATTGTGACAGTTAAATCAAGGGATCAACCTCGGTTGAACCTTTATTACATACAAATCGATCAATAGTTGAATAGACAATCGATACCTCATATGGGTGATGATTTATGGAGTAACCATTAACTGCTAAGGCCATATGGTTAACATGGCTAGTTTGGTAAGAATGTACCCACCTACGGGACTCGTAATGTGCCCATAGATTGTGATGGATTTAAGTTACTTAAGGTAGTCCCAACTAGTCCAGGATGGATGGTTAGAGGGATGATGCCTGGGCATTCATAGATGGATGGCTTTGTACATTATGAGAAGACTTTATCTAGTTTAACTTGGATCTCAACTCCCATTATGGTAGGTCAAGTCATTAGTTAGGCTCTATCTATATATGAGTCAAGTCCTCTACACTCTGGGCATTAGAAGATGCCATATGTTTATTCTCTAGGATAAGAAGTAGATCAAGAGCCTGTCTCTTTGGGATGCTTTCTTGGATGGTATGGAATGTATTCTTCATCATATTGAGATAGTGTGGTATCCATTTAAGCATATCAACTGTAAGCCAATCATGCCTATTGTTTACGAGCTATTGTAGGTGCGAGCTTTACCACTCAAATAGGCCATAGGAGCACCAGAGGGACTAATGGTCAGTTGAGCTTTATGATTCCCATTTAAGTGTTAGAACTCATTAATTAATATATTATTTTTAGAACCACCATTAGTATTTTTCTAATAATCATTTAAATGAGGATTATTGGAAAAGTAGATAATCTTTTCCAAAGATTATTTAGATACATTAAATGATGGAAGAGTGGATAATTATTGTTTTTGTAAACTCCATTGGATTAGATGGATGGATGGTCTCTTCATACAACAATTTTTGTACATCCTTTTACATATATGCACCAAACATTATCTAAAATACATTAATCATAATCATTTCATCGCTAGGATTTTAAAACCAATTTTATTTTTCTAAGAACTAGTTTAGAAGTGGGTGAATCAGGCTTCAACCAGTTTTTGTATTTAGTTGATGAATTGGACTAGTTTTGACCTAGTTTCTAAATAACATTTGTTTTGGCCAGCGTCCATTCACACTTGCAGAGTGTAGAGGTGCTTGCGGCTTACTCTGGTCTCGATTGGCCACCAAATTTTGTGGGTGGTAGATCGATATGTGACCTTTCTGGTGATCGTCTTGGATTTTTTAAGCTATGCATGAATTTTTAGAAATGGATGTAGGCTACTCAATCGGGTAGAAAATTTCACATTAGGCCCTTTTTGGGCTATGCTAATATAGCCAGTTGGTTGGGCTTTTGTATCCGATGGAAGAGAAATCTTCACTTGCTAATGGTGTAAAAGATAGAACCACTGTTTGGCAGTGATGATCGTGGTGCATATATGTCTAGCTCATTGATCGAAGGACTAATAGATATATGGCGTGTCAGTTGATAGGCTGAATCTCATGACTGTTAAATCAAGATCGAAGTAGTGAAGCTAGTTGACTAGTCTATGACTCCTCTTAAAAGTTCATAGGGTCAAGTTGGTAGCTATAAACCACATCAATATGAGGCATTCTCTTGGAAAACCTTGTTGGTCCTCAATCTCTTTTCAAATACCTATGTAAATTTTTTTACAAATGAGAAAATTGGATAATGTTATAAGATCTTACAATTTTTGATCTTTTCAACAAAGTAGAACACACTTATTTCCCATAGATAGTACTAGATGTTGATACATGTTAACACCAGATAGGGTTGTCATCTATAGATCTCCGAGATGAAATAAATTATTTGGACTTTAGACCACCGTGTGAGGGGGTGATATTTGGCCCTCTGATGCTTAAGTTAGTAATGTGATGATGAAGTTTTAGAAGTGATATAGGTCTCACTTTGTGATTAAGAGGAAAATCATGTTTAACTATGATTCTCTATTATGTGAGAGAAGTTATGAGATAGGAGATCGAACTTATTTGTGAATGTTTACAATTGTAAATATATATAGAGTAAAGAGTTGACATGATACACATCCTTTATCCATGTAAATAGACTTGTTGTAGCATCGTGGGTTTCTTATGATAATTTGGGGATAATTATTGATCCTTTATCTCTTTATTAATATTATCCTATGGTCTCACTTATATGATCACTCAATGCTTAATGAGCTTAACCCATAGTGATTTTAGCTAACTAGGGTCACTCTTCTTGCCATGTGGGATGTACTAAATTACACCCAATATATGTTAATGTGCAAAACTTGTCAGGTAAAAGGTTTGACGTGTTTGTGACGTGAGGACTCAAGTAGATTGAGGCATTTGTTTGGATCAGACATAGATATTATAAAGCTTGAAGGTGCGATGACTTGCTAGTAAAGTAATACCACTGTATGTTATTTCTTCATAGTGGATATGCTAAGTGGTCAATGGATCCATGATTTTCCTCTTCGGTGGTGCTAAGTTAGGTAACTATCAAGTAAAAATATCAATTATCAATTTTTTAAACATTTTCTTTTACATACGATTGCATGTTTCACACTTTGATAGTTAAATTACTTTTTGTTTCACACTTTGATAGTTAAATTACTTTTAAAAGGTTAAGGTTGCTAGAGGTCTAATAGTTTTAGCAAGAGAATCACTTTAGTTATGTAGTTTTCAAGTGGATCACTTTGGTCCCATAACTTTAATTTAATTATCACTTATGTCGTAAGTTGATTATTAAGCATAATTTAGGCATCTTGACCAATGTTTTTAGAGAAAATTTGGAATTTCACTTATTAAAAAAATTTGATTTGTAAGAAAAAAAGACAAGAAACCTGTCAACACTACAAGCCACACCAAACACCAGCGATAAACTCTACTTTACAATTCTGAGGAACCTTATTGGTCGAATGTAGTCATCGATGAACATAACTATATTCCCCACATGTTACCATTCACCAAGATAGCCAAGTCTAAGTTTACATCACCGCTATGAAACTTCGAAATGACCCTTCTATCTAGTCTAACCACCTCTTAACAAGGCCAAGAGTTCTTCTTGAGTGATTCCACTCATCTCCATTTCCAAAATTGATTGAACGACATACAATGGTTTTGGGATGCATTTAGGGTTTCTTTGATTTGTTTTTACAAATATGTTTTTTTAGATCAAAATTTGTTCTTTGAATGCAATATCAATTATTCTCTAAAATAAATTGGTCAAAGTCCCTAAATTATGATAAATTCACCAACTTATGAGTTAAACGATATTTACATTAAAGTTAGGAGATTATAATGCTCCACTTGGAAGCTATTAGACTAAAGTACTTCTCCAGTAAAAACTACAAGATCTCTACACATTTCACATAATTTTAAATTGGTAGTTGCTTTATTAAAAAGCTATTCACTCCTCTTACTTGTTTAAACACATAATAAATTTAACATTTATTATAAATATTTATTTTAGACATTATATTTAATAAAATATGTACAACATATGGCTTTAAAGCATACCGTTAATACATCCTATAGATATTAATGTCATTTTTAGAAGTAACAATTGAAAAGTTTAGAGATAGAAATTAATTTATTTTTCTTTTAAGCCTTTTTTGGGATATCAGTCCAGGCACACCGTTAGCTTGCATCCTTGTCCAAATGATAAGGGATTCATAGCTTGAATTACATCCTTATATCCTAAAAATTGTTAGTGACCAATGTTGAAAATCAACACCAATCTAATAAATGAAGTAGTAGAAGGATGTAGAAAAATAAATGAATTGATTGGATGATGTATAAAAATAAATGAATTGATTGGATGATGTATAAAAGAGAAGTGTGTAGATAATATTTGTGTGACTAGAATTATTTCTTAGTTTTATATTTGTGTGGTGTAGATTGCATAGTGAGGACTATAAATAACCTACCTTGCATTTGGTTTAATCATCCCATCAAAAACAAATAAGTCTTTGTATTCTTAATTTGAGTGTGAGTTGAGAGTTTTCTCTTTGAGTGTTTGTATTTCTCTTCAATTTGTGAGTTGCCTTTAAAAGGTGTTATAGTGTCTTTTATTGTGGGTATAATACAAGTAGTTTGTTTACTTGTTTGGATCCAATATTAGTAAATTTAGAGTTGTGTATTCTAAATTTTACTCAAAAATTGGTATCAGAACGGGATAGTCAAGGATCGTTCTTAGTGGAGCTATCTTGAGTTGTGAGGAGTTTGGTACTCTACAAGTTTCTTAGTTAAAGCTTATTTGGTATAGTGGAAGTCTTGCCGATACAATGGGTGATCTTCAAGTAGTTAGAGGAATCAAAAAGCTCAACAATAAAAACTATAACACATGGGAAACATGTATAGAGTCTTACCTATAAGGTTAAGACCTATGGGATGTTGTTAGTGGTGACGAAGTTTTACAACCAGTAGCAGAAGATGCAAATGGCATCTTGCAGAAGTGGAAAATTAAAGAAGGCAAAACGATGTTTGCTTTAAAGACCATAGTTGAAGAAAAAATGTTGGAGCATATTGGAGATGCCAAAACATCGAAAGAAGCATGTGACACTCTTGTTACACTCTTTTCAAAGAAGAATGATACAAAACTGCAACTTCTCGAGAATGAGTTGTTATCGATGGCGCAATGTGACATGATGATTTCCCAGTACTTTCACAAGGTAAAATCGTTATACCACGAAATTTTAGATTTAGATCCAAAAGCTCCTATTGGGGAAACCAGGATAAAGAGAATAATTATCCATGGTTTGAGACCTGAATATCGAGGGTTTGTTACCACTATACAAGGATGGTCGACACAACCATCTCTTGTTAAGTTTGAGAATTTGTTGGTCGGTCAAGAAATTATGGCTAACCAAATGGGAGGAGTCTCACTGAAGAGTGAGAAAGAAGCGCTCTACAGCAACAAAAGCAAAGGCATTACCAAGCGGTATAATGTTATTGGATCTAACAAGTATGGCGATAAAGAAAAAAATTCTCAAGGAAAATGAGGCTTTCGTCTAGGGAAGCTTGGAAGAATCATAGTAATAGTAGAAAATTTGATGGTAAATGTTACAACTGCAGGAAGATGTGTTACATGGAAAAAGATTGTTAGAGTAGGAAAAAAACATGTTGAAAGTAATATAGTTACTTCCAATTCTAAGGAGAATAACAAAGATGGTTGGGATGTCGAAGCATTATTCGCTACAGAGGAAGAAAAATTAGCTTTCACGGTTACAACTATGGAAAATGCTGACAATATTACTCCTAAGAAAAGTGCATATCATGATGTGCATGTTGAATGGGATAAAAAGACAACTACTAGCGGTTCAACCAACAATCAATGGGAAGAGACAGATACCTCTACTTGGGAAAGAAAGGCCAAAGATACTCCGGGATCTAACAATCCTATTCCGCTTTCACCATAGTGGCTTCTGCCAAAGCCAAGAGATATTAAGCCAACAAAGACAATTGTAAGAAACCTTCCTAGCTTAAATCCTTCATTTGGAAATTGCTTAGACATCACAAAGTTATTGGGAAATAGTGAGGAGGTTCATGATATACAGAAGAAAAAGGATGTGTTTAGGCCATTCTTGTTGGATATAGAAACTAGTAGTCATGATCGATGGTGTGATGAGAAAAGAGACACGAATTCCTCTTTGCACAAAGATCATTGGAAAGATGGAGATAAAAAGCTTGGTGACAACCGTAGGATGGACCATTGGAAAGAAAATTCAAACACGAAACACTTTAAAGAAGAACGACGTGTTCCCTTTGACCAGTGGACATACCCAGGTAACATAGGTTCCAATTGTGAACAAGGCACCTCTTATGTAAAGTCTGATGGTGAAAAAAAAATCAGATAGATTGATAGGGAGATCAAGTTATGATAGCATAAGATTTGATGTTGCAATGGATGATGTTATTGATTATGAAATTCCATGGGAGGAAGATGATAAGATCCAGTCGTATCCTTCATCGAAGAGTAAATCTTTGGAGTCATCTCTGAGGTCAAACGGTCTAATAATGATGACAGTGGCATCAACAGCACCTTTAAAACAACAAATGAGTCAGAACAACCTAATCCTAGCCTTGTCAATCCCACAACAACAACAAACAAGGAATGATAGTAGAGGAGGTGAAAGAGAGGATTATGGGAGTGAAGGTGCTACAATGGTGTTGATCGATACTTGGGGTGAAAGGTATGTGGAACTGAGTAGAGGGAATCTCAAGCAAAAGCATTAGAAAGAGGTTGCTGATATTGTGAATAGTAGAGAGGACTATTCAAAGAATCCTAAGATTGATATTCAATGTAAGAATCGAATTGATACTATGAAGAAGAAGTATAAGGGTGAGAAGGCTAAAATTGCTGCAGGTTAAGAACCTAGCAAGTGGCATTTCTTTGAATTATTTGATGAGTTAATTGGTCATTTGGATCTAAACGTCAATGATGACGTGCTAAAATAAGAATTTAACCAATTTGGTGAGGATACAATTGAGAGTCTGAATAGAATGGTAATTGGTAAGCAAATTGTTCATCTTTCATGGGGTCATACCTCAGGAAACAAGCAGGGGAGAGTGAGTTAAAATAACTAGTGGAATTAGAAGACACACCCAACAGTTGGAGGGAATCAATGTAAAGTTATAGATGAATATGAATAACGCTTTTCTTCATAGAGAGTTAGTGTTGATGAAGAGTTTTGAAAATCAACACCAATCCAATAAATGAAGTGGTTGAAGGATGTAGAAAAATAAATGAAGTGGTTGGAGCATGTTGAAAAGAGAAGTGTGTAGATAATATTTGTGTGACTAGAATTATTTCTTAATTTTATATTTGTGCGGTGTAGATTGCATGGTGAGGACTATCAATAATCTATCTTGCATTTGGTTTAATCATCCCATCAAAAACAAATAAGTCTTTGTATTCTTAATTTGAATGTAAGTTGAAAGCTTCCTCTTTAAGTGTTTGTATTTCTCTCCAATTTGTAAGTTGACTTTGAAATGTATTGTAGTGTCTTTTATTGTGAGTATAATACAAGTAATTTATTTATTTGTTTGGATCTAATATTAATAAATTTAGAATTATATATTCTAAATTTTACTCAACAACGAACATTAAAAACAATCGACTTTTCTAATTAAGTTACCTCAAAATCGGTATTTCTCTTTAGGACCTGATAGTTTGGAGATCACACAAGAACTTTGACTTAAACTTTAAATCAACAAATAAGAAAATTCAAAAAATATTAGATTTATCCCTTGAAAAATTTAGTGAGAAACTCTTGTTAAAAGAAACATATTTTATACCATCAATAACATTAAGGAATGTTTTAAATACAAATTTATACGATTAATTTATGTGTTTCAGTAACCATTTGTTTATAAGAGTTCAATTAGGAGGACAATTTGTCCTAAATAAGTTACACAATGTAATCATAATTAACAGAAAATAAGATAAAATAATTCATATCTTTTTTTAATATTTAATACAAATAAATAAATAATATTTTCATTTTTATTTTAATGATAATTTTACTTTATATTTGTATTTGTATTTTTATAAAGATTTTTGGCTTTTAAAGTAACGTAAGTTAACTATTTATTGACTCAATATATGGTACAAACTTAAAATATAAATATTTAAAATAAGTTTATACAACAAAACTCTACACATAAGTGATTCAAATAAATGATTATAAAATATTACATGATTTTTTACAATATTATATTATTTAATTTAAGTGTTATGATTTAAAAGAAAAAAACGTTCCTTTTTTTATAAATCTCAATATTTAAAATAAAAAAATATAAATAATTATATAAAAATTAAAACTATTAATCACGTTCTTATAAAATTAATTAATATAAATTAATTACTAACATATTTTATACTCATCTTATTAAACATTTTTATTGTTATTTTATTTTTATGTAAAAATAAATTAAATTATCATAAAATTAATTTAATTTAATAATGATTTTATTTCGTAAATTAATAAAAAATAAAGATGTAATCATAGATATATAAAAATATTATATTAAATATAAATAAAAAATTCTTTAATTATTAGTAAATATTATTAGTAGATATGATATTTATAGATTTTCGTTTCAATCATTCCTACTATGATGGAGAGACATCATAGAACCTCGTACTAAAATAATAAATAATTTTTTTAATATTATTTATTTTAAATTTAAGACGATATAATATTTATAACTTTATAAGTCATTCAATAATACGACAAGACAAAACTACGTGATATTTGTCTTATTAGTGATTTTCAAAGCTCAAAAAAACTAAAAGTAAAAGTGACAAGGTTGAAGAAAATTTTGATAAAAAAATGTGAAATGACCATCTTACCCATTATACAAGAGAGAAAATTTTCATTCAATGTATTCCATTTTAAGTTTCACTATTACCGGCAACTAAACATAAAATTAAACCGCCTACTGACTTTACCGTAAGTAGGAAACATTAATAATAATAATAATAATAATAATAATAATAATAATAATAAACAATATCATAAAGTTATAAAAAGAGAGAACGTTAAAATTACATAATTCACGCAAGGTTTTGAAAAATAAGAGAATCGACAATTTGACAGCCAACTGAACGAAAAAAACACCAATAAAAGAGTACGTGTCAGAAGATAAAGATAGAAGCACCGATAGCTGTGTAAAGCGAGCTGTAACTGAAGCAGGAATGGGACAGAAGCAGAAAAGGTACGATAGATTGTCAGAGAATCCTGTAATATTTATCTTAATTTTTATTTTTATTAAAAATAATGATATTTTGATAATATATTTTATTATTTAATTTATTAATAATAATATTAATTAATCGTAAAAAAATAAATAATATGATAATTATTATCAAATAAAAAATTTATAAAATAAAAACAATATAGTATTAATTTTTTATCAGTATTATTATTAAACAAACATACAATAAATGTTATATAAAATTTTCTGCCATTAAACTTAGAAGAATTAGGTGGAAAACTGCATTAAATGATGAAAGGTAGTAATTAGGTGAGGTCATTTTTATCACAATTGTGATATACGATACTACCTACGTAACGTGCCTAGACTTTGAGTTTACGCCTAGCCATTTGGCTGTTATTCGATAACCATTCCTACGCTACAGAACCTGACTACCATAACGAACAGAAAAATTATTAATTATTTTAAAAATAAATAATAATATATTATTTTATATTAATGAAAAATAAAATTAATAGAATTATCGTATTAAAAAATATAAATAATTAATATTTAATAAATAAATAATACTATTTTTTTTTACCAAAAATAAATAATACTATGATAATTAGCACAAAAATCTTAAAAAAAATTACTTTTATTTAATTTGAGAATTTCATTAAAATAATAACACTTAGGCATATTAAACTTTTAGTTCAAATAGTCATCGTATATTCAAATGAATGTGAAAATATTAACTCATTGGATTTTTTCACAAATTTTATTTCAACTGATCAAACAAATATCTTAACGTAAAATTAATAAATAATATAATAAAAATATAAAAAATAATATAATTAATTTATTATATTACAAAAATTAGCATTAGATAAATAAAAATGATACGTGGTAAACATATCAGTGACAATGTGAATTTCTCCTTATTGGAAATGCCATCATTGTTGGATTTTCATTGCATCATTGGGGTACTCACCTTTCTTGGTCAGCAAGGAAATGTCTCACAAATTAAATTTTGTTAGAAAGTAAGGTAAATTAAAATTATTAAAATTTATATAAAATAATTAAAGTGTTTTAAAAATTAATTTAAAAAAATGATGTATTTAATCTGTGAAATTAAAATTATGTTAAGTATTATTTTTTTAATAAATTACCTTTAAGTTTTATTAAAAAAAAATTAATTTATCATTTTAGATAAAATATTAATAAGTATTGAAATCTAATTTAATCTTTTAAATAATCCTTTAACTTATAATATAATTTATGAATTTATTTAAAAATTTAAAAATTAAATTATACGTATTAAAAATTTATATATAAATTTAAGCTAAATAACACATTTTAGAGTATTTTATATCCAAAGGAATTTAGGTAATACCATATCTTCAGTAAATAAAGATTTCTGAAATTAAATACTTGGTTACTAGCCTACGACCCAAAAATAAAATAAAAAAATTTCACAACTTGGCATTTAAGTGAAGAACATAAATAACATCAATAAGAACACAAGAAGAACTTATAATAAAGAGAAATTTTTTAATTTGTTACCATAAAACAGAAGTCGTAATTCATAGTTACTGTTTAATTACTATATCTTAGTGGCAGAGGTGGGGAAAAAGATATAAGTTTTAGTGATATCTCTGTAGTATTTATTAATTAATAAATGAGTGCATAAATTGTAATAAATTATACGGACTGAAAAATAAAAAAAAATTGCCTTAAAAAACTCAGATATTTTCTTCCTTCATTTATTGTTTTTTTAATTATCAATTTGTAAACTTGTGATTTTTTTTTCTATTTATTACATTTTCAATTAAAATTTATTTGCATTTTCTTTCCATCTTCTCCCCGTGTCACTTCATATGGTTACCTTACTATTATACCAATATCTGACATTTTTGAAAAGTTGGCAATTTTTTTTAATTTATATGTGGCACAAGTAATCTATTAGGTGAAATTTATTATCTAGAATAAATAGTAAAATTTAATAATATTAGATAATGAATAGTAAAATTTAATAATATTAAAAAAAGCTCTTGGCACTCTTTAAATTATCCAGTGGCAACAAGCAACAAAAATTCTAGCATTTATTTATTTATTTTTATTTATTTCTTCTATTTTTGGGTAACAACCGTAATTATGATTATTTTAATTTTTTATACATATTAAATATAAGATGACATATTATCACTAGATTTACTCTCGTTTGATTCTTATGTTTTTGTTATTGTTTATACAGGCTATTTTCCGTAAATCTAATATTAAATATAAATATGTTATTTTTTGTTATTGTCTATATGTGTTCTTTTACTTAGATATACATTATGGTAGAAAAATACATAAAATTAATGAAATTGGTACGTAAAATGCACTTATTTAAGTAATATAAACAAAAAAAATCTATTAAATAATGTAAATATTATAAGTGTTAAAGTTATAACAATTTAAAATGATATTTATGTCCTAATATATCTACTTATTTTAATTGATTATATATTTGAATTCTTTACCTATCTTCGATTTTATTGGATATATAAAGTTTTTTATTTTAATAAAATAATTTAAAGAGAATAGATACGTAAAAACACAATATAAAAAAACTTATATTATTATTATCATTTTTATATTAAAATAAAATTTTACACATCCATATTTAATATAGTTCGATTCAAGAATATTAAATATGTATTTTAATAAATTAGAATATCGAAGGTTACAAATGGTTTTAGGTTTACACAATATTTTCACACATTTACCTCATGTTTGGTTGGAGGGAATGAAAAAAAATCAAAATTGATTCATTTTATTTTGTGTGTTTGGTTGAACGGAATAGGCGGACGGAATGAAATCGATTACTAAAAGAGAAAGAATCACAATTCCTTCTTCAATTTGGTAATCATAATTCCATTCCTATCTAATGTTTTTTCCAATTTTACCCTCACCTAAAATATAACCTTAAACTTAAATCTTAAATTCTCAAACCCAAAATTCTAAAACCCAAAATTTCAAAACCATAAACCCTAAATCTAAATCCTAAAACCCTAAACCCTAAACCCTAAATCCCTAAACCTTAAACCTTAAACCCTAAAACCCTAAACCTCAAATCCCTAAACCCCAAATCCCTAAACCTTAAAACATAAATCCCAAAACCCAAAACCCTAAAACATAAATCCCAAAACTCTAAACCCCAAATCCAAAATCCTAAAACCCTAAACCCTTTTTAGAAAAAATAATAATTTTAACCCTAAACCTTAACCCACAAATATAACCCCAAATCCTAAATCCCTAAACCTTAAATCTCACGTCCCAAACCTCAAAACCCTAAACCTTATTTAGAAAAATAATAATTTTAATAATATATTTCTTTTTAATTAAGTAATAATTATTTAAAAAAGATAATGATTTCAATAATGTATTTTGTCTGACGAAAAAATAGTAATTAAATGATATTATTTAAACTTTACAACATGTAGGGGTATTAAGGTCATTTATAGCTTTTTTCATTCCATTTCAGTAGCAAACCAAACACTGTAATCCTGATTCCGAACTTGATTCCAATGATCAAACCAAACAACATTGTTTCCTTTCCATTCCATTCGATTCCGATTCCGATTTCATTTCATGAACCAAACGCCACCTTAGTTTCTTAATTATTAACGCACCCTAGTGACATATAGGCAGTCTAAAAAAAAAAACCGTAACAAAAAAATTGACAAACGATCGCAATAGTTTGCCAATTTAAGAAACCTAAGTAAAGTTTATGTTTTGTTAGAGGGAACCAAAAAATCAACTAACAAAAAAGAAGCAGTTAAAATTATATAAACTTAAGTAACTTTTAAAGTCGTTAAACAAATCTATTAATCAATGTGTAGACTCTCGTATATTCAAGGTGGAACATTTTTTTTATTTGAAGCGTAAATTTTGAATTAATAATTATCATTAAAAGTTACTTAACTTTTACCAGTAGAGTATATTCTGGCTAATATATGTTAATGAAAAAAAATATAAAAATCTTTTAAATTATGTAATTTATATAGTTAAAAAATAATGTTACTTATTTCTTAAGTTTGTATAAATTATATAATTTTAATAATTTTTTATTAAAATATTATTATTAAACACGAAGAAAACATAAATTTTTAATAATATTAAAGTAAAAATTAATAAGAAGAAATACATAAAATTTTTATTTTTAATATATGTTAATTATCATTATTTTATTTTAATATAATATTAGTAATTAATTTTTATTAAAAATTAAATATAAATTTAAATAATTTTTTTGTTAATTTTAAAAAAATTATATTAAATGTTAATTTTATTCTTATTAAATATAAAATAATAATATTTTAATAGAAAAATAATTAAATTAATATAATTTATTATTTTTACAAAGTTAAGAAATTAAGTAACATAATTTTTAATGTAAGAAATTTTTGTGATACTATAATCTATATATTGTGTATAATTTTAAAGATTTTTGTGATAATATTATATATATTATTATTAAATTAGAAAAAGAGGGAGGTAAGAAATTAAAATAGTGGCCTATAATGTTAATTTTTGATAATGTTGTAGTAATTTATTTATTTTTATTTTTCTGTTAATTTTGGCGCTAAGAAAAACGTTTGGTCATTTTTAATGGAAAAAGTTGGGCTCTAATTTCGCAAGGTTGACTGTTGAAAGAGCCATAATATGTGACTAATAAAATTGAGAATGGCAAAATAAAATACATAAATTCAGAATGATTCAAAATGTAAAACTGTTATTTATAAAAATAAATAAATAAAAAAAACCACTACTTCCATCAATCTGAATTATGGATCCAAGTGGGGGGCATAATAGTAAAATTACACAACCGAATATCGTGATTATCAAAGCAGGTTTTCTCATATTATCGGTTCATCTTTTTCTCGTTTCCTTCTCTCTCAGCCTTTACACTCTGAAACAACCATGAACCAATCTTTCAGTTTCACTATGCAAAATTCAATTAAATAAATTAAAAAATAAAAACGAAGAAGAACAAGAACAAGAACAACAAGTTTCAGTTTGAAGAATTTGAGAATGTCCTGGTTCAATTTCAACAAAAAATATCATGGTAAACAAACATGTCGTTCTATTCTTCTTTTTTTTTTTTTGAGATATTGAGCTGGTCTTAATTTTGATTTTTGATTTTTTTTTTTGCTTGTTCTCTTATTTTTTGAATCGTGTCATTTCCTCTGTTTTCTCCCTTCTTCGGTCATCGTCTCTCTTCTGTTTTTTAATGGAGAAATTATTGACTTGTTTTTCGGATCTGAATTTAGATAAAGTCTTTTTCATCTTTTCAACTGATTTTCTCCTTTTCAATCTATTTTTCTTCTCTGTTTTTCATTTTCTGTTGTTGCTACAGCTCGTTTTTGAAATCTCTTCCTTTTTTCGCTCTCCTTTTGGGAGAAAAATGTGTTTTGGTGAATTGCTGCAAATTGGTATTTTTCTGTAAAATGGTCGAAATGGATAATGATGACGATCTAAGTTTTTTATTTTAAACATTTAAACTTTGATGTTTAAGAATTAATTCAACAATTTATTTTGTATAAGAAGTAGATTTTTGTTTCAAGCTGTTTTTGGAGCGTTCGGGTGATTTTTGAGAAGAAAAAAAAATAGATTTTTATTCATTCAAATCAAGAAATTACGATTGACTGAACTTAACAATCTAATATTACGGTAATTTGCTTATTACCACTAAAATTACGGCTGAATATATATATCCTGACCTTCACCATCCTTGTATTTTCTGCTCTATTATTTACGTTTGAAATATCTTCAATTTATTTTGATTTTTTTTTTGGTGTACTTATCTAGCTCTGTGATCTTTTTCTTTCTTTCTGTTTTGACTTAGGGTGTGCTTACCCGCAAGGAAAGAGAACGTCTGTAAAGAGAGTGATTACGTTCCATTGTTTACTTCCTAAAAATAAAAACACGTAGAGAGGGTCCCACAAATTTAAGAGTATTATTTTCATATTCATCTTAGTATTGATTTATTTCCAAAATTCCTGAGATATTTAATCTTGCAATTACAAAACTATTTTCGGTTTTAGTAGTCTTTAATTTTATGTTAGTTATTATTAATTTTAAAAGATATTTAAGCAAATTAATATTTTTTTGTTTCGATTCTTTATATTTCTCTAGTAAATACAAATAAAGAGATTTACATCCCATTTTTTCTCTAATCTAATTCATTTTCATTCCTATTCCTATTTACTCCGATTTATTCATGAATTAGAACCTTGGTTTCCACTATCTCGGTTCAATCCTTTTATTTTTCTTTCAATTTTCCCATATTTTCTCTTTTACTTAAATGATTATAAAATGCTTTGCATGAGGCCGAGAATAAAAGCCAAATATGGGATTATTTTCAGAAAATGCTTAATCAAACATGTTGGTATGTTGCACATACCAGTTCAGTGTCTCTATGTGATCAAGTTTTTATTTGAATTGTTGACAGTCATATAACTGTTAGGCATATTATAAGAACTTTGAATTTTTTATTTTATATGTCTTTATATATGAAATCAACCAATGTCAATGCAGATGAACTTCCTATTGTTCATGAATATGTGCAATCAGCAGTTCATCGTAAGTGTGGTACTGTTCTCAAATAGCCTGTTTACTATTTCATACATCATGTATACGAAATTAATCGTATGTCAATGCAGATGAACTTCCAACAAGTTGCGAATATATCTATGATCTCAATTCACTTCCTGCAACGACATCAGATGCAACCTTTTTTTGCACAAGCATGTCAACAACATCTGGTGCAGCTGTTGGCACAACCATGCCCCAGTTTGTACCCATTGCTGATAAGGTGGCAGCAACATGTGATGCAAATCTCTACCCTAGCATCCCACAGTTTGAATCTACTGTACCACCCAAGAAGCATATGAGAATTGATGATGCGGCAACGTCTGGTACTGTCGTTAGCACAAGCATCCCAAAGGTTGCACTGGAAGCATCACATACGCTCATGAGAGTGTATGATGCTGTAAGGTCTGAAGGAACCCTAAGCACAAGCATCACACAGTTTGCACCTCTGACACCAAATAAGCACATGATAGTGAATGACATTCGAACCTCAGGTTCAACCCTTGGTACAAGCACCTTGCAGTTTGTACCTGTGGCCCCAGATAAGCCTGTAAGAGTTGATGGAACTGGAACAGCCGGTGCAACTGTTAGTACAAGCATCCCGCCATTGGCATCATTAACGCCAGCTATTGGACAAGTTTTTGAAATACAAAGTTTTCGAGTAGACAATAGAAGAGATCAGGAAGAAGGGGAGCAGCAACATAAAGAGGCTTTAATGACAACAAACACCAATGGGCTCAACAATGAGGAAGAACTCATGGGGGGCGTTCAAGCTTTTCTTCCAGCTGATTTACAGACAACGCTACTTGAGAATCCTGACAAAGAGGACGGCCAAGATATCGACTTGAACAGAACACCAATACAGAAACAGAGACGGAAAAAGCACAGGCCCAAGGTGGTTATAGAAGGCAAAACAAAAAGAACTCCAAAATCTGGAACCCCCAAGACTGATGCCACAGAAAATCCAACAGGCAAGAGAAAATATGTGAGAAGGAATGTACCCAACAAGGCTTCAAAAACTCCATCAGAAGTAGGGGACGATCTTACTGATCTCAAAACCCTTGAATCTGCAAAGAAGTCGTGTAGAAGGGCCTTAAATTTTGAAACAGAAGCACAGCAAAAAGATGGAAATTGTGCATATAGTTCGACTCTAGGCTCGGAAACCCAAGCAAATCATTATTTCCCAAATGTGGGGGAAATAACTTCAACCGTGCAAGCTTCCAGTAGAATAGAAGTGTTGGATGGAAACACCAAAAGTGGTATTTCCTATGTAGGTGCTCATTCCACAGATGGCATGTTTGTCCCTGAAAGAGAAATTCCAAGAACGGATTCTACCAAACCAAGCTCCTTACAGAAAGGCACTGATTTCCAAGAGAGGATTACAGAAGGTCAGATGACTCCCCATGCTCAACAGGACAAAACAGATCAGCTCATCATGAACATCAATAGTCCATCACATGCAATACATCAGAATTTTTCAAATTGTGGAACCTCTGTACAGCTAACTAAAGAAGAGGACCAAGTAAAAGAATCCAAGCGAGAATTTTTTTTTGCTGTCAAACAAACAGATTCAAGCAGCAGAAATTTAGCCGGGGCTCAACACAACAGTATGCAGCAATACCAGATGACCTGGATGCAATTACCAAATATTTGCAAGAAGAAAAGAACCACGAAAGGGCAGAATCACACAATAGCGTCAAGCACATCATGTTGTAGCACAGCACTAAATCATGCAGGGATGAAATTAACAACATGCCTTCAGCAGCACAAAAATTTTGTTGATCCTTTTGGATCACAAGCATGCTGCTGGCTTTCTGGTCCTCATTTTGATGGTAATAAAGATTCACCTGTAATGGCAGGAGCAGGAAATAATCTTCAGGATAGGCATCAATGTTTTAAATATATGATGGCCTTAAATCAACATAAGAGAACAGCAAAGAGAACACCAAGAAGCTTGACAGGGATTTCTGGATTGGCTTCATTAACAAGAATGACAAAATGCAATCTTCCACCAATTTATGCCACCAGACGCTCCACACAGAGCAGTAACGAGCAAATGCTTCATACATGCATTGATGCCCTAATTGCAGATAGGCATGTAACACCCACAAGAAAAAAGAGGACAAAGCGGAATATTTCTCTCGCTGTCCAAAATTTTGCGCTATGTAAGAAGAGGTCTTCCTTCAAATCAGCTGGTATTTCAACTGTTAAGGCTTAAAATATAATACAGAAAAAAATAGTTAGCCCATCTCCTAACATTTTGAGCTTTTAGGAGAATTGGTTGTTAACAATCTTCTATCATCAAAAAACTTGTTCCATTGTTAAGAGAACATTTATTGCAGTTTTTAAGTGTCACCAGCCTACAAACCAGCCATTTGATTTATTAGCTTGTTGCTGCAGGTACTCCTCTACAGGTAAGATCAAAAATGTTCTCCATTGATGCAATTACAGAGCAGCTGCATTATTTAGATATCAATAGAGGAAGCAGAAAGTATACATCTCAAGAGAGAAAAGCAATGGTCCCCTATGATAAAAAAAAGCTAGAGAGCAATATGCTTGTTCTTTACAAGAGAGATGGAACTATTGCACCCTATGAGGGTTCATTTGATTCTATCAAGAGACGCCGCCCACGGCCTAGAGTAGACCTTGATGATGAGACTAACAGAGTATGGAGACTACTGCTGGAAAATATAAATAGTGAAGGTATTGATGGAACAGATGAAGAGAAAACAAAATGGTGGGAAGAAGAAAGGAGAGTCTTCCGTGGGAGAGCTGACTCTTTCATTGCAAGAATGCATCTAGTGCAAGGTTAGGAATTTCCTCTTCCTATAATTCTAATTATTTTACAGTAAAGATGATTACTTTTTTATTGTGATAAACCAAATAAATCAAGTTCGAGAGATAGATAACCCCTTTTAAACAGATAAAAAGAGGTTTAATACCACAAAAAAAAGCAGCAAGAACAACCAGTGTTATAAAAAGCTATTTTAAATATCGAGACATTTTTCTTAAGTGAGGCGAGGCTTGGCTTACGTAAGCCTCAAGGTAGTCCAAGGTGTAAGTCTCAAACTTTAGCTTTAAAATACATTAGATATATTAATAGAAGGAACTATTAATCCAATAAGCATGGAAATAACAATAAAACATGCAAAGTAACTCATGCTTTTAACTTTCAAAAACCTTAAAATATTAATGAAAGAAATTATTATTATAATAAACAATTAAGCATGAAAATAACAATAAATCACACAAGTAAATTGTATGGGTTGTAGTTTTATTGCTCAAATGTCAATTTAGAGTTAGATGCATCAACAATGGTGGAGATAGAGCACAAAACAACAAAACAACAATAATATTTGAGCAATGTGTACATGAAAGTAGTTGTAGACTTAATACAAAAGAAGAAATATAAATATAAATAGTCAAATAGTCAAATAGAGGGAAAAATGTTACTTGCAATGCTGTAGTTTAGTGACTTCCAAAATTTGGAATTACCTCCTAAAACGAAAACGAAGGTGATTGGTGAAAACCAAAAGAATGCCTAAGAAGCAACCCTAATATATTCATGAAATTGATATTCTCTTTACTTTTTTGTCTATGACTTCCTTTTTTTATACTTTTAAGTTTGTGATACGAGCAGAATTTAGAGGGGGTTGGGGAAGAAGAGAAGCTGAGAAAGAGAGGTAATTCTTATGTAATTCTTCTTATTCCTACTTTAAATACTATGGCTATATATAGCCTTACATGTAACTAATTCCTGACATCCCTTAACAGAATCACAGCTCTTCTGCACGGCTTGATTGGGGTCCCTTTTCGTGTGTTGCCTGCGCTTGTTGGTGGCAACGTGTGTTGCCTACGTATTGTGCCGTTTGTGGTCCCCTCCCCAGCGTCTCATGCCCATGTGCTGCGCCAAGCAACTCGAGCAAATTATGCTCGTATCATTTCATTCCCCTTTTAGAATCCTTATCCTCAAGGATAAAGTTGAGATATAACGGGGTGAGGTAGTCCTGAATAAACCTTAGAGCAAGCCTATGGATGCAAAGAATGGGAGATTAGTTAGGTCTAGCCGTTCATAAGGACACCCATAAACACCACCATTCCCATCTAAAGTACGCAGCGAGGACTCAACAAATTCAGCTGCAACATATGCTATGGACAATGTAGCAGAACCCATCTCTGCCTTTGCTTCAACATCTGCAGTTCCAGTATTTTGAATCCGGATAGTTAGTTCCTTGCCACTAAAACTCACAGCGAGTTTTGAGATCACCTGTGTGATGATCTTCAACCCTTGTTTCTCAATAACCATTGACACCACTTTCATCCTCAAATAGAGAGCGGATTTCATAGCCTCAGCCTCAATCTGCTGGGCAAGTCCACGGGTTGGAGCCAATATAATAGCATAAGGCCATTTGGCCTCCTTTTCACAAATAGGAAACAGTCTAGAATTGTAAGTTAGCATAGAATTTGTAAAAACAACAGTCTTACCTGAACCAGTCTTAGCAATACCAACAACTTCTTGTTGTTGAAGACCAAGAGGAATAATCGCTGTTATAATTGGGGCAATTTTCTTATAACCAACCCTCTTAATCGCTTTTAGAAGCTCATCATTCCGTTTACTCTCAACCCTGTTTGTAATACTTTCATAAGTAGGGTTACAGCCACAATAAATTAGGAAAAACCCAACTGATTCGTGTGTCAAAACCTTAGTTAGGAGAGCCCATAAGACTGCCTTCCCTTGCCACTTTGTCTTCTCATGAGATCCAATTGACAACAGGTTCTTAAAATGGTCTTGAAGTGACCAAATAAAAAGGATTTCCTTCTCAATCATACCCTCAGCCACTATCTTTAGTTCATTGATAGGAACAAATGCAGCTACCTTGCTAGTTGGTTGAGTTCTTACATCATTGATCTTCTTCAAATAATGTATATACCTTTGAAGATGGCTGGCAATATCTTCTCTGGTTAATCCTTCTATGTTCCTCAGGTGAGTTTCTTTATCCTTTAAGATTGCCCCAACTGTACTTACTTTGAAACAATCAGCATTAGTTGAAACAATGTCATAACTTCTACATAACAATATCTTTTCCTTTGCTAATCCCCTGTCTAGGCACCATGACACACATTTCCCATGTTGGAACTGATCACGACAAGTTTTTCTTGAAGCATTTTTTTTGTATATTAGAGGGAAATTTGTGTCAATAAAGTTGGATGAATTAGCAGAGTTCCCATTTAGTGTTTTTCCCTTTCCAAGAGCAACCATGTCAATGATCTTTCTTTCTGTACTATTAACGGCTACAGATAAAATCCAAGAAGATACACTAGCTTTGGTTAGAATCCCTTTTTCCATAGCATGGAAAACACCAATTGCAATCGGGTCTTTGACAGACTCAACTGGATGAGCTGATCCAATTGATATAGAAATAAAATCAACCCCATCAGCCCTAGTACCATCAAAAGCAACAAGAATATTAGCTGCACTACAACCTATACCAGTACTGTAGATTTTATATGTAGCAATTCTTGCAGAAGGGAAACCTCTTCTGGCTATGCCTTGAGTTGTTTCATACAATTTAACATCCTTAACGTGGTTCCCAACTACCATTGAATAAGTGTGTGTTATGTTTCCCCTTAGACCCCTCGTTGACTCATTCACTAATGTGGCTAATTCAGGCCCAATTCCAGCATCAATATTTACCAATTATAGGGTTTCTTTCAATTTTCTCTTGGAGATCAAAAAATCCCCATATCTGGTGGTATGGATTAGAAGAATTGTACTAGGAAATATTGAAGCTAATACCTTCATGTCAACAAGTCTTTTTGCTCCAAGGTCAATGAGATTCATCGCCATTCCATTGAAACTCCTTTTGTAACTTGTAATCAACATGTTCTCAATACCTCCAGTTGAGTCACTAACTGTCGGGGTTCTTCTCGGAATAGCCTTTAAAATTCGACCACGAGCCATAACCATAGATGAAATAGCAGAGACAGCCCTAATCGATACAAGAGCGTATCGTTTCAGTTTAGTCCTACAGTGCCACCGTTGTCGGCTCTTACCGAGATTTAACATACGACCTCCTTGGCCCTTATTTTCGGCAGTTTTTCACATGGGTGACCTTATCATATGGAGCGACCATTTCTTCGTGGGTTGGGTCTAGAGGCTCGTATAAACACTTGAGACCAAACCCATTACAAAGAAGCCTAGTTGAAGGCGGAAGATTATCTCTACGATATAAACTCGCCTCGTGGGCCAGTATATGGGCTGATATTGTGAGTCCAACTAGTGGCGATCCATAGAGCTTCGACTTGGGTTCTGTATAAACCCTCGTTCCTTCTTTTTGTAACCTAGAAACGCAGCTCTTATTAGCTCTGAGTTCTGTGGTTTGTAGTTCGCTCATTGCAAAGGAGTCAGTGGGTGTAGCCTCAGGGTTCTCGAAGGTCTTAGGCGATCTACTCCTCTGATTGCCAAGAGAGGTTGCCGGTGGTGAAGGTGATGATTGGTGTTCGAACGTTTCTAAAGATGCAGGGAGTTGTTCGAAGGTTTCTGAAGACACAGTGAACATTTGAATTGCGTTTTTGAAGTTAGAAATATCAACTTGAGCAATTGTTGCTAGGTATGGATTTGATTCAGATCTAGGTATGATTTTTGGATTCGGAAGTGTGCTGTGGGAGGTGCAAAGAGCTTGCAGCTAGATCAACACCAGTTGTAAGACGGCGTTTATTTGCTTGAGGGTATCAGATTCCTCATCAGAGGTCTCTGTGTTGGATCAGTTCTGGTTGTCCATGGCTGGAACCGACTTTGATACCATTGATACGAGTAGAATTTAGAGGGGGTTGGGGAAGAAGAGAAGTTGAGAAAGAGAGGTAATTCTTATATAATTCTTCTTATTCCTACTTCAAATACTATAGCTATATATAGCCTTACATGTAACTAATTCCTAACATCCCTTAACAGAATCACAGTTCTTCTGCACGGCTTGATTGGGGTCCCTTTTCATGTGTTGCCTGCGCTTGTTGATGGTAACGTGTGTTGCCTGCGTATTGTGCCGTTTATGGTCCCCTCTCCAGCGTCTCGCGTCCATATGTTGCGCCAAGTAGCTCCAACAAATTATGCTCATATCAGTTTGTTTCGTAGAATGTAAACGTAATAGGAATATCAATGATAACAGGAATTGAATTCAATGGAAATAATATTATTATTATTATTATTATTATTATTATTATTATTATTATGTTTGTTTCAAGAGTAGAATTAAAATAATGATAAATATTAAAATAAATTTATAAAACCATAAAGAAGTAAAATTAAAAGAATAAAACTTTTTTGTTTTTAAAATGAGATAAAATGAGAAATAATAATAAATAATTATACAAATGTGAGGAAAATAGAGCATACTTGGATATTCTTGAAGAGTATAGGAGAAATGAGCATATTTTTGAGAGGTGTAGGAGGAATGAACATTCTTAGTACCGTTGGAATGCTTTACATTTCATTCTAGATTAATAGTTAAACCAAACACACGAATACCTTGAATCATTCTCATTATCATTTCTATTAATATTAATCAACATGACCTTTATGAAATCCGGTTTGGATTTTATGAGTAACTCATGAAACCAATTTAAAAAAGTAATTATAGCCTTAATCAACTAGAGATGTAAAATCCTCAAGTCATAAGCCTCATATCAAAAAGGCACAAGTCGTAATTTATCACCCGAGGTTATAGCCTCATAATTTTTTTAAACCTTGTATCGAAGCGAGTCTCAAAATAATCTTTTACAACAACGTGAACAATTAAAATGACATGAATAGTAGCTACTTTCAATCATCCAACCAAAATGTATGAATCCCGTTACCAAGTTCAAGGGGAACCCATGTTCATCTGATATATGAGCAGTAGCTACTTTTGATTATTGGTGATATTGGATAAGATATTCATTAAATACGTACAAAGTCTAAAGAATTATTTGATCTTTAAAATCTTAAATCAAATTAAATGAAATATAACAGTGAGGCAAGAGACCAATAAGATAAAAAATGAAAAATCATTCAAAATAGGGTCTAAATTGGGTGTAATTCATAAAGGCGTTTGAGTTAAGAGAATTTCACAATGTAGTGAGTGTAGAATTTACACATACATGTGTAAAAAGTGAAAAATAATACAAGTTACATGGGTGTGTAGAATTTTAACATAACCATGTGAAAATTTCATACCGACTTATAACAGCTACAAGTGCGTGTAAAATTTCCACATGGGTATGTCCTAGTTATGTGGAAGTGAAGAATGAAAAAAAAATAATAAAATTGTGAACAATAATATTAATAGTGATTGATATATATTGTAAAATAAGGCTAACTCAAATTTAATTGTGAATATTGATGTAATTCAACTTTATTTTATGAGTTTTTCTATTAAAAGATGCAGAAAATAGAATACAATGTTGTTGCACCTGCTATAAATCTAACTGTAGCCCTTAAGAGGAAAGATAATGGGTAAACATGTTACAGTAATGTATGAACATACACATAATAGACACTACTCAAAGCATCTAACAACTTGCACAATTTTATATATATATATATTTATAGTATAGAGATAATAACTATTATTTTTGATAGAGAATAGTTAGCAACTAATTCTTCTAAAAATTTAAGCTATCGGGAAAATTATCAACAATAATTTTATACATCTATTACTCTTTCATAAATGTTAGCTTTTTGTATTATGCAGGTCAAACACTTGCAATTCAACAATTGGGGTTATCAGGGTTTGAATATAGGATTTCCAGCTTTGATACCATGATAGAGGAGAGTTAGCAACCAATTCTCTTAAAAACCCAAGCTATTAGGAGAAAGGCCAATGCTACTTTTATACATCTATTATTTTTTTTTTTTTTGTCTCTTAGAAATATCATCTGTTATTATCCAAACTATTCAATTTAAACACTCTAATGTGATTACCACAGGAGACAGACGTTTCTCTCCATGGAAGGGATCAGTGGTGGATTCAGTAGTTGGAGTTTTCCTCACTCAGAATGTTTCAGATCATCTTTCCAGGTAAATAGTTTAAGATAGCTATTCAACAATTTGACGTTAATGGCAATGGGAATTTGAATATCTTTCTCTTTATTTTGCAGTTCTGCATTCATGTCACTTGCTGCTCGCTTTCCCTATAATTCTATGGAAAACTCAGCATCAAATGGGCCAGCCGTCATAACGGAGAAAATTCCATGCCAGCCATTTTGCAATCGGAGATCTGTAGCACTCCAAGAAACTGAATATCTTGAATTTAAAGCTATCAACAGCAGTGAATCAGTAAGAAGCAATACTGAGGGGGTTAGCTCAACAAATGAATCAGAATACAACTTGCCCAGTTTGTCTGAAACTCGAGTAGGGATGTATCATAGTCCATTGACCAGAAGAATGGCAACCGAGGCTTCTGGAACAGCAGCAGAAAGTGAAATGAAAAAACTAGGCAATGCAATATGTGATGTAATTTCGTCACAGAATTCTGCGGATTCTTCAGCCTCCCGTACTGCAGATAGATTTGCATCATGCTCAGAAAGTAATTCAGAAGTTGAGGATTTTCTCAGCAGCTTTAAAAATGACATTTTGGATAAATCCACTTCATTCACCGAACTTCTTTGGAACATTTCTCAGATAGGACACATGTCAACATGTGATAAATCAAAGAACACAAACACTCAACCAAAAAGTATGGAGAGTAGCAAAAAGGTACAAGAAACAGATGCTAAAGGTCCAATGAGTTCCTTATCAGGAGCAATGGATCCTTTAAATGAATTTTATTTGCATCAAGCAGCCTGTGCAGAAGCATCAGCACTTGAGTGCTCTGGTATGTTCAGAGAGGAAACCCAATCTGTTTACGTGGCCAAGAATAAAGATGAAAGTAGTGGCAGCATAGAAAGCACAATGACAGTGGAATCTGCAAGTCAAGATACCATTCAAAATAATTTGACATCGAATTTTCAAGAAGCAACCCAAAATCCTGGTGGATCCTGCAGTAACATTCTTGGAGACAAAAATAAGGGAAGTGGATCTTGTTTGAACCTGGTCCCCAAAATGTGCGAGCCATGCTCAAACAGATCTCAAAGCAGTCCTTTTGAAAATCCAGAGTTTTCTGCTGAAACCCTAAATGCTATGCATAATACTGTAGAATCAGGGATAAAAGTGCATAGTCATTCCTTAAGTAAGAAGTTAAGTGAAATGAATGCTGCTACAACTAATCCAAAGAGTAAACATGTTCAAAAAGAGAAAAAAGATGAATTTGATTGGGACAACTTAAGGAAACAAGCAGAGACGAATGGGAGGAAAAGAGAAAAAACAGCAAACACAATGGACTCCTTGGATTGGGATGCAGTAAGGTGTGTAGATGTTAATGAAATTGCCAACGCTATCAAAGAACGAGGGATGAATAACATGCTTGCAGAAAGAATCAAGGTATGACTACAACATGCAATATAGTTCTCAATTTTGTCAATGAAATAACTACTTGGATACTCCTTGGCTCATTTTCATCGATTCATTCAGGATTTCCTAAACCGGCTGGTTAGAGAACATGGAAGCATTGATCTTGAATGGTTGAGGGATGTGCCACCAGACCAGGCTAAGTAAACCCTAAGAACTAATACAACTAAAACCTTTACATGAATCTAAATAAACTGTACAAGTACTTTTCTCCTATACATAATGATTTAGTTACCTGCTTTGTGTTGAATTTTATTTGTAATCTTCTATTCTGGTCTTCATATAAAAATTTATCTGGCTTATACTTGTAGAGAGTATCTTCTGAGCTTTAGGGGATTGGGACTCAAAAGTGTGGAGTGTGTGCGACTTTTGACCCTTCACCATCTTGCTTTTCCAGTAAGTTGATGTAAGTGGAGTAATTATGAGGATAGATTGTAAATACAGCTTAACTTTGGTTGCACATTTGCTAGGTGGACACAAATGTTGGACGTATAGCAGTACGACTGGGTTGGGTACCCCTACAGCCACTGCCTGAGTCGCTGCAGTTGCATCTACTTGAGCTGTGAGCGTTAATTGCCTCCTTATAATTCATGAAAGTTTATACGCACTTTATTTAGGAGATAATTATATAATTGGATTCTAGGTACCCTGTCTTGGAATCAATTCAGAAATATCTCTGGCCTCGACTATGTAAGCTTGACCAAAGAACATTGTAAGGGAAAATTCCTCTTTAAATTACTTCATCTCCAGTAAAAGCAGTAATAAATATATTTATTGTATTATCTCAAATCTCACCTATAGGTATGAATTGCATTACCAGATGATAACATTTGGAAAGGTATGTTATTTGTATTACTATGAAGTGCACATTTTACTTAATGTCAAAAGCTAAGACGAAGTGGACTTACTATACTTGATGCAGGTATTTTGCACCAAAAACAAACCGAATTGCAATGCGTGTCCAATGAGAGGAGAATGTAGGCACTTTGCAAGTGCATTTGCAAGGTTTGCCTGCAATTCCTTAAACCTTTGCATCTAATCCCCCAACTATTTCCCATAATTCTAGTTCCAACAGAGAAAAAAGCACTTGCACAAATTCATGATCATCTCAAAATCTCGTTTACAATTAGATAAACTCATGATAGTGAGTCTATTAGTTAAATGAGCAAGAATTTGTTCATGGACTATGAAGGACTATAAACATGAATTTTTCAGAGTAGTAAAATATTGTAATAGAAAACTCTTAAAAATCCAGGTTTTGGGTTGATTTAATCCTATATCTTTACACAATTCACACTTTAGTTTTGTAATTATAACGGTATGTCAATTTAATCTATTAATTTTAAGTTTTGGCCATTGAGGGATAATTTTTCTAAAAATGTTATATGTGCATGTCACATATTTTATTTTTTAAGTGTATTTTTGGATTATTATTCTTTTACAATATAAGCACATGTGACACGTATATATTTATTGAAAAAATATGATATTTTTTAGAAAATTCTCCTTCAATATCTCAAATTTAAAATTAGTGGACTAAATGGGCCTACACTAATAGTTATAGGATTAAAGTATCAAGTGGATAAACTTACAGGACTAGATCGACTAAACTTCTAAAAATCCTACCTTTACCAATAACAATACTCTTTGAGGCGGCCACACATAAATCAACATTTATCCTTCACGTCAATTTATTAAAATCTATTTTGAATGCAGTGCAAGACTTGCCCTCCCTGGGATAGAGGAGAAAGGCATAGTGAGTACAACTGGGTACACAAAACAAGATGTGAATCATACTGTAATCAACGATAGAACACCCTTACATCTTCCTCACGCAACCAGTGAATCAGCACTGCAGACATTTGAAGCAAGTGAGAAACCAGTAGCTATAGCTAGAGTTAATCATTGTGAACCTATCATTGAAGAACCAGCATCACCAGAGCCAGAGCACGCACAAGTATCATTGAAGGACATTGAGGATTCTTTCAATGAAGATCTAGAAGAAATACCCACAATCAAACTTAATATTGAAGAGTTCAGTCAGAATGTACAGAATTATATGCAAGAAAGTATGCAACTCCAAGAAAGCGAAGTGTCCAAGGCCTTAGTTGCTCTAACATCAGAAGCTGCATCCTTACCAGTTCCCAAGCTTAAGAATGTGAACCAACTACGAACAGAGCACTATGTGTGAGTAGGAATTATATCCTAAATTGTGAATGTAATATTTTATGTGCACTAAACTTCTTTAATTAGCCTCAATTTTTCAATCATTACTAACTTTTTTCATCGTTATGCAGCTATGAGCTTCCAGACTTGCACCCTCTTCTTGATATGGTTAGCAAAGTTACATACTTTTTTACACTTCCTTTGGCTGCATAGGTACATGTTTAAAATAAATCAATTTTTCCTCCATCGAAATCTAGTGTCTAATTAGAATCAACATGCCTCATTTACAGCTGCTGACGGAAAGGAGAGAACCAGATGATCCATGCCCCTACCTTTTGGCCATATGGACTCCTGGTAAGATATTAATATGATAATAATATATTTGATGCTTCAGGATAACACTATTCCAGTTGAGGATTGCTTACTCTAGCACACATGCAGAGAAAATAAAGCAGATAAATTTGCCTTGTTTCACATGTTTTCAAATTCATTCCCTTGAACAATCTTTGTTTGGTATTCATAGGTGAAACACCAAATTCCATTCAACCACCCGAAAAAAAGTGTAGTTCTCAAGAATTTGGTCAATTGTGCTACGAGAAGGAATGTTTCTCGTGCAACAGTGTAAGGGAAGCAAATTCCCAAACAGTCCGAGGGACACTTTTGGTATACGCTTGAGCCTTGGCTTTAGTATAACGAACTCGTAGTGCTTGTCTTGAACCCCTGATGAAAACTTGGCAACATTAAACAGATACCATGTAGAACAGCAATGCGAGGGAGCTTCCCACTTAATGGTACCTACTTTCAAGTTAATGAGGTGCGAAAAAGTAGCTTTGGCTAGACCTACTCTCCTACATACAATCATATGTAGGTTTCAATTCTGATTACAGTAAACTACAAGTTTGCATTCCATGCAGGTGTTTGCTGATCATGAGTCAAGTCTTAACCCAATTGATGTCCCCAGGAATTGGCTATGGAACCTAACACGTCGAACTGTTTACTTCGGAACCTCTATACCAACTATATTCAAAGGTAAAATTTGTCAAAAATGATTCTTTTAAAAGCTTTACTGTTGACACAGAAAAACAATGAAACTCAGAATATTCTTCTTGTTAACAGGTTTATCAACACAAAGTATTCAACAGTGCTTCTGGAGAGGTATGTGAAAATCTTATTTTCCCTACTTTTATGTCTTTGAGTTTTTTCTATACCCTATTATTTAACCAAGAAAATATATCCTAATCCCGCTACCTCATTAAGAGATACAGAAAGTTTTTGCTTCAATCTATAACAGATAGCTTATGCAAGAAAGTAGAGAACAAAAAGCCTTAAAACCATCAAGGAAAAATAAAATAGTACAAGTTAACAATCAACCGTAAATATCAAATATATACATCCCTTTACAAAAAACGTCAGCCATCATCATTTTAGTAGTAGATGAACAGCCAGCTCAAGTTGGCATGAATTAAAATGAAGAGACATTTTCATGTTATCTTTCAGATTTGTGGTGCACTACAATTTTGATAGTGGTCAGGGTCAGGACGTACCCTTTATTAGAATTTAATAGGTTACTGTTGGTATTTCTTCTTTGAAACATTAACGTACCAAAGTTGCAACTTTTTGAAGATGGACTGAAAATATACTTGGAGCTTAAAATTGTACGTGAGTTTATGTAAAATCATTCATAAATTATGTAAAGGTGGCCCATAATTAATGTACCAAATTGTACATAACTCATGTAAGGCATTGTGTTAGTTATGTTAGGAATGTCAAAACATGTATATTCGTGCTAGTGTCGCATTGAGTGTGTTCATGTTGTGTTTTTTGGCCCAAATTAACATCCTTAACCTTACGAAAATATTAAGTTATTTATTCACAATGGTAAAACCAATGTGTTTACGATTACAAACACAAAAGAATTGGAAATCAATTCTAACAAAAATATATAATAATTCATGCTGGGTATTGCATGGTAAGACTCTTTTAAGTCACAGGTTCGAATCATTAAATTGGTACATTTATACTTACCACCAAGGCCCCGAGCACATTTCTTCTGATGCTCAATGAACACTCTTTTGCTTATAACTGCTGACTATGGTATGCAGGATTTGTATGTGTGAGAGGATTTGACAGGAACTCAAGGGCACCTCGTCCTCTAATAGCCAGACTGCATTTTCCTGCAAGCAAGTTGGCAAAAACAAAAGATAGGAGAGATGGGTAGAGGAGGCTCATCTCACAGTGGTAGCACCTGGGACAACCCCGAACGGCAAATTTTCAAAGAAAAACAAGAATACGGTCATCAAATATCACCATCATGACAAGCAGAATATCCTACTACTGTAATGAGGTTCATTTAACAAAGAAGAAGAAACAAAAGACATGGAAGATTCAAGTTTAGTTGTATTGTCCCTACAATGAACTGAGTTGTAACATTGTAGAATTTACATGATTAACAAGTTTGTAGTTACACAGCATCATGATCAAATTCAATTCATTCATCTTTATTTATTTCAATTTGCCTAATTTGATGTTGGGCACAAAATATTCAAATGTAACAAAAGCGAAAAATCAACAAGAAACAATAAAATCAATTATCTAATTTAGACATAAAAGATCTTTAATATATTATTAATATTAATTTTTGAATGTAAAATCTTTTATAAATAATCCAAATTATACTTTTTATCTCAATAATAATATTAAGAACTCAGCTCCATTGTACCCAAAAAAATCTCACATAAACATGTCTAAATCCTAAAAATATCCATATTATTCTGTGTTTTGGCTCCTTTAACTCATTTTGCTCGATATATATAGCAAATAACAAAAGCCTTTGGACTTTCCTCTTCGTACAACCCATGAGAAACAAAGAGAAATTAAATTCACTAAATGTATTTACAAGGTGCATTACACTGAAGATTAATACATGTATAAATATAGAAAAAAAGAATCTACTTTTCCTAAAAGCGCTTTTAAGAAAAATATATTAGTTGTATACAGCTTATAAAGTATATTAGTTGCATACAACTAATATACCATTTAATGATTTATTAACACTCCTCCTCAAGTTGGCGCGTAGATATCAATCATGCCCAATTTGCTTAGCGAGCCATATAATGACTTCTTGGAAACTCCTTTGGTAAGCATATCTGCAAGTTGCTCTTCTGTGGGAACAAAAGGAAATCTAATAAGTTTGGCATCTAACTTCTCTTTTATAAAGTGACGATCAACCTCTATATGCTTAGTGCGATCATGTTGTACTGGATTTTGTGATATATCAATGGCTGCTCGATTGTCACAATACATCTGCATAGTATTTTTGAGTTCGAAACCCAAATCTAATAACAAAGTTCTTATCCACAGCAATTCACAAACCCCATGGGCCATACCTCTATACTCTGCCTCAGCACTAGATCGTGCCACCACTTTCTGCTTCTTACTTTTCCATGTAACCAAATTTCCTCCCACAAAGGTGAAATAACCCGATGTTGACTTTCTATCTGTAATACTTCCTGCCCAATCTGCATCTGTGAATCCACAGACTTCAAGAGGATTGTTGTGTTTAGAGAACATTACTCCCCTTCCTGGAGCCGATTTCAAATACCTTAAAATTCTCAAAACAGCATTCATATGGTTCTCACTTGGATTGTGCATAAACTGACTCACCACACTTACTGCATATGCAACATCTGGTCTAGTATGAGCTAAGTAAATCAAACGTCCAACCAATCTCTGATAGTGGGCTCGATCAGTTGGTATCTGATCTGGATACTCTGCTAAACAATGGTTTTGCTCAATAAGAGTGTCAATAGTTTTGCAATCCAACATACCTGTCTCTGTTAGCAGATCAATAATGTACTTCCTTTGACACAGATATATTCCTTCTCTTCCCCTGGCTACCTCAATTCCTAAGAAGTACTTTAGTTCACCTAAGTCCTTCATTTCGAATTCAGAGGCTAGTTGTCTTTGTAATTTATCCATCTCAATGGTATCATCACCAGTGATTACCATATCATTAACATAAATGATTAGGGCTGTTACCTTCCCTCGTTGATGTTTGAGAAATAGAGTGTGGTCTGAATTACTCTGTTTGTAACTAACCTTTTGCATGAACTGTGAAAACCTTCCAAACCAGGTTCGAGGGGATTGCTTGAGGCCATACAAAGACTTCCTCAATTTGCATACAAAATTACCAGGAGAATCAACTACATACCTAGGTGGAAGACTCATATACCTCCTCGGCTAATTCTCCATGAAGAAACGCATTCTTAACATCAAACTGCCGAAGTGGCCAGTTTAGGTTAGCAGCAAGTGAGAGCAGAACCCGAATCGTGTTCATTTTGGCAACAGGAGCAAAAGTCTCATCGTAGTCTACACCATACGTTTGAGTAAACCCTTTTGCTACAAGACGAGCTTTATACCGATTTATGGATCCATCACCATTATGTTTTATAGTAAACACCCATCGACAACCAACTGCCTTTTTCCCTTGTGGTGGTGACACAAGTTGCCAAGTATCGTTCTTCTTTAATGCATCCATCTCTTCATCCATTGCCTTCCTCCATATTGGATCTCCCAACGCATCCTGCACTTTGTTAGGTACTGATACACCAGATATTTGATTCACAAATGATTTGTATGACTTAGATAATCTTTTAGTGGACATGAAATTGGCTACTGGGTATTTTGATTTTGCATGAATATTTGGTTCATACCTTTTGGCTGGTTGACCTCGAGTAGACCTATTTGGTAACACATACTGTCCAACATTAGACTCGATGTTATTAGTATCAGTAGGTGTACATACCTCAGATGAGTGACCTTCAGTACCAGGGAGTTGTTGATCAAGGGTAGGAGTAATGCCTGAGGGTACAGTTCTGTCTTCAATGTCATTTGCTGTAAGTGAAATTGGTGCTTGAATACTTGAAGCATCTGTTTCTGCAATGACTGGATTCAATGAATTAGAAGTCTCATCTGGTCTCATTGAAACATCAGTTGGTGACTCACCTAATGCCTCCCCCTCACCATGATACAGTTCTTCGAAATATGTATTCTCCCCCTGACGAGCAGTATCAGGTGAGGAAAAATAACTCATGTCCTCAAAGAAGGTAACATCCATAGTAACATAATACTTTCTGGTTGGTGGATGAAAGCACTTGTACCCTTTTTGATAACTTCCATAACCAACAAACACACATTTAATTGCCCGGGCATCTAATTTAGACCGTTGATTTTTAGGAACATGCACAAAAACAACACAACCAAATACTCGAGTAGGAAGATTATGAAAGGATGATAAGGATACGTAAGATGCGAGAATCTGGAATGAGATTTTTCCGTTAAGGACACTAGACGGGAGACGATTGATGAGATGGGCGAAAGCCTGTACAGCATCACCCCAAAGATATTTTGGCTTATAAGCACTAAATAAGAGTGCACGCGCCATATCAAGTAAATGACGATTTTTTCTTTCAGACACTCCATTTTGTTCTGGTGTTTGCGGACAAGTAGTTTGGTGAATAATCCCATGTGTTTTGAAATTTTTTTGAAAAACATGATTAACATATTCCCCCCTATTGTCAGAACGGAGGATCCGAATGATGCCATTATATTGTGTTTGAACAAAGGTATGAAAATTTTGAAAAACTGAAAAAACTTCATCTTTTGTTCTAAGAAGAGAAATCCACGATAACCTTGTACAGTCATCGATAAATGAAACAAAATATCTCATACCCGATATAGTGGGTTCTTTAGATGGTCCCCAAACATCAGAATGAATTAATTCAAAAGGAATAGTATTTTTATTAGAAATACTAGGAGAATAAGTAACACGATGGCTCTTGGCCAAAACACAAGTCTCACAATGCAACACAGTCTCACTAACACCAACAAATAAAGTAGGCATGGTTTTTTTCATAAGACTAAAAGACGGATGCCCTAAGCGGCGATGCCACAACCAAATTTCACTTAGCTTATCAGAACTAGAAGTCAATGCAGTGCTTGCCCGTGCTCCTGGTTTCTCCCCTCCGTAGTTCTGATCCAAGCGGAACAATCTGCCCCTCAGATACCCTCGACCAATTATTTCCCTGGTAAGAAGATCCTGAAAAATCACATACATAGGGTAAAAGGTTACAAAGCATTTAGACTCAATATTCAACTGTGGGACATATATTAAGTGATGAGATAAGTCAGGTACATATAAAACATTATGGAGCTGTAAAGATGGAGTGATATGAACTGACCCCTGTCCTAAGACAGGAAAGGCCTCACCATTAGCATTTGTAACATAAGACACTGGTGGGGGAGATAACTTATTAAAATAAGATTTATCATAAGTCATATGATCAGATGCACCAGAATCAATAATCCAAGTATTAGACCCAACAGAGTGAGAAACATTTAAGGTCATACCAATCTTACCACGACCAGCTATTGAAGCTGTAGGGATACCTCCACATTCCAAAGGATGATTCTGTCCATAGTAGTCTGGTTCTTGGACAATTTGCACTGCAGCTGCTTTTGCTTTAGAACGAGGCACCTGTTGTCGTTTTGGTTTCAAGTGTGGATATAGTTTCCAACAAGTCTCACGAAGATGCCCCTGTTCATTGCAATAAGAGCAGGGAGAACGAGGGCGATTGGTAAAACCTGGTGGAGGGCCCTGCTGATGAAATGGAATTGAATTTTGCTGTTGGAGGAAAGGTGCCTTTGATTTAGCTTGAATGGCTAGGCTTGATACCTCAACATGTGCCTGATGAAGACTCTCTTGCTGAGATTCGTCTTTACGGATGTATGTAAAGGCGGTAGTCAAGCTCGGAGGATCTGACATTCGAAGCAATTCGCCTTTAGCACTATTATGTTTTATATCAAGGCCTCTTAAGAAAGCATGTACTCGTTCAAGCTCCTTCTCCTTCTGGTACCACAGAAGATCTTCTGGATTTTTAATTTTGCATGGGCATTTCTGGTCAATTTCAGCCCATACATTTTTCAGCTTGGTAAAAAAAAGAGATACTGGTTGCCCATTTTGCTGCATGCCAGCAGCTTTGCACATGAGTTTATGAACTTGAATAAAGTGAGACTCATTTGTATAAAGATCGCTTAAGGTATTCCATATACCCTCAGCAGTTTCACATTCCTCCACCATTTGTAATATATCATCAGTGATTGCTCTAAATAGGATTGACATGACAAAGCCATTATCATCTTCCCACCTAGTATAGGCTTCTATATCATCTTGACTAGGAGCCATGATTGATCCAGATACATGTCCCATCTTATGCATCCCACGAAGATAAACAGACATAACTTTTTTCCATGTTCGAAAGTTTGTACCATTAAGTTTAGTACCCCCAAAAGAACCAATTTCTGAACTCTTAACAAAAACTTCAAAATTTGGAACTTCATGAATTCGGGAAACTTGATGTTGTCTTGAATCTTCCATTGAAATAATAATAAAAAGTATATTGTGCAATGGAATAAAAATTTTGGATTTTTTTTTATTTTTGGTGGGTTGGGCTGATAAATGGGCTGTTTGAATGTTTGGGCTGATGGGCTCAAATTAGGGCTGATAATTAGGAGCAGATGGGCTTAGAGCTGATGGGCTAGGAGCTGATGGGCTAAGGTTGGGCTGATAATTAGGGCTGATTTTGGCTGATAATTAGGGTTTTAAAAATCTGAAAAATTTAAGAAACATAAGAAACAATTTTGAGAAACTGCACACCAGGTTTCGGCTGATATCAACAACTGAACGAGCAATGGTCAGCGGCAATGAAGGGTGTACAGTGTGGCACTGAATGACGCTGCGAGTTGAACAACATAGGGTGCGAGCCGACGGCGCACGTGGCAACCTGGCTGAACGGCGCGCAGTATGACCTGAGGTTGAAAGCGCGCGTGGCGCTGAATGTATGCGAAGCGCGCTGGGTCTGGTATGCGCAGTCGATCAGCCAGGGCTGCGCAATTGAATGGCGCAGGTTATGCGATGGATGACACAGCTGAAACAGCTCGATCAACGACGTGGAGTGGACGACGGATCTGCAATGCTTCTGTGCCAACAAAGGCGATAAGACTAGCGGCGCTTCTATTCAGAAACCGGTAAATTTTTTTTTTCTTTCTTTTCTGCTCTGATACCAAATTAAATTCACTAAATGTATTTACAAGGTGCATTACACTGAAGATTAATACATGTATAAATATAAAAAAAGGAATCTGCTTTTTCTAAAAGTGCTTTTAAGAAAAGTATATTAGTTGTATACAGTTTATAAAGTATATTAGTTGCATACAACTAATATACCATTTAATGATTTATTAACGAGAGACACATATATTGATTTAATTAATCAATATACTTTCAAAAACTAACCTTTTAGCTTCAGCTGTTTTGATGTCTAATTAACATTAATTAGACTCTTTTGTATTTTTTTCCATCAGCAAGCTAAAAAGTTTTTGCCGTTAATGATTTTTTTTTAAGCCAACTCCGATCTTCACTTCGACTTAAAAAAATTAGCATCAAGTATCACATCATGGTATATCTACACACCTTATTGCACCCCATTTACGGGTAAGGTGAACACACTAATCAAGTATCACATCATGGTATATCTACACACCTTATTGCACCCCATTTACGGATAAGGTGAATACACTAATTCATTTTCAACAGAAAACAACTTTATTTGAATTTGTTTCACCTTAAGAGTAATCCTTTAACATTATATTTTTATCAACAAAAAATTATAACCTTTGTATTTAATCTGACTTGTTTTTCTTGCCTCACGTTATGATCACCAATAGAAGATTTAAAGTTTAACTTTAAACTATTATTCACCTTATCTTTAATGGTGATTGCAGTTCTACCTCGAACATGATCCCTAATCATCTTGTACATATTACCTTTCCTTTTCTCTTTCATAATAACCAAAAAACCTTTATCAACCTCTATAGATTCATTCCTTATCAAAAAAATCATAACCCAAGGTATACAACTTATTCATCAAGACAAAATTCTTCCACAAGTTGGGTACATCACTTAATGTTCGGACAATTCTATCAAATATTTTCATCTTCACAGCACCCATATCAACAACCTTACTCCTTGAAACATTAGCCATCACTACATCACAAGATTTATACTTATCATATAATTCGTTGTTTGCACACATGTGAAACGAGTAAGTAGAATCCAAAATCTAATTATCTTGTAAACCATCATCAATTATTTCACAAATCATCAATTGTTATACAAATTACGTCATGAATATAAAGGGACGTACACACTTTTTCTTGAAAATTAAATGTTTGTTAACTTTTGATTAGTAATTTCAAGAGAAAAAAATACAAATAGATATTCGGTTAGCTAAATTTCTATATAAATTTGAAGAGTTGCTTTGTAGGTGTCTTGTACGCCAATATTTTTATGTAATATTGTAAAATTATAAAAAAATATATATAAGAGCATGATTATTAAATGGAAATCACTTAGATATTAATGGTATGTGAAAAATTTTAATTTACTATTTTTAATTTTTTTGTATTGACTACTTTTATTATTAAAATATATTTCAATCAACTATTTTTACCAAAAATTGACTAATTTGATCGAAGTATTTAAATCATTTACGTAACATGTGAAGTTATAAGGACGTTTCGTGAATAATATAATGAAGTTCTAACTTCACGTGCTTTGCACATGACAAATTACAATCAAATATGTTAATTTTTGACCATAATAGTTAATTGAAAGATATTTCAATATTGCAAGTAGTTAATTTACACAAAAAATATCAAAAGTAGTTGAAAGTTTTTACATGACATACATATAATATTATACAATATATTCTTTCATTTAAGTTTACACAGATTAACAAATTTTCAAAATCTATGATATCGTTGCCAAACTTTTAAAATTTCACATAGGTTCTTAAACTTTTAAATCATATAATTTAGTTCTTAAAATTTAAAATTTCACACATAGGTTTCTAAATTTTGAACCATAAATATATTTATTATTAGTCAAGGTAGAACCTATGAGTAAAGTCTTAAAAAAGAATAAATCATACAATTGAAAAGTTTAGGGATTTATGTGTAAAGTTTTAAGAATCTAAGGACTAAATCATATATTTTAAATTTTTTGATAACTATGTGTAATTGCTCAAAGAACTAACAAAGTAATTAAGCCAAAACAAAACAAAAATCAAAGTTAAATTACTATAACACCCCTATATTTTAACTTTATATCATATAACTCCTTGAAGTGGATAATTATACCACTACTTTCCTTCGTTACAATCTTAAACTTTTCTCAGCTCTTCTTGATCCTTAAAGGTTCTTCTTGTCTTCTTCACTGAATCTTCATTTCAACTTTCCATAATGCATGCATATCTAAAAAGCGTTCTTTGGCTATCACTATTTTCTCTTCATTTTCTTCTATTATTGCATGTTAACTTCTTCAATATTAAGACTCATGTTATCTTCTCGTGCGTAAATATGTTCTTTTATTTCCTTAATAAAAATTTACTTGTTAAATTTTCTTTGTTATCCTACTATCATATTTCCCCTCCCAAACAACTAGAATTTTTTTTCTCAAAATCCTTAATAAAACTAGTTTCAATACATTTCATGACACTAACATTGTGCCTATATGTCACAGAATGGACTAAAACTAACATGCATCTTAAGAAGCCACAGAAGCACATCTCGCAAACAATAACAACATTTTGGCACTTGTTTTTCAAACATAGACACTATCGAACAACTTACAAGATATTTGCCTATCTAGTTCTTGGGAAGGATACAAACTACCTCTTGTTGAATATTGGCATTAAAGTAACAAGTTAGTAGCCTAATTTGTGACCTAATTTAAGGAGCTCTAAAGTAACAAATTAGTGGCCCAATTTATGGCTTAAATTATGACATAATTTAGGAAAAGTGAGCCTTACTTCATCTATAAATATGGAGGAGTTCATGCATTGAAGAATGAGACCAAAATAAGAAAAAATCAGAGAGATCATAAGAAAACTCAAAGAGAAAAAATACTTAGTGAGTGTGAGTTTTTTTCTCTCTTTGAGTTTTCTATGAGTTTTGGAAAATACTTGAGAGATATTATTAGTGAGGAAATTTGTATCTGTATTCTATATATTTCATACTTAGTTTAATAATGTCTACTATCTCCCGTGGACCTAGGCAAATTGTCGAACCACGTAAATTATGTATGTTTCCTTTTACTGATTTGATATATTTATATACCCTATTTATTGCTTCCGTGCACAACAAATTGGTATCAGAGCTAAATGTAAAACTCAAAATTCACTCTCATATTTTCATTAAAAATACACTACCTATTTATATACAAAGTTAGGGACAATCTTAGGTGATATACACCTAATACACAACTAATATATTCACCTAGTGATAGACACCTAATACACACCTAATACACAACTAATACAAACTTAATACACAACTAATCATCTTTAACACTCCCCCTCAAGTTGGAGCATAGATATTAATCATGCCCAACTTGTTACAAAGATAATCAACCCGAACCCCACTTAAAGCTTTCGTGAAGATATCTCATAGTTGTTCTCCAGTCTTCATATATCCTGTAGAAATCAAACCTTGTTGAATTTTCTTGCGAACAAAATGACAATCAATTTCAATGTGTTTAGTTCGCTCATGAAACACAGGATTAGAAGCAATATGAAGAGTAGCTTGGTTATCACACCACAATTTCGCTGGTACTGAAGTTTTAAGATCTACTTCATCCAAGAGCTGATATATCCATATTATCTCAAACGCAAATTGTGCCATAGTCTTATATTCTGACTCTACACTTGATCGTGACACAACATTCTGCTTCTTGCTTTTCCATGAGACCAAATTTCCTCCAATGAAAATATAGTAGCCTGATGTGGATCTTCTATCCACTTTGGAACTTGTCCAATCTGCATCTGAAAAACATTCAATATGAGTGTGTCCATGATTTGCATACAAGATACCACGTTCAGGTGCTTCTTTCAAGTAACACAAAATTTACTCTAACGTTGCCCAATGATTAACTGTTGGGGATGACATAAATTGGCTAACAACATTGACCAAATATGCAATATCTGGATGAGTCACGGTAAGGTAATTCAGCTTTCCAACCACTCTTCAATATCTCTCAGAATCTTTAAAGAGTTCCCCATCTCCTGTAAGGTGGATGTTCAGAGTCATTGGAGCACTACAAGGTTTTGCTCCTAATTTTCCTATCTCAGTTAATAAGTCTAGGACATATTTTCTCTGAAATAGAAAGATACCTTTTTTATTCCTTGTGACTTCAACACCCAAGAAATACTTTAGCATCTCCAAATCCTTCGTGTGAAACTAAGTATGTAGGAAAGACTTGAGAGATGAAATTCCCGTAGTATCATTTCCAGTAATAACAATGTCATCTACATACACAACTAAAAGAATGATACCAGCTTTTGATTGTTTGTAGAACACAGAATGGTCAGACTTTCTTTCCATCATACCAAACGTTTCTATAGCTTGACTAAATTTTTCAAACCAAGCACGAGGACTCTGTTTCAAACCATACAAAGATTTGCGGAGACGACAAACTTGCCTAGACTTCTCCTGAGTAACAAAACCAGGAGATTGCTCCATGAACACCTCCTCTTGAAGATCACCATGAAGAAAAACATTCTTGATATCTAGTTGATGCAAAGGCCAATAGTGAGTAGCTACCATAGAAATAAACAACCGAACAGAGGTCAATTTAGCAACAGGAGAGAAAGTGTCAAAATAGTCCACTCCATAGGTTTGAGCATATCCCTTAGCAATAAGACGAGCCTTTAATCGAGCAACTGACCCATCCGGATTAACCTTTACTATGAACACCCATTTGCATCCGATCGTCCGTTTCCTCGAAGGTAAATCAACCAAGTCTCAAGTACCATTGTCATCCAATGCATTCATTTCCTCGATTATTGCATGATGTCAACCAAGATGAGATATGGCTTCGTGAACAGTTTTAGGGATAGAAATAGAATCAAGAGAGGCAATAAAAGAGCAAGAGGAAGACGACAAGCAGTTATAAGAAACAAAAGAAGAAATAGGATAAGTACATTGATGTTTACCTTTGCGTAATGCAATTGGAAGATCATCGTTCAAGACTAGATTTGATGACGAAGGAGCAAGTGCAGGACATGAATCAGAAGGTCTATGTCTGGAGTAGACTTGAGTTATAGGAGGCCTAATAGGAACTGGATCAGAGGCAGGTTCAAATGATGTGATAGAATAGACTAACAAATCATCATCCTTCCCCTGACGTGCAGGAGGAGGAGAAGACGAAAAATAGGGTGTGTCTTCCATGAAGGTAACATCAATTGAGACAAGATATTTGTTAAGACTAGGACAATAACATCTATAATCTTTTTGGAGACGAGAATAACCAAGGAAGATACACTTCAAAGACTTGGGATCTAAGTTAGTAACATGTGGACAAACATCTCGAACAAAACAAGTGCTACCAAATATCCTAAGATCAATCGAAAATAATGACTTATTAGGAAACAAAATTTTCCATGGAATCTCACCATGAAGAACAGATGAGGACATGCGATTAATAAGAAAACATGTTGTTGAAACTGTATTGGCCCAAAAAGGTTTAGAAACATTCATTTGAAATAATAAGGCACGTGCAGTTTCGAGAAGATGTATGTTCTTACGTTTAGCCACTTCATTTTGAGATGGAGTATCAACACACGAAGTTTCATGAAACATGCCATTTTGAACCATATAAGATTGAAACAAAACTGATGTATATTCTTTGGCATTATCACTTCGCAAAGTACGAATTGAAACATTAAATTGAGTTTTAATCTCAACACAAAATGCGCAAAAAATAGAAAACAATTCAGAACGACTCTTCGTTAAATATAACCAAGTTGCACGAGAATAATCATCCACAAAAGTAACAAAATACTAATTCAAAAAGAACACTAGCACATTTATTAACTCTTGGATTTGAACTAAGGTGATGTTTTGCAAATTGACAAGACTCATAATCTAATGAAGACACCTTATTAAACTGAGGACAAAGTTTCTGTAGTAAAGGAAGAGATGGATGTCCCAGTCTACAATGTGCCTCTAAGGGAGAGGTTACACTAGAGCAAGCAACAAATTTCAGTAATGGTATGTCAAGAATATAGAGGCCTTTAGACTCATATCCTTTACCAATAGTCTTCTTCGTCATAAGATCCTAAAATAAACAACGATCAGGAAAAAATAAGATGCAATAGTTAAGAATGCGAGTAAGCTGACTTACAGAGATCAAATTAAAGGATAAGCTAGGTAAATGTAAGACAAACAATAAAGGAAACAAAGGAGTGGGGGTAATTGTGCCAGATCTAAGAACACGAGATGGTGACCCATCAGCTAAGGTAACAGTAGAGGTGGAAGCGTGTGGCTGAAGAATAGAAAAGAGACTAGAATTACCTGTCATATGATCTGTGGCACCAGAATCAATAACCCATTTGAAAGATGAGGAAAGGAGATACACATTTGATTTACTTGAATAAGCAATAGCAGTGACAGAAGGTGATGAAGACCTTAATGATGCTTGATACTGTGAGAACTTGGTAAATTCATCTGCAAAGATAAGAACCGATTTTTCAAAAGTATGAGAAGTGGATACAATATGAGCCGAGTGACCTTTCTGATGCTTGTACTGAAGCTTTCTATAGTCATGTTTCGTATGTCTTGGTTTGTGACAATAGTGACATACAATACCTCTTAAGTCTTGTGGTCGAGTTTCAAACCCGTGAGAGTCGCCTCCTTTGTTTCTGTTCATATAAGTTGACCATCCATGTTCATAATTATTATTCCGACTGACCAAAGCACCATTTAATTGAGCAGGTGAAGGTGGAGTGTCTTCTGTACGAAGTACTCGACTAAACACCTCTTGTAAAGAGGAGATCTCAGAACCAGAAAGAACCTGGGACTTAGTAGTCTCAAAAGCAGAGGGAAGATCGGCAAGAAAACTCATGATCGCCATTTGTTCCCTTTGGTTTTGTTGTACCTTTACATCAGGGCTAAAAGGCATGAAACTATTGAGTTCCTCATAAGTCCTTTTACAAAAGCATGAAACTAGGGATTTTGAACTCCAATGCAGTGGAGGGACTTCTGTTTTTACAAAAGCATGTAGTGTGCAATGCCTCTGTCCATAATTTCTTTGGTAACCCTGCACTAATTAGCAAGCACCTTACCCCTCTTTAGCAAAGTCATGTTCATACTCTCAGCCACCCCATTCTCTTTAGGGATATAGGCTACAGTCCCGTGTCTTGTTATAACATTGTCTCTACAGAATGAATTAAAACTCTCATCGCAATGCTCAAGGTCATTTTCAGTTCTGTAAAACTCAGAATTCATTCTTATTAATTTCCATTCAAGACACTACATATTTATATACAAAACTAGGGACACTTTTATGTGACATACACCTAATACACAACTAATATATTCAACTAGTGATAGACACCTAATACACAACTAATATCTCTAACACTCCCCCTCAAGTTGGAGCATAGATATTAATCATGCCTAACTTGTTATAAAGATAATCAACCTGAATCCCAATTAAAGTTTTCGTGAAGATATTTCTTAGTTCTCCAGTCTTCATATATCCTGTAGAAATCAAACCTTGTTGAATTTTCTTGCGAACAAAATGACAATCAATTTCAATGTGTTTAGTTCGCTCATGAAACACAGGATTAGAAGCAATATGAAGAGCAGCTTGGTTATCACACCATAATTTCACTGGTACTGAAGTTTTAAGACATACTTCATCCAAGAGTTGATATATCCATATTATCTCAGACGCAGATTATGCCATAGCCCTATATTCTGATTCTACACTCGATCGTGACACAACATTCTGCTTCTTACTTTTTCATGAGACCAAATTTCCTCCAATGAAAATACAATAGTCTGATGTGGATCTTCTATCCACTTTGGAACCTGTCCAATCTGTATCTGAAAAACATTCAATATGAGTGTGTCCATGATTTGCATACAAGATACCACGTCCAGGTGCTCCTTTCAAGTAACACAAAATTTGCTCTAACGTTGTCCAATGATGAACTGTTGGGAATGACATAAATTGGCTAACAACACTGACCGAATATGCAATATCTGGACGAGTCACGGTAAGGTAATTCAGCTTTCCAACCACCTTTCGATATTTCTCAAAATCTTTAAAGAGTTTTCCATCTCTTGTAAGGTAGATATTCGAAGTCATTGGAGCACTACAAGGTTTTGCTCCTAATTTTCTTGTCTCAATTAATAAGTTCAGGACATATTTTCTCTGAGATAGAAAGATACCTTTGTTACTCCTTATGACTTCAACACCCAAGAAATACTTTAACATCCCCAAATCCTTCGTGTGAAACTGAGTATGTAGGAAAGACTTAAGAGATAAAATTCCCGTAGTATCACTTCCAGTAATAACAATGTCATCTACATACACAACTAAAAGAATGATACCAGCTTCTGATTGTTTGTAGAACACAGAATGGTCAGACTTTCTTTTCATCATACCAAACATTTCTATAGCTTAACTAAATTTTCCAAACCAAGCACAAGGAATCTATTTCAAACCATACAAAGATTTGCGAAGACGACAAACTTGCCTAGACTCCCCCTGAGCAACAAAACCAGGAGGTTGCTCCATAAACACCTCCTCTTAAAGATCACCATGAAGAAAAGGATTCTTGATATCTAGTTGATGCAAAGGCCAATGATGAGTAGCTGCTATAGAAATAAACAACCGAACATATGTCAATTTAGCAACAGGAGAGAAAGTGTTAGAATAGTCTATTCCATAGGTTTGAGCATATCCCTTAGCAACAAGACGAGCCTTTAATCGAGCAACTGACCCATCTGGATTAACCTTAACTATGAACACCCATTTGCATCCGATAGCCCGTTTTCCCGAAGGTAAATCAACCAAGTCCCAAGTACCATTGTCATCCAACGCATTCATTTCCTCGATCATTGCATGATGCCAACCAGGATGAGATATGGATTCGTGAACAGTTTTAGGGATAGAAATAGAATCAAGAGAGGCAATAAAAGAGCAAGAGGAAGACGACAAGAAATTATACGAAACAAAAGAAGAAATAGGATAAGTACATTGACGTTTACCTTTGCATAATGCAATAGGAAGATCATCATTCAGGACAGGATAAGTACTCAGAATTCACTCTCATATTTTCATTAAAAAGACACTACCTATTTATATACAAAGTTAGGGACAATCTTAGGTGATATACACCTAATACACAACTAATATATTCACCTAGTGATAGACACCTAATACACACCTAATACACACCTAATACACAACTAATCATCTTTAACACTAAATATAACAGTATTATATATCAAATTGAAGCTCTTAATGAGACAAACACAACAGAGAAAGAATCACTCAAATCGGAGGTCAAATCACCTTCAGAAGTCACCAGAGTGATACTGCCAGCAATTGAGTCAACTCAGTCATTAGTGAATTTTGGACCTAATTGGTCTTTTTTTCACCCGTTTTAAACTGAGTTGGACATATTCCTAGTTAATTGGACCATTCCAGATTCAACCGTAAAATATGTTTTTTCAAATAAGGTATAAAATTTGGAAAAACACTATTTTAAGTTGTAAGTGCAAAATTTATGTTATCTGTTTGTACTTATGACTGATAAAAGAGAGATTGAAGATGGTGAACAAGCTGACCTTAAAATTTCTGGCAAACCAAGTTGTTATAATCGAAGAACTATGTTTTCCAACATAAAGTTTGAGATGGAGAAATTCGACGACACCAATAACTTTGGCATGTGACAATATGAAGTATTAGATCTATTGTTCTAAGAAGGATCTAATATAGTCTTGGAAACCAGACCAGAAGATTATTCCAATGAAGATTGAAATTATGTCAATCGACAAGCTTATGGCACAATTCGACTATGCTTAGGAAAAGATAAGAAATACTTTTTCATGAAAGAGAATGTAGCCGCAGTTCTTTGGAAGAAGTTAGAGGAAAAGTACATGACAAAAAGTATAGAGAACAAACTCTAACTAAAGAAGAAACTTTTTTGTTTCCAGTACATAAAGGTACCTCTATGATTGAGCACTTAGATAATTTCAATAAAATTTTGGATAATATATAAAATTTAGATGTTGAAATTATCGATGAAGATAAAGCTTTGTTGTTGTTGAATTCATTACCTGAGAGCTATAAGCATTTAGCCAAAACTCTATTATATGGAAAAGATGAGGTTAAATTCATAGATGTTTCAAATGCTTTGGTAAATAATGAGTACCAGAAGAAGGATTAACATGATCACAGAGACTTAATATCAGAGTCATAAATCAAAGTCTAGAAGAGAGTCATCCAGAAGACATCTTACGAAGGATGAGTATGCCTATTGTCACTAGAAAGGGCATTGGAAGAAAGATTGTCCAAACAAGGACAAGTGAAATGAAAATGTTGCATAGAAGTTCGACGAAGATGAAGAATATGCCTTTTTAGTTTCATCATCGAATACATACTTAGACAAATAGATCCTTGATTCTGGATGTTCTTATCATATGTGTCCATACATACATTGGTTTTCGAGTTTTAAGGAGCTCAATGGAGGAGTTGTGCTTATGGGTAATGATAATGCCTGTCAGATAAAAGGGATCGGAACAATACGACTAAAGATGCATGATAGTACAATCAGACGACTTATGAATGTGAGGTACATTCCTGATCTAAAGAAAAACCTTATTTCTTTAGGTGTTCTAGATTCTGATGGTTACAAGGTAACATTGGAAAATGGAGTCTTGAAAGTTGTACGAGGTACATTTGTAGCGATGAAGGGAACTCGGAAGGTGAACTTGTATTTCCTAGATGGGAGTACAGTTATAGGAAGAGCAACTGTCTCAATCAGTTCTGAAGAAAATACATATGATTCTTCCCGTCTGTGGCACATGCGCTTAAGGCATATTGGTGAAAAGGCTTTGCAAGGCTTAATGAAGCAAGGTCTTCTAAAAGGTGTCAAGATTGGAAAGTTTGATTTTTGTGAGTATTGTGTAATGTGAAAATAAACAAGAGTCAAGTTTGGCACTGCCATTCATCCTACTAAGGGAACTCTTGATTATATTCACACAGATGTCTAGGGACCTTCTAAGAATGTTTCACTTGGAGGTAAAAGCTAGTTTGTGACTTTTATTGATGATTTCTCTAGATATATCTGGATATACACCATGAGTCACAAAAATGAAGTTATGGATATCTTTCTTAAATGGAAGAAAATGATCGAGACTCAAACAGGTAGGAAAATTAAGAGGCTCATATCTGACAATGGTGGTGAGTATAAATCAGATCCCTTCTTCAAAGTTTGTTAAAATGAAGGGATAATTTGACATTTTTCAATTCCTTGTACAACACAGCAAAATGGACTTGCAGAACGAATCATACTTTGGTTGAGAAAGTTCGATGTATGCTATCTCAATCCAAATTATGCAAGACATTTTTGGCTAAGGCTTTGTCATATGCAACTCATATAGTCAACAAACTTCCTATGACTACATTAGATGGGAAAAATCCTAAAGAGGTATGGTCTAGAAAACCTACTTCTGATTATGATTCATTGTGAATATTTGAATGTCCCACATATTTTCATGTTAGTGAATCCAAATTGGATCATAGAGTAAAGAAAGCTATTTTCTTGTGCTTTAGTGAAGGAGTTAAATGGTTTCGACTTTGGTATGGTGAATCGAAGAAGATCATCTTAAGTTGAGATGTCACATTCAACGAGTCTGTTATGCTGAGACAAAAATTTTTAGACAAATATAATGAAATATAATGAAATTCCAAACACTCTTTCTAAGGTGGTGCTTGAGATCCAAAATATCCCGAAAAGATTGCACCGACTGTAGATCATGGTGAAGATGAAATTGATGATCAAGAAGAAATCTCAGTTGAGGTGGAGGTTCTTTCACCATCACCACCAAACAATGAGTAGCCAGAATCTATTGCCACTACTCGATCGATAAGGGAGATTAGAAAGCCTACCAGATACATAGACATAGTAGCATTCACACTTCCAGTAATTAATGATGATGTCCCATGCACTTACAAAGAAGTCGTGCAGAGAGTTGATAGTATGAAATGTAAGATGGAAATGGATGAAGAAATGAAGTCTATATACCAGAATTAGACTTGGGAGTTGGTTCAACTTCTCAAAGGAAAGAAAACTATTGGCTACAAATGGGTTTATGTGAAGAAGGAAGGTGTTCCTGGTAAAGACAACATCAGGTACAAAGCTAGACTGGTTGTAAAAGGCTATGCTCAGAAAGAAGGAATAGAATACAATGAGGTATTCTCACATGTTGTTAAGCATTCATCTATTCGGATACTATTAGCTTTGGTAGCATAGTTTGATCTCGAGTTAGCTCAACTCGATGTCAAAACAACTTTTCTCCATGGTACTTTGAATGAAGAGATCTACATGTCTCAACCAGATGGCTTCAAAGTTCCAAGACGTGAGAATTGGGCTTGTAAGCTAATCAAGTTGCTTTATGGTTTGAATTAATCACCGCAACAGTGGTACAAGCATTTTGATAGCTTCATTAGAGAGTAGAAGTACACACACATCCAATTTGTTCACTGTGTATACTTTTGGAAACTCCAATATGGTACCTTCATTTATTTTCTCTTATATGTTGATGATATGTTAATTGCATCTAAGAACAAGGTAGAGATTGATAGATTGAAGGCTCTGTTGAGTTCAAAATTTGAAATGAAAGATCTTGGAGAAGCTAAGAAAATTCTTGGGATGGAGATCAGAAGAGATAGAGTTGCAAGCACAGTCTGTCTAACATAGACTCAGTATCTAAAGAAAGTACTACAAAGGTTTGACATTGATGAGAAAACCAAACTAGTAAGTACACCACTTGCTCCTCACTTTCAGTTGAGTGTATTGATGTCACCTAGCACCGCTAATGAGAAGAAGCAAACAAAGTGTGTTCCATATGAAAGTTTCGTTGGTGCCTTGATGTATGTAATGGTATGCACCAGACCTAATGTCCCCTATGCTGTTAGTATGGTGAGTTGTTACATGTATAATCCCGTTAAAGGACATTGACAAGCAGTGAAGTGGATTCTATGGTACATCTATGGTATTGTGGATATTGGTTTGAAGTTTGAGAGAGACAAGACTGAAGGCAAGCACCTAGTCAGATATATGGATTCTGGCTATGCTAGAGATCTAGAAAAGTGTCAATCTATAACTGGTTATGTGTTCACAATGGCAGGAGGACCAGTTTGTTGGAGATCAACATTGTAGTCAACTGTAACTTTGTCTACTATAGAGGCAGAGTATATGCATGGTTGTAATAGAAGCATTCAAAGAAGCTATATGGCTTCTCGGGTTAACCAAGGATTTGGTTATTGTTCAGAAGAACGTGAAGGTTTTTTGTGATAGCCAGAGTGCCATTTGTTTGGAAAAGAACCAAGTTCATTTTTTTTAGGAAATCGTTGATGAAGGGAATGTTATACTCCATAAAGTTGAAACTATAGATAACCCTACAGATATGCTTACAAAGGTGGTTATAGGGATCAAGTTTCAACACTGATTGAACTTGATCAACATCTCACGAGCTTAAAGCACTTAGGGCGAATTTGGAGGCAGTTCTATGAACTTTTTCGCCATGGTGGAGATTGTTGAATATTGGCTCTAAAGTAACAAGTTAGTGGCCTAATTTGTGGCATAATTGAAAGAGCTCTAAAATAACAAATTAGTGGCCTAATTTGTGACTTAAATTATGACATAATTTAGGAAAAGAGAGCTTTGCTTCATCTATAAATATAAAAGAGTTCATACATTGAAGAACAAGATAAAAATCAGAAAATATAAGAGAGAGCATAAGAAAACTCAAAGAGAGAAAATACTTAATGAGTGTGAGAGTTTTCTATGAGTTTGGGGAAACACTTAAGAGATATTATTAGTGAGGAAATCTGTATCTGTATCTGTATTTTGTATATTTCTTACTCAGATCAATAATACTTGTTGCCTCCCATGAACTTAGGCAAATTGTCGAACCTCGTAAATTCTGTGTGTTTTCTTTTATCGATTTGATATATTTATATATCGTTATTTATTGCTTCCGTGCACAACACCTCTTTTACTTTTCCAGCCAAAGTACTAGCCCCTAGAGTAATATCCATCTCTTCATTGCAATCCACTTTTGACCTTGCTGCTAATCTATTTGGTGTTAGAGGTTCTTTCATTGATAGATCAAACAACATTTTTAGATTAAAATTTCGCATGAAGCTAACCTCAACAAAGTGTGGAGACTTAGAATTTGGCATGTAAAAGGACACTTAATTGTCATTAAAAAGTGGTCACCTAGTACCCTTCTCACTAAAATTGATTTCTCAAACACTGGATTTTGGGTACAAGTTCATGGCGTAGCACCTATTTGCATGCTTAAAGAGAATGCTTATACCTTAGGCAACCTTTTAGGAACTATCACAGATCTTGATTTTTCTAGAGATGATAATCTAATAATCGAAAGATATTTGAGAATGAGAGTTTTGATCAATACCAATTCAAAACTTCTTCCTGGTTGCTTTCAAATTAAAGAAGATAACTCTTTATCTTGGGTGCAATTCAGATATAGAATACTTCTGATGTTTGTTTTAAATGTGGTTCTTTTCTTCACAAAATATTACATGTGTTGAAACTCAAAAAAATTTCCATTTTGATAATGATACCAAAACTCCTGCTCTAGGTCCACTAACCTTAATAAAGAAGCTCATCTCTTACCCATTTTAAGAAACAAATTCGTCTCTAACTCTTTCTTTGAATGCAGGTCTTTCTCCACAAAGAAGGCGAATCACATCCTCTTATACAAGCTTCCGACCATTTAGAAGATACTCTATCATGTTCTCCAGCTACCTCTGATTACATGCACAGGTTCTTTCATTAGCTTCACAATAACCTTCCTCAGTTAAATGCCACCATCCACTCAAGCAATTTTGAAAACCTTAGCTCAAATAGTGCTGTCCCTAATCCCATTCCCTCCAAAAATTTGAATTACCTATGTCCTTTCCAAACTATTGATAATCTTTCCCTTTTAGTTGCTAGCTCTTTTCATCCTCAAAACCCTACCCTCACCTCTCATCATTCTTCTAATAATCATGCAACCCAAGACTTATTTCCTACCAACCCTTCTCAGCTATCTTATTCATCAACCACAACACCTCCTCATACTGCTTTTATCCCTCTCACTAGCTGCATCCTTGAGCTCTCTCTCATCTCTCCCAAAATCATCAAGCCAAAAAAAAATACCAACAAAGGCAAGGCTCCACAAATAAAAAAGTCTCTGAATTTGAATAAAATGAAAGTGCTTTTAAAAGAGAAAATCTCAAAGTTCAATCAAAAAGAAAAACAAAAAATTCCTTACTAATGGGGCTTCTAGTCACTAAAGTTGTATTTGAAATTTAAAATAAAATAAATTTAAAGAAAATGTGCAAAAGAAAATAAAGATATTATTCAAAAATCAAATTAATGGAAGAAAACTTATAGGAAATCAATTTCACCTAATCTGTTACTATATTTTACTCATTTAGCTAATTGAATTTAATTATCTCTAATTCTTAGCAATCTCCAAAAAACATCCAAAAGTCTCTTTCGATAGTCAATTGGAAATATTTTTGTTCATTCATTTACACAAGAGTATGCAATTTAATAAAACAAGAAAGCATTAAGACTAATGATTTTAAAATTACACAGGTTCATATAAGTCTTTCGATCTCTATATTTACATATACCGAAATATCCTAGATCTATCCTATAATTTTCTCTTTCTATATTAAATCACAAGACTAAAATAATATAATTAATAGAAGCATTAAACTCAGAATAAATCACACAAATATGAAGAAAAATAATTCAAATTAACATAGAAAATCAAGCATAGTTCAAAATTAAATTACATATTTTTCCTAGAATAAAGAAAATTTGTTCATGCTAAAAATTAAATTTAACATAAATGAATTCACCATAATTTTCAAAGAGGAATTGAAAGAAAATTGGATCACAAAATGAATCTGTTTTTGCGTGTTCTCCTTTTTTTATTTATTCTGAGCTCGTTCTTCATTCCTGTTTCCTTTTCATTTCTCTTAGTTTCATTTTTCATTCCCCAACTCCCAACTCCTCACTTTCTTGTTTTCTTTTTGTTTCTTTATTGGCGGTTGTTCTTCCTTTCTTTCTTTTTCGGTTATATATATAGACATCTTAATTTAAATTCGATTTAAATAAATCTTCATTTAAATTTGAGAGTCCTTTGATGATATGCTTCTAAAATTTTGGATCTTTAATATCTTCAAATCTGTAATAAAATTTAAATAATAATAATAATGTAGTATAAATTCAATAAAAAATAAATAAAATTAGACTAAAGTTAAAGTTGAGAAGTGATAAATTATGCCAAATTATACAAGTCATCAAACAACCCCAAACTTAGAATTTTGTTTGTCCTCAAACAAACAGAACATCAAAGAAAGGATAACAATAAACAATATAAACTAGACCCCATAGAGAACTACCATCACTCGCCAAGCCATGATCTGAACTTAGATTCCATTACTAATAACTTACTCCTTTTACATCGAAGATAACAAGAAAATCAATCAAAAATTTAGTAATTTGTTAAGAATGAGTTAAGCATTTACTTCAACCTAAAGATAAATCCTTGAGTCTGTGTGTGAAATAATCAATTTAACTCCAAACCACCAGCAAATTCAGATAAAAGTAGAACAACTGAAATAAGAAGAATTGTCTCAAAACTTAACTCAATAAGTCTAATTTTTAGAAATCCTTTCCACTAATGTAATCAAATACCAAAATTAAAGATAAAAAGGTATTTAATTAGGGTTGTAATGACAGGCCACAGAGTGAGGCCTAAGAAATAAATGGATATGAAAAATCAAAGCAAATTGAGAAAATACTTGAAAGAAAGAAATAATAAAAAAAATATCTACAAAATTCATATCATAGCTCTTTCTCGACAATATGCTCATATTAATAGCAATATTGTTTTTTAGGTTTTTTCGTTCAAAAATAACTTAAAAAAACTCGAAGAAAAATATTGGAGACAATACATCACAAATATGTTGAGAAAAGATATGAGAAAAATTCAAAAAGATGAAAAAATTGGACAAAATAGGTCAAAACGGTCAAAAATGTCAAAAAGTCGAATCGTACAGAGCCACCCATCTCGCACCAAGTACTCGTAGACACGTCGACGCATGCCCAAGACATCGCCGCAGACACGTCCCGTACTTGCCCAGCACATGCTCAACCAAATCACACGGTTGACACACGCTTGACACACGTCGCGTCTATTTCCACGTTGCCAACACACACCCAAGGTGTGTCGCGCGTGCCAGTACACTTTTCACAGTGTCCCGCACACACCTACGCTCATCCAACACCCGTCTGTCAAAATGTTTGAGCCCTATACGTATGCCAACTTGTCTAAATGCATCCAAATTCAAATTTTAAAATATTTCTCCCCTTTTTTGGCCTTTTCCTCACCTATAAAAGGACCCCTTTTTTGGCCTCTTTCTCTCTCTAGAAAGTTTTTTTTTAGTTTTTAGTTTTCAAATTCTTCTCTTTTTGAGAAGAACTAGTTATGTTTTTATAGATTTTTAGTTTTTGATTCAATAAGTGAGATGCAAATCTATTTGGAGGTATTCCAGCAACATAATTAGCATCAAACTATTGTAAGGATTCTTTTAAGGTATTATTTTAATGAATTTTTTACAGTTATTTTTTTATGTTTTATTCTTATATGTTATATTTAATTTGTCTGTGATTAAATTTAATATGGTTGATTGTTTGTAAATATGATATAATAATAACGTTGTTATGCTTGCGAAATATTAATTAGGTAAAATATCTTTATAAAATAAATTGATTTTGTTTTTATTTAAGATTTTATATTAAAAATGTTAGAGAGAAATCTATTATTTTTCATTACAAACTTAAATTTAAAAGTTAATTTTGAAGGTTTAATTATCCGGTTTGATTTAGAGTACTGCTATTTTATTTGTTGGTATAATCGCTCGGTAGTTAGAGTGAAGCTCTATTTCAAAAGTTTTTTATGATAACTATTATTCGAAAATGTATTGACAACATATTTTTAGTAATTGTTTTAAAACCTGAAAATTAGTACGTGGATAACTAAATTCTTAAGTTTAATTTAAACACGTTAAATAAAGTCAAATTAGCTAACTCTGCCTAAGGTTATGATTAGATGATTTGCTATTTTTTTTTTTTGAAAATAAAGCTTAAATTTAATACCTAATTAATTAATAAGTCCCACCTAAGGAAACTTTCATACCAAAAAGAGAAAGTCAATAAATATCAATTTATATATTTAATAACCTAAATAATATGAACAAGTATAATTAACTTAATTATTATATCCTTAAATACTCCACTCTTATGAATGATAAAAATTTGCATTATTGTTTATTGAATCCATATATATGTTTATTTTTTATGTTATTAGAATAGTAAATAAACAAACTAAAATATCGTGACGGGATATTTATGATTTAATTTTGTTTTAAAGATTTTGAATAATAAATTAAAAATAACATATATTCATTCCTTTTTTGACCTTGGGAGTATACTTATCATTTTGTATAAAATGATTCTTGCACTTACGAGAGTTTTACAAATTATAAAACAAAAATATTTCACAAGATCGGTATTTGCATTGCCGGTTTTGTGCTCATCAAGTTTTTGGCGCTGTTGTAGGGGAAGAAATATCTTTTTTAAATTAATTTTAATTTTAACTTTTCTTTTTCTAAAAAAAATTATTAAAAAAAATTTAGAAAAAAAATTATTTAAATTTTAAATTTTACTTTAATTTTAATTTTTAAAAAACTTAATTTATTTACTTAATTAACTTTGAATTTTCATTTAACCTAATTTATTAACTTAAAATTTTCACTTAACCTAATTTATTAACTTAATTAACTTTAAATTTCACTTAATTTAATTTATTAATTTAATTAACTTAGATTTTTACTTAACTTAATTTATTAACATAACTAACATAGATTTTAATAGCATGAAAAGTAAAGATCTAAGAAAGTTCTGTCTAGAATACTAGTTCTTAGAAGCCTTTGTGCCACTAGTCTTTCATGGGAACATTGCTTTGTTTAGGAGGATGATTTTTAAGGAGGCCTTACCCCACCATTCTTTCCTGGGAGCACTTTTGGTTAATACTGATTATAGTATTTAACTTAGAGATTATAATAAAAAAATAAAAAAATTGCTGAAGCTATCTCCAAAATTTAAATATTTTTAATTACAATATGTGATCAAAGGAGTTAGTTACTTTGTTAGATCTAGGTATAATTGTGTTTTGATGTCTTCATTATTTGACTTGCACCTAAAAGTGGGTTATCTAATACCCACAATCATGTTTCTAGTTTTAAGTAAAGAAATTTGTAAAAATCCATAGGACATGACTGAAAAGTATAGGTAGACAACATTTTCCTACCTATAGGTTTGATTAATTCAATGATGTAGGGATATTGAGTTTACTTAAAATGAAATCCCCTAAGTTACATCTTGCTAAGACGTTAAACTAAGCACTAGATGGGAGGAAACCCATCATTTTAGGTAATTTTCTTTTATTTGTTTTATTTTGTTTATTTTAATTTAATTACATGTGAATAATTTTAAAATTGTTAAAACTAAGAATATTTGTTGAGATATTAGAAGTTCATATATATCTGTGTGAACATTAATGATAAACATGATGGATGCACCTGTATTTCTCTATTACTACTTGCACATTCTCAAGAAATAGGTAACTTTTCTTCTCTTTTCTCTTTGTCTTTAATTTACAATTTTTACATTGAGGAAAATATAAGCTCTAGGTTGGGGGTGGTGAAAAGTTACCATGCTTAATTTCAAAAAAATTTATGTTCATATTTTTATTTTTATTGTATTTGATTTTATTTTCTTTGTGTGATTTAGTAATTTTTAGAATTTTAGGATTAGTTTTAAAACTTTTCTTACAAAAATTTATCATTTCTTTAAATCAAATTTAAGTAAATGTTAAGTCTTTTGCATTGTTAGATTAATTTTAGAAAACATATCATGGAGTATATGGTAATTAATTAGTTTTTATCATGACTAGTATTTTTGGATAAGGTGTGGAAATTATATTAAACCCAAAATCGGTGTTTAGGGATCAAATAGTGGAGACTAACCTTTTGAGATATAATTTGAACATAATTTTCTTTATTATGCAAATTTTTAGATGATCTCTATAGGTTAATGCATTGAATGTATGAATTTTCTCATCTTAATAGAATGTTTTATAATTATTTTTCATTTGCTTAGATTAAATGATTTAAGTAGAAATTGATAGTATATGCCTTTATCTTATTCATGCATGACTTCTACCAAAAAGAGACATATGGTTTACTTAAACCAAAATCAAATAGAAAAGCTACAAAATTAACAACTCACCAAAATCCTAAAAAAATGTACAATATGTACATGGATCCACTCTAAAAAAATGTATTCTCTTATAAAAAAAGAAGAATATAAGAGAGAAAAAAAAGAAAGAGAAAGAGAGAAAAGAAAATGAATAGTATAATCTATATACTATGACCTAAAAAGCCTAAACAGTTGTGAGAAATGATTTAATGCAAAATAAAATATAGGAAGTAATTCCCTAAGAAATCATTGCATTTTTCTACATTTTCTAAAAGGCATATTACTCGATCTTTTTATTTGATGAATTTGATTGATGCATGAAAGTAATGTATAATATTTTATAAATCTTTATATTTGATTCCTTTTATGAGATCAACGTTAAAATAACACTTGAGCCTTTCTTCTTTATACATATGCGAACATATTATTTCATTTCTATACATCAACTCTTTCACATATAAATTAGTATAAGTGTTTGAACTCATAGGATTTAGTGTTTTTGAGAGTATTGACTTGTAAGGAATAGAGTTGAAGCAAATTCGGATTCTTGACACTAAGTTTGGGTAAAATTAAATTGATACATTTTTGATATGGAATATGAAAATGATTTTCAACTAATTATTATAATAAATCATAAATGTTTAGGAAGTTGAAATAATCTATGTTTAAGATTTTAATTATGAAATTTAAAAGAGATTATAAGCATGATATATTTTTGTATTTCATTTCTTTATTTTATTTGTCTTTTTTACTTTATTTTAAATTTTAGTTAAGTTCTTATTTTATTTGTTTTATTTTGTTTATATGTTTTGTTAATGTTTGTGGGTATCATTACTGAAAACCCTCACGAGACTTAAACTTCTCCACTAGGACAACCTAGGGATTTAAAGGCTTATGTCATACGCTAAATGCATTTGTGTCAATCCACGGAAGTGATTTAGGATAGTATAATTTTTAGTTTTTATTTTAGTTTTTATCGCTTTTCTTGCTAAGGGACTAGCAAGAAGCTGGTTGGGAGTTATGATAAGTGCTTAAAAAGTACTAAAATTACTATAATTTAATTACTTTAATTGACTAAATAGATTCATATTTATATGATTTTATTATATTTTTATATAAATCTATCTTTTCATAATAACAAACATTTTTATTGTTTTTCAAGTATTTTCATTCAAAAATAACTTAAAAAAACTCGAAGAAAAATATTAGAGGCAATAAATCACAAATATGTTGAGAAAAGATACGAGGAAAAGTAAAAAAAAATGAAAAAATTGGACAAAATGGGTCAAAACGGAAAAAAATGTCAAAAAGGCCGAAATCGTATGGGTAATCGTCCATCTGCACCGAGTCTTGCGTGCATTTGCCCATTCCTGCTGAGTCCTGCGCGTAGCAGCACGCACACATGCCCATCACATGCACGCCCAAAGTCAGCACACACCCGCACGCAACCGACACACGCCCAACCAGCGCACGTAGCCAGCATAAGTCATGTCGATTTCCGCGTGTGCTAGCACACGCCCACGGTATGTTGTGTGTTTACTACTACACTCCTCATTGTGTCCCAAGCGTGCCTAATGCCCGTCTGTCGAAATGTTTACACCCTAAACGCGTGCTAACCTATCCAAACATATCCAAATTCAAATTTTAAAATATTTCCTCCCTTTTTTTGGCTTTATCCTCACCTATAAAAGGATCTTCTTCCTCCATTCCAAAACACAAAAAATTATGAGCTTTTTCTTTCTCTAGAAAGTTTTTTTAGTTTTAAAGTTCTTTTCTTTTTGAGAAGAACTAGCTATTTTTTTATAGATTTTTAATTTTTGATTCAATAAGCGAGTTGCAAATCCGTTTGGAGGTTTTTCAGCAACAGAATTAGCATCAAATTGTTGTAAGGATTCTTTTAAGGGATTATATTTAATGAATTCAGTAATGGTTTTAAAACTTGAAAATTAGTACTTGGATAATTAAATTCTTAGGTTTAATTTGAAAACTTTAAATAAAATCTAATTAACTGACTCTGCCAGCCTAAGGATATTAGTTAATTAATGTTAAACAAAAGAATTTGTGTCTCATGTACCGAAGGATACTTTCATACCAAAAAGAGAAAATAAAAAAATATCAATTTATATCTTTAATAACCTAAATAATACGAGCAAGCATAATTAACTTAATTATTGTATTCTTAAATACTCCATTGTTTTGAATGATAAAAATTTACATTATTGTTTATTAAATCCATATCTATGTTTATTTTTTATGTTATTAGATTAGTAAACAAATAAACCAAAATATCGTGACAAGATGTTTATGATTTAATTTCGTTTTAAAGATTTTAAATAATAAATTAAAAACCACATGTATTCATTCCTTAGATCGACCTTGGGAGTATACTTATCATTTTATATAAAATGATTTGTGCATTTGCAAGTGTTTTATAAATTATAAAACAAAAAGTATTTTGCATGATCGGTATTTATATTGCCGGTCTTGTGTTCATCAGATTCATATCATAGCTCTTTCTCGACAATATGCTCATACCGATGACAATATTGTTGTCATATTCCATAGGTAGAGTGCTTTTTTTCTTTTCTTTTCTTTAACATCATGATACTCATACTCTTTTCTAATTTTTAATTACTTTAACCCATTTTCGATTCTTGCCTTTCACTTTCTTTTCTTTTCACACTTTGATAAAATAGAGCAAACATAATGTGGATTATTTAATTTGAACTTTCTCTTTAAATGCAAATTTTCACTAAAGTATTTTCTCAAAATTTAAGTTAAGTTCATGATTTTTCAGGCTTAAAATATACCATGAGAATATACCATGCGATGATGGAGTGATAATTAGGACGGCTGGGAAGCTTTTTGGTTATGACAAAAAAATTTCCTAGATTATTTCTTTATTATTTGGTATCAATTTGGATTTTGCCTCAAGAATCCATCAATGGATTCTAGAGCAAAACAAGATTAGACTTTTTTGACCCATTTAATTCAACTTCTTCTCTTCATAAGCAAAATAAAGTAATGAAAAATTGAGTATGTGTTCAATTATTTTCAAGGACAAATATTTAAATCAAAGCACCTACAAAAATCTGACTAATATAATAGCAAATTTTGAAAAAAAATTCTTAAACCCATCGTCAATCACAAATATCAGAGTTATAACGAATTCAATCATATTCAAATACATGCTTGAGAAGAGGATCCAACAAATCAAGACTATAGGAGTTGACACCCCTAAACTTAACTAAACAATGTCCTCATTGTAATTTAAAAGTGAGATAGATTGAAGAAATGAAAGGAACTTCCCTGGTTTTATGTTGGATCCACATTAGTTTATAATTTTTAGCTTTTTAGTCCTGCATAATAAACCAGCATTAAAATCCAAATTATTCAAATAGTAAAAAAAAATAATAAAATAAATTTTTATGGGCTACCTCCCATAAGTGCTTGTTTTATAATCTATAACCAAACTTTTCAATCTTCATCAATTAGGATTTCGAAGAGGAATAAATGCACAATTCCTTTCCACTTGTTCTCCATAATAGTGCTTCAATCTTTGACTGTTAACTCTGAATATATTCCATTCCTTATCCTTCAAGTCTATTGCTCCAAAAGTGAAAAATTTGTCAATTGTTTAAGGATCTATCCATCTTGATCTTAACTTGCCCGAGAAGAGTTTTAGTAGTGAATTGAAAAGCAAAACCTATTATTCTGGAGAAAATTCACGCCTAAGAATCTATTTGTCATGCCACTTCTTTGTCCATTCTTTGTAGATCTTTGCATTTTCATAAGCATCGTTCTATAACTCATCCATCTCATTCAATTGAAGAAGTCACTTTTCCCCTGTTACCTTCAAATCAAAATTAAACTTCTTTACAACCCAATAAGCTTTATGCTCCAACTCAACAAGGATATGATATGCTTTTATAAACACTAATCAATAAGGAGACATCTCGATAGGTGTTTTAAAAGTTGTACGATATGCCCACAAAGCATTATTAAGCTTTTTTTCCCAATCCTTTCTATTGGTATTGATCGTCTTCTCAAGGATATTCTTGATTTCTTGATTTGAAATTTCTACTTGGCCATTAGTTTGAGGATGGTATGCAAGTGCTATCTTGTGCTTCACACTATATTTAGAGAGAAGGTTGTCAAACAACTTGTTACAAAAGTGGGTCCCTTCATCATTAATAATAGCTCGTGGAGTGCCAAATCTTATGAATATGTTATTATGCAAAAATTTAAGCACTACCTTTGCATCATTTTTTGTTACGGTAATTGCCTTCACCCACTTTGACACATAATCAACTGATAACAAGATATAAACAAAGCCAAAATATGGAGGAAAAAGACCCATAAAATCAATTCCCCAAACATCAAATAACTTAACCTCTAAGATATTTTTCAATGGTAGCTTCTGACACCTTGAAATATTTCTCATCGTTGGCACCGATTATAAGTCTTCACCAAAGTATAACTATCACAAAATATAGAGGGCCAAACGAAACCACTTTGAAGTACCTTAGTTGCTGTTCGTGTTACTCCAAAATATCCTCCATATGATGAGGAATGTCAATGATGGAGAATGGCTTACCTCTCCTCTTCAAGCACACATCTTCAAATGATTTGATCAGGGCATCTTTTGAAAAGCAAAGGCTCATCCCAAATATAATAATTCACATCATGCAAAAACTTCCTATGTTGATGGTAAGTAAGATCTGGTGGCAATACCCTACAAGCTAGGTAGTTTACAATATCAGTATACTAAGGAAGTTTGATCTCACATGCAAACAACTGCTCATCAGGCAATTCTTCTTAGATCACTAAATCTAGTTTTGTTTCCTCTTGTTCCAATTGAGAGAGATGGTCAACAACAAAATTTTCACTTCCTTTCTTATCTTGAACTTCCAAATCAAATTCTTGAAGAAGAAGAATCCAATGAATCAGCCTAAGCTTAGCATCTTTATTACCAAAAAAATAACGAAGTAATGCATAATTAGTGAATACTATCACCTTTGTACCAATGAGGTAAGACTACAATTTGTCACAAGCAAATACCACAGCAAGCATCTCCTTCTTAGTTGTTGTATAATTCAATTGGGCTTCATTCAATGTCCGACTTGCATAGTATATGGCCCTAAACAGTTTGTCTCACTTTTGTCCACTGCTCTAATTGCAAAGTCACTTGCATCACACATGACTTCAAAAGGTTGACTCTAATCAGGTACAATAATTACTGGTGTTGAAATCAGCTTCTCCTTGATTGCATTAAAGGCATGCAAACAAATATCATCAAAGTCAAATGTAGAATTTTTTTCAAGAAGATTACATAAAGGTTTATAGAGTTTAGAAATATATTTTATAAATCTTCTATAAAATCCCGCATGTCCTAAAACGCTTTTGATTCCTTTCACATTATTTGGAGGTGGTAGTTTTCTATGGTTGGAGTTTTAGCTCGATAACCCTCAATTCCTTAAGATGACACTCTATGGCCAAGCACGATCCCTTCTTGAACCATGAGATTACACTTCTCTCAGTTTAAGACAAGATTTTTATCTTCACATCTCTACAAAACAAGAGCTAAATTATGCAAACAATGATCAAAATATGTACCAAAAATTGAAACGTCGTCCATGAAAACTATCTTCCACCATATCAGAAAAGATAGCCATCATGCAACGTTGAAATGTTGCTAGGGCATCCTTCTAAAATAAAATATTCCGTAGAGGCATATGAATGTAGTTTTCTCCTAATCTTTGGGAGCTATGGAAATCTGGTTATACCCTAAATAACCGTCTAAAAAGCCATAATAAGGATATCCAACCAATCGATCTTACATTTGATCACTGAATGGAAGTGGAAAATGATCATTCCTTGTTGCTTTGTTTAACTTGTGGTAATCTATACATACACGCCAACTTGTGAATATTCTTGTAGGAATAAGCTCATTGTTTTACCGTCATTCTACCCTTTTTTGGTACAACATGCACTGGACTTACCTATGAGCTGTCTGAAATAGCATAAATAATTCTAGCATTGAAAAACTTCAAAATTTCAACTCTCACAACTTCCTTCATTGTTGAATTTAATCTTCTTTGAGGCTCAATTGATGGTTTGTAAGGTTTCTCTATTAGAATCTTGTGTATACAAATGGATGAACTTATACCTTTTATGTCAAAGATAATCCATCCTAAGGCTGTTTTATGATTCCTTAACACACACAGTAACTTTCCTTCTTCTTTGGTTGTAAGTAATGTCGTAACAATCACTAGAAAGGTGTAATTATCACCCAAGAATGCATAGCAAAGATGCTTAGGAAATTGCTTCAACTCTAAAGTTGTAGTTTGCTGCAATATTTCTATAGAGATTACAGAATCCGTCTTTGCTACCATTGGCTCTAGCCTTTCCACTTCTTTGCTAAATGATGTAACCTGCTACAATGCTTCCAAGGCAAATATATAGTTGAGAAATTCTCCACTAACAAAAGGTAAATGATGTTCACAAATAACAGAGTTATTAAAATCATAAGTATGAGATGAAGTGGTGATACATCATTCTAAGTGTTCGGCCGACATATCCTCTTGAAAAGCTTTTACTATACATTGCTCAATGATATATACCTGAAAGCAAGTGCTTGTATCTTCTGGAAATATCATGGCTTCGTAGATGTTGAATGTAATCTCTTCCTTATTCACTCTCAATGTTAAATGACCCTTTTGAACATTCATTAAAGCCTTTCCCGTAGCAAAGAATGGTCAGCCAAGAATTAGTGGGACATCTTGGTCTTCATCCATATCTAACACACCAAAATCAGTAGGAAAAATGAATTTATCCACCTTTACCAATACATCTTCTATGATTCCAAGTGGATACTTAATGGATCAGTCTGCTAGTTGTAAAGAAATGGTTGTTTGTTTCATCTCTTCAAGTCTAAATTTCCTATAAACAGATTGTGGCATAAGATTAATGCTCGTACCAAGATCACATAAAACTTTATAAAAAAAAAATGAATTTCCAATAGTGTAGGGCAAAGTGAAACTCCACGGATCTTTTAATTTTTAAGGTAATTTCTTTTGAAAAATGACACTACATTCTTTAGAAAACTTCACTGTTTTGAACTCCTCTAACCTTATCTTCTTGGGCGTGATGTCCTTCAGGAATCTGGCATATTTTGGCATCTGTTTCCACATAATCTGCAAAAGGAATATTTTTGTGAATTTTCTTAAAATATCCAAAAACTTAGAAAATTACTTATCTAATTTTTGTTTTTGAAAGCGTTGAGGATAAGGAAGGGTAGTAAAGAGAATAAAAGGATTGTCAGGAAATGAAATTGATGAAGGCATGTCAGTTTCTCTTAATGTATCATCAACAATTTACTTTTCTTATATTTTATTAGTTCTTTGGCCATTGTTTGGAGTTGTAGGGGTGGACTAGATTTTCTTTAATGGTGACCCATCAATTTCTCTTTCATTCTTAAGTGTAATGGTCTTACATTGTTCCTTTAGATTTGTTAGAATTATGAGTGTTGGTTATTTTTGTGAACAAAATATTTACATGTAAACTTATTTTTAGGTTTACTATCAAGTCTATCAAGAAAAGCTAAACAAATGTTTGAGTTCCAGATAGTTGTACTTCAGGTATATCTTTTATAACTACGATACATAAAATTACATTCATGCATTTAATAACACATATTCATAAAATTATAATTATTTTTGGTACTAAAATATTTATTTAAACTGGAATCAATTTATGAAATTATTAATTAAATAATTTTAGATGTGTTCTCGTATTTTTAATATGTGTTTTAAGAAATGATTTTTTATAATATTAAGGTTTTTATTTAGCTTTGAAAAATTAAGCTAAAAATACATTTATTCTTAATATTATTTGGTCATTATTATTATGTATATATATACACATGCATTAGGGTTGGACTTGAGATTGTTTTGAAGCCGCCGAACTGATGGAAAAATAATAATAATAAAGCCGCTGGTGCTGCAAACTGCCGAAGAAAAAAAAATAGAATGGAGAACTAACGGTAGCAGGGAAGAAAACATAGAGATATTAGATTGGTGTATATATATATATATATATATATATATATATTAGAATGGGGGCTGATATATCATAAATAAGAATCAGAGATGAATACTTAATTGGTGAGACAGAAAGAGGAGAATAAAGGTATAATAGAGATAATAAGAATCAGAGATGAGAACTTAATTGGTGAGACAAAAAAAAAAGGGGGGGAATAAACGTATAATAGAGATAGGACATATAAAAGGCGAGTAAATAGAAAAAAAGCCGTGAGACGTAATCACCTAATACTATCTTAATTTTTTTTCTTTTAGTAATATTTGATTTATTAGACCCTCGTATTTATTATTTACTTTTTAAATATTTTATCTTCATATCACTTTTTTTTATTAGAATTTATCATATTTAGATTAAATAATTTTATGTATGATCATAATTTATGTATGATCATGATTATTTGATTTAATTATTAAATTTTAAAGAAACTATGTTTAGTGAATTTTGACTTAATTTTTTTGATCTAGAATTTATTAGTTGATTTGATTTAAGTGACATATATTTTAAATCATCAAGTTATGATTATTTATTATTAAATATATTCTAAAACACACACAGATACTTGTGTTTTTTGTGCTAACCAATTTTGTAGTTGATTTGTGATCTGAATGGTGAGAAGTTTATTGGAATGTTGGTATGAAAACTGCTCACGCTAATTTTAGAAATTATGAAAACAGAGCAAAGACTCGTAAGTAAAGTACAGTGGGGGCAGTATCCTAGTGAGGGTAGCATAAGACCTAATTTGTACTTAACATTTGATTTTCATAGTGAAAAGTTAGGTGGTCCAGTGGACCGATGGTTTTCCTATTAGGTCATGGTTATGACCTAGGTTGTTTCCACCTAAAAATATAGTATGTTATTATCTTATTTACGTACTTTATTTTTACACACGATTGCATGATTGACTATTTTGTTTAGGTTATTAAATTATAAATTGGTAAAAATTAAAAATAACTTATTACTAGGAAAAATTCCTCTTTGTTGGGCATTCATGGTCGTGGCTAGTTGCCCAATTTACACTTCAAAATTTTTCATAGTGGCTCCCATATTGCTACAATAAGTCTCAATATTATCAAGTAATCACTCTTTTTAAACCTTGTTTTGGTCTCTTTAACAAAGAAAACCATGGCATCCTCAAGTGACATCTTCTTCTCGTTTGGTTGACTATCAAACCCTAAAGGAGGTTGCAACACATTCTTTGTGTTTCCATAAGAAATATTCTCATGATTTCGAAACCTTGGATGGTAGTAATTTGGCACAGGATCACCAAAATAATTGTAGTTACAATTGTTGATGTATTAACCCAATTCTTGTGGTATTCTTTGGATTGTTAAGGTATAAATATGATGAGATAGAGAAGCAACTTGAGTTGAAAAGGCAACAAATGACTCCAAATCATGAATCCTAGTAACTTTCTTAGCCATAGATTTGTTAGTTGGCCATTGATAGTTGTTTGAGGCCATTTCTTCCAAAAGAGAAGTAGCACCCTCAGTTGTCTTTGACATCAAAGTTCCACCAAAAGCAGCATCAATTATGATTCTAGTTTGCCCATTTAACCAATTATAGAACATCTAAACTTGCAACCAATTTGGAAATCCATACCAAAGGTAACGTTGAATCATATCTTTATACCTTTTCCATACTTCATAGAGTGTCTCAAAATCTTTTTGTCTGAATTGACGAATCTCACTCCTAAGTTGGGTTGTTTTTGTAGGTGAAAATAATTCAACAAAAAACTTTTCTGCCATGTCCTACCAACTAGTGATGCTTCCCGATTGTAGAGATTGTAGCCAACCTTTGGCCTTGTCCCTCAATGATAAAGGAAACAATCTCAGTCTAATGGTGTCTTTAGTAACACCATTAATCTTTACAGTGTCACAAATCTCCAAGAACATTGTCAAATGAATATTGGGATCATCAAGTGGTGATCCGCTAAATTGGAATCATCAAGTGGTGATCTGCTAAATTGGGCTTGATGCACCATACTGATCAACGCAGGTTTGAGCTCAAAATTATTGGCATTAATGGTCTGATGTCTTACACCTGAGTAATTTTCATTCATAATTAGCCTTACATAATCATGTAAGGTGCGTAGCTGTGCATTCTATTCTCCTTCAGCCATACCTAGTACTTTCTTTTTTCTTCGTGATGTAGGGGTTCTTTCAATCTCCGGATAAAAAAAATAATGTTTCGATTTCTAGCACGATGCATCCAATGTAAAAAACACACCTAGAGAAAATAAAAATAAAAATAAAAATAAAATAAAATATAATTCTAAATTAAAACCAATATTACTTTGTATCAATATTGGTAAAAATAAGAAAAAATCAATCCCTTGTAACTACACCAAAAACTTGATCGGTGCAAAACTACAAGTGTACAGTATCATAGTTTTATAATAAAGTGATAAGAAGAGTATCGTCTTGAGAGATTAGTAACTTATTTTTACAAATACCAAAATTATGTTAATCTCAATTTTATCTAGAGAAGTCACTAAAGTTGTTATATTTGAAATTTAAAATAAAATAAATTTAAAGAAAATACGTAAAAAAATAAAGATATTGTTCAAAGATCAAATTAATGGGAAGAAAACTTATAGGAAATTGATTTCATCTAATCCTTTATTATGTTTTACCCATTTAATTAATTAAATTTAATTATATCTATTTGTTAGCAATCTAAAAAAACATCCAAAAACTTTTTTCGACAATCAATTAGAAATATTCTTATTCATTAATTTACACAAGAGTATACAATTTAATAAAACAAGAAAATATTAAGACCAATGATTTTAAAACTATATAGATTTATACAAATCTTTCGATCTATATATTTACCTATGTCGAAATATGTCAGATCTATCCTATAATTTCCTCTTCCGATAGTAAATCATAAGACTAAAATCATTTAATTAATAATCAATTAATTAGAAGCATTAAACTCAAAATCAATGAGATAAGCATGAAAAAAAATAATTCAAATTAACATAAAAAATTAAGTATAATTCAGAATTAAATTACATCTTTTTTTTTTAATAAAGAAAAATTAGTTCAAATTAAATTTAAAATAAATAAATTCGTCATAATTTTCTGAAAAAAATTGAAAGAAAATTGAATCACAAAACAAATCTTGTTTTACATCTTCTCCTTTTTTTATTTTTTCTAATATCCTTCTTTGCTCCTGTTTCTTTTTCTTTTCTCTCAGTTTCATTTTTCCTTGTTTCTCTGTTTTCGTTCTCCTGCTCCCCGATTTGTTTTTGTTTCTTCGCTGGCGGCTATTCTTCCTTTCTTTTTTTGGTTATATATATATATACATATAAACCTATCCCACGCTCATCTGTTTCCTTTTTCTTATATATAAACTTCCACAGCCTCTCTGTCTTCTTCCCTATATATATATATATATATATATATATATATATATATATATATATATATTAATTTAAATAAATTTTTATTTAAATTTAAAAATTTTTACATATGTTTCTAAAACTTTATATCTTTTTTATCTTAAATCTATAATAAAATTTAAATTTAATAAAAATAAATAAAATTTAACTAAAATTAAAGTTAAAAAATGATAAATCATATCAAATTAGACGATTCATCTTAGGCAACATTTCATTTTCAAGCTATTTTTTAGATGCCATTGGTACTCAGACTCTCTGAGAACTACAAGCATCTTCATATACTCTAAAAATTCCATTCAACCACCACACTCCATTCTTCAATAATCCTAATGGGTAAGGATGCGTCTCTTATCAAGCTCCCAATTGAGATATAAGGATCCTTGCTTGGAATTGCCGTGGCTTAGTGAAGGCATTGACAACTAAATACCTACGTATGTTATTTTCTTGTCTGAAAGAAAATGTAGTAGTGAATTTAGTATTTCTATGCAATAAAGATTAGGATTCTAAAACTGTTTTTGTATCCCTTCTATTAACTATGCTGGAGGTCTGTGTGTAATGTGGAAGCTTGGTGACCAAATCTCTATCAATGCTTTTGATCACCATATTATTGAGCTAGAATTATGTATCTCTTCTTCAAATGGAATCAAATGGAACCTACTTTGTTGTTATTCTCCTTCTCCTTCTTATGGAGTTCTCGAAGATGAATTTTGGTCCAACCTTATTGGTCTAACTTCTCCTTCTAATCCTAACTGGATCCATATTGGATATTTGAATGAAGTCTTAAATCAAAATGAAAAAAAAGTTGGCCTTCTTATCTACCCTTGGAATAACAAACTCAAAGATTTCATGGATAGTGCACAAGCAATTGATTTAGGTTCTTTTGGCTTGCCCTTCACTTGAAATAACAAAAGAAATGCTAAACATAATATAAAGCAAAGAATTGATAGAGTACTTATCTCTTCTCTGTCTTTGCCAATTCCATAATGCCTTAGAAATCTCCAAATTTGAGCCTCTGATCATGCTCCATCCTTCTCATCCTACACCAAACAGTTTCCTTACACAATAAACCATTTTGTTATATTGTAGCTTGGTACAGAGATCTCATTAGTAATTTGGTTGTTGACAAACCTTGAAAATTTCACAATCCCTTTCATATTCAAACCGATTTTCACTCCAACTCAATCCAATTAGTTGTACACTTCAAATGGTGGAATAAACATCGCTTCAGTTATTGTGAGGATAAATAGTAAAGCACCGAAAATCTTCTCTTAAAAGTTCAAAGTGGCCTCACCTATGATGATAATGAACTGAAAGACAACTTCTTCAAGATATAAAAGAATATCTACTATTATAATATGTTGGCATGTGTGAATAGTGTGGCAGACAACAAGCAGACAATAATGCAGTAATATGTGACAGATAACAAGCATCAATGTGACAGATAATAATATTTTAATTTGTTTTCTTTCCGTTTTCTTAATATACAAATACTATATTTTTGTACATTCAAGATATAAAAGAATATCTACTATTATAATATGTTAGCATGTGTGAATAGTGTGGCAGACAACAAGCAGACAATAATGCAGTAATATGTGACAGATAACAAGCATCAATGTGACAGATAATAATATTTTAATTTGTTTTCTTTCCGTTTTCTTAATATACAAATACTATATTTTTGTACAGAAAATATAGAACAGGAAAATATATTTTGACATGGTATCAGAGTAGATTATGGCTGGCCTAAAGGCTGCTGGGATACAAATCTCTTCCATTCTAGTGTGAATGGAGACCCTAGACTTCGAGTTTCCAATATGGATTCTTATGGACTGAATCTAAAACAAAGACCGTTCTATTGAACCCAGAGATTAGCCTCTGTTGGTTAAGTGGGATACCCTATGTTGTCGATTGTGTCTGAGCTCGAAACCTCGAGAGTGATTGTCTTTCCAGTGAGAGTTGTTTGACAAAGATTTGCATACCACCACAGAGACGGATGACCAGGTAGAAGGTTGACTCCGTCTGAACCTCCGGTTGCACCATTTCGGTTGATCTGAGAGAAGAGAAAATGAAGCTCTAGAGAAGAGAGCCTTCAAAGATGGAAAGGAAAAAAATGGAACGTAGTAGAAGAAGCTGCACAAATTGAGGAACACAGTAGAAGAAGCTGCGAGAATTGAGGAAAGGAATTAGGGTTACCACAGAGACGGAGACGGAGGACCAGGTGGAGGGTTGACTCCGTCTGGATGTTGTAATCGGCTAGGGTTCGACCATCTTGATCAATTCGCCCAGGAAGATCAAAAGAAGAAGGGCGCCGCTTTGCGTGAATAGAAAAAAAATTAGGGTTACATTCTGATTTTTTATATATATATAGTGGCTAGTGTGTAAAAAAAAAGGAAAAAAAATAGAAGTGATAAATTCATGGCAGAATCTAGAGATTTAACCACCAACTCCATATTGAATGAGTTGACTACAAAAATGACGGAAGTTCTAACTAGAGGTCAAACCACCTCATAACCTTCGCTAAGTGAAGCGTCGACTATTCCCATTAGTATCAAGTTGGTAGGATCCAACTATGCCTTGTGGTCCTAGGTGGTGGAGATGTATATCTCTAGCAAAGAAAAATTGGGATATATTAATGGGATTTTTCTCAACCTGTTGAAACCGACCCCTTATTCAGGAGATGGCGCACTAAAAATGCCATTGTCAAAGGATGGTTGATCAATTTGATGGACCCCTCCTTGATTGCAAATTTTATTCGATTCCCAATTGCGAAACAGGTTTGGGATTCTACTGATACCACCTACTATGATGGGACAGACACGTCTCAAGTGTATGATCTTCGCCGTCGAGTTACTCGTATGAAGCAGACGTGTGGATCCATTGAAAAATACTACAATGACCTTCAAAGGTTGTGGCGAGAAATTTATTTCCGTCGTCTTAATCCAATGGAATGTGCGACTGACATACAAAAATACAACTCCATCGTACAGGAAGATCGAGTGTATACCTTCCTCGATGGACTTGATGACAGACTAGATAAAACTTGAAGTGATGTGCTTCAAATCAAACCATTCCCTACGGTGGAACAAGCCTATGGATTCATCCGTAGGGAAGAGGTCCGGCAGACCGTGATGATCACGGGTGCAGATACGACACCCGGAGTAGTTATGGCTTTCAAAGAGATCAAGGGACACCATAATCCATTGCCACCCAAATCAGTAAATTTTTTGGGTAGCAAGAAATCCACAGGAAATCCACCGTCTATTGACATGAAATGTAGACTTTGTGGAAACTCCAAACACACCCGTGAAAACTGTTTCAAACTACATGGGTATCCAGAATGGTGGAATGATCTTCAAGCATGGAAGAAACGGGAAACCACTGGGCGAGCCACTGTGGCTACCAATAATGCATCACTATCCCTTATTCCTCAGGCCGAATCTTCCCAGGATCCAGGTATTTCAAGTAAAGCATTTCACATCTCTACTCGTAGTGATAATAAGGATTGGATTATAGACTCTAGAGCTGCAGATCATATGACATTTGACCCAAAAGATCTCTCCAATACAACCCAACCGAGACGGAGCCGTGTTGCCAATGCCAATGGGGTCACTTATCCAGTTACAGGGGCTGGAACAGTGACTTTATCTCCTTCATTATCATTATCTAATACATTACTTGTACCCTCTCTTTCAAACAGACTAATGTCTGTAAGTCAGGTCACTTCAGATCTTAACTGTGTAGTATTGATGTATTCTACCTTTTGTCTTCTACATGATATTCTCACCAAGGAGATCATTGGGTGTGGTACTAAGAGATGGGGGTTATATTATATGGATGACCTCAGTTCAGGAAGAGCCAATCACATGCAACATACTGTTGGTAACAAGGAATGCCCGATTTGGTTATGTCATCGTCGATTTGGGCATCCATCATTTGGGTATTTAAAGCACCTACTCCCTAGTTTATTTTCAAATATCACACACTCAGATTTCAAATGTAATACTTGTATCCTAGCAAAAAGTCATAGGATGTCTTATCCTATGAGCATGAATAAAAGTATGACTCCTTTTGCTTTAGTACATTCTGATGTTTGGGGACCTTCCCCGGTCACTACATCATCGTGTCATCGTTGGTTTGTAATTTTTGTTGATGATTGTACACGAATGACATGGCTTTACCTTTCTACGTTTCACTTGTTTCACACCATGGTTCAGACACAATTTTCTAAAAAAATTAAGACTCTTAGGTTTGATAATGGAGGGGAATATGTTAATCAACAATTTCGGACCTACTTGGACAACCATGGTATTCTCCATGAAACCTCATGTTCACAAACCCCACAATAGAATGGACTACGGAGAGGAAGAATAGGCATATGTTAGAAACTGCTCGAGCCTTACTAATCGGTGCACATATGCCTAGTAGATACTAGAGTGATGTTGTTACTATAGCTGTGTATCTATTAAATCGTATGTCCACAAAAACCTTACAATTTTAGACTCCATTAAAGGTGCTATTAATCATGTTCCCTTGCCTACTATTTTGATGCTTTCGCCCCGAATTTTTTGATGTGTTGCTTTTGTCCACCTCCACAAAAATCAACGAACTAAGTTGGATCCATGTGTTGTCCGATGTGTATTCTTGGGGTATGGTGTACAAAAAAAGGGCTACCGATGCTACAATCCAATTACTAAAAGAACCTATATTACTATGGATGTCACTTTCCTAGAATCTGAATGTTTTTCCCATCACCAGTATCCAATTACCCTCTTCAGGGGGAGAGTTATGGTGAAGAACGAAATTGGCTTGATGTTGAAATATTAGACACTAGTAACGATCCAGCACACTCAGATCATGCCAACAATATGGAGGAGCCAGTACCTAAACTCGAACTTGAACCTCCAAGAACTGAAACTAAAGTAGTAACTGAATCTCCAGAAGATGAAGTGGTTGATGCACCCCTCCACTCTCTAGTACCCAATGATCCTCCTACTGAGAATACTCCTGAGGTAAGCTATCCTATCACACCTTTACAAACTAATGCTATAGATATATCTATTGGTTATGTTCTACTTTTCAGACACAATCGAGGCAAACCTCCAAATCGATACTCCCCAGAAAGGGAAGAACGACAATCCAAGTATCCAATAGCCAATTATGTATCTACTCAAGGGTTATCAGAACCTATCAGGGCATTTGCACAAACACTCTCCTCATGTCAAATTCCAAGTAGCATTGAAGAAGCCTTATCTGATCAAAAATGGGCTCAAGCTATAAAAGAAGAATTTGAGGCTTTGCAGAAGAATAACACATGGGTGTTAAGAAAGTTTCCTCAAGGAGGAAGATGGTAGGATGCAAGTGGATTTTCTCCATTAAGTATAAAGCAGATGGGTTAGTTGATCGATACAAGGCGAGGCTAGTAGAAAAAGGGTATAAACATAAACATGGGATAGATTATCAGGAAACCTTTTCACCTGTGGCTAAACTAAAAACTATTAGAGTTTTGTTATCTCTTGCAGCAAATCTAGATTGGCCATTGCACCAACTTGATGTAAAAAATGCCTTCCTTCATGGTGATTGATAAGAGTCAAATTATTGCATTTTTGTTATGATTTAAATGTTGATATTTGTGTGAAAATTGTGTTTATTTGATTATTTAATCCACAAATGTCATTTCACGGGTATTTCGTGCTTAAAGTGCAATTTCAGGTAAAATCATAATTTTGGAGAAGTTTGGGACAAATTTCAATGAACCGGATTAAGTGCAAATAAAAAGAAAACAAAATTTCAAAATTTGGAATTTTGCCGCCGGCGAAAACCTTACGGAGAAAATGTTGAAAATCATGCAGGGAGCACGGATTTTGGCAAAGCAATCTCGCCGCCGACCAAATCAATCTCATCGCCGCCGGCGAGATTTAGCGGAACCGAAATCGTAAGTTTTCCAGAAATCTCGCCGCGGCGAGAATAACTTTGCCGCCGGCGAGTTTCGTTCGAAAACACATTTTTATGTTGTTTTGTTCCAAAATTGTCCCCTAAACCCTACATCTATATATACATTATGATGGAGAAAGAGGGGGACGGCAGAGAGGGGAATTCACAGACATTTTTCGAGGAGAGAAAGAAATTTTGGAGAAACTTGAAGGATCTTCACCATTGATGCTACCAAGTCTTCATCTTCTAGAGTTTTTCATCTCTTCTCCTTAGTTTTTATATTCTGCAATTTATTCAGTTTTATTATTGATGGATTCAATTGAAATAATGGTTGTTCTTATTTCCGTTATGAACTAATTTGTTTTTGCTAAGGCTATGATGTAGTTAAATCAAGGAAATCTGATTTCTTTGGTTATTGTTATATGAATTCATTGTTTTCAAGTTGAGTATTTATTTCCATGCTTAATGCTTTTAAATTTCTGATCAAGATTTAGAGAACAACATTTAATTTTGTTATTTGCGTTTAGTTCTATGTTAATTTTCTTTTTAAACAATTTCAACAATTCAGTTTTCAAATAAAATTAGGGTTAGTCAATTTCGGTACTAAGTAACGCCATTCCTTATGGGTCCGATATCCGTACTTTTGTACACTTTATTGCTTGAACGATTCGTACACTTGCGAAAATAAGCATCAAGTTTTTGGCACCGTTGCCGGGGAATGGTTTGATTTTATTAATATCGATACTAACTAATCTTAGTTTTAATTTGAAGTTAATTTGCTTTATCTTTCTTTCATTTTTAATTTTGTTTATTTTGCTGTTTTATTTTATTTATCAAAAAAAAAGTAACTTTGTGTTGTTTTGTGTTAGTTGATTTTCTGGTTGTAGGATTTTTGTATGAGACGTACAAGAAGCCTTAACCTTCTTCCATTTGATCATGAGATTGATAGAACATATAGGCGTCTAAACCGAGAGAGAAGACGTTCAACTTCAGCTCCTGATAGACAAATAGCCATGGATCCACCATTTGTTGAGGGAGGTGGAAATCGTAGAGCTTTGAGGGATTATGCTGCGCCTAATGTTTCTGGAACTATTTCGGGTATAAGGAGGCCAACTATTCAAGCCAATAACTTTGAGATAAAACCATCCTTTATCCAAATGGTTCAATCAAATCAGTTTGGGGGAATGTCAAAGGATGATCCAAATGCACATATTGCTTACTTTCTGGAGGTGTGTGATCTTTATAAGATAAATGGTGTGTCCGAAGATCTTTGTAACATTGAGGGTTTTTCCTTTTTCACTTCGGGATAAAGCCAAGGAGTGGCTAAACTCATTACCACCGGGATCAATTACGACATGGAATGAATTGGTTCAGAAATTCTTGTCCAAGTTCTTTCCTCCTGCTAAGACGGAAAAATTGAGGAATGAAATCACATCTTTTACACAATATGACCAAGAATCATTGTATGAAGCTTGGGAAAGATTCAAAGAAATGTTGAGGAAATGCCCACATCATGGTATACCAATTTGGCTACAAGTCTCTACATTTTATAATGGGTTGGTTTCAAACTATCGTGCAATGATTGATGTTGCAGCTGGAGGATCTTTAATGGGAAAAACACCGGAGGATACTCATGAGTTGTTAGAGGTTATGGCAGAAAACAACAATCAGTGGCATTCAGAGCGGGTAATTGCAAAAAGACCAGCAATAGTGCATAAAATTGATTCAGTGAATGCTTTGTCGGCTCAAGTTGTTGTTCTTTCAAGAAAGATGGATTCTTTGTCATCCAAATTCGAATCCAAACCAACTGCACAATGTGATTTATGTGGTGGAAATCATGCTAGCATCGAGTGTCAAGTTGGAAATCCATTTGCTTCATCAAATGCTGAGCAAGCAAATTATGTTTCAAATTTCCAAAAACCTCAACATAACCCATACTCGAACACCTACAATCCAGGTTGGAGAAATCATCCAAATTTGTCATGGGGAAATAACCAAGGGGGATTCAAACCATCATCATCTTCCTACCAACCCCAGGAGAAAAAACAAACAAATTTGGAAGAAATTTTGGGAAAGTTCATTGAGGAGACAAGAGCAAATTTCAGAAATCAAGAGGCAATCAACAGGGACATCCAAAACCAATCGGGTAGCTTTCAGCAGCGGTGCGAGAAAGGTCTCAAGGATCACTACCTAGTGACACAATAAATCCCACAGAGCATGCAAAGGCTATCACATTGAGAAGTGGTAAAGAACTTGAATGGTAGAGGAAATCGGAGAAAAAGACGGAAGAATCTAAAGAAAATCCATCAAGATCCCAAGATATTCAACCTTCCCCATATGCGAAATATGAGCCTCCTATCCCATATCCTCAAAGATTGAATAAGAAAAAGCTTGATAATCAATTTGATAAATTTCTGGATATTTTTAAGAAATTGCATATTAACATTCCTTTTGCAGAGATGTTGGAACAAATGCCTAAGTATGCAAAATTCATGAAGGAAATTCTATCAAAGAAGAGGAAGCTGGGAGATTATGAAACTGTCATGCTAAATGAGGAATGTAGTGCAGTTCTTCAAAGAAAACTACCACAGAAATTGAAAGACCCAGGGAGTTTTACTATACCTTGTACTATAGGGAGTTGCAATTTTGATAAAGTCCTATTTAATTTAGGAGCAAGCATTAATTTGATGCCACTTTCTGTTTTCAGGAAACTAGGCCTGGGAGAAGTGAAGCCCACTTCAATCTCTTTACAATTAGCGGATTGATCGGTGAAATATCCTCTAGGGGTAATTGAGGATGTTTTAATTAAAGTCGACAAATTTATTTTCCCTGTAGATTTCGTGGTGCTTGACATGGAGGAAGATAGAGAGATATCGTTGATATTGGGGAGACCGTTCCTTGCAACTGGAAGAACATTGATTGATGTTCAGCAAGGAAAGCTCATTCTACGGGTGCAAGATGAACAAGTAACTTTTGATGTTTTTGAGGAAATAAAATTTCCAAGTGATGTACATTCTTGTTTTCAAATTAACACTCTTGACGGGTTAATCTCGGAAACCTTTGAGGTGAGAACTCCATTGCTACCACTAGAAGCTTGCCTTGTGAAATCTGCAACAATTGAGGAGGAAGATAAGGGGATGAGACAATGTTCCGAATTACTGGCAGCACCTAATGAATATTTGTGTAGTGATGAAAAATTTAAGGAGTTGGGAACAAATGAAACTCCAACCTTAGTGGTAAAGAATGGAGCCAACAAGATTGAGCTAAAGCCAATGCAATCCCATCTAAGAAAAAAAAAATCTTACGTTCACTACCGGCAAGGGTAGTTTCACCGCCGACGGAAAGGAGATCTCTCTTTCCTTTCTTACATTGAGGACAATGTAAGGTTTTGGTTAGGGGTGCGGTAAATGGTAAATCTTTTCTCCTCTTCATTTTTAGTAGTTTTATTTGTGTGTTTATTTGTGTTTAATTTTGATTTTTCATTTATTTTTCTGCATTTTGATTTAATTTTTTTTATTTCTTTATTGTCTTATATTGATTTTGATTTTTTTTATTTTAATTTGCACGTTGATGATAATAATGTGATTGTGATAACAAGTAGCTGTTAGAAGACATTAAATTTTGCTTCAGTTTAAAGAGAATTTCAAATGTTGATTTTACCTAGTTGGCGACTCTTTTGGTATGTGGTGTGATTTGGTTGATTAGTCTAAATGCTTAGAGAAGTCTTATGTGCGAATTTTTCATGGATATTTTTGTGATCTCAACAAACTCTAGAACTCATTTGAAAACCTCTTGAGGCGAAATAATCTGGAATTACACTGTTTAGGATATGATGTAGGCCATTTTTGGATCGATTGTGCCATTTTAAGCCTACCTTGTTATCCTTATATCACTAGTAACCTCTTTGAGCCTATTTAAATATATTGTAAGCATTACTTTTCTTTCTTTTTGCCTTATATAACCTACCTTCTATTGAGCCAAAAATATATATATATAATTCCTACCTTATTTGTTAAGAGCACTTAATTTTGAACACAAACTTTTCAAGAGGAATTGGAGAAATCTTCCACATATATTGGAAGAAATTGGTTGGGGGTTATGTCTTTTCAAGAGCAATTGGAGTAAGGATGCAAAAAAAAAAAAAAGAAATCCACATATATTGGAAGAAAGTGGTTGGCTTTTCAAGAGCAATTGGAGTAAAAAAAAGAAAAAGAAAAAGAAAAATCCATATATTGGAAGAAAGTGGTTGGCTTTTCAAGAGCAATTGAGTAAAAAAAAAAAAAAAAAAAAAGAAGAAAGCCTTCACATTTTAATAAATAAAAGAGTGTTAGTGATGGATGTACTAAGGAGAAAGATTGAGGAAGAATTTTGTTTATCTTTGGAAAAATGGGTTATGATCGGAAGAAACAATTTGGTTTAATGGTGTTACTCTTTTACTTAATTGGTTGTGTTTAATCTAATAAGTGCCCTTATTTGTATTTTGAAACTTCCCGTTCTTTCTTAACCAAATACCTAAGCCTAACATTACAAGCCTCGTAAAGTCCTATTGATCCAAAGTGGTGTATTTTTCTTCATTAGTGGAGAGAGGTTTGAAAAGTGAGCCTATGGAATTTGAGATTTCACCTTTTTGTTTGTGGATGTTGTGCATAATATTATCTAGGCATTATGGCTATTGGTTTGTGGTTTGATGGATGTTTAAGAGTCAATAACAAAAGTGAAATTGGTATTTGAGATTTCTTAAAGCTTAGGTGACATTTAATTATTCTATATGTTGGGTGTTATTTACAATTTTTGAGACATTTGTGCAAGTTATTTGTTATGTGATTTTATTGTTTTAAGTTAGGATAGTTATAGGTAAGATGTTTGTGGGTATCATCACTGGAAGCCCTCACGAGACTACAACTCGTCCTACTAGGGCCACCTAGGGGTTTAAAGGTTTATTGCATACGCTTAATGTAATGTTGTAAATAGAATAAATTTCCTTTGAATTTTTCTTTTAATGTCTCCTTTGAAATTATTCATAGATCGCTTTTCTTGCTAGAGACTAGCAAGAAGCTGTTGGGGGTTGTTGATAAGAGTCGAATTATTGCATTTTTGTTATGATTTAAATGTTAATATTTGTGTGAAAATTGCGTTTATTTGATTATTTAATCCACAAATGTCATTTCACGGGTATTTCGTGTTTAAAGTGCAATTTCAAGTAAAATCATAATTTTGGAGAAGTTTGGGACAAATTTCAATGAACTGGATTGAATGCAAATAAAAAGAAAACAAAATTTCAAAATTTGGAATTTCGTCGCCGGCGAGAATATTCTCGCCGCCGGCGAAAACCTTATGGAGAAAATGTTGAAAATCATGCAGGGAGCACGGATTTTGGCAAAGCAATCTCGCCGGCGGCCAAATAAATCTCGCCGCCGGCCAAGTCCATCTCGCCGCTGGCCAAATCAATCTCGTCGCCGGCCAAGTGAATCTCGCCGCCGGCCACAATAATCTCGCTGCCGGCGAGATTTAGCGGAATCGAAATCGTAAGTTTTCCAGAAATCTCGCCGCGGCGAGAATAACTTCGCCGTCGGCGAGTTTCGTTTGAAAACACATTTTTATGTTGTTTTGTTCCAAAATTGCCCCTTAAACCCTAGATCTATATATACATTATGATGGAGAAAGAGGGGGACGGCAGAGAGGGGAATTCACAGACATTTTTCGAGGAGAGAAAGAAATTTTGGAGAAACTTGAAGGATCTTCACCATTGATGCTACCAAGTCTTCATCTTCTAGAGTTTTTCATCTCTTCTCCTTAGTTTTTATATTCTGCAATTTATTCAGTTTTATTATTGATGGATTCAATTGAAATAATGGTTGTTCTTATTTCCGTTATGAACTAATTCATTTTTGCTAAGGCTATGATGTAGTTAAATCAAGGAAATCTGATTTCTTTGGTTATTGTTATATGAATTCATTGTTTTCAAGTTGAGTATTTATTTCCATGCTTAATGCTTTTAAATTTCTGATCAAGATTTAGATGATTTGTTGCATTATATTGAGACCGAGAGGAGATGTGTAATGAATGCTTCTTGTGATAAATACTGTATGTTGAATGCGAGTTTGACACCTAATGCATGATGTATGTGGTTATTCCAGAAATTCCATAAATCGTAATGTGCTTATTTGTGATTAAATCTTCATAGAAATATAGTTGGTTTTCATAGATAAGTAATTCTAATATAACTTGAGAAAGAGTATTAGATAAGTTTGGGTTTTTCAACCATCACTTTTAGCTTTGATTCTCATATAACATGACTTGAAATCGGATTGAATTGATTTAGCGAAATCAAATGCCTTAGCATTTTTAATCATTAGTGAACAACATTTAATTTTGTTATTTGCGTTTAGTTTTATGTTAATTTTCTTTTTAAACAATTTCAACAATTCAGTTTTCAAATAAAATTAGGGTTAGTCAATTTCGGTACTTAGTAACGCCATTCCTTGTGGGTTCGATATCCATACTTTTGTACACTTTATTACTTGAACGATTCGTACACTTGCGAAAATAAGCATCAGTGATCTTGAAGAAGAGATTTACATGGATATCCTACCAGGATATACTATTACATCAGGAAAAGAAACTGTATGTAGATTACAAGGAGCATTGTATGGACTAAAACAATCACCTCGAGCATGGTTTGGTAGGTTGAGTTCAACAATGAGGAAATATGGGTTTGAACAAAGCAACTCTGACCACACTTTGTTCCTAAAACATCATCGGGGAAAAATAACAGCCCTTATAGTCTATGTAGGCGACATGATCATTACAGGGGATGATAAAGAAAAAATCTCTAGGTTTCAAGAACGACTGTCAAATGAGTTTGAAATGAAGAACTTAGGAGGGCTCAAATACTTCTTAGGCATTAAGGTAACAAGATCAAAACATGGCATATTTCTTTCCCAAAGGAAATATACTCTAGACCTACTGGCAGAGGCAGGATTACTCGATTGTAAACCTGTCGATATTCCAATGGTCCAAAATCATAAACTTGGAGAATATGTGGACCAAGTACCAGTAGATAAATAGAGATATCAATGGTTAGTAGGTAAACTCATATATTTATCTCATACTCGACCTGATATTGCTTATGTTGTGAGTGTCGTAAGTCAGTTCATGCACTGTCCCAGTGAAGACCATATGTATGTCGTCATGCGAATACTTCGTTATTTAAAATCTTTCCCTGGGAAAGGACTTATGTTTTTAAAGAATGGTCAATTGGAAGTCGTTGAATATACAAATTTGAACTGGGCACTGAATATCAAGGATAGGAAATCTACTACTGGGTACTTTATTTTTGTGGGGGCAATCTTGTCACATGGAGGAGCAAGAAACAAAAGGTAGTTGCCTTGTCTAGTGCTGAAGCTGAATTTTGAGGAATGGTCAAGGGAATATGTGAGCTCCTTTGGTTGAAAAAACTTCTAACTGAGATTGGTGTTGCTCCTAACTCTGAAATGAACTTACTTTGTGATAACAAAGCAGCCATTGCCATCTCCCACAATCTAGTCCAACATGATCGCACAAAGCATGTTGAAGTGGATCGGAACTTCATCAAACAGAATCTTGAAGAAAAAATTATTCAATTTCCATTTGTAAAATCAGAAGATCAACTGGCTGATATACTCACAAAATCTGTGTCTGCAAAGAACTTCTACAACTCACTTGACAAGTTGGGCATAAGAGACATATATGTACCACCTTGAGGGGGAATGTTGGCATGTGTGAGTAGTGTGGCAGACAACAATGCAGTAATATGTGGCAGATAACAAGCATCAATGTGAGAGACAAGAATGATAATGGTAGATAATAATGTTTTAATTTGTTTTCTTTCCGTTTTCTTAGTATACAAATACTATATGATGCGTATTTTCGCAAGTGTATGAATCATTCAAGTAATAAAGTGTACAAAAGTACGGATATCAAACCCACAAGGAATGGCGTTACTAAGTACCGAAATTGACTAATCCTAATTTTATTTGAAAAACCAATTGTTGAAATTGTTTAAGAAGCAAATTAACTTAAAAATAAACGCAAATAACACAATTGAATGTTGTTCACAAATGATTAAAAATGCTAAGGCATTTGATTTCGCTAAATCAATTCAATCCGATTTCAAGTCATGTTATATGAGAATCAAAGCTAAAAGTAATGGTTGAAAAACCCAAATTTACCTAATACTCTATCTCGAGTTATATTAGAATTACTTATCTATGAAAACCAACTATATTTTTATGAAGATTTAATCACAAACAAGCACATTACGATTTATGAAATTTCTAGAAGAACCATATACATCATGCATTAGGTCTCACACTCGTATTCAACATACAGTATTTATCACAAGAAGCATTCATTACACATCTCCTCTCGGTCTCGATATAATGCAACAAATCATCTAAATTTTGGCCAGAAATTTAAAAGCATTAAGCATGGAAATAAATACTCAACTTGAAAACAATGAACTCATATAACAATAACAAAAGAAATCAGATTTTCTTGATTCAACTACATCATAGCCTTAGCAAAAACGAATTAGTTCATAATGGAAAAAAGAACAAACATTATCTCAATTGAATCCATGAATAAAAAATCTGAATAAAATGCAGAAAATGAAAGCTAAGGAGAAGAGATGAAAAACTCTTGAAGATGAACACTTGGTAGCAACAATGGTGATAATCCTTCAAGCTTCTCCAAACTTTCTCTCCAAAATTGCCTTCTCTCCTCCAAAGATGTCTCAGATCTCCTCCTCTCTGTCGTGGCCTCTTTCTCCATCTTATGGTATATATAGATCTAGGGTTTTGGGGGAAATTTTGGAACAAAACAACATAAAAAATGTCTTTTAGAACGAAACTCGCCGGTGGCGACATTATTCTCGCCGCAGCGAGATTTCTAGAAAAATAAAAATTTTGGTTCCTTTGATTCTTGTCGGCGGCGAGATGAATTTGGCCAGTGGAGAAAGGTGTCTCTGCGACGGCTAAATAATCTCGCCAGCGGTGAGATTTGCATTTGCCAAAATCCGTGCTCTCAGGAAGATTTTTGCCGTGCACTGATGCTTATTTTCGAAAGTGTACCAATCGTTCAAGTAATAAAGTGTACAAAAGTATGGATATCGAACCCACAAGGAATGGCGTTACTAAGTACCAAAATTGACTAACCCTAATTTTATTTGAAAACCGAATTGTTGAAATTGTTTTAAAAGCAAATTAACTTAAAAATTAACACAAATAACAAAATTTAATGTTGTTCACAAATGATTAAAAACGCTAAGGCATTTGATTTCGCTAAATCAATTCAATCCGATTTCAAGTCATGTTATATGAGAATCAAAGCTAAAAGTGACGGTTGAAAAATCCAAATTTACCTAATACTCTCTCTCGAGTTATATTAGAATTACTTATCTATGAAAACCAACTATATTTTTATGAAGATTTAATCACAAACAAGCACATTACGATTTATGGAATTTCTAGAATAACCACATACATCATGCATTAGGTCTCACACTCGCATTCAACATACGGTATTTATCACAAGAAGCATTCATTACACATCTCCTCTTGGTCTCAATATAATGCAACTAATCATCTAAATCTTGGCCAGAAATTTAAAAGCATTAAGCATGGAAATAAATACTCAACTTGAAAACAATTAACTCATATAACAATAACAAAAGAAATCAGATTTCCTTGATTTAACTACATCATAGCCTTAGCAAAAATGAATTAGTTCATAACGGAAACGAGAACAACCATTATTTCAATTGAATTCATGAATAACAAATCTGAATAAAATGCAGAATATGAAGGCCAAGGAGAAGAGATGAAAAACTCTTGAAGATGAATACTTGGTAGCAACAATGGTGATGATCCTTCAAGCTTTTCCAAACTTTCTCTCCAAAATTGCCTTTTCTCCTCCAAAAATGACTCAGATCTGTTATCTCTGCCGTGGCCCCTTTCTCCATCATATTGTATATATAGATCTAGGGTTTTGGGGGTAATTTTGGAACAAAACAACCAAAAAAATGTGTTTTAGGACGAAACTCGCCGGCGGCGAGATTTCTAGAAAATAAAATTTTTGGTTTTCCGATTTTGGCCGGCGGCTAGATGCATTTGGCCGGCGGAGAGATGAATATGCCAAAATTTGTGCTCTCGGGAAGATTTTTGCCGGCGGCGAGAATAATCTAGCCGGTGGCGGGATTTCCAAATTTTGAAACTTTGTTTTCTTTTTATTTTCACTCAATCCCCATCATTGAAGTTTGTCCCAAACTTTCTCAAAATCATGATTTTAACTGAAATTGCACTTTAAGCACCAAATACCTGTGAAATGACATTTGTGGATTAAATAATCAAATAAATGCAATTTTCACACAAATATCAACATTTAAATCATAACAAAAATGCAATAATTTGACTCTTATCAACAACCCCCAACCCACTTCTTGCTAGTCTCTAGCAAGAAAAGCGATCTATGAATAATTTCAAAGGAGACATTAAAAGAAAAATTCAAAGGAAATTTATTCTATTTACAACATTACATTAAGCTTATGCAATAAACCTTTAAACCCTTATGCGGCTCTAGTAGGACGAGTTGTAGTCTCGTGAGGGCTTCCAGTGATGATACCCACAAACATCTTACCTATAACTATCCTAACTTAAAACAATAAAATCACCTAACAAATAATTTGCACAAATGTCTCAAAAATTGTAAATAACACCCAACATATAGAATAATTAAATGCCACCTAAGCTTTAAGAAATCTCAAATGGCAATTTCACTTTTGTTATTGACTCTTAAACATCCATCAAACCACAAACCAATAGCCATAATGCTCGGATAATATTATGCATAACATCCACAAACAAAAAGGTGAAATCTCAAACTCCATAGGCCCACTTTTCAAACCTCTCTCCACTAATGAAGGAAAATACACCACTTTGGATCAATAGGACTTTATGAGGCTTGTAATGTTAGGCTTAGGTATTTGGTTAAGAAAAACGGGAAGTGTCAAAATACAAATAAGGGCACTTATTATATTAAACACAACCAATTAAGTAAAAGAGTAACACCATTCAACCCAAATTGTTTCTTCCGATCATAACCCATTTTTCTAAAGATAAACAAAATTCTTCCTCAATCTTTCACCTCAGTACATCCATCACTAACACTCTTTTATTTACTAGAATATGAAGGCTTTTTTTTTTGCATCTTTACTCCAATTGCTCTTGAAAAGCCAACCACTTTCTTCCCATATATGTGGAAGATTTCTCCAATTGCTCTTGAAAAGCCAACCACTTTCTTCCAATATATGTGGAAATTGTTTTTTTTTGTTTTTGTTTTTTTTTCATCCTTACTCCAATTGCTCTTGAAAAGACATAACCCCCAACCAATTTCTTCCAATATATGTGGAAGATTTCTCCAATTGCTCTTGAAAAGTTTGTGTTAAAAATTAAGTGCTCTTAACAAATAAGGTAGGAATTATATATATATATATATATATATATATATATATATATATATATATATATTTGGCTCAATAAAAGGTAGGTTATATAAGGCAAAAAGAAAGAAAAGTAAGGCTAACAATATGTTTAAATAGGCTCAAAGAGGTTACTAGTGATATAAGGATAACAAGGTAGGCTTAAAATGGCACAATCGATCCAAAAATGGCCTACATCATATCCTAAACAGTGCAATTCCAAATTATTTCGCCTCAAGAGGTTTTCAAATGAGTTCTAGAGTTTGTTGAGATCACAAAAATGTCCATGAAAAATTCACACATAAGACTTCTCTAAGCATTTAGACTAATCAACCAAATCATACCACATACCAAAAGGGTCGCCAACTAGGTAAAATCAACATTTGAAATTATCTTTAAACCGAAGCAAAATTTAATGTCTTTTAAAAGCTAATTGTTATTACAATCACATTATTATCATCAACATGCAAATTAAAATAAGTAAAATGTAAATAAAATAAAATAAAATAAAAATAAAAATAGAAATAAGACAATAAACAAATAAAAGAAATTAAATCAAAATGTAGAAAAATAAATGGAAAATCAAAATTAAACACAAATAAACACACAAACAAAACTACTAAAAATGAAGGGAATAAAAGATTTACCGTTTACCGCACCCCCAACCAAAACCTTACATTGTCCTCAATGTAAGAAAGGAAAGAGAGATCTCCTTTCCGCCGGCGGTGAAACTGCCCTCGCCGGTGGTGAACGTAAGATTTTTTTTTCTTAGATGGGATGACATTGGCTTTAGCTCAATCTTGTTGGCTCCATTCTTTACCACTAAGGTTGGAGTTTCATTTGTTCCCAACTCCTTAAATGTTTCATCACTGCATAAATATTCATTAGGTGCTGCCAGTAATTCAGAACATTGTCTCGTCCCCTCATCTTCCTCCTCAATTGTTGCAGATTTCACAAGGCAAGCTTCTAGTGGTAGCAATGGAGTTCTCTCCTCAAAAGTTTCCGAGATTAACCCGTCAAGAGTGTTAATTTGAAAACAAGAATGTACATCACTTGGAAATTTTATTTCTTCAAAAACATCAAAAGTTACTTGTTCATCTTGCACCCGTAGAATGAGCTTTCCTTGCTGAACATCAATCAATGTTCTTCCAGTTGTAAGGAATGGTCTCCCCAATATCAACAGTATCTCTCTATCTTCCTCCATGTCAAGCACCACGAAATATACAGGGAAAATAAATTTGTCAACTTTAATTAAAACATCCTCAATTACCCCTAGAGGATATTTCACCGATCGATCCGCTAATTGTAAAGAGATTGAAGTGGGCTTCACTTCTCCTAGGCCTAGTTTCCTGAAAACAAAAAGTGGCATCAAATTAATGCTTGCTCCTAAATCACATAGGACTTTATCAAAATTGCAACTTCCTATAGTACAAGGTATAGTAAAACTCCCTAGGTCTTTCAATTTCTGTGGCAGTTTTCTTTGAAGAACTGCACTCACTCCTCATTTAGCATGACAGTTTCATAATCTCCCAACTTCCTCTTCTTTGATAGAATTTCCTTCATGAATTTTGCATACTTGGGCATTTGTTCCAACATCTCTGCAAAAGGAATGTTAATATGCAATTTCTTAAAAATATCCAGAAATTTATCAAATTGATTATCAAGCTTTTTCTTATTCAATCTTTGAGGATATGGGATAGGAGGCTCATATTTCGCATATGGGGAAGGTTGAATATCTTGGGATCTTGATGGATTTTCTTTAGATTCTTCCAACTTTTTCTCTGATTTCCTCTACCATTCAAGTTCTTTACCACTTCTCAGTGTGATAGCCGTTGCATGCTCTGTGGGATTTATTGTGTCACTAGGCAGCGATCCTTGATCTGCTTTGAAAGCTGCCGCAGTTGATTTTGGATGTCCTTGTTGATTGCCTCTTGATTTCTGAAATTTGCTCTTGTCTCATCAATGAACTTTCCCAAAATTTCTTCCAAATTTGTTTGTTTCTTCTCCTGGGGTTGGTAGGAAGATGATGACGGTTTGAATCCCCCTTGGTTATTTCCCCATGACAAATTTGAATGATTTCTCCAACCTGGATTGTAGGTGTTCGAGTATGGGTTATGTTGAGGTTTTTGGAAATTTGAAACATAATTTGCTTGCTCAGCATTTGGTGAAGCAAATGGATTTTCAACTTGGCACTCGATACTAGCATGATTTCCACCACATAAATCACATTGTGCAGTTGGTTTGGATTCGAATTTGGATGACAAAGAATCCATCTTTCTTGAAAGAACAACAACTTGAGCTGACAAAGCATTCACTGAATCAATTTCATGCACTACTACTGGTATTTTTGCAATTACCCACTCTGAATGCCATTGATTATTGTTTTCTGCCATAATCTCTAACAACTCGTGAGCATCCTCCGGTGTTTTTCCCATTGAAGACCCTCCAGTTGCAGCATCAATCATTGCCCGATAGTTTGAAACCAACCCATTATAAAATGTAGAGACTTGTAGCCAAATTGGTATACCATGATGTGGGCACTTCCTCAACATTTCTTTGAATCTTTCCCAAGCTTTATACAATGATTCTTGGTCATACTGTGTAAAAGATGTGATTTCATTCCTCAATTTTTCCGTCTTAGCAGGAGGAAAGAACTTGGACAAGAATTTCTGAACCAATTCATTCCATGTTGTAATTGATCCCGGTGGTAATGAGTTTAGCCACTCCTTGGCTTTATCCCTAAGTGAAAAAGGAAAAACCCTCAATCTTACAGCATCTTCGGACACACCATTTATCTTGTAAAGATCACACACCTCCAGAAAGTAAGCAATATGTGCATTTGGATCATCCTTTGACATTCCCCCAAACTGATTTGATTGAACCACTTGGATAAAGGATGGTTTTATCTCAAAGTTTTTGGCTTGAATAGTTGGCCTCTTTATACCCAAAATAGTTCCAGCAACATTAGGCGCAGCATAATCCCTCAAAGCTCTACGATTTCCACCTCCCTCAACAAATGGTGGATCCATGGCTATTTGTCTATCAGGAGCTGAAGTTGAACGTCTTCTCTCTCGGTTTAGACGCCTATATGTTCTATCAATCTCATGATCAAATGGAAGAAGGTTAAGGCTTCTTGTACGTCTCATACAAAAATCCTACAACCAGAAAATCAACTAACACAAAAACAACACAAAGTTACTTTTTTTTTATAAATAAAATAAAACAGCAAAATAAACAAAAATTAAAAATGAAAGAAAGATAAAGCAAATTAACTTCAAATTAAAACTAAGATTAGGTAGTATCGATATTAATAAAATCAAACCATTCCCCGACAACGGCGCCAAAAACTTAATGCTTATTTTCGCAAGTGTACGAATCGTTCAAGTAATAAAGTGTACAAAAGTATGAATATCGAACCCACAAAGAATGGCGTTACTAAGTACCGAAATTGACTAACCCTAATTTTATTTGAAAATCGAATTGTTGAAATTGTTTTAAAAGCAAATTAACATAAAACTAAACACAAATAACAAAATTTAATGTTGTTCACAAATGATTAAAAACGCTAAGGCATTTGATTTCGCTAAATCAATTCAATTCGATTTCAAGTCATGTTATATGAGAATCAAAGCTAAAAGTGATGGTTGAAAAACCCAAATTTACCTAATACTCTCTCTCTCGAGTTATATTAGAATTAATTATCTATGAAAACCAACTATATTTCTATGAAGATTTAATCACAAACAAGCACATTACGATTTATGGAATTTCTAGAATAACCACATACATCATGCATTAGGTCTCACACTCGCATTCAACATACGATATTTATCACAAGAAGCATTTATTACATATCTCATCTCAGTCTCAATATAATGCAACTAATCATCTAAATCTTGGCCAGAAATTTAAAAGCATTAAGCATGGAAATAAATACTCAACTTGAAAACAATTAACTCATATAACAATAACAAAAGAAATCAGATTTCCTTGATTTAACTACATCATAGCCTTAGCAAAAATGAATTAGTTCATAACGGAAATGAGAACAACCATTATTTCAATTGAATTCATGAATAACAAATCTGAATAAAATGTAGAATATGAAGGCCAAGGAGAAGAGATGAAAAACTCTTGAAGATGAATACTTGGTAGCAACAATGGTGATGATCCTTCAAGCTTTTCCAAACTTTCTCTCCAAAATTGCCTTTTCTCCTCCAAAAATGACTCAGATCTGTTATCTCTACCGTGGCCCCTTTCTCCATCATATTGTATATATAGATCTAGGGTTTTGGGGGTAATTTTGGAACAAAACAACCAAAAAAATGTGTTTTCGGACGAAACTCGCCGGCGGCGACATTATTCTCGCCGCAGCGAGATTTCTGGAAAATAAAATTTTTGGTTTTCTTATTTTGGCCGGCGGCTAGATGCATTTGGCCAGCAGCGAGATGAATTTGCCAAAATTTGTGCTCTCGGGAAGATTTTCGCCGGCGGCGAGAATAATCTAGCCGGCGGCGGGATTTCCAAATTTTGAAACTTTGTTTTTTCTTTTTATTTTCACTCAATCCCGATCATTGAACTTTGTCCCAAACTTTTCCAAAATCATGATTTTACCTGAAATTGCACTTTAAACACCAAATACCTGTGAAATGACATTTGTGGATTAAATAATCAAATAAATGCAATTTTCACACAAATATCAACATTTAAATAATAACAAAAATGCAATAATTTGACTCTTATCATGCGCTCTGTAAGATTTTCGCCAGCGGCAAGAATTATCCCACCGGCGGCGGGATTTACAAATTTTGAAACTTTGTTTTCTTTTTATTTTCACTCAATCCCAATCATTAAAATTTGTCTCAAACTTCTCCAAAATCATGATTTTACCTGAAATTGCACTTTAAACACGAAATACCCGTGAAATGATATTTGTGGATTAAATAATCAAATAAATATAATTTTCGCACAAATATCAACATTTAAATCATAATAAAAATGTAATAATTTGACTCTTATCACTATACTCTTGTACAGAAAATATAGAACAAAAAAATATATTTTGACATAATATATACATATAGCGTCAGTTTTTAACCATGATCGTAGGCATAGGACTATGGTTATAAGAACCAAGGCCTAAATGAAAGAGACCCTGAACTGTTACCTATGGTCTCAATTTTTTAACTAAGGCCATAGGATGTATCTATGGCCTCGGTTATATAAGAACCGAGGCCATAAACATGTAATCAATATGATATCTATTATCTCAGTTACATTTACACAGTGACCATATACATTTCAATTAATCTCATTTTTCAATCTAAATAAAAATAAATTAAAAAATTAAGAAAATTAAGAGTTATTATATTAAACTTAAGAGGAATATTACATTAATTAACAGTTTAATAAATACACTAAATATAATAAAATATTAATATAACTAACTAATTAAAATATTCCAAAAATATAAAAATATAGATGAAATTTTTTTTGTCTCTTGAGATTCACTAGATTGATTTTCGCTCGGGGCTACACTATACTTTGCACCCACCACAGCCTTTGTGAGCTTCTAAATTTGGTACTAGAGCTTTTTGTCAATTGGTCGAATCTGTTAGAATGAAAAGATTATAAGTGACTTTGAAGTTTCTTGATGAACAAGCAGAAACATAAATTATACTTGATGAACAAGTAGAAACATAGATTATACACTGACCTTCTCCAGAAATAACCTTATCTCTACAAGGCTTTGAACCAAAGGATGCCCCTCTATAGAGAACCTTTGAGCCTTGCGAAGCAAGTAATAAACAAGTGACTGGCAATAGCTTAGAAGCAACACATGTTTGGTTTCAAGATAACTGATTCCTTCTGCTATTGGAAACTGATTTTCTTTAACCTAACACATTGAATAAATGAATAAAAAAGAAAGGGTATTTTAGTAACGAAAACAGAAATTAAAAAAAAAACAAAAGAGGAAAAGACGTTACACAATAGATAGCAAACAATGTTCAAAAGAAAATCCAAAAAAAAAAAAACTTACACGTGCTTATGGTAAAAACCAAAGCAAAAGAACAACAAAAAGAGAAAAGAATCCCAGCAACAATAAATTGCCGCTGACACGAGTGCTTTACAACAAGAAAACAAGGATTCTGCAAAGTTGATGGTGCAGAGATTAAATCATCATCATATGAGGGGAAACTCGCAAAATTGAAGGTTTTAGCAGTAACAATATCATAATCAACCAGCATCATGGCATTGGCAATAAAAAATTTTCATTCTCTCGAGATTGGATTGACAATACCAAATTTAATAACGGTTTCGTATATAAAGAGTGGCCAATTTTTTGCTATTCAAACTACTTGATCGATAAGCAAAAAGGGTCATTGAAAGTTGAAAATGCTTCTTACTTTTGCAGTCAAAGCTTGTACTTTGCTCCGCATAATATCGAGTCCATCTTTCATGTCTTTCAACACAGAAACTAGTTGAGGAGTGTCTCTAAAACATATGATCAACAATTGAAAATTTAAGATCACAAAACTAACTAATCTAAAATTTCAAAAGTCAAGAGTTTAAGAGATTTGAAGCAAACTTTTGAGATAATAATAAAAATATGAATTTGACAAAAAAATACAACAGAGCTATCTCCGAGAAACAAAAGAAAGAAAAATTGGCAGCTTATATCACTACGTTAATTGAGAATTTATCCAATCATAAACATTTCTGAAAGATAAGAATATGAACTTACAAAGTAACTAAAATTAAACATCTTAATAGTTTGATTATCAAAATAATAATAATAATAAACATCTTAATAGTTTGATTATAAAAAAAAAATAATAATAAGAACAAACAAATTAAAGAAGTGAATTTTCTGAGTAGAAAAAGTTGTTGTGTACCTGAGGACCAAGATGATGAACAAAGAACCCACTAGATGAGTAACCAATCAAAGCACCAGAAGAAGAACAAAACCCACAAAGACTTTGCAAATCAGAAGCTAAAGATCTGACCTCGATGCTATTCCGAGCAATACAAGCATCGATTGTCACATCGACAATCGCCATAGACGCCGATACGCTAATTAAACAACTCAATGCCACCATCGCAACTAAATTTCCACTCAGAGCCACCTTATTGTCAAAAGTTGCTGACATTCCAAGTTGATCCTTAATTCACCTTAATTCGCTAAGGCAAAAGTTGTTTTTACTCCTATAGTGAAAAATATGAAATTGATTTATCCCATGAAAACTTAAGATAACATAGAATATAGAATAACGATATTATTATTATTGAGTGTCCCACTTCGATAAAAAAAACCAGTTAAGTGCTGGTTATAGGGTTATGATAATCCTTCCTCTTTGAGAGTTCTTTTAGAGAGAGTTAGGTCATGACTTTCTACATGGTATCAAAGTGGGTCCTTGGGTTCAATTGATGGTTTCCTCACGATTCAATCGGTCTTTGTGGTGTTTCCGCCCGGTGTGAATAATCGATCTTTGCGGTGTTCCTGTCCGTTGTGAACAATCAGTCTTTGCGGTGTCCACATCCGATGTGAGGGGGGGTGTTGAGTGTCCCACATGGACTAAAAAAATCAGTTAAATGCTGGTTATAAGGTTGTGACAACCCTTCTTCTTTGAGAGCTCTTTTGGAGAGAGTTAGACCATGACTTTCTACAACTATCAAGATAGAATCTTCTACTGTTGATGTAGATATTAAGAAAGAATTCAACCATGCACTTAGAAATTTTTTATTACAATTCCTTATATTTCTGAATCTAGAATAGGATGTAGCTATAATTTCTATACTAAAAGAATAAGCAATAATGTTCTATCAGCCAGCATCGTCATCTTTGCAAATAGCAAGTACAAAACACAGTTGAGCAAAATGCCACACTTAGGTCCTTTAAAATCAAGATAGTCTATCACTATTGCAGTGCCTTCCCTTTGTACAAATTGAATATATATGTCTAACTTTATTTTTTTTAAGAACCAAAAATTATAAATGGTTGATTGTTTGTTGCATAATTCTCTCATTCATCCACATAAAATGCATTCTGAGTCAAGTTGGTTTCAATTGATAAGCTACAAACTACAAAGAGCCACAATTATCTCATTTATCTTTTCGTCGATAAACAGCCCAAGTCAAAGATTGAAAGTTCTGTGGCCAAATTTCTAGTCCTATTATATTATACAAAACTCACGATGGAGCTGTGCTAGCTCGGAAAGAGAGGGGATTTTGTGAGGGTGCAACGCTAGCTTGGGGAAAGAAGGAATTTTGTGAGGGTGCGACGCTAGCTCAGGGAGAGGGAAAACGCAAGGGAGGGGGGAAGAAAAGAAAAGAAAAGAGAGAGTTGGAAGAAAAAGGAGAGAGAGGGAAAGAGAAAAAAGAAAAAAAGAGAGAGGGAAAAAGAAGAAAGAAAAAAATGATATATATGTATTATAAAAGAAATAAAACATATGAAATTAAATTAATAGAGAAAAATGAAAAAATTATAAAGTAATTTTTGTATTTTTTTTAAATGAATAACATATAGTATATTATTTGATTTTGGTTTTAAAAATATTAAAAACTCTATTATTTTAATTATAATCACAATCATTTAAATAAAATTGTAATTTAACTTATAGTCACGGTTTATTGATAAAATCGAGGCTATATGTATACACTATAGCCTCAGTTTTATAGCCTCGGTTTTTATTAAACCGTGATCAAAATCCTATGACCTCGATTTTTTAAAAAACCGATGATAAATTCTCGAGACCAAAGACATGTATTGTAGTAGCGATCATAGTAGAATTAAAAATAATTGGAAATAAAAATCTACAGAGACTTGGCTCCTCAATGGTGATCGTAATGCAAAATATTTTTGCATGTCTACTATGATCAAAAGAAGACAAAATACTATTCATGATATTAAAGATGTTAACAACAGATATGTCTCTAAGATATTGGTAATTGTTTCATCAATCATTTTAATTATGTCTTCAAAACTAGCTTTTATGACCCACCTATTCTTTAATTGTATTTCTCTTGATGAAAATGAAATGCTCTGTAGTATTCTTAACTCTATTGAAATAAAAAATGTATCTTCTCAGCTTAAATCTTATTGGGATATTGTTGGTTCTAGTACTATTCTATTAGTTCAATATTTTTTGAACTAGTTATCTCAATCCCTCTCTCAACATGAATTTCATCACTTTAATTAAAAAGGTCAGTATTCCTTCCCTTGTTCATCAGTTTTGTCCAATTAACCTTTGTAATGTTATTTATAAGATTATCTCAAAAATTCTCTCTAACAAGCTAAAATCAAAACTCCAAAAATTTATTTCTCCTTTTCAATATGCTTTTATTCCTAATAGGTGGATCTTCGAAAATGTTTTAATTGCCCAAGAAGTTTTTCCTACTATTAAAAGAAAAAAAAGAAGGAAAGGGTGGTCTTTTTGGTAGCAAATTAGACATATAAAAAGCCTTTGATTCTATGGAATGAAATTTTATCATTTAGATCATGAAACTTCTTGGTTTTTCAAACAAATTATGCAATCTTATTCATACTTGCTTAAGTTTTGTTTCTTATTCAATCCTTTTAAATGATTCCTCCTTTGGCAAAATCTCCTTTGAGAGAGAGTTTTATGACAAGGGGATATTTTTTTCCCTTATTTGTTTATCATTGGTATTGAGGCTTTTTCTCTTAGTTGAAATTTTTTGGGATTTAATGGTATCAAAATTGCACATTCTGCTCCTCATTTAATAATCTCCTTTATGTTGATGATCTCATAATTTTGTCCCGTGCCAATTTAAATGAAATGAATCTCATAAATTAAACCTTACGTAAATTTTTTTCTGTTATGGCTAAAAATCCAATCTCTCTAAATTTTATATATTTTATTCTACAAATGTTGATGGAGATCCTAAAGTCAAACAATTCTAGGTATTCATGCTTGTTATTGGTGGAGTTAAATATATTGGGTATAACTTATTTATCCATAAACAAAGAAGGGGAGAATTTTAAAAAATCATTGATTCCTTCATTTCAAAGATTGATGGTTGGAGATCTAATCTCCTTTCAAAAATTGAAAAAGTGATTTATATTAAATATTTCATTCTTTCCTTACCTTCATATTCTATGAATATTTTCATATTCCCTAAAATGATTTGTGAGAAAGGTGTTGCTTTAATTAAAAAAATTGGTGAAATTTTGGAAATCATCGGGACAATAAAAGATACTTAGCCTTCAAAAATTGGGATAAACTTTATCTCTCCAAAGACGTTAATGGTCTAGGTTTTTGCAAATTTGAAGTTATAAATACCCATCTACTTTTTAAACTTGGTTGGAAATTCTTGAATAATGAAAAAAAGAAGTTGGGTTCAATTGTTCCAACATAAATATGATCAGTCAAAAGACTTCATAGATTATGAATCTAGGTCTTCTGATTCTTAGACTTGGACTTGGAAAGGTATTTGTTCTTTAAGAAAGTTCTCAAAATTAGTGCTTGTATCAAGATTGGAGATGACAAAACTATTGGTATTTGGAAAGATCCATCGATCCCTTATCCGAATGATTTTAAATGTCCCTCTCCCATTTTATCTCTTGATCCATTAGAATGGTGTCCTTTAAAAGTTCATGAACTTCTCAATAGCCAAATAAATGATTAGAATTATAATTTTATTAATCATATCTGGGGAAATATTATGTGCTCTTACCTTTCCAGAATGCCTTCCCAAACTTGAAACTCAGGATTTGTAGTTTTAGATTCACAATATCAAAGGTTCTTTTAACATAAAATATGCTTACAAAGCTTTAATCTCCTTAAGATTCCCCATCTATCATTCCCCATTTGGAAATTTCGTGGAAACTTAAAGTCCATGAAAAATTAATTTTTTTAGTTGGAGAATCCTTTCTAATTGTCTTCCTACTAGAGTTAACCTCTTCTCCAGAATCAACCTCCTTGTCCTTTTTCCCTTGATTTCATTGAAACTATCATCCATTTATTTCCTACCAATTTATCCATTCTCTTTGGGCCAATTGGTCTTGGACATCTAAACTGTCCACTTTGAGTGCTCCTGATCTCCAATTTTTTTTATCATTTTTAAAATTAATAATCCTTTTTTCCTTATTAAGCTCACTCATATTGAATTTTTGTTATCTGTACTTTTATCTTTTGAACAAATCTATAAGGCTAAAAATAATTTAGTTTTTAATTCAATTGTTTCAAATTTGTCTCATTTGATTGAAACATTAGAAGAAAGATTCATGGAATTTAAAAATATTTACTCTTTTAACCTCAAACTCAACTCTGTTCAAGATCAAAACCTCGAACTTGAATCTTCACTTCCACCCTCCTTGGTAAGAACTCCATAAAAGTTCTGTTAAGATTAATTTTGACACAAATTATAACCATTCTAACCTTTTGCTAGAGTTATTATCAGAGAGACTGAAAAAGGTCAAGTTCAAGGTTGTTGGAGTAAATCTCAAATAGGTAATTCTGCTAAAGTTGGATAAGCCTTTGCCTTACTTCTTTTAATTCAAAAAACTCTAAACAATAACTACATATTTGTTTATTTATAAGAGATAATAAGAATGTCATAATAACCTTCGTGCATAATGAAATTATCTTTTCTTAGGAAGCTCAAGATTATATCATTTAAGTTAAATCTTTACTAAGTCACTTCAACATGAGTATAACTTCTTGGATAACTAGAAACTTAAATACTAATATTAATTTTTAGTTAATTGGACAGCTCATAATTTAGTTGAGTATTTCATTCCTGTTTACTTACTCCCTCAATGATTCCAACTTTTAAGTAATAATGTGAATAAAAAAAAGTATCTTATATGTTTCTTTTATAGAAAAAAAAGAAAATATATACAAATTTGAATAGGAGAAGATATACCAAATAAAACAAATAACAATATCAATTTATGAAGAATAATGTGATAAAAACTTTTAATATAGAACCAACTTACAATTCACAATAACAAGTTTTTTTTAATAATCCAAATACTATAATAAAATCATAATATTAATGATTTTTTATTGCATGAATGCAACCACAATCTTTTTTCAATTAAACATTATTATCTCAATTAAAAAACCACTAGTATAAAAACACATAAGACACCACATACAACATTTGTACAACACAAATAAGTTAGAATTATCAACAAAACTGAACTTAAATTACAAGATATGTCATGCACCCAATAATTACTGTCATTTATTTTAGGATTAATTACATTTTATGTCAATAACGTATGAGATTAGTTATAAATATACGCAAAATATTTACTTAATAATAATTATGCTAACAACATATAGGTAACGATAAAACATGCTTAACTTTGGGGTAAATATCATAAAAGCCCCCAAGATTTTTTCAAATATCAAATAGCTCCTTGTAATTTTTGTATGCTGCCTAAGTCAAAGTGAGTATTCAACATGCAAGGATATTTTAGTATTTGAGTATAAGAGAGTCAATATGATAACTTCACATTATTTCAAATATGCTTCAATATGGCCTAATCTTTTATGATATTTGAGGCCCAAATGTATACACTAAACTTAACCTAAATACATGGTCCAATGTCTCATGTTATTATTTGGCTTCTCAAATAATATTATGGTAATTATGACTAAAGATTATATATTCCTTTCATTCCCACATTATGGTTGTGTCGTTCACTGGTTACTTTAATTTTGGTCTCTTGTGTGTGTCATCTCAATTTTTTAGTGTTTTCTCTCTATAAACACCTATCTTCATGAGGGATTTATGTGGTTGGAGTCCAAAGATGTCTTGTAATTGCTTCGTAGGTTGTTGTTGAGTCCTTATGTACTGGTTTGTAATGAGTGCTTTAATAATTTATAACTTTGATTGATTTAGTGGATTATTCGTTTCCCTCTCATATAGATTAGAGTGTTAGTACCCGAAACATATAATTTCTCTATGTTATTTCTATAATTTTCTATATGTTTTATATATGCTTTAACTTTATCATGAGAATTGCATTTTTCCAAACATTTTGTGTTCTTGATTTTTTGAGAGTTTTGAGTGGAAATTACCAATAAATTTGGTATCATAGCGAGTCTTTTGTTGTCTTCTAGTGAATTCTTTGTGTTCTAAGATTAAAAAATGATCCTCGACTCTCTTTGTTTTCTCTCAGTTTTGAAAACCCCTAAGGTGATCCTAAAAGCTAGTTTCTTGGTTCCCTCAAGGGAAGTCACACAAAAGTTCTAATTAGGGTTTTCCTCCTTAGAATGTGTCTAAGTCATGGCTCATACTACGAAGTACCAAATAGCCTCATTTGATGGCTCTGGTGACTACGTACTCTAGAAAAAAAATAAAAGCCCTTATTGGTTCAAGAGGATATACATGGTCCTTTAGATGCTAATGATCTTCTTAATAAGGTCACAGATGAAGGAAAGAAAAAGGTGGAACAAAAAAGCTTTTGCTATATTACTTTTGAATCTCTTAGACAAAGTGCTCAGAGAAGTCTTTGAATACACTGTAGTGTTTTGGTATGTTTTAAACTTAATGATTTTTATCTTAAAAATAGTTTATTTGGTAAATTTCACATGAAACATAATTTCTATATATGCAAGATGGAAAAATCTTGATGATTTTAAAAGATTAACTAGTAATCATATTTCTATTAACCATAAAGTTGAAAATGAAATTTAAGCTATTATTTTACTAAACTCTTCATGTGAAAAAATAAAGAAGTTAAATCTGATTTTTATGTTATTAATTGTTTAGTCAATAATTAATCTATATAAATAGATTTGAGATAATTATTTACTTGTTTGTCTTGATTAAATAACATGCATAGTTTTTAAGCAGAGATATATGTATGTGATCCATAATTGATGAATATAATAGGTAATATGAACTTTAATTGACACAAGAGTATAATTAGGTTAATTACTAAATGATGTGTAGTTTACTTGAAAGATGGATACATGTGAGGTTAGATTCAATTGATCATGTAATTGATTGGTAATTATATTAGAGGATTTTACTGATTCACATGTTTAGAAAATTTGAGGATTAAATATTCTTAGATATTTTTTCATATATCTTCTTAGCTACCAATTATAAATTAATTAATTATTGTTATTTATTTTTAGTTCTTTTAATTTTGCTTTCTTAAAACATGAAAATAAAAAAAAATTGATTTTTTTTACTTTTTAGTTTTAAGATTAATTTTTAATAACATAATCTTCGTAAGAATGATCTTTTCTTATCATTACATTTCTTGTTATGATATGTATAATTGTGTATTCATTGCACACAATTCTTGTCAATCAAATTATCCATTATGAAAAATAAGGTCCAATAACAAGACCAAGTCTTATACTACCCAACAAGATAAAGCTTCTTAGTAATCAAATTATAAGTCTTTGCTTTCATCATAGTCATTACCCGAAAGTTGTTCTGATCCAGACCAATGTTCTGATATCTTGAGTCACACAAGAAATCAAACTCGTTCAACCAGTACCTAAAACATTAGCACAATAACATAAGTAGAAATGTGTGTCCTAGAGTAGATTCAATAGTGAATAACCTTAACTAGACGATTTAACAAATATATCAGAAAAATTGAAATCAACTAGCCACCCTAGAACAATTAATTTAAAGCACAATATCATAAATATTATAAGCTTTTTAATCCATCAAACACAATCACAAATATTTGATAAATTAACTCTATAAAAAGGTCTCTTTGAATAGTTTTTGCAAAACAAATGAAATAGATTAAGATGAAGAAAATAATGCTCTTATATGGTTAAATAAAGTTATGTATTTAGGTTTGTATATATATCATATTTTGAAGCACTAGGTCAAAGTAAAATTAGTATATTGTCTATAAAATCAATTAAAAAAGTTTTAAATGAAAATGACAATATAGTACAAAGCCAATTCAATTATGTTAGAAATAGGTTTCAAAATCAAAGCCATGGTCGTTTGATCGATCTAACATATGCTTGATCGATTGAATACATAGTTTTATCAATCTAGTTAATCCTCAATCGATTTAGTCAATAAAAAAAGTAATTCATGACTTTTTGAATTGAGTAGATTGATCTACATAGATAGAACAATCAAGATATTTCTTGATTGATCGAGTAGCCTAAACTCAAAATGTTTCTACATGTCTAATATGAAATCTAACATCTATTAGAACATATATGCACCCGAATTGTGATTGCTGGAGCTCGATAGTTTCTTTAGCTTGAAAATATTCTTAAAGCACATACCAAGAAACTAAAATTATATTTGTATGCTTTATTCATGAATATCACTAACACTTATATAAACCTAACAATTTCTCCCTTTGACATATTCATGTGACAAAACCACACTCCCACTACATAATGCTGATAGGAAAAATAAATTTTTACTTAATAGTACTATCTTATTATCTGTTAAAACCATCTTTTCTTGAATCTTAAAAGCCCATATTTACACTGAAATTCAAAAACTTAAATACCTAAACAACTTGTCTTAAAAGAATTATTGTTCATTAGTTCAATGTATATAACAATATAAAAAGTAAATAATATTCATAAGAGTGAGTAATCATAAAATAGAAATTAAAAGACATTACTTCCCCTATATGTAATATTTCAAAAAAAATACAAAGTTGATTTTCCCCCTAAATTTAATAATCCATTTTTTCCCCTTTTTGTCATACGAATAAATCAAAAAATAAATGTTGTATTTTCAATTAAAATATATGTGAAATCTCATAGAAAAATAAAAAAAATAAGCAACATATAGATGAAACACAAACTATCAGATGCAACAAATGTAGTATATTCATTAATATGATCTGAATACAGCCCAAGAAAATATTAATTACACTTTAAAATATGACACAAAAAAATGTATTGACTTTCAAACACAATAATAAAAACAGGACAAAATAACAAAATGAAAAAATAAATCATTATCTTGAAGGAGGAAACCTATAAAGTGAATGAATGTCTTTAATCATGGAAAACATTGCTTCTTAACCTTCATTCATAGTATTCATTTATTGTTCTAACCCCACGTTTGGTTGGAGGGAATGGAATGGAATCAGAATTGATTCCTTCCATTTTGTGTGTTTGGTTGGACGGAATAGAGGGCGGAATGGAATCGGATTACCAAAAGAGAAGGAATCACAATTCCTTCTCCCACCTTTGGTAATCATTATTCCATTCTCATCTAAATTTTTTTTTCCAATTTTACCCTCACCTAAAATATAACCTTAAATTCAAATCCCAAATTCTCAAACCCAAAATTCCAAAACCCTAAACCCTAAACCCAAAATTCCAAAACCCTAAACCCTAAATCCAAATCCTAAAATCCTAAAATCCTAAAACCTTAAACCCTAAACCTCAAATCCCTAAACCCTAAAACCCTAAACCTTAAAACATAAATCCCAAAACCCTAAAACATAAATCGCAAATCCCTAAACCCTAAACCCTAAATCCCAAATTCCAAATCCTAAAACCCTAAATCCTAAACCCCAAATCCCTAAATCCTAAATCCCTAAACCATAAACCCCAAATCCCAAATCCCTAAACCCTAAACCCTAAAACCCTAAACCTTAAAACATAAATCCCAAAACCCAAAACCCTAAAACATAAATCCCAAAACCCTAAACCCTAAACCCCAAATTCCAAATCCTAAAACCCTAAACCCTAAATCCCTAAACCCTAAACCTTAAACCCTAAACCCTAAACCCCAAATCCCCAAATCTCTAAACCCTAAACCCTAAAACCCAAATCCCCAAATCTCTAAACCCTAAACCCTAAACCTTAAAACATAAATCCCAAAACCCAAAACCCTAAAACATAAATCCCAAAACCCAAAACCCTAAAACATAAATCCCAAAACCCTAAACCCCAAATTCCAAATCCTAAAACCATAAACCCTAAACCTTAACCTACAAATATAACCCCAAATCCTAAATCCCTAAACCCTAAATCACACATCCCAAACCTCAAAACCCTAAACCCTATTTAGAAAAATAATAATTTTAATAATATATTTCTTTTTAATTAAGTAATACTTATTTAGAAAAATAATGATTTCAATAATGTATTTTGTGTGACGAAAAAATAGTAATTAAATGACATTATTTGAACTTTACAGCATGTAGGGGTATTAAGGTCATTTACAGCTTTTTTCATTCCATTCCAGTGGCAAACCAAACACTATAATCCTGATTCTGAGCTTGATTCCAGTGGTCAAACCAAACAAAATTGTTTCCATTCCATTCCATTCCGATTCCGATTCCGATTCTGATTCTATTCCACGAACCAAACGCCACCTAAGTTTCCATTCTTGTCTGCATCTTATTTTCAAATAAATCCTGACAAGATGGTTTGTAAGCATATATGTTTTTCATTTCCTCATCTCTAAAAATATCATTTGTAGCTCCTCTGCCACTTGTTCTAACATCGACGAATCTCTGTCTCTTAGTTTTTTGAATAGATGATCTTGAGATGGTTGACTTTCTAATGTCACCCATCAAGAACATGGTATCAAAATCCCTTATTTGTTGTACACCTGCAACTATAATTATTTAGGTGATGAGGCAGCCATAGGGAAGTTAGATCCTCGGGTTAACAATATGAGTTTGGCTTATAATCTCATCATGAATAAATAAACCTACATTGAATGCAATATATTTTTCCAATACAATATAATATCTTTACATGTAGGTGTCTATTCTCATAGGAGTGCTTAAAGGGTAACAGATTTGCACATACCATTTTGTTCAACACCTGAAAGAAGGGAGTGAACTCACATAGGATAAGCAACTGTCTAGCATTGAGACCAACATCATCTAAACTAGAAAATTTAGCTAACAAATATTAATTAGCAATGCTATACCGTTTTAACTTAAAAATCAAGATCCCTAGTGTTCAAAATGAACAAAACAATATTGATTCCTTGAGCCGAGATATCAATTATTTTGTTTCGAGTAAAAAATTTACAATTCATTAGACTTTGGGTGATGGATTTTAGGGTCAATATTTGCATACAATTCACAAACAAGGGATGTGTAACATAATTTGGCTGGTGTAAACATGGATTACCAACTTAGAGCTCTAATTGCTTGGGTAATTCCAATTTCAAGAAATTCTATCTAGGTTATCCCATGTTCAAGTAAAATAGAACGTTTAGAGAAAGAAATGTGATACCTATTCTAATTCAACATCCCACCATTCATAGGAATGTGGGACTTTAGTATCAATAGGAAGTTGATGTATTAGAACCATTACAAAAATTGAGCACAAAATCCAAAATGATGAAAATATCCCTAAATTGCAAATTTCCCAAACTGTTGAAAGTTTTCCAAAAAAAAATGAATAATCAAGATTAATGGAACAATATTGGGAAGAAATTGTAGAAACAACATCAAAAAAGGTGTTTGCTTGAGGAGAAAGTAAGGGAAAGTAGGGAATTCGAGTTTTATTGATTTCTTCTCAAATCTTTTTTTTTTTTGTAAGGATTAATGCTAGAAAAAAGATTATGAGTCAATTCTAAGTGAATTAGAGACAAAACGTGTAGATTTGGTATCTTTTTGAGTGAAAAATGTAAGGGGGTTGTGAATGGGGGTTTAGAGTTCGTGGGGGCTGAGGAAAAGAATGAGTGTATATAAAATGAACCCGTTCGATTGATCGAGATTAATATTGATTAATTGACATTCATACTTTAATAGATCTAGTTAATCATTGATCGATCGAGTGACATAAACCTAAAAAATAAAAAAATCCTACTGTCTTATATTAATTCAAAACTTTCAAATAACCAACTAAAATCAAAATATAAGGAAAAAAATCAAACAAAATGAAAATACCTCTTTTTTTAAATCAAGGTAGTAGATTCATTCAAACATGAATTTCACTCAAAGAATCAATTTTGAGATAAAAATAATTCTTTAAACAAAATTGAATTATTTACAATATGTATAAGTATTTTAATAAAGCACACATATTTTTCAACACATATGATGACGTATTGTCAATCGCTCAAGGTAAGATAAATATTGAACCTACAACAGTATGTCAATTAGTCCATTTATTGTTAGTTATGAAAGATTTAAAGAAAATAGTGTCACCAATTATGCAAAAATTTCAGTTGAATTCATACTTGTACATAATAAAAAATTTCTTACTAGAAGAGAACTTTAATTAATTTTTTGTATTCCCTCTCAATATTTATAATCATTATTTATCTGAGGAATTGATTATTTATTTTTCTTTTTACATAACCATGTTTGGCTCTTTCTTTTTGTGCATTCAATTATATATATATCGCTATTTCCTTTATCATATTATTTTTTTGCAAAGAAAATATGCACGAGCCAATATATCTAGCTAGTATGATGACTTTCACACTAGTTGTGAGGCAACCATCTCTACTCACTGTAGTAACTTTCACACATTACGGTAGGTAACCCTTTTAAAACTAGATGTCTCTCTATAACAATATTTTATACAATGAAAAACAAATTTCAACGATAATTTTTACAGTCAAGATTATCTCAACCCATAAAATCTCACATTATTAATTATAAATTTTAAACTTGACATACTTATGTGTCCAGAGAGTGTGTGAGTAAGTTTTTGTTAAACATCGATCACTAAATGTATGGAAGAATATAAATGTACAGAACAAAATATTCTATTGTATAATAAATAATTAATCAAAGTAAATCAGATTATGCAGAATATTTATTTTTCTGATCCAAAATAATATTTGAAGTTTACTTCAATGTTAGAACCATTCTACTCCATTTATTGTTTTTAAATTTTTGGATTTTTTTAAATAAACTAAAACAAAATCAAGCATCAAACTACTAAATTCAAAATTGAAAATAATTAAACCAATCAAACTAGCATGCTTACCTAGTATCAATCAAACACACAATAAAAATTCCTAGATGAAGGAGAAAAACAGTCAATTGATCATAAAAATGATATCTTTCTTAACCCAAAGTTTCTTGAATTTTGGTTTTGTAATATCTTTGGGTTTGAATTCAATTGATTTAATTATTTTTGAATTTTATCTTGGATTTTGTTATTTTTCTTTTTCATCATTGGTGGATTTTAGCATGAATGTATGGATGATGAAAATTGATTCTAAAATATCTAGCATAAAAGGTATTGTTAAAATATGAATATTTCACAAGAAATCTACAATGTGGTCTAATATGATCTTTCCTACCATAGTTATGACAAATAGGCTCAAATTTAACATGTTATTCAATCATAAGTGCAACTGTTATTTGAGTATAATTTGTAATAGTAAAGGTAGAATTAGAAGGTCGTACCAATTCAGTTCGTGATGTTAAAGGTATGGTATGTGAGTAATACATGTTTGAAGGCTTTATAAATTTAGTTGATTTTGAGGAAGATGGAGTAGGGTGCTCATCTATATATCATAACTCCTTCTCTTGTCTCCAGCTAGCTTTCCATAATAAACAACTTTGTTCAACCTTTTAGCTCTAGTTGATAGCATTTTTATAGCATCTTTGGATTGTTCAAGTTTCTGTATCAAATTTTGTTTCTTCTGTTTTAAACCTACAAGACTTGAATTGAAAATATTAGAAGGTTTAGACAGATCGAGATTATCCTTTTCTAGTACCGAAGAATTTATTTCACAATATTTTATTTTTTTATTGAGTTTTAGTTACTTCTACAAGTAACTTATGTTTATCTCTTTTGCATATTACGAACTCTCTCAACACTTCGTTAGTATTAGTAACATTAAAATATTTAAATAAGAATTTAGGGTCACTTTCCTCATTGTCTAAATAAATATCAAATTTAATGTAATGTCTACTAGTTTTTGTATCAAATGCTAGAAAATTGGTGTCATTGTTCTATGATTCAACTAGATTATCGTTATCACTTTCAAATTTAATGTAATGTCTTCTAGTATTCTTCTTCTTATTTGCATAGTTAGCTATAAAGCGACCAAAACCTATACATTCAAAGCATTAAGGTCTAGTGGGTTTAGATTTCTTACCATCAAAAATCATAGATTTGAGTTCTCTCAGTTTCTGATCCATTTGATAACTTGATTGTCTTTTGTTTTAAGGATTCTTTTTGTTGAAAATTTTGTTCATACTTTTGGTCATGAGTGCCAGTTTTGCTTCTTCATTGTTACCTTTTTCAATCATAGTAGTTTTGAAGACAACACCTTTGTTCTTTTTGGGAGGATGAAAACCCATCTCAAAAGTTTGAAGTGAGCTTCCATGCAAATTGAACTTTGAGTTTAAAATGAAAGACTAATGGAGGAACCCATACTTACGGAACAATCTGGATATACTATAATACTTTCTCTTAAAACCAAATTGAACTCTAAGATTGAAATGAAAGACTTATGGAATGCTAGTTAGATAATAGGTATGGATATAAATAAAAATATCAAATCTGGTACACTTTGTTTTTCTCAAATAACTTATTTAGAAAAATGTATTAAAAAGATTTTCTATATTTGATGCAAAACTTGTTCAAATTTCTTAACATTGGGTACACGGCCAAGTATCTCATATTATTATATGACTTCTTGAAGGGCATTATGGTAATTGTGACTAAAGACTATATATTCCTTTCATTCTTACATTAAGGTTGCATCGTTCACTGTTTACTCTGATTCTCGTCTCTCTTGTGTGTGTCCGCTCAAGTTCTTATGGTTTTTTTTTTGTAAAACCTTATCTTCATGAGGAATCTGTGTTTAGAGTTAAGAGATGCCTTGTAATGGCTTCCTAGGATGTTGTTGAGTTCCTTGTAAGAAGTCCAATACTTTTTTACCACTTTGATTGATTTAATGGATTAATCTTCTTCTCCTCGTATTGAATAGGATATTAGTATCTAAATTATGTAATTAGGATGTTGGTGAGTCCCTTATAACAAGTCCAATACTCTTTTACCACTTTGGTTGATTTAATAGATTATTCTTCTTTTCCTCCCATCGAATAGAATGTTAGTATCCAAACTATGTAATTTTTCTATGTTTTTTCTATCATTATCTATACATTTGATGTGATATACCTTTATCCTGATAGTTATATTTTTCAAACTTAATTTATGAGATGAAGAGTAACAATAGTTACTAATTATGATTAAAGTGTATAAAAATTTAATAATTTTTTGGTAAGATAATATAAGTTCATTAACTATTGAAAAATGAATGAGAAATCCAAATCTTCAAAAATACATGTCAGAAATAGAACACATAAACACACATGTGCATATATTTTAGAGTTAATATGTGTTTTTTAAATCAATATTAATTTAAAAAATATGAACTTAATGGTTTTGAACATAAAGTAATTGATTTAGTAATACACAATAACAAGTAAAATATACTTACATGTGTGCTCACGTATTTTATAATTCATTTTAACTTTTTAAATTTTAAATTTTTGATATATTTTTAAATAATTAATAGGCTTGTATTATTAAGTTAAAAAATTATTAATTTTTATATAATTAATCATAATTAATATATCATTATTCCTCTTCATCTCATGAATCAAAATTGAAACTTCTTCACGTAAACCATCTGATTCCCAATATCTAGGTACAATAACTGATGATCATCCTAGACCTCTACATACTGATTTTGATTCAATCAAGTCTTCAAAAGCAAACTATAAGGCTGATCACCCCTAGTACTATTCCTATATAACTTCTGTACTTGTGGTCCTTCCCAATACCTCTACTCAACCTTTTTCCCTTTAAAAGCAATACATGTTTCATTCTCATTTAATTTCCCTTCTTTTTTTTTGGGGTTTTCTCTCTCTAATTTTGCTCTCCAAATAAGACAAGACGACAAGTAAAGACATGACCTTTTGTATTAATTTTGGTAGGAAAATATGAACAAATGTGGCCAAAGATAGTCATGTTATATTAATATAACTGCTTACTTGTTGAATTGTCATGTCTAGACTCTAAACAAGTTGTTTTCAAAAAATTTCCCACCAAATAAAAAATAAATAAAACCGTAACATCTTATGAACCTTATTACATTGAGAAGAAGAGTATGATAAAACCGTAGATTTTTTCTTAAGCTTTTGATCCAAAAATAAATTTTATTAAACAATAAAGGATTATATTCGAACCACGGTGAAAATACCAAGAATTTAGCTACATTTTTAAAAAAAATTAACAATTACTTACCAAAACACCTATGTACACACATATATAATGGTAAGTTTGAACACAACATCTTTGGATTATATTAAAGACTTTTTTTAATAAATAAAGGAAACACGGATATGATTAGTGTATGGAGGTGAAAAACTATAGTACCTATATAAATCCAAAACATAATTTTAACTTTATAAGGTGTAATTGATCACAAGCTTAATTCATTTTCTTTATTGGAGCCATGAAAGCATTGGTCGAATCATTAAAGCTGCCTATATGTACTGAGCCTATGACTTTAAAAAAATAATACCTAAAATAACATAAGCATTAAAAGCAACTACGTATACTGCTTCATGTTAAAAAACAAGAAACAAAAACAAGTAAATTACAAATTCATTTTTTCATGTCAAAATAATAAAAAACCCAAATATTTAAAAAAAAAAACATCCGCATTCAATCTTACCATTATTTTAAAAAATTTCAAATAAAATTTGAAAAAAAATTTAAGAGCCTCATTTTCTAATAAAAATAAATGAATAAATATGATCCATATTTTTTAAAATTATAGAGTATTTATTTAGAAGTCATATCATGCTCAAGCAAAAATTTCATTTGCTTATTTTTGGTCAAATAAGAAAAATCATTGCTTAATATTCAAAATATAGTATCAAAAGTTTGTCTACATTGTCTATATCAATATGAATTATATAAAAATAACTATATATATATAGGATAATATCTCAATCAGTTTGAATAAATCAAATTATTTTCTTCTGATCCATGGCACATCAAGCAAGGCAAAGAGAGAAAACGTATTTTGCTAGATGTTTCAATTTTGTATTTAGAAGCACAATTGGATTTTCGTTTCTCTTTTCATTATTCAAATACCTTATTTTTTATGTTATGAAAAGAACTCATTGTGTTAATTTGTAGAGCTACAATAGCAACTCCATCAACTCTTGTTCCTCATTAATGAGATCCTCAAATTCAAACTTAAAGTGTAGCCTATCCAAACTAGCAAACACTACCTCAAAGTAATCAATAATCTATCAACATACTACAATCAATAGAAACACCAGAACAATCAACTAACAGCTTTCGCAGCAAGTAAGACACAGCTGATTATAGAATATCAACTCGTCACAACAAGCAGGAACAATTTTGCCAATTACTGGAAGAACAAGATCCAACGAGCAACAATCCTTTTGGTTAGATGCACCAAAACAAACCTAACAACTCGAACAATTACCTCTTAAAAGTAGCAGAGACACCAACTTAATAGAAAGGATATCATAATACTTAGAATCTGCTCAAAATATGCCGAATGAATAAAGCAAAACTAGCAACGGATCAAAATAGAGATCGATGTGATCAAAGGTCGATTCTCGCTATTCTCTTCAACTAGATCGAAACAAAATGCTTTTCGATCTAATCGCTCTGATTAATCTCTATGAATTGATCTTGAATGTAACTAAAGCAAGTAATAAACTGAAAGGAAATAACTCAATTAGAAAATTTCATTCACCGAATAAAGGAGAGCAATCGATAGCCTTTGGAGAGCAACAACAAAGCAGAGAAGCTTTAGAATAGAGGAGATCGCAAGAGATTTAGTAATGATTGTGGATTCATAATCCCAGATAGGAAGACAAATCTGGTGTGACGATGAGGTTTATAACAATACATATTTAATCATCAGTGAGGCGGTGCAAAATGACAAAGCAAATCAGCGGAGTCAATCAGAGATAACACATTCTTAGCTCATATAAGCACACGAATTCGCAGACAGATCGAGGGGAGAGAGGGCGGGCGATTCTGAGAAGATGAGTCAACTGGAAGCTTTAAAATTGTCTGAGATGTGACAAAATTTTGAATATCTGATGGCTTGAAGGATTTTCCATCGCAAGAGATCTTTGCTATCGGAAGAAATATAGCTCCAAAATTACTCAGATGAAGATAAGAAGCTGTTATAGTTAATTTAAGAGAAAGAGCTAGAGGAAAAAGAAGAGGAGTAAGAAAGGAGTTGAATTTGTGTAAATATTATGATATTTTTATTGAATTCATTGAGATTATATATAACCTTACACACATATGAAATACAAGGAAATTAAGCTAACTTTTATGATAATTAACTCTCACATTTTCTAATTGAATTAGTGGTCTCTTATTCATGTGCCCAGCCTGCGTCGTTTTGTGCCTTGTGCCTACCTCTATGTGCGGCCTTCGCTTGGCACTGTACAACCAATAATGCTCGTATTATTCCTTCCTCCTTTTAGAATCTTTGTCCTTAAAGATAAGGTTGAGGTATGATTTGATAAGATTACAACATATGTTTTGGACAATGTAACCGAAGCAACACCTGTCTTCGCTTCGACAACTTCAGTTCCGACATTTTGAATCCTGACAGTTAGTTCCTGAACTTCTTCATCACTAAAACTCACAACGGTTCTTGTTTTGGATAGCAAGGAAAGAATTGTGATACCAACATGACCAGTACGTCTAATACGATTAGTGTATATTTCAATATTTCTCGACATATCATAATTAATGACATGAGCCATATCTGGAATATCAATCCCACGACCTGTAACATCAATCACAACAAGAACATTGTACCTCTTAGTTCGAAATCCTTCAAGACTGATCTCTCTTTGCTCCTGTGATTTTCCACCATGTAGAATAGTCACACGATAGCCTGCCTTATCCAAATTCTTTGCAACAAAATCTGCATTCTTTTTGGTATTAACAAAAACAATGGCAGTCTTATCACCAAGTTTATCTAACCTATCAAATTTCTCAGAGTCCTAGACCATAATAATATTCTGGGTAATCAAATCGGTAGCCTTCCCAACAATACCAATGGTTACCACAACCGGATTTCTCAAGTACTTTTTGGCAAGGCGCTCTACAGCCGGGGGCATAGTAGCATTGAACATATAAGTTGTTCTATAATTCCTCTTGTCATCAACAACATAAGGCCCTTCAGCCTCATTCTCTTCACTAATAGGAGGTAGTCTAGAAATGTAGGTCAGCATAGGAAGTACAAAAGCAACAATCTTACCTAAGCCATTCATCTGAATTAGGGAAGGTTTCTTATAACCAGCCCTCTCAACAACTTTTAGAAGCTCAATATTCAATTTAATCTCAACCCAACTCCTCATAGGATGAGGAATCTAAGAACCCTTGTAAGAGATATTAAAGTCTTCATGGAAATTCCTCCAGTTTCTCTCCGTCATCTCCTCAAGCTTTTTCTCACTCCAATGTTTATCTTCCCTCATATCAAAAGTATCATAAAGTTCAATAGCTTCTTCTTTTAGACGATGAGCAACTACTTCCTCAGAACCCTCCTCAATTCCATCCTTACGGCGAATCTCATCACGAAACTCTTTCTTGTTCTTCGCAACAAGCTTCTTCTGCTCTCGGCGGTCCATTCCAGCATGAAATCCATGCCCAAAGAGAAGCTGAGCCTCATGAGGGTTTTAATACCGAATATTCATATCACGAGAAGTATCCTCAATATTCTCCCAATCAAATGAAAATCGAAGCTTCTCATTGGGTTTAATAACTCTTTTTTCAGCTTCTTTGATCCAAGATATTGTTCCTTGATAGTTTCAAGCTCTTTACTACGCTCTCGATCGGCAAGTTTATCTAGTCAAGTTCGCTCGCGAGCCTTAGCTTCATCTTCGCTCATGAAATGAGGTGGGATATCAGAGGCAGCCATAGTCGATACAAGGGCGTATTGTTTCTAGTTAAAGTTAATCTTACAATGTCGTCGACGATAGATCTGAGTTAGAGTGAACCTACGACCACCATGACACATATTTCCTAAAGCACCCTCGCCAACCCTATAAGTACCACCATCAGGAACATGAGGAATGCGAGAAATAATGTGTCGATTATCCCCTGACTCAACCAAGGTTTTGTGACCAGTTTTCTTGGAAACGACATATGGTTGCCGTTTGTTCTGGGAGATATCAGAGTGAACGAAGTTGACGATGTCAGGTTGAATCGATGCCTTTTGGACGTCAGGCGAAGCAAAGTTTTGGGCATTTTCAGTAGCCATGTTACCTATAAGATATGGAATAGTGACGCGAGGACAAGCAATGGCAGCTACTGTTAAGGTTAACGACACTAGGGATTCTCTAATTGGGTGCACGAGTTCAGGTGAAGGATGGGTGTTTGGTTTAGTTTCTAAAGAACTAGTGAGCATTTGAACTGCGTGTTTGAAATTAGAAGTATCAACTTGAACAAATGTTATTGGGTATAGATTTGATTCAGATCTAGGTGTGAGTTTTGGGGTCAGAGGTGGGTTGTGGGAGATGCGAAGAGCTTGTAGCTTGATCAACACCGCTTGTAAGGCAGCAAATATCTCATTGAAGAACTTGGCATCATATTCGTTGCAATTGTCCATGGCTGGAACCGGTTTTGATACCACTGTTATAGTTAATTTCAGAGAAAGAGCTAGAGGAAGAAGAAGAGGAGTAATAAAGGAGTTGAATTTGTGTAAATATTCTGATATCTTTATTGAATTCATTGGGGCTATATATAGCCTTACACACACATGAATTACAAGGGAATTAAGCTAACTTTTATGCAAACTAACTCTGACATTTTCTAACATAATTAGTGGTCCCTTATTCATGTGCCCAACTTGCATTGCTCTGCGCCTTGCACCTACCCCTATGTGCACCCTTCGCTCGGCGCTGCACAACCAATAATGCTCGTATCAGAAGCACTAAAAACTTTGAGAGTTTGAATGTTGTAAATTACTAAAGAAAACTTCAAATAAGCTCAATCGATTGAGTTTTAGCTTCCTTAATCAATTAAAAACTATAATCTTCCCATTTTTATTTAATTTATTTAAATTTTTTTATTAATTTATAGGCTTCTAATTTTTGAATGAATTTAACAAGATATACATTTAAAATCACCAACATGAAAACTTTGAATTTATTGATGTAATATATATTGAGACATACGTATAGAAATAAATAATATTTACCACATAATAATAAGATAATAAATAGCTTTTACACCCACAATATTATTAAATAGGAAATTCACTAATCTCCCGTTCACTCAAAAGAAAAGCAAATTAATATACAACCTAAACCTATATTTAAAATCAAAGAGTTTATGGCTCGTCATGTAGTTTCATTGAGCATATAAAATGTGTGAAGTTCGAATTCAGAATAATATAATTATTTAAAAGAAAACATAATTTGTTCTTTTTTTTTCCTAAGCTATATTAAGTGATTTTGCTATCGAAATCAGTTTGGTTTGTGGGAAGTAAACCTCCACATTGGAGATCACAATTTTTGATCTATCAAAGAAGCTAGAAATCACTCGATTGAGATTACTTGGAAGTTTTCTCGTGTAATTTGCAATACTCAAACTGTCAATATTTTGTACTTATCGTTTGGACCAAAAAACAAAAAAAAACATAAACTTTGTAAAAGATGTTTACTTGGAAAACAGTTTAGGAAAAACTTTCTAATGATTCAAACTCAAAAGCTCAAAATCTATTTAAGCTAATTCCTATTAATGTTTCCAGGCTAGTCAAAAAAAGCTCTCTAAGAAAAATTAGCTTTTTTAAATTTATTTATTTATGATTTTGTAGTCTTCAAGAAACACAAAGTTTTCGCAGAGAAATAAAGAAGTCTTGAAATTAATACCATGAGGTCTGATCGAGGATGATAGTTACTTGTAAAGTTTTTTAAGGTTGGTAACGAGAAATCTCCTGTTGTTTTATGACTTAAATTAAAGAATTTGTATATGATTAAGTCTTTAACAAGTTAGTTATATTTGAAACAATGTTTGTACACATTCAAAATGTCAGAAGATATACCTTTACACTATCACCTTGATGAATTTACTAAAATTATTCATGATTTGAAAAATGGTTGTGTTAAGATTGATGATGAGGATCAAGCCTTAGTTCTATTATGTTATTTACCTCATTGATTTGAACATTTTATTGATACCATGCTATATGGGTGATACACTATTTCTTTGGAGGATGTCAAAGTAGCTTTTAATTCCAGAGAGTTGAAGAAAAAAGTGTGTACAAGCAACAATGATAATAATAGTGGTTTATTTGTCAAATGTAGAAATCAAGAAAAAGGCACAAGCAATAATAGAGGCAAGTCTAGATCCAAATCTAGAAAAAGAAAAGATAAATGTAACTATTGTAGTTAGGAAGAGCATTGGAAAGTAAATTTTTCGAAACTCAAAGATAAAGGAAAATCTACCACAACATCTTATGTTACTAACGATGTTACTGGTGTTGCAGATAATTCTAGTTTGGATGATGAAAATGTTCTATCAGTATCTATTGGTTCTCCTGGAGATGTTTGGATTCTTGATTCGGGTTGCACTTACCATATGTGCCCCAATAGAGAATAGTTTGCTTCTTATCAGTCTATTGATAAGGGTGTTGTCTTGATGGGAAACAATGTGTCCTGCAAGGTTGTTGGTATTGGTACTGTCTGAATTAAGATGCATGATGGTATTGTTAGAACTTTAAAAGATGTTCGCCATGTTCCAAATTTGAAAAAGAACTTGATATCTTTGAGTACTCTTGATTCATAAGGCTACAAGTATGTAGCTGAAGGTGGAGTTTTAAGAGTTAGTAAGCGTGCTTTCATTGTTATTAAAGGGCAATTGTTGCATGGTCTCTATATGCTTCAGGGTAGCACTATTATTGGTAGTGTTTTAGTTTCATCCTCGTCAGATCAAGATTCAGATACTACTCGATTATGGCATATACGACTAGGGCAAATGAGTAAGGCAAGGATGTTTATTTTAAGCAAACGGGATTTGCTTGGTGGTTAGAAAACTAGAAAGCTTGATTTCTGTGAGCACTGTGTCTATGGAAAGTATCGTAGGGTCAAGTTCAGTACAACCATCCATAAAACAAAAGGTATTGTTAATTATATTCATTCAGATCTTTGGGGTCCTTCTCATGTTGTGTCTAAAGGTAGTGCCCGATATATGTTGACTTTTATTGATGACTTCTTCCATCATGTTTGGGTGTATTTTCTGAAGAACAAGAATGATTCATTCTCAAAATTTGTAAAATTCAAGGCTTGTATAGAAAATCAAATAGGCAAGAAAATCAAGCATTTGAGAACTGATAATGGCTTGGAATTTTATGAAAGTCAGTTTAATGAGTTATGTGAAAGAAATGGCATAGTAAGACACCACACTGTGTGTCATACACTACAACAAAATGGAGTAGCAGAATGTATGAATAGGACTCTCTTAGAAAGAGCTCGTTGTATGCTCTTTCAAGCTGACTTGGATAAATCCTTTTAGGTTGAAGCTTGTAACCATGCTTGTTATTTGGTGAATCGATCTCCATAAACTGCAATTAAGTTAAAGACTCCGTTTAAGGTATTCTTTGGTACTATTGCTAATTATTCTAATTTGAAAGTTTTTGGTTGTCCTTCTTATGCTCATGTTAATGATGGTAAAATTGAGCCTAGGGCATTGAAATGCATATTTTTGGGGTATCCTTCTAGGGTGAAGGGTTATAGATTATGGTGTGTTGAACCCAAGTCACCTAAATTTTTTATTAGTAGAGATGTTAAATTTGTTGAGTTTTTCATGTTGGAAAAGAAAAAAGGTGTCTATTGTTGTAGATAAAGACCATGGTGTTAGTAAGCATATGGAGCTTGAGAATAGAGCTCTTAGTCAAGTGAAAGGGAGCACTCCAGATCAGTCATTTGTGGATGAGATAGATGTTTCTGCTCATTATGTAGCAGAAGAGCAAAATGAGCAACCATATAGTATCACTAAGGATAAATGAATAAGAGAGATCTGATGCCCTAGAGGTATACAAATACGGACTTAGTTTCTTTTGCATTATCTGTGGTAGAGTCTATTGAGGTGCATGAATCTTCTAGTTATCATGAAGCTGTCACTTGTGATGATTTTGTATAGTGGATGGTTGCTATGAATGAAGAGATTGAATCACTTCATAAGAATCATACTTGGGAATTGGTGAAACCATCTAAGGGCCAGAAGATTGTTAGAACAAATGTGTTTTCAAGAAAAAAAGGAAGGTATACCTGAGGTTAAAGCAACTAGGTTCAAGGCACATGTTGTTGCAAAGAATTATATGGGTTGAAGTAATCTCCTAGATAGTAGTATAAATAGTTTGATTCTTTTATGATTGATCATGGTTACTCTAGGAGTGATTATGATAGTTGTGTTTATCATAAAAGATTCCATGATAGTTCATCTGTCTATTTGTTGCTTTATGTTGATGACATGCTTATTGCTTCTAAGAATAAGTCTGAGATTCAGAAATTAAAGTCTCAACTTAGTGGTGAGTTTAAGATGAAATATTTGGGTACAGCGAAGAAAATTTTGGGCTTGGAAATTTACCGCGATAGACAAGCGAGCAAGCTTTATTTGACTCAGAAAAGTTATATTGAAATTTTTTTTGAACGTTTTGGTATGAAATAGTCTAAACCTGTGAGTACGCCATTAGTTACGCATTTCAGGATTTCTTTGAATTTGTCACCATAGTCAGAAGAAGAAGAGCAGTACATGTCTCAGGTTCCATATGCTAGTGTCATTGGTAGTTTGATGTATGCTATGGTTTGTACTCGTCTAGACATTTCACATGCAGTTAGTATTATCAGTAGATATATGGGTAATCCTGGTAAGGGTTATTGACAAGCAGTGAAATGGATACTTTGTTAATTGAGAGGAACATCTAATTTTGGTTTAGTATATGATGGAAGTTCTAATACCAGTTGCAGTGTTATTGGTTGTGTGGACTTCGATTATGTTGGTGATTTGGATATAAAAAAATCTCTGATAGGTTATGTCTTCACTCTTTCTTATTGTGCCATTAGTTGGAAGGCCACTTTATAGCTTACAGTTGCTTTGTCTACGATAGAGGTAGAATATATGGCAGCAGTAGAAGCAGTGAAAGAAGCCATTTGGCTTAGAGGTTTGGCTTATGATTTGGGTTTACAACAGGATACTTCTGTTATATTTTGTAATAGTCAAAGTGCAATACACTTGACAAAGAATACTATGTATCATGAAAGAACCAAACATATCGATGTCAGATATCACTTCGTTCATAACATTGTCTCTCACGGTGCTATTATTGTCAATAAGATAGTCACTTTAGAGAATCCAACTGATATGTTAACCAAACCACTTCCATGTAACAAGTTCAAGCATTGTTTGGACTTGATTAGTGTTTGCATAAGATGATCACCCTTCGAAACTTTGGACGATGGTTATTTGGTAATCTGAGAAATTTCATATTTGAATAGTTTGTTTTTGTTTTGAGCCAAGGTGGAGATTTGTCATATTGGACCAAAACTTAAGGCCCAATTTTTCTCAAAAACCCTTTGCCTTTATATATATATATATATATATATATATATGTTATTTGTGGTAAAGTAACTGCGAGCTACCGAATTGATAAAGATGAGATGAAGGAGCTACCGATTTGTTCTTTTTCCAACAGCCACTAATATCATATTGAATTAGATGATAACTATCATTAGTCATCATTTGAATAATTGAAGACTTTGTCTGACACCATTAGATTTTCTCTCCAGTTTATACGCAAAGCTTGTGCAGGTTCTAATATTTAAGTTTCGCTTGATTCGAGTTGAAGCAAAAGCTGGCAATTATTATTATTTATATGGTAATATTTGATTAATTAGTAAGTTTGTTAATTTATCTTGCTATATATTACGAGTAAATTAGAAGGAGTTATTTTGTGGGTGTATTTGGGTTTTCTTGGTATATTTTTTAAAGCTCTCTGAATATTGATGTTTGTATCTCCATTTGATTATTAGTGGATCTTCCTCAGTATGTCATCGTCAATGAAGTAGACTTTTCACATTATAGAGTTGAACCACTTAAATCATTGTGTTCCATCTATTTTCTCACTCCTTATTATTTTATTGTTACCCATTTTTATATATTTGTGTAACCATAATTAGACCTGATCTTCGCTTCTGCAAGTGCTAATTTATAACATGTGAGTATGTTTTTCTAATCGCTAGCCAGTAAGAAGCGTGTGGAAAAAGACACAAGAAGAAGTATGGAGTTGAAGAAAATCAGTCATTTCTCTTTTTCTTTTTCTTTTTTGAAGTATGGTCTATATACATGTACGAGAAGATTATCATTAGTTGTGTTGTAAAGTTTGACGAAGAAAGAACCTAAGATTGAAAAATTCATGATGAAGAATATAATTGATTTTCTTACTGCTAATAAAGGAACAAAGAACACCACTCGTTTCACCGCCAACAATAAATATTTGAGATTCTTCACCTATATATTTAAATGAAAGGATCATGATACACACTTGGAGTTAACAATGAATATTTTATTTTGTTAGGGGTAATGATGGAACAAAGAAGATCCCACTACACCACTCGTTTCATCACCAACAATAAATATTTGGGACAATTAAATTTTAATACACTATTAAAATAGTGATCTTTGATCTCAAAAATTTAGTTACATTTTTTTAAAAAAACTGAGGCCATATAGTTTAATCACGATCTAATAAAAGACCAAGATCATAGTGTATACATATAGCATCAGTTTTTATCAATAACCATGACCATAAATTAAACTATTGTTGAAATACTGAAAGATTGTATTGTATTCTATATATTAAGAAATATACATGGTGTCTTTATATAGGAGGTACAAGTAAACTAGATGTGCTTAAAGCCAATAACATGATATACATTAACAGATATGATATACATTAATAGATATACATTAACAGCACCCCTCAAACTCAAGGTGGATGTGAGACTAGCTTGAGGTTGTCAACCAAATTATGAGTGCATCCCTTAGGAAATGCCTTGGTGAAGATATCTATAAGCTCATCATTGGAGGAGATGGGGAAAAGCTTGAGAGCACCATGGACAAGATGAGAACGAATAAAGTGATAATCAATCTCGATGTATTTATTCCGTTCATAGAAGACATCATTGTGAGCAATATGAATGACACTCTGATTGTCATAATAAAGGGGGGCAGTAGAGGATGTAGACACACCCAAATCCTTAAGAAGCCATCTTAGCAAAAGGAGATCAGATGTGGTATCAATAAGAGCACAATATTTTGCTTCAGTACTAGAGTGGGCCACGAAAGTTTGTTTCTTACTTTGCCAAGAAATCAAAGAAGAACCAAGGAGAAAGCAATAACCTATAGTGGACCAACGATTAGTGGGATCTCCTGCCCAATCAACATCAGAGAATGAATGGAGTACAAAATGAGACTAAACTGAGTAGAAAAGGCCATGGAAGAGAGTGCTCTTCAAGTATCGTAGAATGCACAGAATAATAACATAGTGAGTAGATCGTGGAGCAGACAGATACTGGCTCACCTGATGAAAAACATAAGAAATGTTTGGACGAGTAACTATGAGATAAACCAGGTTTCCAACCAATCGTCTGAAAAGATACGGATTAGACAATGGTCCCCCCCCCCCCGAGGGTGTCAGATGAGCACTAAGTTCAACTGGAGTGTCAACAATCTTACTATCAGTGAGTCCAACTCAAGATAAAAGGTCATATGCATACTTGGCTTGAGTAATATAAAGACTATTTGTGAAATGATTGATCTCAAGACCCAAGAAATAGCTGAGATGTCCAAGGTCTTTCATCTCAAACTGCTGACTAAGAAAATCCTTGAGTTCTTGAATGCCACTGAAGTCATCACTAGTTATGATCATATCATCCATATATAGGAGAAGCAAAATGGTGTCTTTATCATTGCGATGAAGAAATAAGGCAAAATCATAAGGAATGGTAGTGTAACCTAAGCGAAATATGGTGGAGCTAAACTTGGAAAACCATGCTCATGGAACTTGTTTAAGGCCATAAAGTGCACGTCGAAGGTAACAAACCTTGTTTGTTTCAACAGAAAGACTAGAAGGAGGTTGCATATAGACTTCTTTATATAGATCCCTATAAAGGAAGGAATTTTTAACATCCATATGAAAAAAGGTCTCATTTACTAACAGCGACAACAACTAAGACGGTACGAACAGAGGAGATATAGGCAACTGGAGCAAAATTATCTTCATAATCAATCCCATACTCTTGTGTAAAACATTTTGCAACAAGATGAGCCTTGTAGTACTCGATGGACCCATCAGAGTGAGTCTTGATCTTATAGATCCATTTACAACCAACCACAAACTGATTAGTAGGGAGAGTAACCAGATCCCAAGTATGGTTTTTGGTAAATGCATCAATTTCCTCTTTCATTACAATCTACCATAAAGGGTCAGTAGATGCCTCACGATAGGTGTGAGGCTCATAGAGTGTAGCAAAGGCAGTGTAACAATGATAGTCAAGTAAATGTGTAGGAATGGATCTTACCAGGGTTGAGTGGCGAGGTGTAATGTCTTGTGGAGGATCTTCAAGTGGAGTAGGAGTAGGGAACCTTGGCTCAAGATAGGGTAGCTCATCATCAACCTGCTCATATACAACTTGTCTAGGAGAATCACCAAAAATATCTAAAGATTGTATAGAGAAGTCCAAAAGAGGATCAAAAGTATCTATAGAAGGAACATGACACTCCTCTGGAAATATTTCTAAAATAGAAGAGTTAGTTAGGGAAGAATGAAAGTGAGAGAGTTCAATAAATAAGCGGTGTTCCCAAAAGACAACATTATGGGAAACATGAAGACGGCGAGAGACACGATTATAACATTGATACCCTTTTTGAGTTTCACCATAACCAAGAAACAACAAAGTCTTGATCGAGGCTCAAGTTTGTTATTCTCATGAGGTTAAAGAAGAACAAAACATGTAGATTTGAAGGAGCGAAGGTAATGATAGACATGAGATGACCTAAAAAGGTGCTCATATAGAGTCTGATTATGAATGACAGTGCTTGGAATGCGATTAATGGCATTAATAGTATGAAGAGAGGATTCACCCATGATGAAGAGCACGAACAATGTCAAGAATATGATGAAGTTTTCTTTCGACTCGACCATGTTGTTGAGAGGTGCCTGGACAGGTTAGATGATGTACAATGCTATAGGAATGTAACAGAGCTTGAAAAGCATATTGAGTATATTCAATAGCATTATCAGATCGAATTTTTTTTATATGTTTGGAGAATTATGTTTCAACCATTTTTGCAAAGTTACTGTATATTGGTACGATTTCATAACGAGATTTCATAGGCAAGATACAACTATAACAAGAATAATCATCAATAAAAAATAACAAAATAACAAGATCCTCCAATACTAGTAACAAAAGAAGGTCTCCAAACATCATAATGAATTAGCTCAAAAATACTATTAGAGATAGATTCACTATTATTGAAAGGTAAAGCTGGCTATTTTCCTAACTGGCATAAGGTACAATCAAAATTGTCTTTGGACACAGAACCCAATAGACTTTTAGAAGCTAATTGTTGTACCCGAATGGATGAGGCATGACTAAGATGAGAATGCCAAAGTGCAAGAGAAGGTAAGGAAGAAATTGTTGTAGCTACAACAACAATAGAGATAGGAGCAATAAGTGGAAGATGAAGATTGTCCACAGGAAACATAAGCCCAACCCTAGGATTGGTTCTAAGCTCTTGCCTCATCCTTGGATCCTGCAAAATAACCTATAATAGTAAAAAATAAGGCAATATCCTAGTTCAGATAATTGTCCCACATAACACAAATTATAGAATAGGTCAGGTATATGGAAGACCCTAGGAACAGAGAAGTTAGAGGTCGAAAGAAAACCTAGACTATTCCTATGCATGGTGGAACCATCAACTATATGAATATTAAGATGATGTGGTATTGGGTCAAGTTTGGAGAATAAATATGAGTGAGATGTCATGTGATTACAACAGGTAGAATAAAAAAGCCAAGTTTGAGACTTACTAGGCAGAACTAAGAGAGCAATGGAAAGAGATTCATTACTAGCCATACAAACAGCCTAAGTTATGATCTTCTCTAGTTCAGTGGGGGGAAAGGTTGATAGTGGATCCAAAAGACTAGGACTCTGTTGAAATGGAAGGCATCAACAGAGTAGGCTCAGTATTAGCAACAATAGAAGTAGATTTGTTGCGATGGTAACAAGTCTCAATGGTGTGGCCAAGACACTTGCAATAATTGTAGAACTTCTTATTGGTTTTCTTGTGATGATTGCTAGAGCTAGAGGAATCACTTGCCTCAGATGGACTCAAAGTCCTTTTGAAGTGACATTATAAACTCATAGAGACAAAATTCATCTCTAACTATAGCATATTGCTTAGCATCCTTTGAGCATGCCCAAATTAGATCACAAAGGTCAATTTGGTCCCAAAGAAAGTGAAGCTAATCATAGTAGTCATTGATGGATTTCTCTGGTTCTTGTCGAAGTTGATGTAATTCAACTACTAAATGATATTTCATGGATCTAAGAGTAGTGGAGTACCTTTTGGTAAACATATCCTATGCTGAATTTGCATCATCAATACTGCCCAATAAATTGGAGATGGAGGGAATAGAAGTATTCCAAATCCATGTGAGGATCATGTGGTTGTGACTATCCCATTCAATCATGTGACCAAGGAAGACAGAATCTTCTTCACTTGTTCCTTTGATAGTTATGGTAATTGTACCAATACAGTAATGCCAGAGCACGTGACCCTTAAGAAAAATGTGCAGAGCTTGAGAACAAGATAAGTAATTCTTGGTCCTTTCCAATACAATATTGATGGGGTAAGAAAAAAAACATCCTTTTTATCCATTTATAAACACAATATGCAAAAACAGAATGCAAAAATGAAGTCTACGCGAAAAATTGGGTAGGGAAATGATGCTTATTTTCGCAAGTATACGAATCGTTCAAGTAATAAAGTATACAAAAGTACGGATATCGAACCCACAAGGAATGGCGTTACTAAGTACCGAAATTGACTAACCCTAATTTTATTTGAAAACTGAATTGTTGAAATTGTTTAAAAAGAAAATTAACATAAAACGAAACGCAAATAGCAAAATTAAATGTTGTTCACTAATGATTAAAAACGCTAAGGCATTTGATTTCGCTAAATCAATTCAATCCGATTTCAAGTCATGTTATATAAGAATCAAAGCTAAAAGTGATGGTTGAAAAACCCAAACTTATCTAATACTCTTTCTCAAGTTATATTAGAATTACTTATCTATAAAAACCGACTATGTTTCTATGAAGATTTAATCACAAATAAGCACATTACGATTTATGGAATTTCTGGAATAACCACATACATCATGCATTAGGTGTCAAACTCGCATTCAACATACGGTATTTATCACAAGAAGCATTCATTACACATCTCCTCTTGGTCTCAATATAATGCAACAAATCATCTAAATCTTGATCAGAAATTTAAAAGCATTAAGCATGGAAATAAATACTCGACTTGAAAACAATGAATTCATATAACCATAACAAAAGAAATCAGATTTCCTTGATCTAACTACATCATAGCCTTAGCAAAAACGAATTAGTTCATAACGGAAATAAGAACAACCATTATTTCAATTGAATCCATGAATAACAAATATGAATAAACTGCAGAAAATAAAAACTAAGGAGAAGAGATAAAAAAAACTCTAGAAGATGAAGGCTTGGTAGCAACAATGGTGAAGATCCTTCAAGTTTCTCCAAAATTTCCTTCTCTTCTCCAAAAATGCCTTTGAACTCTGCTTTCTCCGTCCCCTCCTTCTCCATCATAATGTATATATAGATCTAGGGTTTTGGAGGGCAATTTTGGAACAAAACAACATAAAAATGTGTTTTCGAACGAAACTCGCCGGCGGCGAAGTTATTCTCGCCGCGGCGAGATTTCTGGAAAACTTATGATTTCGGTTCCGCTAAATCTCGCCGGTGGTGGGATTATTGTGGCTGGCGGCGAGATGCACTTGGCCGACGGTGATATGTATTTGGCCGGCGGCGAGATGTACTTGGCCGGCGGCGAGATTGATTTGGCCGGCGGTGAGATTGCTTTGCCAAAATCTGTGCTCCCTGCATGATTTTCAACATTTTCTCAGTAAGGTTTTCGCCGGCAGCGGGAATACTCTCACCGGTGGCGAACTTCCAAATTTTGAAATTTTGTTTTCTTTTTATTTGCACTCAATCCCGGTCATTGAAATTTGTCCCAAATTTCTCCATAATTATGATTTTACCTGCAATTGCACTTTAAACACGAAATACTCGTGAAATGACATTTGTGGATTAAATAATAAAATAAAACACAATTTTCACAAAAATATAAACCTTTAAATCATAACAAAATGCAATAATTTGACTCCTATCAGGAAAACCTGGTTTACAAAAGTCAACCATATAGAAAAGTCAACAATCAAAGCCAACCCCTGAGCCAAGTCAACTATGATCACGGTCAATGGAGATCAACAATGGTCAAAAATGGTCAACGATGGTCAACATAAGGGGATGATGACCTCAGCTCTAGATGACGTGGTAGTATGACATCATTGATGATGTCATAGGACCTTAGTGTGGCATGTGAGGCACGTGAATCTGACGCGTAGCTTCTATTGGCCACGCATGCAGGCTCTGATGCTTGTGAGACTTCCACGATTGTGTAGATCTGGTCAAGCCGATCACAGTGGTACCTACAAAAAGGATATTGGAGCAAGATGCATGGCATAGATGGTGATTGTAGTGGTCTGTGTGGTGTAGGACTTCTCAAGGATGGCGACTGTAGGCCCAAAACCTAAGGACAACGGTTGAGAGACATCATAGGTTCAACGTTGAGTGGCTACAGTGACCGTTGCGATGGCAGAAGCGATAAGGGTGGAGTAACACCAGAAGAGACAAGACTGCTAAAAGAAAGGTCAGAGCAATTACTCTGATACTAGTAAACTAGATGTGTCTAAAGCCCATAACATGATATACATTAACAGATATACATTAACAACTACAAAAATTACTTAAATATAAATAAATTTATATAATCACAATTGTTAAATGACCATAATCTAATTAAAATAATAAAGTTTCAATTTTTTTAAAACTGAAATCAAATAATATAGTGTGTAATATTCATTTAAAAAAATACAAAAATTACTAAACAATTTTTTCATTTCTCTCTTAATTTATGTATTTTCTCTTTTTTACAACACACTAAGTTTCTCTATAATTTCTTTCTTTTTTTCTCCCAATATTTTCCTTTTTTCCTCCCAATTGTTTCTTTTTCCCTCTCGTGCTTGCTTTTCCTTTATTTTCCTTTTCTTTTTTCCCTTCACACTTGCTTTTCTTTTCTTTTCTTTTTCTTTTTCCTCTTCGCATGCCTCTGATTCCTCTGAGCCTCAAGCCTTTGGAGCTCAATTTTCCATGTACGTGCTTAAAGCATTCGCTTTCGTTTCACTTTCTTGATCTTGTTTTCTATTCTCTCTTTAGGGTTTTTATTGTTTTTGTTTTTTGTTTTTGATTTGATTTGATTTTTTGTTTAGGTGTTCTCTTATCATATTTTAGTCGAATTGAAAAAGTAGATCTCATGTAAACTTCAATTGTCTAATAAAAGCAATGATTATGCAATTTTGCTAGATGCATAAATATTCTTCTGTGTAATGCTAATTTGATGGGCTAACTTGAAAAATGTCTTTTCAAACCCTAACATCTTGTATTTTGTGATTGTTGTTAAATATGCAGATATGAATTGGAGCAGGTCAATATTTCTATTGCTAGATTAAGTGAACTTTTAATTATCAACCTCGGGAGATTATTTGCAAACAAGGATTCTAATTTCATAGATCCACAAAATTAGATAACTATGAAATTTCCGCTAAAAGGAAGCTGAGAATTGATGCCATTTAGTGATATGGCTTTTCTTCTTACTTTTATCAAATTTTTTTTTTTGAATATTTATCTAGTGCATTGATTTTTCCTAACTAGGTTTGTTATTTTTAGGTATATGAACTTCTTACGATGAGATGTACATAAATGAAAGATTAATTCTTTTTAAATTTTAATTTTCTCAAATGTTACTTTTCATTATATAGGGGTCACATTATATTGAATAGTCATCAAAATCGAAGGGCTCAATGTTTGTCAATATGGTATAGAATGAGAGTAAGTTATAAATGGATGGTTCATTAAATTCCATAATTTCAACCTTTTTAGATTTTACATATATATGTATATTCACTAGAAGTACTTACTGTATTTATTGATCATCTCTATGTAATATATTTTTAATTAGATTATATTAAGCTTACAATTGATTTTTTGTACTAATATGTAGTGTCCTAAACAATAGTTATTGGTGGTTTTTTTATTCTATTCATTTGCCCTATTTGAGTTTGCATATTGAGATAAGTATGCTATTTAAAGATATTGGTTTTTTGTCCTTTGTCTATTTGGATTTTTATACTTGAGATTGTGCATTTTCAATTGGTTTCTTTAGTCATTTGCTTTAACCATTTAATCTTGACTCTTTACCTATTACAAGCTGATGTAATGCAAGTTTCTAAAATCAAGTTACTTTGAGAATAAAAGATTAACTTATGTGCTTTAAGAATATAAAATTCACCTTAGTAAATGTAGCGGATTATGCTATGTGCACATATATATCCATACAAACCTTTATGTTTTGTTTTGTTTGTAAATTGGAAGAATATAATGCCTGAAGAAAACTGCATATGCTTAATAATGTGTATTTTAATTAGTCAAACTAAAAGTTAACTTGCTCTTGATAGTAACTGATGTAGCAAATGGACTACAAGCTTGAAAAATCTTAAAAGATCTTACAACTCATATTGAACAGTAACCATGTTTTTAGTACCTTCAAATATTATGAAAAATTGATGCTTGTTTAATTCATAGTATCTTTAATTTCTATACATGGTGAGTTTTATGCAATGATGTTGTCTCATGATAACTAGAGAGTTTCTTCAAAAGAGGTTTAACGATGAGTAGAAAGAAAAAAGAAAAGGAGAAAATGGAGCCTCCTCCAAACCCTTCTATCAAAACCCTATCATCTTCAAAACCAATTATCACCTAGTCCCAAGCGGCCCAAAACAAACTTGTAGAGAAAGAACCATCCTCCCAGTAATCCCTGGAAGAATCATCACCAAAATTATCCCTATTAGATGACGTTATGTATCAATGTGTCCAAGAATGGATACTAAACCTCAAGGATTCACAGGATTTAGAGGCCTTACAAGAAATCTATGCTAGCATCCCAGAATTAGGTGCCCCATTTAGAATAGAAGCCTCATCCTCTAAGGGTAAAGAAAAGGAAGCAATGCCTTCCAAAATGATTTCAAAACAATCAATTGGAAAAATTTCTATTACAAAAATGAGAGTAACCACCTCCACTTATTTTCCTCAAAAGGGAACAAGGGAAGCTATTTCCAAATCTATTTCAAAACCAACTACTGAGTATTTTCAAAAACAACAAAGTCAGATAGTTACAATTGGTGAAAATGGATTTTTTTTATCAGAATCCCTATTTGGAAACTCAAAAACTTTTTGGCAAAAGTTTCTTTTGTAGGCCTATTTCCCATTCAAAAACACCACAATACTATCATAGTATTCTGGAGATTACAAGCAATGTTGAATTCAAACACTTCCTTTATCCAAAATCATCAAAGATAGTTTTCAACTACTAAATCCATAAATTCATATCTCCAGTAGACTAGGGAAATGATCTTTCCAAACTACTGACCTTTCTAGTCAGTATTACATCTTCTATCCCACATTGTACAACATATAACTATTGGGATTATTACCATGCATGTTTTAATGCATTCCTTATCGAGAACAAAGATAACCAACATTCTTGGTTATTTTTCTTTGTTAATAAATATATTAATTTGTCTCGATTTCCATCTTGGTTTTCTAAATGGTGGAAATTATTTGAAAACTATCATTCTATTCTTATTTCTCCTGTAAAGTAAAGTTATGAATCCTTTCAGAAGCATTAGAAACCTTCATTATAGGAACCTAGATTCCTTTCTCTGTGTATATTCTATTCAAATTTTATCTTCCTTAGGTATGTCAATGAGTCTTAAAACCTGTTACAATTGAGGAAATCACCATTACCTGTTCATCTCAAATCAAATGGTGGTCGTCACTTACAATCCCTAAAACTTTATTACATCCAGTTGTTGAAAAATGTCTTATACAAAACGGTCACAAAGAACCAAGTGAATGAACTCCAAGCATTTTCACTTCTATTAGCACAAAAGGCACATAAAAATGCCTTAATTTCTCAAGAAAAATCCCAAGAAGAACTTCTAGAAATCATCAAGAAATTATCACAAGGATCTTCTCGTTCTGGAGTGAAGAAAGAAGAAAAAGATTCAGATGAGACTCAATTACCCTATGAAACAATCTCACCATAATGTAAAGCTTCGTTAGCTGATCTAATAAACTTAGATACGGCTAATGAAGATATCCTATTTTGTATTGGCAAAGCCCTTCCATAAAAATATTAATGGGCTTACGAGTCCTTTTACTTATTGGGCCTATGTGTCTATATTACTTTAGGCCTACGAGTCCATTTATTATTAATTTAGGCCTATGAGTCCATTTACTATTACCTTAGGCCTGCGTGTCCATTTACTATTTCCTTGGGCCTACGAGTCCATTTGTTTCATTAGGGCCTACGTGTCCATTAAATTTATTACAGGTTAAAAGCCCATTTATTTCTAAAGGCTCATTCAACGACCCATCTAAAATTCTTTAGAAGTAATTACTATTGTTTTCACATAAGAAGACAAAGCGGAAAATGGTGCTGACAATGCATTGTTAATTTCACCCAAATAGTACCGACAAAGAACTATTCATCAAACAGTATTCACCTGTCTGGATGTCGCAATAGCTACTATTCAGCACAATAAGGCATCTCTAATAGCACCTGATGGCAGACAAACTATTGTTCACAACACAGTAGTCAAACTTCCAAAAGTATCAAGTGCTAGACAAAAGAACTATTCATTGAATAGTAATAGCATTTCCACATAGTGCATCACTCGGTTATAAAAGATGAGCTCTTATTCAGAAAGGGGATCATTTCCACACCGTTCTTATATTCTCTCATACTCTTCCACACCTACTACCTCTCTGATAATAGTTTTGATTTGTAACCTTGTTTTATAATTTATAAGTAAGTTTAAGTTTATTTATTTTGTTGTTTTGTTTAAATAAATTTTGTATATTGATTGTAAATTAATATGGCTGACTAAGCCTCCTAATCTATCAATATAGTATGTTTCTTTGTTAAAAATGTAATCTTATTGTTTAGTATTACCTTTGCAATTAACTCCCTAGATTCTTGGTGCACTTATGGTATCAGAGCCATGGGGTGTTCTAAGTTATTTAAATACATGCTTTAGTTAACATTCTTAAGTATTGTTTGAAACTTGGATAATAATATATATGACTTTGTGACTTGCTATATGATAATGAGTAAGGTTGTTGCATTTATGCATTCGATCCTGACGAAGGATTGTAAGTCTTGTTGTTAAGCTATGTGTTGGCATTTGAAGGGAAATAATACCATATACCTGTCTAATAAACGACCTATTTAATTATGAGCTGAAGAAATTCATAAATATTATATGAAAATATAAAACAAGAAATTCATGTTAAATGTTTTATGTACGATAACTTAGCATATTTCCATAACTTAATCCCATGTCTATAATACATGTATCTTGATAGTTAGTAGTAGACATCAATTTTGAAGATTAAGATTCTTGTTTAACATTTAAAGATATTATATTGATGATTATTTTCTTGCCATATTTTACAAATTGTTTAATTTTTTTTAAACATGTCTAATTTAAAATTTCCTACATCTTTCCATGTATTATCAAAATCATCATCTTCTTCTTCAAAGAACAAAGATATCATTAATATTGATGAATTCACTATTGAAAAATTTTCAAAACTAATTGATCACTAGAAGATACCAAAGGTCAACAGAGATCAAATTTATAAATCAAAGATGATGAATCTTTTTAAAACTGATTACATCATTAAAACTGAGGAAAGGAACATTCAACTTTCTTCACCTTTTGAAACTATACAATTATTTTCAAAAGCATCATTACAAAAACATTTTGAAAAAGGTTTCAAATATGTTCATATCGGATTAGTTCAAGTTTGACTAAGACCTTTAACCAGAGATGGTTTATCATCAACAATTCTAGTTGTTCTTAGGGACGCTAGACTTATAGATTTCAAGGATTCTTTATTAGAAAAAATTGAAATGAGCCTAGGACTAGGTCCAATTTCATTTGATTGTTTTCCTAATTTCTTAGTTTCCTTAAGTGACCCACACATATTAAAGTCGCTTACATTACAGATCCAAACCCATAACTCTAGAATACTACCAGGAGCAATCACAGTAGCCTTAATTTATAGGGTTCATTATAAAGCTATGATGTCTGCTTGGGATACCAGACACATTCAATAATCAAAAAAGGGAGAAACCATTCTCCTACAAACAGATCTATCTAAGTCTAATATAACAATTCCCAAAACTATTACTTGGAGCCAATTAGTATTTCCAAATAGATGGCTTCTTAAAGGTGTGACTCAGCCAGAGTCTGAACCTAATCAAACTTTAGAACCTATCCAAAATACAGAACTTAGGGAAATTATATCATATAAAGATGGTAGTGTCGAACTTACCTTTGAAAGGTCTACCAGTTTGAGATATTCTTCTAGTATCTTTAACTTTTCATCTGTGGATTTACCACTCAAACCCAAACCTAGGTCCTCTACTTCAGATATCCCTAGGGGAAAACTTAAAGCTATAGACTTTAGTATACCAGTACCCAGACCGATCTACACTGTTGACAAAACTTCTGAGATGAGCAATTCACCTTAGATATCTCCTCTTTTATCACCAACTCAGTCCCAAGCTCCAACTATACTAGCTAATACCAACGAGTTAAATGTACTAATAGTAGAGCAAACAATTTTAGACATAGAAATCCAACGTCTTGATATAGATGCTCCCTGTAACAAAAAACTAAAAAAAATGGTTTTTAGACACATACCTAGAAAATTCTAGAGCTAGTATCCTTAGAAAACATGCTAGATATGTTAAAGAACAACAACAAAATATTTTATTTCTTGAATGGTTTAAAATATATATAGAAACCAAAGGGTATGACATTCCATTCATACTGTCCAAATGGAACAATAAATTCCATTTATATAGATGTTTTGGTTCGATCTAGATTTGCGAGAAACCTGACTTCATATCAAATTTTGAGAATATTGATGAATAATGGAGTTGTTAAAGAAGGTTTTTTTATTAGGAATAGGGTACCTAATCCATTTTAAGGACTTGTTAAAAGGTTTGTAGTTGATGACCAATCGTGGTGTTCCTCTTTCAATCTCAGCTAAATTTTTGACATAGAAAGCCGTACAACTCCACGACAATCTAGATGATGATACCAACTTCTTAGATAAGAGATCGTTGATCTATTTTCTACAAAATAGTTCAAGGTTACTATTCATCTGAATAGGCCTTGCGTTTGTAGGAATATCTCTTTCATAAAACGTGGTTCATATGTTAAATCTACCATATGTTCCTTCCTATCCCAGAAAGCACTAGGTAAGTTAGAGAGGTATATAGAATGATAAGATCACATGATTAATAAACAACCATATTATGTTGATAGATTAAGCGACTTAGTTGGCCATAAGTCTTACAAACAATATATATATATATATATATATATATATATTAAAATAAAACAAATTAATAAACAAACTATACAAACTTAAGAATTAAACTTGTATAAACTAAATAATAAACAAGAAGATTAAAGGAAAATTAAGATAGGCTTGGAGGAAAGAATAAGAATGCTTGTAGGGGTAAAAATAAGACTTGATTTTGAATGGGGAGGAGCTCTCCTTTTATAGCCAAAATTGACACTGTTGGAGATGCTTGCACTATTTATGAACAAAGTTTTGTCTCCAACTTTTTACTATAGAAGATGTTGTTACTGTTTGATGAACAATGTTTTGTCTGACACCTTTTACTGGAGGATATGCTTTCACTGTTGTTGGAATAGTGTGTTTTCGGCCACTTCTGTTGCCATTTTGTCTTTGGTGTTGACTCAATAGTGTTGACTGTTGATGTATTAGTGACGTTCTATTGATGTCACCTAGATGCTGATATTGTGGTGACATTTTGCTGATGTCACCGTGATGCTGATGTCTTAGTGACATTTTATTGACCTCACTATGATGGGCAGTTAACCCTTTTGAGGCCCTATGTATTGGGCTTTTAAATTTTACAATAAATGGGCTTTTAACCCTGATACAAGTAAATGGGCTTCTATCCTAATACAACTTTTAAGGCCCAACGGCTATTTTACATGAATAAGGCCCAAAGGCTATTTTACATGGGTTTTGAAGCTATCCATTTTTGAAGTGGATCCCAAATAGTCTTCCTTGTCTTTCCCAGAGGTGATGAATTGTTTGGTGAAGAGTCGTCAGACGTTTTTCCAAGAAGATCATGTTTTGTCTTTTGATAGTTGTTGATGTTGGATTGGTTGAAGCTTTTCATGCCATTCTTTCTCTGGTGGTTTTGAAATTGTCTTGGGTACATTGGGAGTTGTCAACCATTTGATATTCATAATTATTGGGTCATATATTTGTCTTAAGGACAATGGATATACCCAAGGAAGGTATGGTTTTTCAGAAAAGATACACAAGGTTGTGGATCTTGTTTCACTCCTTTTGGGTTTAAAAAGTGTTTTGAATAATTGATATCTTGCTTGGATTCTTGGTTGGGATCGAAAGGACTTCCACCAGTGGGTATGCATCCAAAGCATTTTAATATGAAAATAGAATATGTATAATATGCAATATCCTAGGTTTTAGATTAAAGGGGTACTTAACCACCTTCGTTTATGATTCCAAAAATGGAAGTTTTGAGGATTGGATGAATCCAAAATACTTTGATAGTATTCTAGGGTTTTGGTTAGTTTCCAAGTTCTATAGAACCAAAATTTGAGAATATTTTGTAAGGAATTCTTGTTATGGAATCCTTGTTTTGAAAATATTTTTTGTTTAGAAATATAAGGACTTTTGTTATGAAATCCTTGCATAACTGACATCATAATCTGAGTTCAAATATACTTAGTTGGTTTTGAAAAAGATTTTATCAAAGAAACATAAGGATTTTTGTTTTGAAATCTTTGTTTCACTGTTATATTAATTTGAGCAATTTTTAAAATGAACTCATATATTTTTTGAAAATATTTTGGAGAAGATGGTTCTCCTTTTTCCGTTTCAGAGATTATTTTGGAAGAAGATTCTTCCTTTGAGATATAAGGATTTCTGTTACAAAACCCTTATTGGTATTATGAGTAGTTTTTCAAAATATACTCAGATGATTTTGAGAAATGTTTTAGAGACAACTCTTTTTCTCTGATGTAGAGATAATATTAGAAGAGGAGGAAAATCCTTCCTTTTCTATTTTAATAAATTCAGAAGTTATACCTATGGAGGTTGACGCCTTTAACTATATTAAGATCAAATATGTTTAATAAATTAGTTTGATTATGAAATTTGGCAACGAGTTTTCCTTTGATAAATTCTATATTAAGATCAAATATGTTTAATATAGCTTTCCATTTTGTAGAAATCTATTTTGAGGCAAGATTTTAAATTTATTTTGGTAAATCCAAATCAATCCGTAATAAAAAGGTTTTGTCAGATTGAAGTTTGATAATACGCAAAACTTTTGTAGGAAAGGAATTTTACTTATGACCAGAGGTGTTCTGGTCAATCAACTTCTTCTTCCTCGGGTAAAAATGATTTCTTTTACTACTGTAAAAGAAAGTTTTGGAACATTTTATATCATCGACAAAAATAATGCAAAGTTTTGAGGATAGTTTTGAAATAGTTTTTTCAAACTCAGAAGGTGTATATTTTAAATTGAAGAGTATATCATTCCATTCATATTGTCCAAATGGAACAGTGAATGCAATTATACATTGATAATTTGGCACAAACTAAATTTGCCAAAACTTATGTTTCGAAAACATGCATGGAAAATGCAGTTGGAGTTTTATATCTTTTTTCTTGGAAGTTTGGTTTACAAGCTTCTTTTAGGTAAAAGTTTTGATATATAGAAATTCTTTGTTTTACAAAGTTTTCTTGTTTTGGTTCATCAAAATTAGAATCAGTTATGACTAATTTACTAATTGGATAATTTTGATTAATAGAAGAGTATTTGGTACAAGCTTTGATAAGAGTCAAATTATTGCATTTTTGTTATAATTTAAATGGTGATATTTGTGTGAAAATTACGTTTATTTGATTATTTAATCCACAAATGTCATTTCACGGGTATTTCGTGTTTAAAGTGCAATTGCAGGTAAAATCATGATTATGGAGAAGTTTGGGACAAATTTCAATGACCGGGATTGAGTGCAAATAAAAAGAAAACAAAATTTCAAAATTTGGAAGTTCGCCGCCGGCGAGAATATTCCCGCCGCCGGCGAAAACCTTACTGAGAAAATGTTGAAAATCATGCAGGGAGCACGGATTTTGGCAAAACAATCTCGCCGCCGGCCACAATAATCCCGCCGCCGGCGAGATTTAGCGGAACCGAAATCGTAAGTTTTCCAGAAATCTCGCCGCGGCGAGAATAACTTCGCCGCCGGCAAGTTTCGTTCGAAAACACATTTTTATGCTGTTTTGTTCCAAAATTTCCCTCCAAAACCCTAGATCTATATATACATTATGATGGAGAAGGAGGGGACGGTAGAAAGCAGAGTTCAAAGGCATTTTTGGAGGAGAGAAAGAAATTTTGGAGAAACTTGAAGGATCTTCACCATTGATGCTACCAAGTCTTCATCTTCTAGAGTTTTTCATCTCTTCTCCTTAGTTTTTATATTCTGCAATTTATTCAGTTTTATTATTAATGGATTCAATTGAAATAATGGTTGTTCGTATTTCCGTTATGAACTAATTCATTTTTGCTAAGGCTATGATGTAGTTAGATCAAGGAAATCTGATTTCTTTTGTTATGGTTATATGAATTTATTGTTTTCAAGTCGAGTATTTATTTCCATGCTTAATGCTTTTAAATTTCTGATCAAGATTTAGATGATTTGTTGCATTATATTGAGACCGAGAGGAGATGTGTAATGAATGCTTCTTGTGATAAATACCGTATGTTGAATGCGAGTTTGACACCTAATGCATGATGTATGTGCTTATTCCAGAAATTCCATAAATCGTAATGTGCTTATTTGTGATTAAATCTTCATAGAAATATAGTCGGTTTTCATAGATAAGTAATTCTAATATAACTTGAGAAAGAGTATTAGATAAGTTTGGGTTTTTCAACCATCACTTTTAGCTTTGATTTTTATATAACATGACTTGAAATCGGATTGAATTGATTTAGCGAAATCAAATGCCTTAGCATTTTTAATCATTAGTGAACAACATTTAATTTTGTTATTCGTGTTTAGTTTTATGTTAATTTTCTTTTTAAACAATTTCAACAATTCAGTTTTCAAATAAAATTAGGGTTAGTCAATTTCGGTACTTAGTAACGCCATTCCTTGTGGGTTCGATATCCGTACTTTTGTACACTTTATTACTTGAACGATTCGTACACTTGCGAAAATAAGCATCAAGCTTCAAACTTAGATGTTTTAATGGGAAGAGTAGAGAACTTTTGGAGAGTTATTTTTCTCAAGTTTTGATTTATGGAGTTTCTTGGTGACTGGACAGTATGTTTAGGTATGGCCCTTCTTGCCACATCTGTAGCAAGTGATTATTTTTGAAGAGGCTCCTAGATATTTGGGAGATCTCTTGTATGGTTTTTAATTTTTTTTGCTACTGTAAAGTGTATAGCATCATTTTTCTTCCCTAAGGGAATCGTTGAACTTTTTATAGTAAGAACTAAGTTCTTTCTGTATATCAGACATTTCTCTCTTGAGTTGGTTTTGTAACTTCAAGTCTGTACAAATTTGAAGTCTTTGGTTATGAGTGAAACTAATCAATTCCTCGTAAGTGAGTTAATCATAAGGGATTATATATTTTCCAATTGTTTCATGGATTTTGTTACTAACTTCCTCTCCTAGGAGTTTAGGAAGCCTTGCTGGGAACTTCTCTTTCCAGTAAGGTCGGTTAAAGTCTTCTGTTAGCATAACTCTATTGAGGAAGGTTGTTTTATACCAGTGAAAATCACAAAATTTTGAACACCAAAATTTTAAAAGGAGCTCAGTATTTTGATCCTTTATATGTGAGGAGTCACCCAAAAAAATGCAGTGATATCATAGACAACAAAGCGGGTACTACATTTTGAATAACTTTTCTGTGATGATCAAGAATGGGTTCACCATTCTCTCTAGTTTGGATAGCACCTAAGATATCCAATTTTTGTTTCTTGGTAAGATGGAAATCCTACCATCCTTTTAGTTGGCCTGAGAAGCCAGTTATGAGGAGTTCAACAACTATTCTGTCTAAAGTTTCAGATTGGGTTTTATAAGCATTTGACATCATTGTCATTTGTTGTAATAGGTTTAAGATTTGTACATCCTTCATGCCATAAATATTCCATTGATAGATGGATAAAGTATTATATCTATTTTGAATGGGTAGGTTTGGTTGGGTTCCTAAATTTGGGAACCTAGCTGGTATGATGCTCATTGGTTATATTTGTGGTACAACCTCAAGAGACGGTTCCTGAGATCTAGTTTTGTTAGAGGTATTGGCATCTTTGTGCAAGATACGAATACTCCTGTGATGTCTTATGTGACTTTGGAATACAAGCATCTAAGTATAAGATACTAGCATCTTGAAGAATGATTTGAGTAATATCATGGGATAGTGCCTAAAAGTTTTACTTATCAGAGATAGTGGTATTCATTTTCAAGGTATCAATACTCTGAGGTGATATGTGTGCTTCTTCTGGCGCTATAAAGTTAGAGCTAGTTAGCTCATACTCATTTTTCCAGTGTGAATTTTCAGGAGACGGTTCTTGAAATGATTTAAAGGTATTAGGGTCTGTTTGTGAGATGATGCTAATATTCTCTAGTGTTTTATGGTTTTTTGAAATATCAGCAGGTAAGATGCTAATAATTGGTTCAACTGGTTATATGTTTTCACATTCATCATTCAGTAATCTATCGAAATCTTCTTCTGAGATTTCTCTAGTATTGATTTCTAAAAAGGTTTTGGTTGTGCTAGCTATTAAGTTAACAGTTCTAATAGAGTTTTCTACATTAACCGTTTTAGGTTTAGCTATAATGACTAATGGTGTTTCCACTAAGCTAACATGTTTAGGGCTATCTATAGTGACTGGTAATGTTTCAACTAAGCTAACTGGTCCAAGGTTAACTATAGTGACTGGTGATGTTTTCACTAAGCTAACTGGTTCAGGGTTAACTAAAGTGACTAGACTAGTTTAGGGTTAACAAGAGTGTCTGGTGATGTTTCTGCTAGGCTAACTGGTTCAAAGTTTATCTTTTTGATAAATTTTTCTAGTTTTGGGTCAATTTTGAAAGAGAATGGTTGATCTTTGGTTTCTAGAACTATAGATGTAACTATAGGTTCTGGTGATAATATAACTACAACTATATGGTCAATTATAAGTTCAGGTGATAATGTTTCTCGAACTATAGGGTTGACTATAGGTTTTGGTGATAATCTTTTGGTGGTTCTGGTTTTGAAAGGAAATTCTATCTTGTTTTCATTATAATTAAATTTCAAACCAATCAAGGAATAATATGTTTTGTTGTTTTTCTTTGAGAAACCTAGCAAATTTTCTAAACGCACTTTCCCTAGTGCTTTTGGAGTATGATTTCGAAAACCATTTTTTGATATGTTTTTTTGGAGGAATATATAAATCAGGATGTAGGGTTTCTATGTCTAATAATTCAAATTCCTTTTCATAAGATAGCATTGAAAATGTTTATGATGAAAGAGGTGATTGATTCATCTCCTAGTTTCGTCCTAAGGTGAAAAACCTAGGTTGGGTTTTGGAAGGAAGAGATGTTTGGATATCTCTTTCTTTGTTTTTGTCATAAATATTTTGAAATGCTTTTTTTGGTGCTTGTTCATCACCAGTTTTGGAGTTTGTAGCTTTTAGCTATTTTTTTAGGAGAGCTTTAGCCCATTCTATTTTGTTTGATAAGTCAGAAAAGACCTTTTCATCTCTTTCTATTATTTTTATAGAACAATCTCTTCTAGAAGATTTCTGGTTTTTGAAATAAGCTTTTGTACTACCAATTTTTAAAGGTTTTTGGATTTCTTTAAAAGTGTTTTAGTATTCAAGAGAGTTTTGTAGATCGAAAAGATTTTGTTTGAAAGTGGATTGGTTATCTCTCTCATTGTTTTTATATGAATCACAAATTGATTCATTGTTTTGATAAGAATAAAAAGAAGTTACAGATATAGAATCAACAAAATTATTATCAAAAGAAACATATCTGATGACTCTATGAAAGTAGAGTTATTTGCGCACTTTTTTACTTATTATTTATTTATTTTATTTAATAAATAGTATTTTTGAGATAAAAAATATTAAAATATAAATTTTTTAGTGAAAAGAGGTGAAGATAAAAATTTTGGGATTTTTCTGGATTTTTATGAATTTTTAACAAGGATCAATCAGGAGCCGCCACATGGCTTGCCACATAAGTAGAGAAGCTGACCACGCAAGCCACGTAAGCATGGAGAATGAATCCCATTATGTCGTATGTTAGGAGGATGAAATACGTGCCACGTGTTAGCACGATGTTAAATCCGAGTTCAAAAATTGGTCAACGTACCATGCCACTTGTCCACGCCATCTATCTCCAAGAATTAAGTCACACTACGTGTCGCTAACTCAGTGAGAGTTGCATCTGACCGATCTCCCCTGCCACGCGCCGCTCCTAGATTCACCTAGTGAATTTCTGATGCCATGTGTCACATTGTGATTGGCTGGAACTGTCAGTTTTACTTATTTTGATCGTAGTTGATCTGAAACTGATCTAACGGTCCAGATTGCACTTGAGATTTATTTAAACCCCTAATCACTCCATAAACCCTCATTGGCCTCCATTTGCATAATTTTGGTCAATTTTTGGAGCTAAAAGAAGAGAAAAATACAGAAAAATTCAAGAAAAGACACAATTTTGGTGGAGATTCAAGAGGAGATTAATTCTACAATTGAAGAGATTGATTGTATTTCTTTTTCTACTCCTTTCTTAATCAATTTTTATGTTATTCTTTATGAAAAACATAAGCTTTATGAACACAATTATGTGTAATTAATTTATTAATCTAGGAATTTTATGAACCCAATTTTCAACATGTGATGATCTAATATTTTACCTAAATTATAATATTAATTTAATTATATTATTTAATCTGATTTTTATGCTATTAATTGTTTGGCCAAAAATTTATCTATACATGCAACAAAATAGATTTGATAGAATTATTTAATTGTTTGTCTTAATTAAATAACATGTATAGTTTCTATAGAGAGATGTATGACTCTTATGTATGTGATCCATAACTGATGAACTTAATGAATTGTATGCAATTTAATTAGCATGAGAGTATGATTAAATTAATTACTATATAGTGTGTAGTTTACTTGAGAGAGGAATGTATGCTAGGTTAGATTCAATTGATCATGTAATTAATTAATAATTATATTGAGGGTATTTTAGTGATTCACATGTTTAGAAAATTGGGGGATTAAGTATTCCTAGATATTTTCTCGTATATCTTTTTAGTTATCAAATTTGATTTAATTAATTATTGTTATTTACTTTTAGTTATTTTAATTTTGCTTCATTAAAATGTAAAAACACAAAAAAAATTGATTTTTTTTTTATGTTTTAAAATTTAGTTTCTAATAAAATAATATTCATGTAAACGATCTTTTCTTATCATTATATTACTTGTTGTGATATATATACTTGTGTATTCATTGCACACACTTCGTGTGTGACAATCAAGTTTTTGGCGCCGTTGTCGGGTATTATAAATATTATAAATTAATAAAAAAAAATATTATTATTTTGTTTTATTTATTATTTATTTTTAATTTAGACACATCATTTAGTACTATTAGAAGCATAGAATAGAAAATGGCTAGCAATAATTATCGATAGTCAATTGACGGAATGGTAGCCAAAAGAAGAGTAGGTGGACTGCATGAGGTAAATGATATCATGGCACTTATAACTCAAGTGTCCTCTTTGTTAAATCTTTTGATTTTTCAAAACTCACCAGTGAGTATAAACCAGGTCCAAGATTCAATTGTGACTTGTGTGTTTTGTAATGGAGCCCATTTGTTTGATAATTGTCCACATAATCATGAATCAGTCTTCTATAGGTAATGTGAATCAAAATAATAATTCATACTCAAACACATATAACCTAGGATGGAGACAATATCCAAATTTCTCTTGGAATAACAAAAATAAAGGTAATAATCAATTCAACAATCAATCATTTCCACCACCTAGTTTTGAACAACCACAATAATTACAAGCCCAAGAAAATAATCCACCTACTGAGGACAATACAAATGCCTTAATGATGATAATGAAAGATTTCATCCAATCATTTAATACAAAAGTGTCAACTCAAGAGGCTTCAATTCAAAATTTGAAGAACCAAATGGGGAAACTTACTCAGGCTATAAGTCAAAGGCCTCAAGGTAACCTTCCAAGTGACAAAATTGTAAACCCAAGAAGAGAAGGTGAGGATTATTGTAAATCATTAGCCTTAAGGAGTGGTAAAACTTTAGAGCAAGAAAATAAGACTAAAAAGGATAAGGAGGAACATGGGACCTAAAAGGTTAAGGAGGAACTAGAAACTAAAAAAGAGGAGGAGGAATTAGAGGATAAAGTGAGTAATGAAAAGGAAATAATTCAATCAAAAAAGAGCAACCTTTACAAACCCACTATTCCTTTCCCTCAAAGACTGCAAAATAAAAAGTTAGATATGCATTTTTCAAAATTTCTAGAAGTCTTCAAGAAGTTACAGGTAAACATATCATTTGCAGATGCACTTGAACAAATGCCTTCTTATGCCAAATTTCTAAAGGACATCTTATCTAAGAAGATGAGGCTTGGATATAATAAAATAATAACCTTAATTGAAGGTTGTAGTAGCATCCTTGCTAGAAAACTACCACAAAAATTGAAAGATCTAGATAGTTTTGACATTCCCTGTACAATTGGGAACATCCATTTTGAGAAAGCATTATGTGAATTGGATTCTAGCATTAACTTTCTGTCATTATTAGTCTTCAAGAGATTAGGGGTTGGTAAAACCAAACCCACTTTAGTAACATTACAAATAGCAGATAGATCAATTAAGAGAACTCGGGGTATGGTAGAAGATTTGCTATTAAAAGTAGAAAATTCATCTTTCCGGTGAACTTCATTGTGCTAGACATGTAAGAGGATCGTGACATTCCTATCATACTTGGTCATCTATTCTTAGAAATCAAAAGAGCACTCATTGATGTACAAAAAGGTGAACTTACAATGAAAGTGCAAGATGAACAAGTAATGTTTCAAGTTTTTAAAGCATTAGAACCCCCTGACATTGATAGTGTAAATGAATGCTTAAGGATAAATGTTACTAAATGTGGGGACAACTTAAAAGAATATATTGAGTCACCCACACTTAAGACAATTACATGTGATGCTATGATCAAGACATAAACTTACCAGAAAACAGCTAAACCTATTTTAACTTTGAAAGTATGGCATCAAAGGTTGACATTGTAGATTGTGTGAAATTTTTGGAGGATTCACTAGGCCATGTGATAGCTCTACCAATTATGGAGAATTTTGAGATAGGATCAAAGCTCAAAACATCAATTGAAGAGCCACCAGTTTAAACCTTACACTTTTACCTTTCCACTCTCAGTCAAGTATGAAAGTGAAAGAGTCTAATGGAGAGGTGAGAAAGTTGTTAGAAATACATAAATTGGATGAGTTATGGTGAAATGTTTATAAGAATGCCAAAAATTTCAAAAAGAAAATAAAAATATGGCATAAGAAGAGAATAGAGCATCGTGTTTGCAAGTCAGGACATAAAGTATGTAAACTCAAAAGTAAATAGACATAAAAGGATGTGCCTTAGGACTTGATATGATCGTCTAGTCAAGGACGTTAAACGTGACACTAGTTAATTGGCAAGCCAACGTTATTTTATTTATATTTTCATTGTTTTTTTATAGTGAATAAATGTGGACAACAATGGTGCAACAAGAATTAGCATTTTAACAACAGATGTGGTGTGCCAAGACTAAAGGAGTTTTCTTTCGTTTTACTTTTTCATATTTATATGTGCACATTGGGAAAATGTGTAATTTAAGTTTGGGGGAGGGAACTTCATTCTCTACATTAGTATTTAGTATGCATTTTTAATTTTTAGGTTGTTTTTAATCATGATTTGGGTAGAAATTGATAAATATATGGAAACTAAATGCATGCATGCTTGATATAAAACATATGAACTCAATGATAAAAATTGGTTGTCATGACTAGGATAAAAAAAAATGTAACATATTTGTTAAGATACTTACATTAATCATGTGATATGTTTGCTAGTTTTGATTTTATAGATTTAACTTCTTACGCACATGTTCATGATTCATTTTGGTGTGCTTATTGAGAGAAAATTTGTAGTGAGTTATGCAAGTTGATGAGATCTACCAGGTTTTAGAATCAATTTGATCATTTCTTGAGGCGAAATCCTAAATAGTATTTAGCAAGAGAAATGATTTAGGCCTTATTTAGATCAATTGAGCCTTTCAAGCTAACCATTGTTAATATCTTTAGTCACCCATTTGAGCCTAACAAAGAACCTTTCATATCTTTTAACCGCATTTATTTCCTAACTAATAAGTATTACCTTTACCCTTGCACCTTTAGCTTGTATCAAAGAAAAAAAATGAAATCATGTGTTATGTTATAGCATAAGGTGAAACGTAATGTACTCTATAAAAAACAGAGAAAAAAGAAAGAAAAATAAAAACTCACCACACAATTATCCCTCTAAAGAAAAGAAAATAGAATTGAAAATAAATTTGCGGGTGTTATGAAGTTACAAAAAAAATGTGAAAAAAAAGAATATTAAAATAATGACAAAAGAATGTGCACTTAAATATCAAGTAAAAGCTCAATTGCAGTTAAAAAGTATACGATGAATAAAAAAAGCTAAGATGTGGAAAGAGCCTAAATGTCTTCATTTATCAACCCCTTACCTAAGCCTTACATTACAACCATGTAAAGTCCTTTTTGATCGTTAGCTAAGTGAATATTTATATTAGTGGAGAGGGATGTGAAAAATAGATTTATGAGACTTGTTCTAAGATTGAATTGATTAGCATGCTCATATAGGTTGATTTCATGAATGCATTGGATGATATCATGTGCAACATTGAAATATAAACATTACAATACACACGAATCAATTTGTCAAAAACCTTGCATATCCTTGTATTGATGGAACATTGATTGATGAATATGTAAACCTCTTTATTATAGGATTGTATGACTTTGGAGAGGGATAGTTTTCGTGAAATATGCATGTACTAATAGAAGTATATTTATGAATATACTACGCAAGCTATTTTATTTAGTTATACTTAGTTTTACTTGAGCACAAGTAAAGAGTTAAATTTAGGGGTTTGATGACTCTATGAAAGTAGAATCATTAGCGCATTTTTTTACTTAATATTTACTTATTTTATTTAATAAATAGTATTTTTGGGATCAAAAGTATTAAAATATAAACTTTTTAGTGAAAAGGGGTGAAAATATAATTTTAGAATTTTTGTGATTTTTTTGCATTTTTCTGGATTTTTTATAAATTTTTAAGGCATAACCAATCAAGAGCTACCATGTGGCATGCCAAGCAAGTAGAGGAGCTAAATGGGCAAGCCACATGGATGCCATGCAAGCATAGAGAGCGAATCACGTTATATCGCAAGTAAGGAGGACGAAATGCATGGCACGTGTCAGCATGGCGTTCAATTTGAGTTCAAAAATTGGTCAACATGTCATGCCACATGTCACTGAATCAGTGAGCATTGACTCTGACTAGTATTTCCTGCCATGTGTCACTCCCTGATTCGCCAAGTGAATTTCTTATGCCACGTGTCATGCTATGATTGGCTAGAATTGTTTGTTTTGCTTCTTTTGATCGTAGCCCTTAATCTGTAGCTAATTTGATGATCTAGATCCCACCTGAGCTTTATTTAATCCTCTAATTACTCTATACACTCTAATTTCCCTCCATTAGCATAATTTTGGTCAATTTTTAGAGCTAAAAAGAAAGAAAAATACAGAAAAATTCAAAAGAGGATACAATTTTAGTGGAGATTCAAGAGAAGATTAATTCTACAATTCAAGAAATTGATTGTACTTCTTTTTCTACTCTTTTATTTATCAATTTTTATATCTTTCTTTATGAAAAATATGAGCTTTATGAACACAATTATGTGTAATTAATTTATTAATCTAGGGATCTTATGAACCCAATTTTTAACATGTGATGATCTAATATTTTACCCAAATTATAATATTAATTTAATTATATTATTTAATTTGATTTTTATGCTATTAATTGATTGGCCAACAATTTATCTATAGAGGCAATTAAATAGATTTGAGAGAATTATTTAATTTTTTGTCTTGATTAAATAACATGCATAGTTTCTAGGCAGAAATGTATGATTCTTATATATGTGATCCATAATTGGTGAACTTAATGAGTAGTATGCAATTTAATTGGCATGAGAGCTTGATTAAATTAATTACTATATAGTGTGTAATTTACTTGAGAGAGGAATACATGCTAGATTAGATTTAATTGATCATGTAATTAATTGATAATTATATTGGGGGGATTTTAACGATTTGCATGTTTAGAAAATTGAGGGATTAAGTATTCCTAGATATTTTCTCATATATCTTTTTAGTTACCAAATTTGATTTAATTAATTATTGTTATTTACTTTTAGTTATTTTAATTTTGCTTCATTAAAATGTAAAAACACAAAAAAAATTGATTTTATTTTTTTATGTTTTAAAAATTAGTTTCTAATAAAATAATCTCCATAGAAACGATCTTTTCTTATCATTATATTACTTGTTGCGATACATATATTTGCGTATTCATTGCACACACATCATGTGTCGTGATCAATATCAAAAAATGGTTTTCGAAAACATACTCTAAAATCGCTAGGGAAAGTGCCTTTAGAAAACACGCTAGGTATGTCCAAGAAAAACAACAAAACATATTATTCCTTGATTGGTTTGGAATTTATAATGAAAACAAAGGGATAGATTTTCCTTTCAAAACCAGAACCATCAAAGATTATCACCATAACCTATAGTCAACCCTATAGTTCTAGAAACATTATCACCTGAACTTATAAATAACCCTATAGTTCCAATTATATTATTACCAGAACCTATAGTTACGCTTATAGTTCTAAAAAGCATAGGTCAACCATTCCCTTTAAAAATTGACCCAAAATTGGAAAAATTTATCAAAATGCTAAAATTTGAACCAGTTAGCCTAGTAGAAATATCACGAGACACTTATATTGGGGGGATTTTAACGATTCGCATGTTTAGAAAATTGAGGGATTAAGTATTCCTAGATATTTTCTCATATATCTTTTTAGTTACCAAATTTGATTTAATTAATTATTGCTATTTACGTTTAGTTATTTTAATTTTGCTTCATTAAAATGTAAAAACACAAAAAAATTTGATTTTATTTTTTTATGTTTTAAAAATTAGTTTCTAATAAAATAATCTCCATGAAAACGATCTTTTCTTATCATTATATTACTTGTTGCGATACATATATTTGCGTATTCATTGCACACATTTCATGTGTCGCGATCAATATCAAAAAATGGTTTTCGAAAACATACTCTAAAATCGCTAGGGAAAGTGCCTTGAGAAAACACGCTAGGTATGTCCAAGAAAAACAACAAAACATATTATTCCTTGATTGGTTTGGAATTTATAATGAAAACAAAGGGATAGATTTTCCTTTCAAAACCAGAACCATCAAAGATTATCACCATAACCTATAGTCAACCCTATAGTTCTAGAAACATTATCACCTGAACTTATAATTAACCCTATAGTTTCAATTATATTATTACCAGAACCTATAGTTACGCTTATAGTTCTAAAAAGCATAGGTCAACCATTCCTTTTAAAAATTGACCCAAAATTGGAAAAATTTATCAAAATGCTAAAATTTGAACCAGTTAGCCTAGTAGAAATATCATGAGACACTCTAGTTAACCCTATACCAATTAGCTTAGTGGAAACCAGCCTAGTCACTTTAGTTAATCCTAAACCAGTTAGCTTAGTGAAAACATCACCAATCACTATAGTTAACCCTGGACTAGTTAGCTTAGTTGAAACATTACTAATCACTATAGATAGCCCTAAACTAGTTAGCTTAGTAGAAACACCATCAGTCACTATAGGTAAACCTAAAACGATTAATCTAGAAAACTCTACTAAAACTATTAGCTTAACAAATAGCACAACAAAAACCTTTTCAGAAATTAGTACTAAAGAAATCTCAGAAGAAGATTTTGATAGATTACTGAATGATGAATGGGAAAACATATCACCATTTGAACCAATTATTAGCATCTTACATGTTGATATTTTAGAAAACCATAAAACACTAAAGAATATTAGCATTATCTCACAAACGGACCCTAATACCTCTAAATCATTTCAGGAACCGTCTCCTAAAAAATCACACTAGCAAAATGAGTATGAGCTTACTAGCTCCAACTCTATAATGCCATAAGAAGCACACAAATCACCTTAGAGTATTGATATCTTGAAAATGGATACCACTATCTCTAATAAACAAAAATTTCAAGAATTATCCCTTGATATTACTCAAATCATTATTTAGGATGCTAGTATCTTATACTTAGATGCTTATATTCCAAAGTCACATAATACATCACAGAGTATTCATATCTTGCACAAAGATGATAGTACCTCTAACAAAAATGCATCTCAGGAACCATCTCTTAAGGTTGTAACACAAATATCACCAATAAGCATCATACTAGTTAGGTCCCCAGGTTTAGGAACCCAACCAAACCTACCCATTCAAAATAGATATAATGCTTCATCCATCTATCAATGGAATATTGATGGCATGAACGATGGACAAATCTTAAACCTATTACAACAAATGACTATGATGTCAAATGCTTATAAAACCCAGTCTGAAACTTCAGACAAAATAGTTGTTAAACTCCTCTTAGCTGGCTTCTTAGGCCAACTAAACAGATGGTGGGATTTCCATCTTACCAAGCAACAACAGTTGGAAATCTTAAGTGCTATCCAAACTAGAGAGAATGGTGTACCCATTCTCTATCATAACAGAAAAGTTATTCAAAATGTAGCATCTACACACATAAAGGATCAAAATACCGAGCTCCTTTCAAACCTTCAATGTTCAAAATTCTGTGATTTTCACTGGTACAAAACAACCTTCCTCAGCAAAGTTATGCTAAGAGAAGACTCTAACCAACCCTACTAGAAAGATAAGTTCCTAGCTGGACTTCCTAAACTCTTAGGAGAGAAAGTTAGAAACAAAATCCGTGAAAACAATTAGGAAATATATAATCCCTTATGATTAGCTCACTTACGGGGGTTTGATTAGTTTCACTCAAAACCAAGGACTTCAAATATGCAAAGACTTGAAGTTACAAAACCAACTCAAAAGAATAATGTCTGATATACGAAAGAACTAAGTTCTTACTGTAAACAATTCAACAATTCCCTTAGTGAAGAAAAATATTGCTATACACTTTGCAGTAGCAAAACAACTTCAAAACCATACAAGAGATCTCCCAAATATCTAGAAGCCTCTTCAAAAATAATCACTTGCTACAATTGTTGCAAGAAAGGCCATACCTCAACATACTGTCCAGTTTCCAAGAAACTCCAAAAATTAAAAATTGAGAAAAAAACTCTCCAAAAGGTCTCTACTCTTCCCATTAAAACATCTAAGTCTAAAGCTTGTACCGAAGACTCTTATGTTAATCAAAACTATCAAATTAGTAAATTAGTCATAACTGATTCTAATTCTGATGAACCAAAACAAGAAAACTTTGTAAAACAAAGAATTTCTATATGTCAAAACTTTTCCCTAAAAGAAGCTTGTAAACCAAACTTCCAAGAAAAAGATATAAAACTCCAATTGCATTTTTCATGCATGTTTTTAAAACATAAGTTTTGGCAAATTCAGTTTTTGCAAAATTACCAATGTATAACATCATTCATTGTTCCATTTGGACAGTATGAATGGACTGCTATACTCTTCCATTTAAATATGCACCTTCTGAGCTTCAAAAAAGTATTTTAAACTATCCTTAGAACATTACATTATTTATCTCAATGATATAAAATGTTTCAAAACTTTCTTTTACACCAGTAAAAGAAATCATTTTTACCCGAGGAAGAAGAAGTTGATTGACTCGAACACCTATGGTCACAAGTATAATTCCTTCCCTACAAAATTTTGCGTATCATCAAACTTTAATCTGACAAAAATTTTTTATTACTGATTGATTTGGAATTACCAAAGCAAATTTTAAATCTTGCCTCAAAATAGATTTTTACAAAATGGCAAGCTATATTAAATATCTTTGATCCTAATATAGAATTTATCAAAGGCAAACTCGTTGCCAAATTTCATAACCAAAATGATTTATTAAATCATAACCTTCTAAGGGTTGATTATAAATCAAAAATGGTGATTTTGAAAACCCTTCAAAATTCCCTTCAGAATATTAAAAATCAAAAATAGTTAGAGGCCCCAGCCTCTATAGGTATAACTTCTGAACTTATTAAAATAGAAAAGGAATGATTTTCCTCCTCTTCTAATATTATCCCTGCATCAGAAAAAGGAGAGTCATCTCCAAAACCTTTCTCAAAATCATCTAAGTATATTTTGAAAAACTACTCAGAATACCAACAAAGGTTTTGTAATAGAAATCCTTATATCTCAAAGGAATAATCTTCTTCCAAAATAATCTCTGAAATAGAGAAAGGAGAATCATCTTCTCCAAAATATTTTCAAAAAACATGTGAGTTCATTTTAAAAAATTGGTCAGATTAATATAACAATGAAATAGAGATTTCAAAACAAAAATCCTTATATTTCTCTGATAAAATATTTTTCAAAACCAATTGAGTATATTCCTACTCAGATTATTATGTGAGTTATGCAAGGATTTCATAACAAAATTATTTATATTTCTGAACAAAAAATATTTTCAAAACAAGGATTTCATAACAAGAATTTCTCACAAAATATTCTTGAATTTTGGTTCTATAGAACTTGGAACCTAACCAAAACCCTAGAATACTATCAGAGTATTTTGGATTCATCCAATCCTCAAAACTTCTATTTTTAGAATCATAAACCAAGGTGGTTAATACCTCTTTAATCCAAAACCTAGGATATTCCCCATTATGGATATTCTATTTTCATATTAAAATGCCTTGGATGCACACCCACTAGTGGAAGTCATTTCGATCCCTGCCAGGAATCCAAGCAAGATATCAATTATTCAAAACACTCTTTAAACCCAAGAGGAGCGAAACAAGATCCAAAACCTTGTGTATCTTTTCTACAAAACCATACCTTCCTTGGGTATATCCATTATCCTTAAGACAAATATATGAACCACGAATTATGAATATCAAATGGTGGACAACACCCAATGTTCCCAAGATAACTTCAAAACCCCAGAGAAAGAATGGCATGAAAAGCTTCAACCAATCCAACACCACCAACTATCAAAAGATAAAACAGGATCTTCACCAGACAATTCAACATCTTTGGGAAAGACAAGGAAGACTATTTGGGAATCACTTCAAAAATGGATAGCTTCAAAACCCATGTAAAACAACCTTTGGGCCTTATCCATGTAAAATGGCATTTAGGCCTTAAAAGTTATATTAGGGATAGAAGCCCATTTACTTGTAACATGGTTAAAAGGCCACTAAGCTATATCAGTGTTAAAAGCCAATTTATTGTAAAATTTAAGATCCAATACATAGGGCCTCAAAAGGGTTAACTACCCATCATAGTGACATCAACAAAACATCACTAAGACATCAGCATCATGGTGACATCAACAAAATGTCACTACAACATCAGTATCTAGGTGATATCAACAGAACGTCACTAATACATCAACAGTCGACACCAAAGACAAAATGGCAACAAAAGTGGCTGACAACATATTATTCAAGAAACAGTGCAAAGCATATCCTATTGTAAAAGATGTCAAACAAAATACTATTCATCAAATAGTAATGACATCTTTTACAATAAATATTTGACGATAAAACACTGTTCACAAATAGTGCATGCATCTCCAACAATGCCAATTTTGGCTATAAAAGGAGAGCTCCTCTCCATTCACAATCAAACCTTGTTTTAACACCTAGAAGCATTCTTATTCTTTCCTTCACACCTCTCTTAAATTTCCTTTAATCTTCTTATATATTATTTAGTTTATGCAAGTTTAATTCTTAAGTTTGTTTAGCTTGTTTATTAATTTATTTTATTTTAATATTAATATATATATATATTATTTGTAATATTTATATTCGATTAAATAGACTAATCTATCCATATATATATAAGGATTTGGGTTATATAACTATAACAACAAGATGTTTATATATAATATATATAAAGTATCGAAAAAAAGCCGATAGAGATTTAAGAGGTTAATATATATATTATATACAAAATAATGAAAAAAGTTGTTATATATATATAAGAAAACGGAAAAAGGATAGCCAAAAATATCAAAGAAGCAAATGCAGAGGAAGGAACGAAAAGCAGAGAGAACAGAGCGTGCATAGAACTCGAAAAAAATAAGTTTTTTTTGCGATTCAATTTTCTTTCAATTCCTCTCAGAAAATTATAGTAAATTCCTTTATGTTAAATTTAATTTTTAAAATGAATTATTTTTTCTTTATTCTAGGAAAAAGATGTAATTTAATTCTGAACTATACTTGATTTTTTATGTTAATTTAAATTATTTATCTTCATGTTTTCCTCATTTATTTTGAATTTAATGCTTCTAATTAATTAGCTATTAATTAGATGATTTTAGTCTTATGATTTACTATCAAAAGAGGGAATTATATGATAGATCCAGAATATTTCGGCATAAATAAGTATAGAGATCGAAAGACTTGCATGAACTTGTGTAGTATTAAAATCATTGGTCTTAATGCTTTCTTACTTTATTAAATTCTATACTCTTATGTAAATTAATTTAACAAGAATGTTTCTAATTGACCATCGAAAGAGGATTTTGGATTTTTTTTTAGAATGCTAACAAACAGAGATGATTAAATTCAATTAGCTAGATGAGTAAAACATAGTGAGAGATTAGGTGAAATCAATTTCCTAAAGTTTTCTTCCTATTAATTTGATCTTTGAACAGCATCTTTATTTTCTTTTGCATATTTTCTTTAAATTGATTTTATTTTAAATTTTAATTACAAGAATCTTAGTGATTTTTCTAGATAAAATTGAGATTGGTATAATTTTGGTACTTTTCAAAAATAAATTACTAAGATGATACTTTTCTTATCACTTTATTATAAAACTATGATATTATGCACTAGCAGTTTTGTACAAATTAAGTTTTTGGCACCATTGCCGAGGATTGATTTTTTCTTATTTTAACCAATATCGATACAAAGTAATCTTGGTTTTAATTTAGAATTATATTTTATTTTTATTTTTATTTTTATCTAGGTGTGTTTTTGACCATAGATGGGCCGTGCTAGAACTCGAAACATTATTCCTTTTGATCCGAAGATTGAAAGAACCTTTAAATCACGAAGAAAGAAGAAAGTACTAACCATGGTTGAAGAAGAACAGAATACACAGCCACGCGCCTTGATGGATTATGTAAGGCTAATTGTGAATGGCAACTACTTAGGTGTAAGATTCCAGACCATTAATGCCTATAATTTTTAGCTCAAACCTATGTTAATCAGCCTGGTGCAAGAAGCCCAATTTAGAGGATCACCACTTAATGATCCCAATATTCATTTAACAATGTTTTTGGAGATTTGTGACACTATAAAGACGAATGATGTTACTGAAGACACCATTAGACTGATATTGTTTCCTTTTTCATTGAGAGAAAAGGCCAGAGGTTAGCTCCAATATCTACAACTGGGAAGAATCACTACTTGGCAAGGCATGGCAGAAAAGTTTCTTGCTAAATTCTTTCCACCTGTAAAAACCACCCAACTTAGTAGTGAGATTGGTCAATTCAAGAAAAATGATTTTGAGATACTCTATGAAGCATGGGAAAGGTATAAAGATATTATTTTGTGTTTCCCTCAACATGGATTTCCAGATTGGTTGCAAGTTTAGATGTTCTATAATGGGTTTAATGGGAAAACTAGAACTATAGTTGATGTTGCTTCTGGTGAAACTTTGATGTCAAAGATAGCTGAAGGTGCTACTTCTCTTTTGGAGTAAATGGCCTCAAACAACTATCAATGACCAACTGAAAGATCCATGGCTAAGAAAACTACTGGGATTCATGAATTGGAGTTGTTTGCTGCCCTTTTAGCTTAAGTAGTTTCTCTATCTCATCATATTTCAGCCTTGACAAGCCAAAGAATACCACAAAGTGCATAATATGTTGCAAATTCAAGTATGACAGTTCCAATGAATGAAGCAAGTCAAGAACATGTTCAATACATCAACAATCGGAACTATAATTACTGTGGTAATCCTATGAAAAATTACTACCATTTAGGGCTTTAAAATCATGAGAATTTCTCTTATGGAAACACAAAGAATGTGATGCAAATTCCTCTAGGGTTTGATAGTCAACCAAGAGAGAAGAAGATGTCACCTGAGAATGCCATGGTTTCCTTTGTTGAAGAGACCAAAGCAAGGTTTAAAAAGAGTGATTCACAACTGGATAACATTGAGACTCATTGTAGCAATATGGGAGCCACTATGAAAAATCTTGAAGTGCAAATTAGGAAACTAGCTACAACTATCAATGCTCAACAAAGAGGAACTTTTCCTAGAAATACATAAGTGAATCCCAAGGAAAAATGCAAGGCTATTACACTAAGGAGTGGAAGAGAAATTGAGAGGTCACCATTAAAGGAAACTAAGTCCACCCCTACAGCTCCAAACAATGGCCAAAGCAATAAAAAAGTAGAAGTAGAAGAGAATGTCGATGATACATAGAGAGAGACTAACATGCCTCTATCAATTTCATTTCATGACAATACTCATGTTCTCTCTACTCCACTTCCTTATCCTCAACGCTTTCAAAAACAAAAATTAGATAAGCAATTTTCTAAGTTTTTGGATATTTTTAATAAAATTCACATAAATATTCCTTTTGTAAATGCCTTGGAACATATGCCAAATTATACCAAATTCTTGAAGGACATCATTTCCTTGAAGAGAAGGTTGGAGGAATTCGAAACAATGAAGCTTTCTGAAGAATGTAGTGCCATTCTTCAAAAGAAATTACCTTAAAAATTAAATGATCCAGGGAGTTTCACTTTGCCTTACACTATTAGAAATTTATTTTTTGATAAAGTTTTATGTGATCTTGGTGCTAGCATTAATCTTATACCACTTTCTATTTATAGGAAATTGGGACTTGGAGAGATGAAATAGACAACAATTTCTTTGCAATTAGTAGACCGATCCATCAAGTATCCACGTGGAATCATAGAAGATCTATTGGTAAAAGTGGATAAATTTATTTTTCCTACTGATTTTGTGGTGTTAGATATGGATGAAGACCAAGATGTACCTCTAATTCTTGGCCGACCATTCTTGGCTACGGGAAGGGCTTTAATGGATGTTCAAAAGGGTGAGTTAACATTGAGAGGGAACAAGGAAAAGGTTACACTAAGCATCTACAAAGTGATGATATTTCCAGAAGATCCAAGCACTTTCTTTTCGGTAGATATCATTGAACGATGTGAAGTAGAAGCCTGTCAAGAAGATATGATGGCCAATCACCTAGAACGATGTATCACCACTTCATCTCATGCTTATGATTTTAATAACTCTACTATTTTTTAATCTGATTTACCTTTTGTTAGTGAAGATTTTCTCCACTATGTATTCACCTTGGAAGCATTTGCAACAAGTTACATCATTTAACAAAGAATTTAAGAGGTTGGAGCCAATGGTAGAAAAGACAGATTCTGTAATCTCTATAGAAAAAGTACAACAAACTACAACTCTAGAGTTGAGGTGATTTTCTAAGCATATTTGCTATGCATTATTGGGTGATAGTTACACCTTTCTAGTGATTGTTGCAGCATCACTTACACCCAAAGAAGAGAAAAAGTTATTGTGTGTGTTAAGGGAGCATAAAACAACCTTGGGATGGACTATCCCTGCATAAAAGGTATAAGTCCATCCATTTTCATGCACAATATTCTAATGTAGGAACCTTACAAACCATAAATTGAACCCCAAAGAAGATTAAATCCAACAATAAAGGAAGTTATGATAGTAGAAATTTTAAAGCTTTTCAATGTTGGAATTATTTATGCTATTTTAGATAGCTCATGGGTAAGTCCAATGCATGTTGTACCAAAAAAGGGTGGAATCACGGTGGTAAAAAATGAGAAAAATAATCTTATTCCTACAAGAACAGTCACAGGTTGGCATGTATGTATGGATTACCGCAAATTGAACAAATCAACAAGGAAGAATCATTTTCCACTTCCATTCATTGATCAAATGTTAGATGGATTGGCCAGATATCTCTATTATTGCTTCTTAGATGGTTACTCGGGGTATAACCAAATTGCCATAGCCCTTGAAGATAAGGAGAAAAATACATTCACATGCCCCTATAGAAAATTTTATTTTAGAAGGATGCCCTTTGGATTGTGCAATGCCCTAACAACATTTCAACATTGTATGATGGCTATCTTTTTTGTTATGGTGGAAGATATAATGGAAATTTTCATGGATGACTTTTCATTTGGAAAAGCATGTCATCTCCCTATTGAATTAGAGCATAAAGCTTATTGGGCTATAAAGAAGTTTAATTTTGATTTGAAGGATATAGGGGGAAAATGAATTCTTCAATTGAATGAGATTGAGGAGTTCTGAAATGATGCTTATGAAAATGCAAAGATATAAAAATAACAGACAAAGAAATGGCATGACAAACATATTCTTAGGTGTGAGTTTGCTCCATAACAACAAATTTTTCTTTTCAATTCATGACTAAAACTCTTCCCAAGTAAGTTAAGATCAAGATGGACAGGTCCTTATACAATTGACAAAGTTTCCACTTTTGGAGCAATAGACTTGAAGCACAAGGCAGTGAATATATTTAGAATTAAACGATCAGAGATTAAAGAGCAATAGACTTGAAGGACAAGGCAGTGAATATGTTCAGAGTTAAACGGTCAGAGATTGAAGCACTATTATGGAAAACAAGTGGAGAAGAATTGTGCATTTCTTCCTTTTCAAAATCCTAATTGATGAAGATTGAAAAGTCTAGTTGTAGACTATAAAACAAGCACTTATGGGAGGCAACTCATAAAACTTTCTTTTATTTTATTTTTTATTACTATTTGAATAATTTAGATTTTGATGTTGGTTTATTATACGGGAATAAAAAGCTGAAAATTATAAACTAATGTGGATCCACCATAAAACCAGGGAAGTTCCTTCTATTCCTTCAATATGTCGCACTTTTAAATTACAATGAGGACATTGTTTAGTTTAAGTTTAGGGGTATCAACTCCTATAGTCTTAAGTTGTTGAATTCTCTTATCAAGTATGTATTTGAGTATGATTGAATTCGTTATGACAATGAAATTTGTGATTGAGGATGGGTTTGAGAAACAAATTTCAAAATCTGTCATTATGTTAGTTAGAGTTTTGTGGGTACTTTGATTTAAATCTTTTTCCTTGAAAATAATTAAGCACATAGTAAATTTTTATCTACTTCATTTTGCCTATGAAGAAAAGGAATTGAATTAACTGGGTTACGAAAATTCAATCTTGCTTTGTTCAAGAATCCGTTGATGGATCCTTGAGGCGAAATCCTAGTTAATACCAAATATTAGAGAAATGATCTAGGTTATTTTTTTTCACAACCAAAAAGCTTTCCCAACCGTCCTAATTATCGAGCCATTATCGCATGGTGAATTCTCATAGTCAACCCCCTTGAGCCTTATTTTACATAAACCTTATTTGTTATTTTAACTACATAAATCATTATCATTCTAAGCTTGAAAAAACCATAAACTTACCTTAAATTTTAGGGAAATACTTTGGTGAAAATTTACATTTAAATAAAAATTTAGTTCAAATTAAATAATTTACATTATGTTTGCTCTATTTGATCAAATAGTGAAAAAAAGAAGGAAAAAAAAGAAAGAAAGTGAAAGGCAAGAATCCAAAAAGGGTTAAAGTGGTTGAAATTAGTAAAGACTATAAGTATCAAGGCAACCACAAGGAAAAAAAGAAAAATAAGAAGATAACATAACACATATTGAGTATAGAAACAATATTGTCATCATTATGAGCATATTGTCAAGAAAGAGCCATAGTTTGAATCTTGTGGATATTCTTTTTACTGTTTCTTTCTACCAAGTATTTTCCCAATTTGTTGTGATTTTCCATAGTCATTTATTTCGTAGTCCTCACCTTGTGGCCTATCATTACAACCCTGATCAAAGACCTTTTGATATCTGATTTTGGTATTTGATTACATTAGTGGAGAGAATTTCTAAAAATTGGACTTATGAAGTTAAGCTTTGAGAGAATTCTTCTGATTTCACTTGTTCTACTTTTATTTGAATTTGCTAGTGGTTTGGAGTTAAATTGACTATTTCACATACACACTTAAAGACCTAGCTTTTGGTTGAAGTAAATGCTTAACTCTTGCTTGACAAATTGTTGAATTTTTGATTGATTTTCCTGCTATCTTTGATATAAAAAGAGTAAGTTATTAACAATGAAGTCTAAATCTAGATCATGGCTTGGTGAGTGGTGGTATTTCTCTATGGGGTCTAGTTGATATTGTCTATTGTTATCTTTTCTTTTCTTTTCTTTTTGCTTGAGGACAAAAAAAGTTCTAAGCTTTTGGGTGTTTGATGACTTGCATAATTTGATATAATTTATCACTTCTTAACTATAAACTTCTATCTAATTTCTTTTATTTTTATTTTTATTGATTTTAGATTTCATTATTATTATTTAAATTTTATTGTAGATTTGAAGATAATGAAGATCCAAAATTTTAAAAATATAACATCTAAGGACTCTTAAATTTAAATTAATATATATATATATATAGAAGTAGACCCCGATTAAATATATATATATATATATATATATAAAGTAATGAAAAAGCCACTAGAGATTTAGGAGGTTAATATAAAAGAGAAAGGAAAGAGGACATCTAAAAAAACAAAGAAACAAACGCAAAGGAAGGAATAAAAAGCAAAGAGAATAGAGCTCGTAGAGAACTCGAAAAAAATAAGTTCTTTTTACGATTCAATTTTTTTTCAATTCCTCTTAAAACTTTATAGTGAATTCGTTTAAGTTAAATTTAATTTTTAGCATGAACTAATTTTTCTTTATTCTAAGAAAAAATGTTATTTAATTATAAACTATGTTTGATTTTCTATGTTAATTTGAAGTATTTTTCTTCATGTTTGTCTGATTTATTCTGAGTTTAATGCTTCTAATTAACTGGCCATTAATTAGATAATTTTAGTCTTGTATGAACCTGTGCAGATTTGAAATTATAGGAAATTATAGGAAATTATAGGAAATTATAGGAAATTATAGGATAGATTTGGAATATTTCAGCATAGGTAAGTATAGAGATCGAAAGATTTGTATAAACCTATGTAATATTAAAATTATTGGTCTTAATGCTTTCTTACTTTATTAAATTGTATACTCTTATGTAAATTAATTAAATGAAATGTTTCTAATTGACTGTCAAAAGAAGCTTTTGGATGTTTTTTTGGAGATTGCTAACAAGCAGAGAGAATTAAATTCAATTAGCTAGATGAGTAAAGCATAGTGAGGGATTAGGTGAAATTGATTTCCTAGAAGTTTTCTTCCTATAAATTTGATCTTTGAACAACATCTTTATTTTCTTTAGCATATTTTCTTTAAATTGATTTTATTTTAAATTTCAATTACAACAACCTTAGTGATTTTTCTAGATAAGATTGAGATTGATATAATTTTGGTATTTGTCAAAAATAAGTTACCAATCTCTGAGGACGATACTCTGCTTATCACTTTATTATAAAACTACGATACTGTGCACTTGTAGTTTTGCATTGATCAATAAGATCAAGACCAAATGTATGTCTATGGTCTTAGTCTTTTAAATACAATGACCAAATAGTATGTCTATGACATTGGTCTTTTATTAGACCGTGACCAAATGGTATGTCTATAGTCACGGTTTTATAAATGATCGAGATCAAATGGTATATCTATGGTCTCAATCTTATAAAAGACTATGATTAAATGATATATCTATGGCCTCAATTAAAAATCCAAACTATATGTAAAAGTCTATGATCTCTCTTACTTAAGCCTCGATTTTTATAACTGTGGCCATAGATCTACGGTCACAGTTTAAAACAGAAACCATATATCAATTTTGTAGTAGTGATAGTATTCTTTTTTGTCTATTTGTTGATTGTAAATCAGAGAATTTTCTAGAAGCATTGCAAAATAAGAAGTGTAGAAATAAACTAGATGAAGATATCAATGTAATGTCAAACAATAATATATGGGAGCTTATTTCGCTTTTCAAAAGACACAAGAAAATTAGTATAAAATGGTGTACCAATAGAAAAAGAAGAATTCAAAGGAAAAAATAGAAATGTAGAAGGAAAGATTATTTTCAATGGGCTATAGTCAAAGATTTGGTGTTACAAGTTGTTGGTCACCAACCCTCTATAAGATTAAGTTATTAGAAGAACGACTAACTATGCTCTTATACATTTATTATTCTTTACAAGTGTTGATTTTATGTACTATATAAGACAAATATTTGTAATTTAATAATTAGGGTTATTGAGCTTGAACACAAGATCTCCAATTTTGATACTATGTTAGAAGTTAGTTGATTTCAAACATAAACGCTTTAAAAAAACTATTGGAAAAAAATGTTTTCAAGAATAAACACTTTTATGCTTCTTTCAATTTTGACAATTTTTATTTTTTGGGCATTTCCTTAAGTGCTTTAATAAGATCTAAAAGCAGAAACAATCACAACCACTAATCTCTTCGAACATAGCAGAATTATTCTTGGAGTGGTGATAGATGACATATGCTACATTCAACACCATATCTCTTTAAATCTTTATGAAAATCTTTAAGTCTTGTGTTAGAAAGTTCCAATTATTAATTCAAACAGCCTAGAACGGTTGAATAAGTGATGTTTTTCTCCTATTTACCAAATAAAAATTGCCGCACAATTAAACATGTATACAAGTGTAGATAAAAGTAAATGCGTAAGCATAAATAACCACACATTTTTTTACATAAAAACAACTTAATTTGACATGATTTAAGAAAAAAATTACAGGTTCACGAATTATCTGACTTATACAATAAAAATTAATATTAAAATACAAAACAGCCTTATGGTACCCTTACAATGGTATTGTCGCAGTGTATATTCTACATTGAGTTTTTGTTCTTTTTGAGTGAGTTTTAAAACAAAACAATCATTAACTAAGCTTCAAATATCAAAATCAATAATTGATATAATAAAAGAAGAAGATCAAAATAAATAATCACAAAGCAATTAGGAAAGCTGAGTACACTTGAGCACATTAATGATCAATAATAAAAAAATAATCTAAAATGCTTAGCATAACCTAAGCATGATTACATGTATGAAAGTAGATGAAAACATGAGAGGATCGTAAACGTATAGAAGTTAAATAATCATAAAAACGATATGATTAGAAAAACTTATGACTAAAATTAGGCACAATGTAAATAAAAAGAAATTCTAAAATGATTAGCATGAAGCTAAGTATGACCACACACATGAAAGTAGATGCAAGCACGAGAGACTTCCAAAATATATAGAAGCTAAATGATCGTAAAAGAGTGAAAAATTTACAAAAAGTTCATGCAAAAATATGATAGTCCATGCAACTAGGTGCAAGTGAAAGTGTGGTTTGAAAAGGAACAAGTAAAAGTGAGGACTTATAAATGAAAATTTCAAGTGTAACCTGGCTAAACCTAAGTGATATGGATAAAAAAGTCCTCCTAACATTTGCACAGCATAAATTTTATTGGAAAGAATCCAACTTTATAAGGGTGGTCATATTTTTTTTTTTCAAAAACAACCCAACCAACAGAGCCCACACTTTTTAAAGGTTGGTAGTGCTACATTAATTAGTCTATTTTATTAACTTTACTCAGGGTTTATAGTCTTTTAATTGTAAGCCTATAAAAATCCTTCTTTTGTTTATATTTCATTTAACTTCTGAATAATATAAACATTAGCCTTTTTCCTCTCTAAAATTGGGTTCTTGAACTCTACACAGTATTAGAGCTATAAATCTCATACACAACAATTTTTCACGGATCAAACTTTGGTTGGGGTTTGGGGCAATGCCCAAAAAAAATTTCTTCCTTTGTGCATGTGATGGTTGTTTGGGGTATTTTTTTAAGATAATATTTGTGCATGTGATGTATGTTTGGTTCATCCTTTATTAACCGCAGCAAGTTTTTTGTTGTTTTCTTCAATTAACAATTTTGGTGTAACTTTTGTCTAGCAGTGCTGTTTATTCTTTTGTAATCTATAAGTTAATCGTAATTTGTTAGTTCATTTGAAATTTGTTGTATTTTGACAATCAATTTATATTTTCACGATGGTTAAAGATAAGGATCATTCACTTCGGTCAATTAGTGTGTAGTTAGATGTGAAGAATTACTCTTATTAGAGTTATGTGATGAAATTTTTTGTGAAGGGTAAAAAGATACGGGGTTTTGTTATTGGTACCTTTATGAAATCTACAGATACAAAAGCTGAGAAGTATGAAAGATTTGTGTGAAGCTTGTCATGTTGATAATTCAAAAATTATAACTTGGATTAATAATTCGATGATATTTTTAATAGGATGTCACTTGGCAAAGTATGAGTATGCAAAGGCTATTTTGGATCACTTAGCTAGATTGTACATAGTCCAATTTTGCAAAACAATATCGATTATAATTTGATATTCGAACCTTAGAATAAAATCTAAATATTCAAGAATTTTATTAAGCTATGACGGATCGATAGGATTGATTAGCACTCAAAAGAACAGAAGAACTGTTGGCTTTTACACCTTATATTGCACATAGAGAAGAGTAATGATTGATTTAGTTTTTGATGGATCTTCGTGATGATTTTGAAGGACTTCATGGGGGAATTTTACATTGTAATCCACTTCTTTATATTGATTCAGTTGTTAGTGAATTATGGGTTGAGGAGATATGTTTTAAATTACAGGCTAAAAAGGGCATTCTTCTAGCACCTAACCCATCTATCTTAGTGACACCTCAAAGATCACCTTGTGAAAAATAGAATGTAAATCCCTCAAGAGCTACACCTGATGAATGTGCCTTTTGTAAGCGAAAGGGTCATTAGAAGGTTCAATTTCCTAAGTTAAATAGAGACAAGAAACAACAGAGAGCTAAAAATCAATCATAATGACAAACTACGTTTTTGGGCACAACGGGTACAAATAAAATAAATTCAATAGAGTAAAATAATGACACCGGTAATTTAACGTGATTCACCCTTTAATTTGGGCTAAGTTCACGAGACAAACTACGAAAAATATTTCTTCCACTAATAAAATTAATGGGTACAAAGCGAAAGATAATACAAAAAATTGAGATAAACCTAAAATAGTGTCACACAAGTGTTTCCCAAACTCACTATTTTGTCACTCCCCTTTTAGAAAAAAATATCCCAATATTTTTCTATAATATTCTCTCCCACTCTCTTACACACATAACACTATTTTTCTTCAAAGGAAATTATTCATTTAACTTTGTTTTGCTTCTCTTATTTTGGTGTGTTGATGTGTCTCTCTAAGGCAAAAACATGGTCTATTTATAGGCAAAATTGAATATCCCTTATGTGGCTAGAAATTGGCAACATAACTAGTAAATTTTAGCCACAAAAATATTTGATGCATTTGTCAAATGTGGTTGCACCTAATTTTATTTTGTCAAATGTAGTTGCACCTAATAGTTTTATTTTTTCAAATGTGGTTACACCTAACATTTTTATTTTCTTCATCTTCCATATGGGAAGGACCTACAAATCTCCCCCTCCCAACTACATAGAGGGCTCCACCAATCCAGTAGCTAAACGACAGTATTCAAAATTCTATCTTGGAAGAATTTTCGTCAACATGTCTGATCCATTTTCCTCTGTATGGATCTTCTCAAGATGTAGTAGCTTCTTCTCCATTATATCCCTAATCCAGTGATATCTCACATCAATATGTTTTGGTCTCAAATGAAATAAGGCATTCTTTTCAAAGTAGATAGCACTCTGGCTATAAAAAAATAACTAGTAACTATCTTGTTGTAAACCAAGATCTTTCAAGAAGTTTTCATTCATATAAACTCTTTATATGCTTCCGTTGTTGCTATAAACTCTACTTTTGTAGTAGATAGTGCAACAAATTTTTGTAACTTTAACTGTCATGACACAGCTCCCCCTATAAATGTAATCAGGTAACATAAAGTGAATTTTCTAGAATCCACATAACCAGCCATATATGCATCTGTGTATCCAACTAACATAGGTTTTTCATTCCCAAAATATAGGCATATTTTGGAAGAACCTCGAAGATACCTAAAAATCCATTTCATTACAACCCAATGTTCCTTTCTAGGATTTGAAAGAAATCTACTCACAACTTTAACTACATGAGCAATATCTGGCCGTGTATAAACTATGGCATACATTAGACTTCCAACTGCTAAAGCATATGGAACCTTTTCAATCTCTTTCTTCTCTTTTTCTATAGAAGGGCTCTACTTAGAACTTAGCTTAAAGTGTTAATGCAAGAGGAAAACTAATCGCATTAGCCTTGTCCTTATGAAATCTCTAAAGTACTTTATCAATGTATTTCTCCCGTGACAACCATAATTTCTTAGCGCCTCTATCTCTAATAATACTCATGCCAAGAATCTACTTTTTTGGCCTTAAGTCTTTCACAGAAAAAGACTTACTCAACTGTTTTTTCAAGTTGTTGATTCTAGAAATATTTTGGCCAACAATCAACATATCATCCACATAGAGCAAAAGAATAATGAAATCATCGTCAAATAATTTTTGCACAAAAACACAATGGTCTGAAGTATTCTTTTTGTAGCCTTGCTTCCCTATAATGCACTCAAACTTCTTGTACCATTATCTCGGTGCCTGTTTTAAGTCATAGAGGTTTTTCTTCAATTTGCAAACATAATCCTTTTTTCCATTTTGCTTGAAACCTTCTGGCTTCTCTATATATATCTCTTCTTCCAAATCATCATATAGGAAGGTAGTTTTGACATCCATTTGCTCAACCTCCATGTCAAGACTTACTGCTAACCCCATCACAGTATAGATGGATGTCATTTTCACAATTGGTGAGAAAAAATTGTCAAAATCTACTTCTTTTCTTTGGTTGAATCCCTTAACAACCAATCTGGCTTTATATCACATACCAAAATTGTGTTCTTCATGCTTCACCCTAAACACCCATTTATTTTTCAAAACCCGCTTCCCTTTAGGTAGCTTTATCATCTTAAAAGTTTTATTTTCATGTAAGGACTTCATCTCATCTTGCATGGATACAATCCATTGTTGTTTCAATTTTTCATCCATGGCTTCTTCATAACTCTCTGGTTCTCCCCCATCAGTGAAAGTTACATACTCATCTGGAGGATATATGGTAGAAGGTCGTCTCAGTCTATCACTTCTTCTCAATGGAATAGGAGAAGTTGCAAGTGTTGGTATTGGATAATGAACATCATCATTTACATCGTCTTTAGAACCAACTTCTATGAAAGTATCATCTTCATCAGGTGGATAAACCTGGTCTTCATCTCCAACTTGTCTTGACATTGATGTTGGAGGAATTAATTCCAAATATGACGAGTCACCATTGGAATTAGGAACATCCTTCTTTATTTTGACAATATCTTCAATGGTCGCATCTTCAACAAATACAGCATCAACTTCTTAGATTATCTTTCCCAACCCCACTTATTAAAATAAAATAAAAAATTTATTGAAAGTCTTACATATTTTTTTCTTTTTTGGGATGAAAAATAACTATGTAGTTCTTTAGTGCTAGTTTTTGTCGTGTATATTATTTATTTATTTAAATATTTTAATTAAAAAAATATTATAAATATCATTTGTATTATTTAATCCTTTCCATTACAAATTATATATTATTTAATTATTTAGTTTTAAAAAAGAATTAATTAAAAATAAATTACATTATTTTATATTTTAATATTTTAATTAAAAAAATTATTTAAATGATGTATTTATTTTTTAATACATTTTTTAAATTAAAAAATTAAATTACAATATTTATAATGTAAATAAATAAATAACATAAATGAACTTTTCTCACCAACTCTACAACCTCACTCCTTTTCAATTCACATGTTATAACATACTGCTTTCAGATTTTCAGAATATATAAAAGAGAGCTGTAAAGAAAAAGCTGAGAAAAAGAAAAGAAAAGAAAAAGGTAGATTGCCACAAAAAAACGTAAAGAAGTTTGTCTCGTCTTTTAACAAATCAATACATACATTCCCAGCATTTTGTCATATTTCTGCTGCTTTTTCTCCAAATATTTTTTTAAATATAACACAATAAACTTTAGGATCGCTCCCCATTTCTAGAATTTATTCTTATTTTTATTTAAAAAATTTATAAAGATATATAGAGATTTTCAATAAAAAAAGAGACGCTCAAATAAAAAATGAAGATACTTATAATATTTTAAATTCTTTTATTTTTAATATAAAATAAAAATTATAATAAAAATAAGTTAATAAAAAATAAAACTTTGAGTCAATTAAAAATAAAAAATAAATAATATTTAAATATAAGGGAGAAAAATAAAATATATGTAATAATAAATATATATTATTTTTATATCAACCAATAATAATATATCCTTATTACAAACTAGTTTGAAATGATAACAATAAATTATAAAATAATTATAGGATTTTAGATTTTTAGACTTTAAATAAATATTTAAATAATTTTTATAAAAAAATTATTGATGCTTTATAAAATAAAAATATAAGTTAAAGATAAAATATAAAATATATAATACATTATTTATAATTAGTTTAAGTTTTAATTAAATTTTTATATATTTATTAAATAGGATATATAATACATTATTTATAATTAATTTAGTTTAGATGTAATTAAATCTAAAAAAAAATTATATATTTATTATATATGATTTATAATTTTGGTAGAATATAACGAGAAATATAATTTATAACATTATCTAACCTTATATTATAAAATATAAATCTTTCTTATATTCCTCACTTTTCATTTTATTATCTCTATAACATGTAAAAAAAAATCACCAACCTTAATAAACTCATGATTAAGATTCAAATTATATATAGATATAAAAGATACTTAAGTGGGTTTTAATATGTTTTTTTCTCCATATTTTTTTTTTCAATTTTTCTCCATATTCTTTTATTTTTTTGAGAAAAGATAAAATATATTAAAAAAAATCTAATAATTCCAATAATAGATATACTCAGCATATAGTCTAAGGAATAAAGTCAATAAAATTATTAGTAATACAATTAGCATAAACTAGAAACTATAAGCAGCAACAATTTTTTATCTCTTATAATCCAACTAGATAACCTGAGAAAAGTAGTCAAACTAATAAAATCAACAAAAAAAAAAGAATAAAAAAGCATAAATCATACGCATCAAATCAGAATACAAAAGTAATGTTAGACATCTTTCTAACTATCCAACTAGAAGAACATAATCAAATATAACAAAATAAAAGAGATACAAAAAAATAAGTAAGATTAGCCCATAACAAAGTAAAAAAAAACTAACAGAGTACAAATACTTTAATAGTTTTTAAAACCACCCACGTTATAACAATACCAAACCAAAGAAACACAGTTAAAAAGCAACAATGAACTTTAAGAAAATATTACAGCTTAAAAATCAAATAAACTATCACCAAAATCCAAACCTTTATCCATGAAAGCTTGCTTGAATTATACACCTCTATGCCAATAAATGCCTTTGATTTGAAATACCCTGAACACCATGTTAAACTTCCCAGAACTCAATCATCACAACATCGAGACTAACTAAACGACAGGTGACACCATGAACAAAAATCCAAACATAATTTCTAAGTTGTTCATACTCAGCATAACATCCATACCAAACAAATTGTAACAAATCCAAATGAATATAATCAACAAACAGACCAATAAAACAAAATCACACCCAAGAATAGATTGAAAAAAATTCTAGATAGAATGACTAGATCTCAGTCTTCACAATTTAGCGTAGACACTAATGTCTAGTGTCGATGGCAAGTTGTAAGATTTAACAATGTTGGTTCGTTCTCCCTTGTATTCTCTATTTTGAGAATCGATCGTCATACAAAGTTAGGGTTTCAAATCCTTTTTCAACCATCATCTCTTCCAATCCTCGCCGCAGTCACCCATTTCTTTCTTCTCAACCTTCCTTTTCTTATCTTCCATTTTCCACTTTCTCAGTTGTGTGTCTTCTTGTCTGTCGTTTTCAAGTCAATAAATCTACCTCCTCCTCAGCCTTTTATGGCTCACCCTTGCCTAGCCATTCCTTTATGCTATGGTCCAATATATCTCCTCGTTAGCCTTTTCTAATGGTTGCTGGTGATATTGTCTCTAAGTTGGTGGTCTTCGTCGCACTCAGGGTGGTTTCTATCGATTCTAGGTGGCGGGTTAGCATTGGTACTCGTATGCTTGGGCGTTGGTACTTTTGCTTGGGCGATGGTGGATTTCATGTGTAGTTTGTTTTAGTTTATAATTTCAATGTCTCATTTTGTATTTCGCTAATTATTTGTTTGTCCACCACTAGTGTGTATTTTGTCTTACAGTGTTTATATACAGTTTCTGTTTGTTAGGTGCTTATGGGTAGTTGCGTTTGTTATTAGATGGTTTTCACTTTATGATAATATTAGGTACAAATGTTTTCAAGGGATTGTGCACTTTTTTATCGTTACGAGATTTTAACAATGTTTTAATTGACACATGCAAATATTAAGGTGATTAGTAAATGGAGCATGGTTAAATGGTTCTAAAAATTAATTATCTCACAAGTTACGAGGATGTCTTATTATTTGCTAGTTTTGGATTATCTTTTAACTTATTATTGTAATTGATAGACTAGTATCATTCTTTATAAACTTTGTTTACTCTTAATGATAATTTTTATCTTTATTTAAAAAAAAAGTCTTCACATTTTAAAACATTGACATAAATTATACTAATAATACTAGATGTACTTTCATTTTAAACATTATAATCTAAATTAATAGTATTACGGGGATTTGTCTAAAATGGTCATATTTTTTACAATAGTTTGAAAAATGGCTAAGATTGTTTTTAGTTTAAAAAATGACACATTTTAACCTTAAACTTGACAATATATATTTTAATCAATTTTATTTAAAAATAAATAAATATATATATAAACTCTATTTTACAAAACATAATTATTATAAACATAAAAAATATTAACATTTTATAAATTTATAACTAATTTAAAATACATAAATCTCTTTTATTATATTATATATTAAAGTTTTATTTTAAAAAAATAAAAATAAATTATTTTATAATAAAATAAGTATAAATTTATATGAAAATGATACGCTAAGTATTTTGATAATTCATAAATAATATAATATATTATTATTATTATTATTATTAAATATATTTCATAAAAATTATTAAATTATTAAAAAAATCGAAAACCTCTATATCCAACTTTCTACGAGATATAAATACAAATATAGAACATTTACGCAAACTTTGCGTCAAAATATTATCTAATATAATATTATTATAATTATTTTTATTATTAATATAATAAAATATATCTAATTAATTATATTTTAATATTTAAATAAAATTATTATTAATAAATATTTGTTATCTTAATAAAAATAAAAATTATAATAATATTAGAGATATGTGTGATAATGTAATCTATTTTTAATTTTTTAATCTTAAATAATTTATTTTAAAAAAAATATCAATAATTTTTCATAAAAATGGTTATAACTATTTAGTAAAGTTTTTAATAATTTAAAATTTTATAATTTATTATTATTATTTTAAATTATTTTATATTTTGATAAGTTATTTGTTATAAAAAATTATATATTATTTATTAAAATTTAATAAATGGGGATATTTTATTTTTGGTTTTTTTAAGAAGAAAAAAAATGTAAAGTTTGATTTTTTCAAGGAGAGAAAAAAAAAGTTGCTCAGGAGAAGGGAAAAAAAGTGATTGGGAAGAGTGGAGGAGAGAGAAAAATATATAATTACCGTCAAATTGTTCAATAGGTTTCAATTTGCCCTTTTTTAAAATAAAACCAATATATGTCCTTTTTAAAACTATTATAAAATATATGCCATTTTTAGACAAATACCCTAGTATTATTATGTCAAATTATTCCGTACCAAATAAGTTAAATATAATTACATTAAATTTAATTGTTCTAATAAATTAAATATAATTACATTAAATTAAATTGCTCTAAATTATAGGAAGGGTGATAACACTAATCTATTAGCTATGTCAAGTCGTACAATTTAATTTATTTGTTATTTTTATAGTAGTTTAATCCTTACCTTTTGAAAAAATGATAACTCAAAAATAAATGACTAGTAATTTATTCATTTTTTTCTTATATGTCTTTAACAATAAAGAATAATAACTATAAAATTGATTAATCAAAAAATAAATAAAAAATTAAAATTTAATCATTTGTTATTATATTGACACTTTTTATAAAGAAAACTAAAATGATTTAGAAAATAATAAAGGAACTAAATTACTCTAAGTGATATATTAAGGGGTGGTAAATTCATTTATCTATAAATTATATTATAAGTTATAACTAAGATTTATAATATTTGATAATAATTTATATAATAAAAAATTAACAATAAATTATTTAATAAAATAATTTATATTTAAAATAATATGGAATTGGTTTTATATAATTTTTTATATAGTTAAAATAATTCAAATAGTTTTTAGTATGCTTAGACTTATATCTCTAATGAGTCAAATTTTATATATGATTATATAATTTTGACTTATTAGTAGTTTAAACATACTAAAAAATCATAATGTTAATTCTTTCGTGCTCTTTTACAAAGTTGCCGTTAAAGTGTTTTGGGATTGACTTACATGTGAATTTGTCAAATCTGAAATAGAAATGGATAAAATATAAAAGCCAAAAATCTGGAAAAATAACATTATTTTTCAGCTACACGTTTCAAGTAATCTATATTTCATTTACCCTTTTCAAAACAATTTTCATTAAATTTAGTCTGTAATCATTTTTTTTTCAATATAATTAGTTTTGTACGTACCACTTGTCACACATTTAAAAAGAGATTATGTTGGAACATTACATTATCACACATATTTTTAAAATTATTATCGGATTATTTCGAATTGATAGTTATTGAATTGAATTACAGTCTTAAGGAAATCAACAAAAATATGACTTTAATTAAAAGTATTTATTCAAATTATGTTATATTTTTATTAAATTTAAATAAATAAAATAATAATTAAAATCTCTACTTGATTCACAATTAAGTGGAAGGTGATACAGTTAACTTAAAAACTCAATAAATCACATATGTAACAAAAATAAATACAAAAATAATAAACATGTTAATAAATAGAAGAAATGAAATAACTAGAATGTCACAAATGTAGATAATAAAAAGAAAGTAACAATTATATAAACACATGATAGATAAAATGTTTTTCAATCACAATTAATACATCTTATGTATGAACATATTTAGTAATCATTTGATTGTACTAACATCACATGTGATCATACATAATATGACAATATAACGTAATAAACTCACATAAGATTTAACACCTATGTGGTAACATCCACGAATTACTTAAGATAACTAATCAACGATAAGTAATTCACTAATAAATAAATCAACAGCTTAAAACTTAAAAAAAATATTTTTATATCTCTATGATTTAGACCATTATGCTCAATTGAGCCTAAATTTCCTCTATTGTTATCTTCACATTAACTACGATCAAAATAAATCAAGCTCTCATTCAAAACTCCACCACTAATTGACTTGGCATAGTTACTGACGGCTCAATATAGTGAACAATTTATGGTATAATAACTTTCATGCACATGTAACTAGATACACCTATATCTTTATATTTAATTAAATCCATCCAAAAACAAGTCTGAATAAAACCACTCAATGTATTATCAATTCAAAGCCATACTCAACATATCGTCGATATAGAATTAGAAAAATAATTTTCACAAAACCTCGAGTTTTCAAACCATAAGAGTTTGCCACATTTTCTAATTGACTATAAATACACAAAATGAGAGATATTTATATAAAAAATTTCAATTTTTTTGAGGCTGACTGTTAACTCGACAAGGGTAATAGCCATCCTTGGTAAGGATAATGGTCGCAATATATCGCTGACCACATGGTGAAGATCTCAACAAACTCACAAAACTAGCCATTTTTTGTTAAAAAATGCTAAATAAGATTTCCACACCAACAAAACTAATCATTTTTATCATTTTTCACCAACAAACTAGCCCTTTTTAGCATTTTTTGTTAGAAAAATGCTAAATAACTTTCCAACACCAATAAAACAATAAATCAAATACACAATCTAAATATGCTAATTGTATATTGTAACCCCAAGTGGTTTTTTCATTCAAACTAATCGGAGTTTAACATCAAAGGAATCTAAATAGTTATAATTCAACTTGAATGGTATCCAACTAACCTTCATGTAATGTAAACTGTTTGATATGAATTGTTTTTGCAATAAAAACATATAAGTTACACATAAGTATTATTTTTGTGAGTATATGAATGTTATGTTCATAAAATGACCATAATATGTAAAACAAAAAGCTTAAGAAATCAAGTAGGTTTGTAAACATTATTTAAAAAAAATATCAAAAATTATAATATAAATCAAAACTATTTTTTTTAGTTCATAGACAAAACTAAGCTTTATTGAGTATACAGAGAAAAACATGATTTTTATGTTGAAATATTAAATCATAAATAGTGAAAAAAAAATTCAAGAATACAATGTGAATAAAGATAATATGCATACTTGTTCGTAAAAGCGATCGATCTTCGTGAATGCTCCAATTGTATACCTATAAATTTGGTGTGTATGGGTCAAAGGAACGGTTGCACTAAAAAATATGTGGTTGATTAGATTACTACGCTCTAGCTTTTAATGTTCTATTAATAATAGAACCCAACATAAAAACCTTAACCCTTATGGATTGGTTTATGCTCATGGTTGTGATGAACCTATCACACAATTAAAATATGGTTCGCTCATCTCATTATTAACTTAAATAAACACATTCTTATTTAACATTTGGCTTATACACCAATTTTTTCTTAGCATGCTTTATTAATTGTTTTGATATAATTTAAAGTTTTCAATGATTGTGTTAGTTTATAAAAAATATTTTTCAATAATTCTCCTACATGGATAACATAATCATGCATTGAATACTCGATAGTATAATCATATCAAATGATACATTTTAAGATTTTTAAGTTAAACTGTTATATGAAATGTGCACCGTGAGGGTACATATACTACACGTAACCTAACATTGGAGATTTGAAGCATGAAAATAATAATTCACATATGCATAGACACAGAAGGTGTATGTGTATCAGTAATATGCATATTTGAGACTGAAACACGATGTCTCTCAATTTTGTCACCATTTAACCACAATATACAGTGACTATAGAGCATGTAATACATGATAACATAATATTAGATCATTTGTCACATATATACTTAAACTCTTACTAATTTAATGCAAAACAAAACTTAAGTGGAAAATATGCTCTTGAAATAAGATCCAATTAAAATGTAGTGAGTCAATCTAATAACATGTTTCATGCATATAGACATGTAATATAATATGTAGTGACTATAAATCATGTAATAAATGATAACACAATATTAGATCATTCATCACATATATACTTAAAACTCCTACTAATTCAATACAAAATAAAACCCAAGTGAAAAATATGCTTTTAAAACAAGATCTAACTAAAATGTAGTGAGTCAATCTAATAACATGTTTCATGCATATAAGCATGTAATCGATCCATTGAGAGAAAGTAATTATAGAGTGGACATAATATATTATCAAGGTTTAAAAAAAAACATTGCTAGCAACTCGTACCCCTTGAATAATTCTACAATCATATGTCACATCAAGTTCCTTCATAGCATGCTAATATTATGCCTCTATTATCGGTGTTATTGTATCCAACTAAATTCACAATATTGGCTCACTAATATGCTCCATAATGTTTTGGCATTGCATTATTAATCTAATTTTCCACGTAACACTTATGTCAATCCATATATGATATTAGTTCAAAATTTTCTCTCACTTAGATGACATTGTAAATAAACTAGATTATACAAATATCAAATGCAAGTAAGCATTCAAACTAATCATAACCTAGTCCAAAAATGTAGGCGTGAAAGTATCCTACCACATAAACACCAAGATGATGTTATTATGCAAATAAGAACTCTCTACCATATGACATAGGAAATAATTAAGGAGTATGGTATAATAAACTGCATGCAAATAAAACAAACAAGCCTAAATCATCAAGGCTCGTGTGTCTGACCAAAATGGTTTTACTCTATTTTCAAGCCCTTTGAAATTGTATCTAAATGTTCTAGAGTACAATGTCATGTCATAACCAAAACGTGTCTGCTTAATACATAACACAACAAAATAAATGACCATTACGTGCACAATAATATGATCAAAAAATGAAAATTATGGAGCTCTCACTTACTTAATATATCAATAGATATCATCATTCACTTATAATGTGTGTTCTAAATATATATATAAGTCAACCTAAAGTGAGTATATTCATTAATAAATAAGCTCATTAACATGTTTCTGTTAAACAAACATGACACATAGTTATAAGTACAAACAACTATTTATGTCATAATAGAAGCATTTGATTGTAGAATTATTATCAAGAACTTTTTCAGTTATCATAAATTACAATCGTCAAATTTTTTCTCTGGAAAATTAGATTATGCATATATTTGACCATTATAGCATCACAACATACTATGTCTCAGATTTTATTATTTAAAGGAATTTTAAGTATAATCACACTTTTTTATATCAAACCATTTTTGAATTGCATAACATATTTGACACTCTAATATAATCAATTGATAAAATATAGAATTACCCAAAATTACATTGGATTAACCAAAAAAATGGTACAAAAGTCACATTAAATAACTACAATTGCTTAATATTGATACGAGGTCATAATACATAACACCTCAAATTATTCTTGCAAAATGAATTGAAAACAAATCAAATCAAACTCAAGAATTTTTCTTATCGATCATGAAACTTGTCAGTAATTTCAAAATATGTACTATACACTTAAGTTATCATTTATGTCTATCTACTAATTTCTATATATATATATATGATATGAAGTTTCATATTTATTGGTCTTATTGTGTTATAGTGTCGCAAACAAGTCAAATCTAGCTAAGAGACACAAATTAGGCTCAAATATCTTGATGTCTATAACATTCCACACTTCTACAGACTTATCAAGATTTTAAAAAAATACCTAATAATCAATATACATTGTCTTAAATAAAGGTTTCCACTTAAAGTAATTACACAAAAATCACTATTATCACAAGAGAATCGTTTATTCCCATTAATCTTTATATACATATTTAAATTCACATTTGTAAAAAAATATTTTTCAAGATCAAGTATACATCAAATATTTAAGTCTCTGTATTGATGTTTTTAAAAAATCGAATATTGAACACCTTTTTTAATGAGCACTTATTTTAATTGGTTGCAGTTGATTGCACACTTAAAACATTATCTACTTTTAAATTCTTGATAAAAAAATTGTTAATCGAAATATGATCACAAGTAAACATCATTTATAGAAGAAAAAAATGAAGATTAAATAAAAAAATATATTATCTTTATTCACTTAAATTTTTATATTTATTAGAAGTAAGGTTTATAACATATGCAACCAACTAAATATATCACTATCAACTAGCAATTCAAATGTATTTTTCACTAAAATAAGACTACATTACTATCAAAATAGTTTTTATGTGTATGTTTCTTTAATGAAAATATTTATAACTTCAATAATCAATCAAATATGACTGTTAATATAGGTAAATTTATGATTGAATAAACATAAAAAACAAATCAATAGTGAGAAACAAATAAAAATATGTTCAATTTTGTCTCATAAAATATGAGCCTTGATAAAGAAATTAGCATTTTTTTTATAAACATGGAGCTTAATTGAACTTAACCCTTTATTTTGATTAACATTTTAAATTATTGTTTATCTCACCCAACACTACCAAAAAGATATTGTATAAAAAAATATTTAAAGTAATGTATTTGTGTCAAGCTTCAAGCCAAAAATATCTATGTGGATATATTATTCACCTTAAAAAAATATTTTCTTCTTTCGCTACAAACAACATTATAGAGCCAAAAATTATCATCAAAAAATGTCAAAATAATTAATTATTTAATTATAATTATTATGAGTAATATCAATGTTCAAAACACATCCATTTGATTTGATAAATACTTTATCAAAGGTGAATACAAAAGCATTAGCTATAACAAAGCAATATGCTTGCTAGATCATATATAATTCATTTTTCTTAGCATTTTAATCAAAAAATAGTGTTCAAAACACCTATAGATAATATTTTAGTAACAAATGATTGTTTTTGGAAATGATATTGAAGAAAATGAAAAAAACTTTCCACAAAAAATTTAAGAATAGAATTGTAAATTTATTTTGTGAACATATTTATATCAATTCTCACAAATCAAGTCTACAAAATATTATGATTCCTACCCTTAAGCTAACAAAACAACATATAAATTCCTAAAGAGTATTTTAATGTCATCCATTTTGTTTTACACACTATAATAATAGGACACACTCATAATATATCCCTATATATTATATACATTATTTTTGGACTAAACAAAATATCATAGTGAGGTAATTGCCTTTATGTAAAATGTTATTTATTTTGCTTTTCATGTTGTCATATAGTCACATATACATTTATCATATTCATTTATTCATAACATTGATAGTTTTTACATAACAAAGACATCTTATAAGCATCACAATTGAAGAATGTATATTTAGCTACTTATATATATATGTAGTAAACCAGGATCATGTTTTTAATAATTCTTTTTTATTTCATTCATATTAGAGTCATTCATACCAATATAAAGAAATAACGATTATAAGAAACATGTAAATTCTTGATAACTTGAAAAAGAAGAAAAAGAAGAAGAAAAAAACAAAAGTAGTTATTTTAGAAGCAAAAGGTTATGGTGTATTGTATGATCTGTGTTAAAAACTAAAAAAAAAATCATTGTTGGCTTTTCGGAGTTAGACTTCTTTTTCAAGGATGAAATGTCTAAAAGATTAATTTATTTAGATTAATATTTAATTTTTTTTTAAATATGTTTTTAAATTTCTTTATTTACGAAAATTGTGTGATTAAATCATTTTATTTGTGAAATTTAATGCTAAATATGGTGTACAAATTTAATTTTTCATTGTTAAATATAACAATATAATATATATGTTACATGTATTTATATTTTTTTTATAGATATATAAGTAAAAAAATTGGTTTAAAGTAAAAAAATGAAGAATTTTTTTCAAAGAGTTTATATACTTCATAGTTATTATACTCTATGATGATTAATATCATAAATATTCTTAAGTTTTAAAGAATTTTTAAAAATATCCTTAAAGTTTTAAAAAATTCAAAAAATATCCATGAAATATAATGGAAGTTAAATCTTACAGAAGTAGATAATAACATTTTTAAAATTAAAGAAGAAAAAATAAACATAAAAATAGAAGACATCTCATGATGTTTTTCACAAGAAATGATAATAAGTAAAAATAAATTTGAAGAAATTCAAAAAGAAAAATTAAGTCTTAAAGAAAGATGGATTTAAAGATCCATAATTTTTATTAAGAAAATTATTCTCTAAGAAAAACACAATTTATTATGTTATAAGTAATAAATAAATAAATATTAAGATTACAGATGCAAAATGAATGTATAATATACCATTAATTGGTAAATAAACTATATTAAACAAGCTATCAAAAATTACTCATAAAGATAAAGAAAAAATTAGATACATTTATTTAAGAAGAATTCAAATATTAAAAAAGCTTGTTTTAGAGAATGAATATATACACCAATAAAAATAACATTATTAGATAACAAAATAATAAATAAGAATTATGCCTTATTAGGAGTGATCCATGGTAACTTTAGATACCAAAAATTAAAATTTACAACTTATCCTAGATTTGTTACTATTAATATACATGATAAAATCTAAATCAAGTATTAAAGTTTAGCTTATGAATTTGAAATAGAAGAATTAATGAAAGAATCATTCATTTTTAATACATTATCTAATAGCATATTCTTTAAAAAATAGTTATAATAGTTCAATATACGGACAAAATGAATTTATAGAAATAAACAAAACTTTTAAAGAACTTGGACAAATAATAAAACCAGCAATACTAACAGACTTTGAAATACCATAAGAATGAAAATTAGATATCAAAGAAAAAACCCTGATAACAGAAAGAAAAAGTAATATTGTTAGAAATAATAGCATGTCAAAGTTTACTTTTATAAAACATAAAAGAAAAACTTTTAATCAAGAGGAAGTTAAAAAACTAGAAAATAAAGTCAAAATAATGAAGTTATTAGTTCATGATTGTATATTAGGGAAAAAATAATGTTTAGAGATAAAATAAAAAATATGAATTTGGAAGTAAATGGAAGCCTAGTAGGCGTAATAAAAAAATCAAGTAACATTATTTAAAATTATACAATTATTAACAGAGGAAATGAATTTAGTCCAAGAATCAAACACAAAATATTTACAATAAATAACAGATGTACAAAAAGAATTACTAAAGGAAAGAAATAAATGTGATTATAATAAACTATAACAAGATATACATAAAGAATTTTCAGAACTAAGAAAAATTTTATACAACATACATAGAAATAATGAAATAGTAGGTCATAAATACGATCCCTTAAAAGGACTAAAAGAAGAACCACATAGGAGATCGCATTCCCTGATTTCTAAAAATGAAGAACAATCTAAGAACAAATAGATAATTTCAATTTAATGGAATATAGAAAGGAATTAGAAAGAAAATTCATGAACCCTTAAAATAGGGATATAGAAAAATTAGTTAGTTTATTGACACTAACTAATGAATAAATAGAATAATATTATAATGAAAAACTATATACTAACAAAAAAAAGGATGATATGAAAATAATCAATGAGACTGATTCTAAGCCAAAAAAACATGACCCTAAAAGGTCATATGAAACCAATTTTATTACCAGTCCCTTACCAAGAAGGAATATCTGATCCACATAGGGGAGAAAGAAATAGGCAAAGAATAGAACAACCTGATATCACAGATAGAAGAAGACAATCACCTAAAATGGAGGAAGGGTTGCATCGGGGAACTAGAGGTAATATTTCACCATAATTCAAACTCCATGATAATTATAAGTTTGATATTTTACATTTAGACTATATAAGAGATAGGAAGAAAGCCCTAGATGAATGGGCTAGTGGTATAGTATGCTTATACAAACCTCTCAAATTATCCAAACAAACATGTTAATCTGTAGGTACTTATAGAACATAAAATGACAAGAAATATTAAAATTTGGTTTTCAAGCTTAACTGATCAAAAATATTTGTTAATGTAAAGAAATGCTTCCACAAGAAGGGAATACTTGGATATAGTAATAAATGAAATATACAAAGAATTTATTGGAGAAGATAAAGGAAGAACTATCACTGAATCTAATTAAAATGAAATCAATGAAGCTAAATGACATCTAACAAATATGGAAATTTGTAACATTTGTTGCATAGATTCTTTTATTTGTGAATATGAAATGTATTACCATAAATTACCACCTTCTATGCAAACAACTTATAAAGAAATATTTTTCCAAAAATTACTTGGAGTATTATATAAGACCTTAACAGAAAGTTAGGAACAAAGAAATAGAGAAACTATACCAGATACTCTAGGAGTAAGAATAAGAAACCTTAAAAATTGAATCATTATTAAATGTGAAGAAAGAAAAGAATACAAACAGATAAGAAGAAATGATAAAATCTGCTGTAATACAAAATATTTTAGAATACTAGAAAAATATAGATGTAATATAAAATCTTATAAACAAAAATATAAATTTAGAAAACAAAATTTCCAAAAATATAAAAAGGGATTTAATAGAGAAAATTATAATAAAATATATTTTAGAAGAAAGAAGTATAAACTTTCTAAAAACATGAATTATTGCCCTTCAGGAAAGAAAAAATGTAGATGTTGGATCTGTAATGAAAAAGGGCATTATTTCAACGAATGTCCAAGCAGACTTCAACATAAAAATGAATTTTCACAAAAAGCAAAAATCTTGGAAGAAGCCTTCAAAATGGAATTATAACCAATCAAGGAATCTAATATAAATGATACTTATAACATCTATCTATTAGAAGAAAATGAAGAAGAAATAACTTACTCAGAATATAAACAGTCAAATTGTGGATATTCTTCATCAAACGATGAATGATTTGTATAGTATTACAAATCCAAATAGTACCTACAATAAAGTAGGACTAAAATTTAAAGGCTATAACACTTATCATTTACATGCATATATAGATATAAGAGCTAGTATATGTGTAGCCAGTAAATATGTATTTTCAGAAGACAACTGGAAACAAGCGTCAAAAGATTTAATTGTAAGAATTGCTAATAATATTATAATAAATCTTAATAAGGTATTAAAAGATACTGATATAATGATAGGAGGAGAAAAGTTTCACATTCCTACCATATATCAACAAGAAACAAAAGTTGATTTGTTAATAGAAAATAATTTCTTCAGCTTATATCAATCTTTCACAAAATATTTCGACAAAATAAGTCTCACAATCTTAGAAGGAGATATCATCTATGTCTCAAAAATACGAAAAGTTTTAACTGTCTCAAATCCAACTTTTATGGAACAACATAAAAAGAGAAAATGTGGTGAGATAGAATACCAACAAAAACCTTATTTAGAAAATATTTCTTTAGATATAGAAGAGAAGCAAAACTATTTTCTCAATGAAATACAAGAAGAAAAAACTGTAACAAGAGTCAAAAAACTATTAAAAATAGTCAGTTCAGAAAATCTTTTGGATCCAAAAATAAATAAATCTAAAACAATAGTGAACATAAAATTGAGAGATCTTAACAAGATCATAAGAGTAAAACCAATGATTTATACCCCAAAAGACAAGATTGAATTTGGAAAACAAATTCAAGAACTTTTGGAATTAAAAGTTATAATACCAAGTAATTCACCTCACTCAAGGCCAGCATTCTTAGTTAAAAAAGAAGAGGAAAAAAGAGAATGTTAATAAACTTTAAAGCACTAAATAAAGAAACCATTGATGATGGATACTTCATTCCAAAAAAGGAAGAGCTACTATCATTAATAAAAGGAAAAAAATACTTCTCAAGTTTTGATTGCAAAAATGAATTTTGGCAAATAAGACTGGATAAAGAATCCCCAAAACTAATAGTATTTAGTTTCCCCCAAGGATAATTTCAATGGGCAGTTATACCATTTGGATTAAAGCAAGCTCTACATATTTTTCAAAGATATATGGATAATATTTTCAAGAAATTACAAGATATTTGCTATGTTTACATAGATGATATTTTGGTTTTCAGTAATAAATTAAATAAATATTATTTAGATATTATCAATATTTTACAAGAATGTAAAAGAGAAGGAATTGTACTATCTAAAAAGAAAGTAGTACTTACTCAACAAAAAAATAAATATTTTGGGTTGGAAATTAAAAATGGAAAACATAACCTACAATCTCATATACTAGATAATATTCAGGGATTTCTTAGTGAATTAAAAGATAAAAACCAATTATAGAGATTTTTAGAATGTTTAACATATGCAGAAGTATATATCAAAAAACTTGTAGAAATGAGAAAACCTTTACAAGAAAAATTAAGAAAATATCATATCTAGAAATGAACAATAAATGAATACACAGAAATTCAGAGCTCTTTACTTTGAAACACACAAAACTCTAGCATATAAAACCCCTCTATCTATAAATCCCAAAACCAATAATGTTATATCCATGAATTATGAACGGCTAAGCACCTCTTTAAGGTTCTTAGTTGGCCTTAAGTTGTAATAATTATTATCCAACGAATAAAATGGAGTTCAGTTACTCTTCTCTAAAAAGTCAACTATTGGATATCATTTATGTACGGATGCAGAAGGCTTACCATTGTTAGGAGGGTGTTGAGGTTTGAGTAAAGTTGAGGCATAACAGGTGTAACAAAGGAAGATGAACAGAAGGGAAGATCGTGGTAAACCCATCAAATTCAGGTATAATAATTATAAATTTAAGCCAGTTAAGAATCTTGAATGTTTAATATTTGCTTACAACAAGACATAATACTACTAAAAAAAGGAAAATGGAAACTGTTTTTAGAAATAAACAATTAATAATTCCAAATAAAATCAAAGATAAAAATCTAATTTTATTAGAAAAATTTGATAAAGGTTACCTCTATCATTTAAATGAATGCTTTAAAGATGAGGATTATGAAACTTGTCTTGAAAATTTTAAAAGATTTAACACCTTATTAGATATCTACACATATTATATTAAATTTATCACAAGCATCATAGACCATCCTGTTTCAAGGACATTAAGAAACTATTTTAGTCAAAAATATGTAAGAATAAATGAAGAAGAATTCAACAACCTAATGTTTGGATACTACTTCTTTGAATATTATAAGTACACTTTGTGTACACAAGAAAAACTTGTTTGTATACTACGAATATGACAACATAATATGCATTCAACACATATGACTTATCAAGAGAATACTTTATAGACATCGAATCATTAGTACATAAATTAGAACTATTAGATTTAACAAATGAAAGAATAATTTTTAATTTTAGAAGACAATTAATAGATTCAGGATTAGAAATAAGTAATCAACATAATAAAAAAACATAATATATTATGCAATTGTAATGAATATAGAAGAAAATTAGATTTATATCAACAAATAATAAGTTTTTTAGACAAATTATTACCTTCTATAAATAAAAAAACCAGCTAAGTCAATATTAACCCCCAATTAAAAATTAAAAAAATTATATCGATCCACAAAAATTGGTATCAGAACGAAAGAATAGTATTCTAAATAGTAATGGATGAAAAATTAACACCATTAAGATCTATGAGCATTTTAGATATTTTATAAATCTCGTGAACATAAGTAAAGATATGCTAAATCCCAAGAACATTTGTGATATTCCCTTGTCTAGAATAAATAATAAATTTGTTGGCTTATTTTAGAGGCATTAGTTATTTTATTTTATAACACTTCAATTTAACCAATTTTATTTATAGTTTTAAAATTATTGATAAATTTAATCTAAATATAAAATGGATTATATATTCATAATTTTATATGCATCAAATCAATTCATTGTATTTAATAGTTTGACAACAAATTTAATAAATGATTATTTTTTAAAAATTAATTAACATATTGCAAAAATAATAAGAAATCAAAAAGATCATATACTCTAATAATTATACTATTTAATTTTTTTGTAACTATTATATCTACATGTTATATGATCAATTATAATTATGGGTCAAATATAAGTATATAAAATTTTTATTATTCTTTCACTAATTTAAAGAATACTTTAATTCCAATATATATAATCAATTTAGATATTTTTAAATATTAAAGTGGAAAAATTTAGTATAAAGTTGATTTTAGATTTATCACTCGCCTAATTAATAAATATTATTTCTTAAATATTTAATTAAGATTGATACTAATTAATTTTTTGATAATTTTTTTACCAGAATTAGAACTCTTTCTAACTCCTTATACGCCCATGGTTGAAAGCAACTTATAGAAAGAAAGAAAAAAAGAAGTTAATTGAAAACAAGGTAAAAAGTAAATGCAAAAATAAATACGGTTGGGTTATAAATGAAATTTTTTTTGGTTGAAATCAAGATAATAAGAAAATAAAAGTCCAAATAAATATAATTAAGCTGTAAGTAATAGGCAACGAGCCTTTTTTGTATATATTACCACACAAAAAAAGCCTTTTTTTTTGTATATAAGTAATAGATTTTGGCTTTTAGTTTTGAACTTTCTATATGTTTTATTACTCTTATTTTCATTTCCTTGTCATCGTTATTCTTTTTTTTTTTTTTTGAATTTTTGATGGCAAAAGGAGAAACTATTTATTTTTTTTATAATGGGGAGAAATTGTCTCCAAAGCCAAATAACGTGCTACTCTGCTCAATAAAATTTAAATTATTATAACTGTTTTTTAAAAAGATAAATACAGAAGAAAAAAATAAAGCAATCATATTATTAAAAAATATACTCCAAAAATAATAAATAACACATTAAAAAATAAATTATCTCCAAAACCAAATAGTAACTTTCACGGTATTGATATAATTTATTTTCTAAATAGTCATCATAGTTTCATTATAATAGCATAATAATTATTATTTTTATTAAAACAATAAAAAGTTATTATTAACTGTTTTTGGTCATATTTCTTTCTATTTTATTAATATTGAAGTCTTTTAATAACATTGGCTTAAAAAGAATTGGTTATTAACTCTTACCATGAGGATTTGGCGTTATAGAAATCATGTAACTTTAATACACTTTGGTATTATATTAATTTAAGTGAGCTTTTTTAATCATCTAGGATTAAATCTAATTTGTCAAATTATATATTTTTTGGGATAACATTGGAATTCTTTTTTCATTAAAAAATAATAAAAATAGTAAAAATAGGAGAAAAATTGAAATTAGAGAGTCAGCAATGGCCACTACTAGTTGGTGCACAGCTTCTGCTATCGATGTAGACAATTTGAGTTCCAGCTAGGTAAGTAGAAGTCTGTCAACAATAGCAAGTAGAGAGAGAAAGATAGAGAGAAGAGGAGAAATACGAAGGAGATAAAAAGTGCAAAGAGAGAGGAGGGGAGACAAACTGAATTTGTTTTTTATTTTTCTAATTTTTTTAATTAAAAATAAATTTTTAATTTTACCCCAAAATCTATTTTTAAAAATTTAACTTAATTTACCATTTTTAACTTTAAAATCTAATAAAATTAACCCAAATCAATCAAGTAACAAAATACATTAAACATATAATTACAAGGTTTTTACTATCTCAAATCCTTAACATACCATCAGAGCTTAAGGTTTGGGTTCAACCTTTTAATTTTCAAATTCTTCGTTACTTTTACTTTAATTAAAGTATAGTTTTACTTGATGAATACTTCAAAAATTATCTAATATATATACCATATACAAATGGATAAGAACATTTTTTTTCTTTTTTTATAAAGAGGCACTAAAGTCTCCTTAAAGTTCATTTTTTTATTAAATAAAAGACATATTATAGGATAAGATTTAAACTTGGATCTAAGGTGATGCAAACGAGGAGTTATATCACCTGCAATACAAGCCAACACAAAAAATAATTTACTAAAATTAAGTTCTTAACTTGAAGAATCCCATACATATAAACAATTACTCGACAATTAATTGTTCTTCTAACTCAAATAGATAACTCAGACCTTGATGAGGGGTAAAGACATCACCTTTAGAATATTTTTGTGAACTCTATATCAATTCGACAAGCTAGTCTCACAAAAGTAAACTAAGAAACTTACACAACGAAAGTATAAAACAATATGTTTGATTCAACACATAACTAAAACACTCTGTAGATATGAAAATAAAAATCTATAACAAACATACTAGTGATTGCGTGTCTCATATGCTCCAAACTAGCACCATACATATACATGGAAAACAATTAATAACATGTAAAATAAGAATGCATACTGTTAGGATAGTCCGATTTGTAGAGAGATAAACTAGAGAGAAGTTAGAAATTTTTTATAAAATTGTGTGGATATCCTATAAGATCTATATATAGAGAGAGCATTATATGTACATGTTATAGCGTGTCAAAGGGGTATAATAGTAAAAGAAACACATTTTAAGCTTGAGGTTGACTACTACATGACTCGGGCTAGTAGTTGGCCTTCTAATACCCAAAGTTATTATACATAGGTAGGCTCATCCTACGAGTATCATTGTGGGAGTGGGCACAAACTAGTCTTCCTAGGTTGACTCTTCTGATGGCTTGGGTTGTAAGTTAGATAAGGCTCTGTGGTCGATCCATATGTTCAAACATCAAGTCCTCATTTTCTTTCAATTTGGTTCTTCAACGGGGTAGAAGAGTAGAAATCGAGCAACAAATTTGAAATGCTTGGCTCGTCCTAATAAATACTTGTTAGTTGATTGAAGAGAGAAGATATGCACCTCTATATAAGGAGGAGCTAGGGCATCTTTTTGTTTCATCATTTCTTGGATATCAAACAAAAATGCTCTGCCATTTTAGCTCACATCATATAAGTTCTCTGCTCAGTGGTAAGAAAAATAGTACGACATGTAATTTACTACTGCTCGGGCTTTTAAGGATACCTCCTTGAGTCTAAAAATTTTCTAATTCTTTTTAGGTCGGTCTCTAAATTCACTCATTTTTGTTGTGGAAGACCCTTCTGAGAACCCAATTATCTTTGACAAAAGATTTAAAATGTACAGCTTCGTTGTAATAATCTATTACCCTCCTTTTCTGTTTGACCATCCTCTTCTTAAGGTTTCATCTCTTTTTTTTTCTACTAGGTTCAGTTCAATTACTCTATTTGTAATATTTTGGTCTTTGCTTAGTATTGATCTCACATTGGGCACTATGATCTTAGTTGGTATCACAACCTCAGTACCATATATTAGCGAGAAAGGTGTTTCATTAGTACTGCCTGTAGGACTAGTCTTGATTGTCCATAATGCTCAAGATAGCTCCTTAACCCATCTTTCTTTAACACCCTCCAATTTTTTCTTTAATATGTTTATTATCGATTTATTAGAAGATTCTGCCTGACCGTTGGCTTGTAGGTAATATGGCGTCGAAAGGCACATCTTGATATTGTACTTGGTGGTAAACTCTTTGATGTTACGACCCATAAACTACCTTTCATTATCTATAACACTACTATAAAACATACATATGGCCTCAGTTTTTAACTGTGATCGTAGGCATATGGCCACGATTATAAGAATGGAGGCCTAAGTGAGAAAAACCATAGACTATTACCTATAACCTCGGTTTTTAACCGAGGCCACAGACATACCTTATGACCCCTTGGTTGTTGAAAAATTGAGGCCATAGGACATGTCTATGGTCTCGATTATTGAAAAACTGAGGCCATAGACATACCTTATGGCCTCGATTGTTGAAAAACTGAGGCCACAGATATACCATATGGCCTCGGTTTTTCAACAACCGAGGCCACAAGGTATATCTATGGCCTTAGTTTTTCAACAACCGAGGCTATAGGGTATGTCTATGGCCTATATTTTTCAACAACTGAGGTCATAGGGTATGTTTGTGGCCTCAGTTTTTCAATAACCGAGGCCATAGGGTATGTCTGTGGTCTCGGTTTTTCAATAACCTAGGTCATAGGGTATGCATAAATTAAAAAAATACAATTATTAATTACAATATTAAAAATCATATTATATTAAAATTAAAAGTATAATTACATTTGAGAGTTTATTATACACTAAAACATAATAAAATCTTAATATTACAAACTGATTTTTTAATATTAATTACAAGCATTTATAAGTGTACTTCAAATCAATATAATCAAATCCACAATAGTTTTTTAGTATTAATTACAAGAGTCAGTGTGCAGGTGCACCTGGTGTTGCAACATTTAAATGATTTAATAACATTATTTGAACGTTGGGTAACCAAAGTAAAATTATAGAAAAATCAAGGAGACTAATTATGAACAAAAAATAAAGGGGGAAATAGTGACAAAGAGCGTACCTTTATCCTAAGATTATGTCAAATGAGATCAGACCCTGCTATTGAATCACAAAACTCTTCTTAGTGACTGCATTTAATACAATTAAGAACAATATTAATAAAGCTGAACCCTTTTGCAGAGGAACAAACAAAGAAATTAAGATCATTCACCTAATTTTCCATCTGAGAGATCTGGTTGGGTGATCAAGAACGGTGCCATTCAAAAGGCCAATACAGCGAGGTTTGGGACAAACTATAGAATCCCTTCTGTCTATGGAAGAGTTTGTTACCTCTTCACTAATAGAGAAGGCAATCCTTTGGATCCCATACCGATTCATCATTTTTCTTTACTATCAACGAACAAATTCTATTTTTATGTAATCATTTACCAGAAGAACCGAATCAATGCTTACTAAATTCAACATATAAGCTCTTCCTAATTGATACATAATTAAAAAGTTTCAAATTAAAATCTAGTGAGAGAAATATCTAATAAAATAACAACTAATATAAAAAAGAAGTGATAATTAAGAATTTTTAAACTAAGTAATCATCAACTCCCATCAAGAACCACACAACAAACTTTGGTTTTAATTTTAATTTTTTTAGTGAAATCTAAAACGGCCATGTATAGCTTCCATAACAGATCAAGATGAGAAATTAAAAAAAATGATTATGTAGCTAGAATTTCTAATATTGGAAATAAAATTAACATTCATTAATTACCTGTGCTAAACTATACAATTTAAAATTGTATAATGGTGCTAACATATACTACTGAAGTCCTTGAACATAATTACAAAAGTGTCTGATTATACAATTTCAGGTGAGCCATGGTGCTTGCAAAGATGAAAAGCATACTAAAAGATCAAATTTTTATAATTCATAATTATTTTTATAATATGCGCTTCCATTAAATAAGTCATACTCAAAAATTTTACTTGCCCACATTACTACACCACCATAGTTACTACACCACATAGATATGACAGAACAACCTGAAAAAAGAAAGCGGCAAGTTAGAAAAGTGCCTAAAATTGCTAAAAGTATAATGTTTACAATATGATTGGTTACATATATCAAAATATTTGCACGTGGACATTGTTATCTAATGTACTTGAAATAGTATTGTCAAATTTCTAACATTAGATACAAATGTTTTCAAAAGTAGAAGAGAGATAACACCCAACCTAATTTGGATGCAGCACAATAGTGTTAACAGTTGCACGACTCTCATATTCCCTTGACAACATGGAGTTTTGTGTTCAAATTATAAAGAATCAACATGGTAATCAAGTAATAACTCAAATATAATATAATCACACACTTTTTGACAATTATAAAAACAATTATGTAATTGTTAAAGGGTCTACCTTAAATCCCAAATTTTTACAATGTCATCCTCAGAACCAGAATACATCAAGTTCCCATTACATTGAAACCCCACTGCCATCACATTATTTGTATATGAGTCATAGCTCATCACTTAGCAAAACCCAACAGTTGATTGTTAGAAAAAGATGTTATTTCAATACTTATATTTTGCTAATTGTTCAACATCAGAACAAATTGCATTAAATAAGTATCAAAGAAGATGGGAAATGAGGCTCTAATCACATTTGTCATACTTGTAAGTAAAATCTAACTTTATTTATAGTATATTTCTTACTTCTACTTAAAAAAAAGTTCCACACTTGATTTAGGTAGATCATATAACTTCATTCTCAGTACATTATTTATCTTTTAAGTAATTCAGTCCAACATTAAGTATCAATCAAAAGCATGCCTACCATGTATTTTATTACTCACGAAAATAGAGTTAGCACACATTGCATGTTTTATTTAAGTAAACCTAATTTATGTCGCCAAGTCTACTTTCAGCATATCCAAACAAAAGATACTCAACTACTACACCTTCCAAGGCTATACATGAGAACCTGTTCATACTCACCATACCATTGCTGTTACTTTTCCTCTATTGATCTGACCAGCACCAACTTTAGATGGTATTTACAGGAAAAGAAAATGATCATCTGCATTTTAGTTTAATGAAAAGAAATAGAATGAGAGGTTTTAATTAAACATAAGCATTAAAACAGAAAACACATCCAAAAAAATTTCATTCCAAAGAAAGATGGAGTAGGTCAAGAACTCTAGTTTATGAGGACACATTTAAATATTTCAGAGTATGATAAACCCAAATATGACCAACCATGATATCCATCTGAAAGCAATAAAAAGATTAATATGGAACCTGGTTTGATTATATACTTTATAGTTTCAACATAACATTTGTTACAAGATTCAAAAAACATAACATAGCATCTATAAAGACTAAGATGAAGTATAGCAATGAAATGGAAGGGGAATATTGATGCTTTAATATTTTCATAGTTTATGTAGGAGAAATATTCTTAATACCACAAAAGACCTTAACTAAAAAAAGAAAAACCCTTATCTGTTCACAAAATAGAACCAGCACTAGGTCAAGCACTAGGTACCAATGCACCAGCGTACCACCCCAACGAACCAATACTAGCGCACCACCCCAGCGCACCAATACCATGCCAAGCACCAGGCAACCACACATTCTATAAACCATGCCAAGTGACCTTCCTAACAAATTTTCATAACCCATCTAAGAAATATCCAACATCCAAATTTCTCAACGTAAGTAAGCCTTTAGGCAACTATAAACAACCTCTATGTACCGATTGAGATTTGGTACCAAGAGTCATTTATAAAAGAAAAGATGAGTTGATGTTACCAAAAAAAGATTCAAGCAGTGGCCAAGGAACTACTATGGCGAGAGTGGAACAGAGGTTGGAACGTAGTGCGAGAGTAGAATAGACGCTGGAACGCGGTGCGAAAGTGGAACAGAGGTTGGAACATGGCGGCGCGAGAGTGGAATGTGGCTCAAGGTTGGAACACGATGTGAGGGTTTCGAGCAGAGAAGAGTATACATGACACTAGGTTTTGGTGAGAACAGGGGGAGGGAAAATGAGATATTTATATACGAGAAAAAAAAGAAAAACATATTTGGAAAAAAAAAATGAAAAAAGGAAGAAAAAAAAGAGGAAATTAAAAGAAAAAAAATTGATTTTTGATGTAAAAGAGAGAAAATTGAGAGGAAAAAAGAAAATAAGAGAGGAAAAAAAAAAGACAACAAAATTGATAAAAAAATTTGGTATTTGGTATAAATTAAAAAAGAGAAAATTGATAAGGTATGACTATGGCCTCAGTTTTATAAAAACTGAGGTCATAGGGTATGTTTTGGCCTCGATATTTTATAAAAACGAGGTTAAATGTTCGAGATTATATGCATGTATTGTAGTAGTGTAACAAGCTCTTTGGGCAGGCTAAAGCGACAAACTTTAGACTTCCAAATAAATTGAATCACCTCATTTTCCCTTATTCTTCCCAGAGTCTCTACCTCAACCTACTTGGAAAAATAATCTATATTGACTAATAAAACCCTTTTTGGCTCATCGTTGGCGGTAAGGGTCCTACTATATCCATCCATCATTTATAGAAGGGCCACAAACTAACTATCTTTGTCATTATGACTGGTGACGTATGTGATAATATGGTGAACCTCTAACATTTATCGCATGCGGGGGTGTACCTTATGCAATCTACTACCATAGTAGGCTAATAGTAACCCTACCTTATAATTCATTGGGACAACCTTTTTTCGCCTGAATGGGAGTGTACTTTCCCTCATAGGCTTTAAACATAATTTTTTCAGACCACTTCCTAACAAGAGCTCGAGTCCAAGTACTATTTTTTATATAATTTATTATTTTGATCATGTACTGACCTATCTTAGCCCTGATTTCTTTGTTGAGCTTATAGTCTTGAGGTAGGTCTCCCTTTTCCAAAAAGTTAAAGATTGGAGTGAACCATAGGATGGTAGCCTTATATATGATTCCAACTATTTTTTAACCTCTTCCAAATTAGGCTCTATTAGGATTGTTACAGAAACTACCTGAGTATGGTTGGCCTTGCGTACAACATATAGTGTGGCTAAGGCATCAACATAACCATTCTCATTTATGGATATTTTCTTGATCTCAAAGCGCACAAATTTTGAGTATTCATTTCTTAGTCTTTCCAAATATCTCTTCATCTTACTGTTTTTAGCCTCAAATGTGCCCCAAGTATTGATCGACACTAATCGTGAGTCATTATGCAAGGTGATGCTATCAATGCAAGCTTTTTTGCAATCATGGTACCAAATATAGCAGTCTCGTACTCTATGATGTTATTGGTTGCTTGGAAATCCATCCTGACAACATATTAAAAATAGTTTTCATCATGGTCAATTATGACCACCCTTACCCTCAAATGTGCCCAAGTTTTCATCTCTCTTTACGGTGTTGTATTCCTTTATACCTAGAGCCGTCATTGTTGACAAAAAAAAGAGTCAAAGAAACTCTCAATATTAATTATGATTCAACAAATGTCATAGGATCCTATTTTTAGGGTTATTACCAAAGGTTCTTCATAGGTGAACGAGGCCTCATCCTTCCTAGAGAAAGTGATTTCAACAGAAGAAATCCCTTTATCTAAATTATAGACACGTGGTAAGCCACTCAAGTCTCTAGCATTTCTTTTGAATGAGTTACTGGAGGTCCCATTGAACCTGGGTCCTCTATGTATAGTATGGATGGTCCATACATTAGCCTCATTGTGTGGGCCTATCCCGCTATCAAGTGGAGTAGGTATCCTTAGTGTTTCACATTCAGGGTGTTGAGTAGCTCCTCTGCTATTATTTCCCACAAGGTCCCCCTAAATACCCTTTGGATAATAAATCTTATATTTCTTTCTTCATATGTCTAAAATCTTGCATCTTGTGGCCTATATCTTTATGAAAACACACACAGCTTAGATATGTCCCTAAGAGGGGTCCTCATTTTTAGTGGCCACTTGACATTTTGATCATCCTCTATCCTCGACACCGCTTAGGCTAGGCTTACTCTCAAAGGTGGACCCTTGAAGGAAGGTAGAGACCTCCCCCAAGGTCCCCTGTTCTCGAACCATTGGCTACTTACCATGTGATTTGGCATGAAACGTTTTCTCTTGTTAATCATTTTATCTTCGTTTAACCTATCTAGGCTTACTTTCCTTTTTCCTTCTCTAGTACAACTTCTATAGTAACATTACTATTCTTATCAGACCCTAACTTACTTTCTAGATTGACAAACTTTCTTGCCTCTTCGTAAGCTTCCTTCATCGTCTGAGGGACTATTTTGGTCAAATCTGTGAACAAATAAGAATTCCTTAGTAGACATCTTTTGAAAGCTTCTATCACAATAAAGTTAAGGAAGTTCATTATTTCAAGCTTTTTCTCCCTAAACCTTCTCATGTACTCTTTAATAGGCTCGATACTTCTTCTAGATTTCCCTATTTGAACCTTCTTATGTACTCTTCAATAGCCCCCCCAGTTCCTTGGATGTTCAAGAAAAGATGGTGAGATTATTTCCTTAGAGGCTTGTTGCAAACATAATTGGTTATGAATAACCTAGAAAACTAAGAAAAAGAGGTTCATGCCAAGTTATTAAACCCCTTTTGTACACCATCACATAGAGTGGTAGCAAATTTTTTGCACATTATGGCATCTCTCTTGCCTCAAGTAAGCCCCATAGGGGCCATAACCATCTAGAAATATTGAACGTGAGTTATTGAATCCTTTGTCCCTTGGTAGTCCAAACATTTGGGAGCACTAAATTTGACTGAAGGCTTATGGTGCTCTATTTCCTCAACAAAGAGGGAGACACACATTTTCTTACAATCTCTATCCATATTATAGTATGCCTTTCCCTTGTCTTGTCTCTCATTAGCCTTTTTGAGGGTCTGGTCTTGCTATCTATTTGTTTCCTCTAATGCATGGAATCATGCTTCCTAGCTCTTTCTTTCTTGCAAAAATTTCTCATTGTTGAGCCCCATGGCATTGGAAGGAGGTTCACCCTCTACTATGTTCTCACCCTGACCAACTAGATTAGTGATTTGACCCTCAAGGATACCTAGGCTTGACTACGAGTATAATGCTCTATTTTCTTACATGTTCTCCTCGAGCTATCTTCTTAGCTCAAGAAGTTGGTATGCCAAATCTTGATGGGGATCATCCTTAGCTCGGGCCTCCTCATGGGCTGGTAAGATATGGTCCCGTGATAAGACTATTGTTTTGTTTGCCAGTCTCAATCATTCCACGGCTCACTTTCCCACTACAAAAAACATAAATCCTAGGGAATACCACTTGCTTACAAGGTCTCTCTCTCAAAACTTGGGATAAATCCTTGAAAATAAGAGGTCATAAGCAAAGACTTGACCTTCAAATCCTGAGCCCAATGGTGGGTGCCAAAATGTTAGGATAGTCCAATTTGTAGAGAGAGAAACTAGAGATAAGTTAAAGAATTTTTACAGAATTGTGTTGATCTACTATAAAGTCCATGTATATATATGACATTACACGTACATATGTCAATTACATAGGAGGTATATGTTATAACATGTCAGAGGGATACAATAGTAAAAGAAACACATTTTAAGGTTAAGGTTAACCATTACATGGCTCGGGCTAGTAGTCGGCCTTCCAATACCCAAAGATACTATGTGTAGGCAGACTTATCCTACGAGTATTGTTGTGGACAGGGGGTACAAACTTGTCTTCCTAGGTCGACTCATCTAATAGCTCAAGCTATAAGTTGGATCAGGCTCTAGGGTCGATCCATATGTTCAAACACATACTAAACAATAGAGGATTTTTAATCACTACAAGACTTCATATGAGGGAACATATTCCATAAATGATAATTATACTCTTACCGCATGCGATCAATCTAAACATAGAAAACCAAATAAAGAGTCCGGCACTTAAGACACAACCAGGGTAAGAAGATACAAACTCCTTTAAGACTCACATCAAACTCACATGTATATAGAAAAAAGAAAGCATGCGAAAACATATAACAAGTAAGCTTTCTAATCAGAGTATACATCTAGTATGTTATAACTTATATAAAAGAAACTCAGAGTATGCTAACATACATACTGATCACGCATAACAACATTGAAGGAGTTCAAGACTTGATACATAATCAGGTTAAGAAGATACTGACTCCTTAAGGACTCAACTCAAACTTGTAAATAATAGGGAGGAAAGCACAATATAGATAAACATGGCTGCATTACATATAATCAAAGATAGACAATATAATAAGGCAACATAAATAGAATTAAGTAAGTAGAAAACACATGATAAATAGCAAAAGCTTTCTAACCTGAGTTTAAACTTTATCATATAGAAACATACACCATTTAAGATTTGATTATACTAGCCACACATTTGAGCATGCATAAAACAAGATATAACAAGGTAGACCCACATAGAAATCCTAACTGTGTGGTATCTATGTGGTAACATAAGCAACCGCTTAACAGTAAACAATTCATTAATCAATATAACAGTTACAACTTTGAAAGAAATAAGACCAATATGATCTCTATCAGTTGAGACCTCCATCATAACTATCTATTATTGCTTTTACTTGCTATCTCCACAATAACCTGGTTTGACACAAAAACCCAGCTCTCCTCTAAAGCGCATATCACCCAATATGGTGTGATCAATAACTACATATCAATAACCAAAAGTGTGATAATTCCTAATCTTAAGAACCACTCTCAAATTCAAACAACCTATCTTTTATTGCACACAACAAGAGATATGAGAACTCAATGTATATAATTTAGCTCACTCTCACAAATAAATGGTTACATCCAAGAAACATCCAGTTGACACATAGCTCATATACAACCCACTTACAAACACTGTCTTAAGTACTCACCACTCATAAGCATTATTTTATTCACATGGTCACGAATTACTAATACTAAACAACAATAAAGGTATCAGTGATTAGAAAATTGATAAACGAGATGTCAATTTGAAAAACCTCTACTACATTTTCTAGATACCAAATAAGAAGAAATATGGGGTATTTATAGAACTCAGATTTTCCATCTCCCCAGCCACCTTACCAACCACCGTGCTAAGGGTGGTGGTGAGGTGTTAAAAAGTCACATTTTTTCGTTTAAAAAATTATTGAGTACTTTCCATAAATATCCGCATGCGAAATATACCAAAAACACAAGTCACAACATCGGCTCACTGGCATGCATGCTCGATGAAAACCAATACTTCACCTAGGATGCATTTACGAAAAACAACCCCATGATATGTGTAAACATGATCATATATAGAGTGTTTCTAACTATATGCGTGTGTGCATTACTAATTTGTAGTAATCAACCTTACATAGAGGATGAAAATACACTCTGTTTTATACACAGGAAACCAACGTATAGACACGAATACAATGGGACTTACATAACTTGTTCTTAAAAAGTGGTGCACTTAAGTCCCATTTTTTATTAAATCAATGAAAAATTACATATGTAGAATTTTAACTTGGGTCCATAGCAGTGGAGATGGGTAGTCATACCACCTGAATCACAAACCAATCCCAAATTGAGTTCTTAACTTAAATAGCTACATATTTGATTTTTTTTATCAATTTTTTTAAACTAGTAAAAATTCATCCTAAAACTCATAGTTCGTATCCAATGACACAATATAAAGATGAAAACACCATTACTAAGTAATTTCAATAGATTTATAATAAGATTAGGCAATATCACCAATAGTTACCAATATTATAATTTTGATGACCATTACCAACAATCTCATTGGAGTTTCGACAATCGTCACTAGCAAGCTCATCGGTGTTCTAAAGACCACTATCGGAGTCGTTAGATGTAAGATCTTACATCTAGCATAAAATATGTAAGGTCTTACATCCAACTACGATTGCTAAAACTCTATCAAATGTGGTCGAACTCTAATGGGTCACTAGATGTAAGACCTGGCCTTACATCTGGCAAAAGTCATCGAAACTTGGGTGAAATCACTAGATTTAAGGCTTTATATCCAACCTAAAGATATGTAAGATCTTAAATCCGTGTATGTAACATTATAACATATTACATATATTTTCTAAAAAAATTATACTTCTACACTAGAATACACACACACATATATTGGTTATATAAAAATCAGAAAAGAATGAGCAATTGCCAACTAAATTAAGAAAAATAATTTATTTTACTATTAGTATTTTCACTTTTATCAATAAACCATGATTATGTATTGTCATTCCATACCTAGTGAAAGCTTTTAAGGATATAAAATTGTAATTTTATAAAACATCAAACCTTAAACCAAAGGCCACTTAGAGGTTGCTAGTGCAAATTGTAACAAGAGCATTTGCAAAATGGTATTTTGTTAAGGTTACATAGAGAGATATAAAGGTACCAAATTGGAAGTTAGGAAATAGAGGGTGTATCAAGCTAAAGCTATAGATTACTTATCTTTGCCAAGAGTAAGGACTAATGTCTTGCTCAAGAGAGCAGCCTCAAAGTCTGAGGTGAAGATGTCACTGATGATCTTGGAGTCGTTGGCCACCACTAACCTTTTTTATCTTCTTCATAATGCAATGCTCCTTTATTTCTCTCCAATTACCATATTTTTAGGTGGTATGCTCTAAGGTCACATATTTAACATATATGTATTATCTAATAGTACTCAATTAATAAAATAAACATTCATTAATCATTCTTGTGCCAATAAAATTTTGTTTATCATTAGTGGTTTCATAGTGGGAATTGTAGGTGGCATGGTGCTTGATATAAGAGTTCATGAACACTTATTTGTCTCTCCTTAAAATGAGTGTCCACTCATTGAGTAAAGCTTGGTCAGTGATTATTAGTAATGTGTATCTCGTAACTACACCTTGAGATGGTGGCTTAACCCAGTCACAATGAAGGGGCATTTCAACGTTAGATACAATACTGTATAGCATTGGATATGATCACTAGTTAGTTATGAAACATCACTAAATGACTATCGTAAGATCAATACAAACTAACTGACGATAACTCTTAGTTACATTGAACAGTGTAGACAAGAGTATGTAAGCTAGTTACTTTGATTTACTCATAAGTAAAATATTGTTACATATACTACTTTGATTCACTTATAAGTATAATATTGTTACATATACCTCTATATTTTAGGTATTTTTGGTATGCTTTATGACAAACACTTCCCTCTTTGAATCTATGTTTTTAGTGTATGTGACCGTATTCATTTATTCAATGAAATCTAAACTTTGTGATGGTTGGCCATAACTAACGAATAAATGTTAGATATATGGAGTTTCAAAGTGCACATTGAGATTAATTAAATTATAAGTAAATATAGTTATGGTTGACCAGCCTGAGAATTGATGAATGATACATAGAAGGGTAAAATAACCATTCGACCATGTTGGCAATTGGAGTTGTAAATAAAACTCACAAAAGGAGTGCAATTGTAGGATGATAATAGCTAAGTCATTGTGATTGAATAGTCTAAGAAAGATGATATTGAAATTTGAAACTATTTGTATGTGATTATCTAGAAGCCATATTTGTAGCTACCATATATCCCTACTGAGGGCTTCTATAAGTGAAATATCAAATTCCTATGAACGAAAATTTAACTAGGAGTAAATAGATCATTTACCAATAGGGGGCTTGGGGGTCTTAGAATATTCTTAGAATGTATGTATTAAGTAATTGGGATCTTGTGGATTAATATAATTAAATAAATATAGAAGGGTAAAATGGTAAAAATGAGCACCAAAAATTGTGGTGGTACAACAATCAAACATGGTGACACATGTATGACATGTGACAGCCACGTGGGTTGTGTATATTAGGGGCTTTACTTTGTGGTGGATGTAAAATAGTTCACATTACATGGCACAATATAAGAAGTCATAGTTAACAAATAACTCGTAGGCCAGTCCAGTAAGTACTGAGTCAGTAGATAAGTATTAATATCATATAAATATTCAATTGGATAAGCAATAACTATATAATATCTTAATTATCCAACAACAAGATAATTAAAGAGATAAAACTCTGACATAAAGATAAAGCATACCACTATACGTAAGGGTCATCAATAGATATATTTTCTATAATATCTATTCATCACAGTTCACCATTAAATATATCATGAATAACACAAAAGGAGAGATACTTAAATATATACTTTCTCCCTAAATATCTCTCTAAATTACAAGGAGAGACACTAGTCTCTTTCTTCTTCTCACTACCCAAAACTTATTTAAGCATTGAAGGGCCAAAGCTATCATACCAAGTGGTGGTCCAAGGTCCTAACAATGTGTTATCCATTCTCTGGTCCATACGAAGGAGAGATGTACTCAATCTGTAGTGTTGAAAATACTCAGTATCAACATTTGGTACTGTTTGTGGAAAAGATTATGCTCTACTAGTTGAATCAAAACTAGAGGAAAAAGATTTAATAGTGTCCTCTTAGGCTCTGAACTATATATTTTTTGATGAAAAGACCCAAAAAGTTCAAATAAAATCGCTCCAAAAAAGTTCACATAATGCACATCTTTAAGAGGTCAAATTTTCTGTCCTTCCAAGAAGATGACGAAACAATTTTTTGGACCTAAGGCTTCACTCCTAATGGAGTCCAAGAAATATCATCCCTTGCAATTATTCAATCCATGAGCCAACATATATGCACCATAGTCAGTGCCACCAAACAATGGCTCAATTTTCAACAACTTCAGAGAATAAGACATCCTTAACCATCATACGCAAAAGCCCAATCAGTCAAACACGGTGGAGTAACTTGAAAATGGACTAACCCTTCACCTTTATGTCTAATTGAGCGTCTTTTGTTTGGATCTCAAAATCCATGTATCACCTAAAAAATCTAAGACCACCATCAAAAATATCATTTGATCATATGCTGAATAACCACTAATCAAAATTTCACGTTGAATGAACATCAGAGAAGTCTACATGTGCCATGACATACCACTAGCATGAGTAGGCATTAGACAAAACAATTTTTGCACAATGTAGTGAGAAAAGCTAGTTCAGTTCACCGAATAGAGATAGAATCCAATTTGGGTACGTTTTCTACCAAATAAAATCGGTTCCAGAATCCTTTCGATGAGACAATTCCAATGATTATATATTTGAAATTTTTCAATATAGGTACTGTAAAACCTGAAAAGTTATAATAAATTATAAAAGGGACTTAAATTTTTTTTTAATAATATTTTATGGTTTAAGGATGTATCAAAAGTTTTTCGTGTAGGACAATTGACTTTTTTTATGCTTGTCGGGGACCTTGCGATGGTGAACCATCAAAAAGCCATCAGTGAAGGTCAACAAGGAAATTACACAGTTGTCAAGCCCCACCATGGACTTATTGAGCTACCCGATGAGCCACCAATGAGAGTGGTTAATGAGGTATAGTTTTGTCTATAAAATGGGCTATAGATAACTCATTTTCTCACTCCATATTTTCCTATTCATTCTCCTCTCTCTAATTTTTATTTGTCTAAAATTACTCAAGTTTTTGGTATATTTTAGAATCTGTTTTGGGGAAAAAAATATCAAGGAATTCGAGTTCAGAAGAAGAGCGATAATCCCCACACACAAAGTGTGTGCAATGAATATGTAAGTATATGTATCGTAACAAGTAATATAATAATAATAATAAAAAGATCGTTCTCATGGAGATTATTTTATTAGAAACTAATTTTTAAAACTAAAAAAAATAAAAAATCAAATTTTTTATGTTTTTATATTTTAAGGAAGCAAAATTAAAATAACTAAAAGTAAATAGCAATAATTAATTAAATCAAATTTGATAACTAAGAAAATATATGAGAAAATAGATAGGAATACTTAATCCACCAATTTTCTAAATATGCGATTCACTAAAATCCCTCCAATATAATTATTAATTAATTACATGATCAATTGAATCTAACCTATCATGTATTCCTCTCTCAAGTAAACTACACATCATATAGTAATTAATTTAGTCACACTCTAAATTGCATACTATTCATTAAGTTCATCAATGATGGATCACATACATAAGAATTGTATATCTCTATCTAGAAATTATGCATGTTATTTAATCAAGACAAACAATTAAATAATTCTCTCAAATCTATTTAATTGCCTCTATAGATAAATTATTTGCTAAAAAATTAATAGCATACAAATCAGATTAAATAGTATAATTAAATTATAATTATAATTGGGGTAAAATATTAGATCATCACATGGTGAAAATTGAGTTCATAAGATCCCTAGATTAATAAATTAACTACGTATAATTGTGTTCATAAAACTCATATTTTTCATAAAGAAATAAAAATTGATAAAGAAAAGAGTAGAAGAAGAAATACAATCAATCTCTTGAATTGTAGAATTAATCTCCTTTTGAATCTATACCAAAATTGTGTTATTTTTTGATTTTTTTTGTATTTTCTCTCTTTTTAGCTCCAAAAACTTACCAAAATTATGCTAATGGAGGCCACTTAGGGTTTATGAAGTGATTAAGGGCTTAAATATTACTCAAGTGCGATTTGGATCGTCAGATCAAGGGCTGCGATCAAAACAAGCAAAATTGACAATTCCAGCCAATCATAGTGCGACACATGGTATGGGAAAAATTCATTGGGGGAATCAAGGTGCGACGCATGGCAGAGGAAACCAGTCAGAGTCAACAATCACTAAGTCAGCACCATACGCGGTAATGTTATTCATGAAATGGATGGTGTGGCACACAAGTGGAACACACAGAGCAATGGCATGGCGACAGGTGGCATGGCAGGTTGATTGATCTCCGACCTCGGATTGAATGCCATGCTGACATATGGCATATGATTTGTCCTCCTTAAAAGAAGCATAACATGATTCGCTATCCTTGCTTGCATGGCATCCATGTGGCTTTCCTAATTAACTCCTATACTTGCGTGGCATTATACGTGGTAGCTCCTGATTGGTCATGCGTTAAAAATTCATAAAAAAATCCATAAAATTCTAAAGATTATATTTTTACCCCTTTTCACTAAAAAAATTATATTTTAATATTTTTGGGCTCAAAAATATTATTTATTGAATAAAAAAGTAAATATTAAGTAAAAAGTGCGCTAATGATTATACTTTCATAGATTCATTAAGTGACGAAATAAATTCCAAGTAAAGGTTTCTATTTTAATCTTTTCCACCCATCTAATGTTTTTCATAAAATTTCATGCATTATATATATGAATAGGATGGAAAATCGGATGCCATGATAAGAAATGTTATGAATGTTGTTTAAATGAAATACTTGTTATGAGCATTTTTAAATATGCATATATAGAAAAATTTAAATAAAATGAGTATTAATTTTTGATATGAACATTACATCCATGGAATTTGAGATTTTTATATATACATCATGAAATTAAATTTTTGTAGGGAGTATACTTGTATATGAGTCTTGTAGAGTATAATACCTATGAGCTACTGGTTGTAGCAAACTATTTTTGATGGACTATAGGTATGTATTCGCATCACATGTATTCTCAAGGATTTTCTGTCTATGGTGCCTTGGATTGTTGACCTCACATAGGCCTCAAAGTTGGAGCCCCGTTGTGTCTTAGAGTTTGCCATCTATTAAGTCTCGGTATTTGACCTCATATGATCCTCAGAGTTAGACCTCCCATTGTGCTCGGAATGGACGGCCCATAAACGAAGGCCCATGTGACATTGATGTGACCAATATATGTGCTATATATATTTCAGATTATGATTGCACATAGGGTCGAAGGCAGACCAACACGAGTCTTGAAGGTTGACCATGCATATGCCCATGCATTTTGGTGACCAACACATATGAGATTGCATATCATGCATATAGATTTATATTGTATAGCATATTTTATACTATATGAACATGCCTTGGGATACCTAAAATGTATATTCTCTCAATTTTGAAAATGAAAAAGTACATGAATACTTGGGTTTTGTAAATAAAATCTCCCCATATTGTATACTGATGATTATGATTATTTCCATTCATGGAATTTATTATAAAAACATGCATTATGAATATTTATTTGATATATTATTATTTTAGAGTAGATCCTACTGAGTTGTAAGCTCACCCTACTCTTCTCACATTTTCAACTGTGACATTTGTGATAGTTATGGTAAAGACATGGAGATCTTTCATGGAGGATTCAGATGTTAAAATTTTTGATATGAAACCTTATTTACTTTATTGGTTATTATAATTTACATTTAGGCAAGGTTAAGAGCAATCTGATTTAATGAATTTAAATTGATTTTTTTAAAATATTTTGTATTTAAGTTTATGAATTTATATATAATTTTTCTTTTTAAATAAAAATCTTTAAGGGTAGTCGAATTGTTTATAAAAAATTGATTTTCATGGTTATTTAAGAAATCTTCTTTTAATGTAATTTTCTTCTCAAAACTCACGTATCATTATTTTTTGGGGTGCGACACGTACAAAAATAAATACGAAAAATGCGTGTATGAAGAGATCGTTCACCCATCCATTTTAGTCATCATCATTATAGTGTTCTTAAAGAGTGACTGATAATTCCTTAAAAAATAATGAAATAATGAACTTATTTCAACACTCAAAATGATGAAGATAACATTCAAGCCATTCTAAAAAGGCCTTTTAGGGCCATAGGCCCTTGGTCCATTTCCCATCTTAGAAAATGCCCATATGGCATCTTTCAATACCCATAGTGAATAACATTCAATGCTTATCCATAAGGAGTTCAACTAGCGACATGACCTATCATGACGAGAACCAAGCCTTGTAGCCTTCTATATAGAGTTCACCCACAAAGTACAAAATCATCCATCTTTGGATGCCCAAGAGGCATCCCTCCTATCATCCATCCTAGAATAATTAGGACCACCTCAAGCAGTTTTTGTCCATTACAATCCACATGACCATCTCGAGGTCCACAAGTAGGGGCATTCTGTCTAAACCATCCATATTAATCATGTGGTCTCAATGGCTAATGGCCACCTTATAAATCATCATCTATGATGGTACTAACAAACCTTTGAGTACATGAATCATGGAGACTACAATCAAGTTTAGAAATAAAACTACAAGTTAAGAAGCACACAAATCAAAGAAAATGATATATATATGATATTTTTGAAACATTTATGCAAGAAAATAAAGTGTGTAGTTCAAAATTAGACTATATCAACAAATTAGTTTATGAGGTACCCAACCATCACATATCATCTAAGGATGCATACCTCCCATGAACTATTTCAAAAATAGTTATGTGAGAATGCCTCAAGAGTGCATTCAAGAAATCCACCCAAGTACCATATAAGAACACTTGGTAAGATCAACATAATCAACCAAGTTTATATATAGACTTAAGATATAAACTCAATGAAGTAACACGTCATGTCCAACTAAATAACAAAATATGTGTCCAATGACATATTAGAGGTCCAAAATAATGTTCCAACTCCTCCAAGATTACATAAGTTCATATGATGCTTTAGAGGCATACCTAATAGATAAGCGTAAGCCAAGAAGGTCCTGTAATAGAGTTTCAGAAAGGCTATTCCTACACAAGGCCATAGACTCCTACACCAACATACCACCAAAAGCTCTAAAAATAATAATTGTTTTGAAAGATAAGAAAGTGGCAAAAGATGCCGCTCATAAGGAACAACATACAACAAAAACAACACCATACTACAATAAAAAGATAGGTAGTGCTTTACCAATACTTTATTATAAAAAAGAATTATGTTTGGAGGTATTTGGGCCACACTTATCAACACTCGTAGAATTTGATAAGGATAGGGGAAGTCTAAACAACAAAGGGACTGAGATACGTCAACTAAAAATTTCACACGTTGGTATCCTCGGGTTTACATAATTGATTAATCAAATACCATTACAATCCTATAGGTGTACTCTACATCTCTAAAATAGGAGTCCACTATCTATAGAAGCTGACACCTATGGTTTAGGGGTTGGATACACCTTAAGTATTGGCTCTATAATCCATACTAAAACAAATGCGACGAGAAACTTAACATGTTTTATATCTTTTGAAATGTGCCATAATTGACCTATGAATAGGCAACAACTACACCCTAAATCCAAGAGTTGCTACAGCTATGCTTGGGTCCAAGAGTTGCTACAACTTTTGCACCCCATTACGACAAGACCTAAATAGATTTATGAATAGATAACAATTATGCCTCAGGTTTAGAAGTTGCTACAACTGTTGTACCCTACCACGATGGGCTTTAATGACCTATCAATAAACAAAAATAAGTCCTAGCTCCAAGAGTTGCTACAACTTCTACACCCCACCATTATGGGCCCTGACTGACCTATGAATATGCAGCAATTGCACCCATGGTTTGGGAGTTACTACAACTTCTGTACCCTATCTATGGACGACGAGTCCTAATAAACTTGTGAAAAGGCAATAACTATGCCCAAATTGCTATAACTTCTACATTGCATCCATGCAAAATTAGACTTGCTCACTTTGGGAACCTTAAATCTATAACCCTGGCCATTCATAAAAATTTCTAGGATTGAACAAAGTGCAATGACACTCATGATATGATGGAATAATCCACCAAGAACTACAAAAAATTTCTAAGTCTTAAGACCAAATGCTTGGATGACTTGATAAACTCAAGCACCCCAAGCATGTGGGTTAGTTTACTTGGAACACTTTGGTTCAAACAAACCACCCTTAGTTAGACAAAATGAAACCAAATCACACATAAGTGACAAAATCTAGGCATAAGCCCAATGGGAACACAATCAAACTAAAAATGGCCAGAATAATTGATGGATATAAGACAAATTAGACCGATATAAGCTCGACCAAATGGCACATGTTCAGACATGAAATATGTGGCCCAATGCGACATATATGGCCAGACATAACACACATGGTTAGACACAACACACATTGACAAACATTCCATCCACGATTGAACATGATATATAGTCAAACATAGCATATGTGGCCTAACACAGGACACATGGCTAGACACGACACATATGGCCAAACATGGTATATATAGCCAAACACGGCACATGTGGTTGGACATGGCACATATGGTTGAACAAAACATACATAGCCAGACATAACTTATATTGCCAGACATGTTACACATGGCCAAACATGGTACACATGGTCTGACATAATACATGTGGTCAGACATGGTACACATGGTTGAACATGGTATAATGACTGGACATGGTACATATGACTGGACATGGTACACATGGTTGAACATGGTATAATGACTGGACATGGTACATATGACTGGACATGGTACACATGGTTAAATATGGTCAGTATGGCCAAACATAGTACATGTGGTTGGATATGGTACATATGGCTAGACATGTTACACGTGGTTGAATATGGATTATGTAGTCAAACATACCATGTGTGGTCGAACGTAGCATATGTGGCCAAACATGGTAGATATAAACTTGCAACTTCCAACAAGTACCTACTATTGTGTACCAATGTAATAGATCACAGATCCTAACAAGAGACAGTTTCAAAGAGCGCCTATCATCTCAAAACAAATGAGATCACAAATGAACCTCACTTTAGAGTCACTACTAAAAGATTAAAGTAAACTATGCAACTCAAAAGTAAAAATATGAAAAAGTTATAGTTGCAGCACTAAACTCAATGGGTCATGAACTAATACTATCCACAATCGACACTAAGTATTTCAAAAATACTTGAACAAAAGGCCATAACTTATTGTCTACGCCTAGGAGGCTATTACCTTCTAGTATGACTACTAAAAATTGCAAACCTTAGTAAGTAACTCACTCATGAAGTACAAAGCCCGAAGTACATGAAGTTTCTAGACATCTTTGATCCCTAAGACTCACTGAAGGTTGCAAAGCATAGACTACCATCTAGTAGAGACTTTTTATCTAATGGGCCACAATGCCCTGTCCACTACCTTCCTAGGTTGTGAAACATCATGTGTCCTACTAGAGATTAGACACCTCTAATGGTGCACTTCTATATATCTTTCCTTATATGGTACATTCCTAAAATGTTCAATCGCATGTCTACATTTCAGAAAAAATTTCGGCAAGAGTCATGCATAAAATTTATTAAGTAGACCAAGGTATTGGTCCTATTAGAACTTAAGGCAATCAAGACTTGATCCTCCACTACTTTGACCCCTTGAAAAATTCTAGACCTTTGTGCATCCATGACACTTTGCTCCAACAAGAGATAGAAGTGCATAAGTTAGAAAAATAATTACAACAAAGAAAAACCTAAGTGTTAAATAGTGAGGATATCTATGATGAGCGCTTAAAAAGAACTAAAATTACAATGATTTAATGTACTTTAATTGATTAAATATATTTATATTTGTATGATTTTATCATATTTTTATATAAATTTATCTTTTTAGAATCACGAGTATTTTTATTATTTTTCAGGTATTTTCATTCAAAAATAACTTAAAGACTCGAAAAAATACTGGAAGAAATACATCATAAGTATGTTAAGAAAAAAATGAGGAAAAGTAAAAAAAATGAAAAAATTGGACAAAATGGGTCAAAAAATGAAAAAATGCTGAATCTAACCTAACTCGTGCGCCCATATGTCAAGTCCAGCTTGCCCCACGTGCATATTTGTCGAGTATTGTGTGCGCAATACCGAGTCATGAGTATGTCACTTCGAGAGCTAGCCCCCGTCTGTCGAGCCGCAAGTGCATGTCATGTCGAGTCCCGCGTATGCCTTGTGCCCTTCTATTGCAAATTTCACGCATGTTAGCACCCATTTCACCTCAAATATCGCCCCACATGTGTTCCAGCCTATTCAAACGCATCCAAAATCAAATTTTGAGATATTTTTTACTTTTGTTTTTGGCTTTTTTCTCATTTATAAAAGGACATTCTCCTCCATTGTAAAAATCATCCATCGAATCCCAAAAATCAGACATTTCTCTCTCTAGAAAGATTTCTTAGTTTTTGTAGTTTTAAAGTTCTTCTTAAAATATGCTTTTGTAAATTTCTAGTTTTTGATTTAATAAACAGAAAAGCAAATACGTTTGGAGGTTTTCTAGAAACACAACTAACATCAAAGTTCTACAAGAATTTTTTTGAGGTATAATTTTAAAATGAATTATTTATAGTTATTTTTATGTTTTATTCTTGTATGTTATATTTAATTTATCTGTGATTAAATTTAACATGATTGAATGTTTGTAAATATGGTATAATAATAATGTTGTTATGTTTGCGAAATATTAAATAGGTAAAATATTTTTATAAAATAAATTGATTTTATTTTTATTCAAGATTCCATATTAAGGATGTTAAAGAGAAATATATTATTCTTTATTACAAACTTAAATTTGGAAATAGATTTTTAAGGTTTAATTATCCGGTCTAATTTAGAGTAGTGTTATTTTATTTGTTGATACAATCGCCCAGTAGTTAGAATAAAACTCTATTTCAAAAGTTTTTATAAGAACTATTATTCGAAAATGTATTAATAATAAATTTTCAGTAATGATTTTAAAACTTTAAGGTTAGTATTCAGATGATTAAATTCTTAGGTTTAGTTTGAACACATTAAATAAAATATAATTAACTTACTCTGTCTAAAGGTGTGATTAAATGGTTTACAATTTTCTTATAAATAAAGCTAAAATTTAATACTTAATTAATTAATAGGATATACTTAAGGATATTAGTTAATTAATATTAAACAAAATCATTTGAGCCCCGCCTAAGGATATTTTCATATAAAAAGAGAAAAATTAATAAATATCAATTTATATATTTAATAACTTAAATAATACGAACAACCATAATTAACTTAATTATTATATAAATAAATACTTCATTGTTATAAATAATAAATTATTTATTAAATTCATATCTATGTTTATATTTTTTATGTTCTTAGATTAAAATAATATTATTATTTTTAATTAATTAATCATAATTAAAACATAAATCATTGATTTGATAAAATCATAATTAATATAAAAAAATTTCTTAAAATTTGTTTTACAATTTTTTAATTACCACTATTTTATTTTAATATTTATTAATTTTTAATATTTATTAAAATTAAAATATATATTAAAATATATTTTTTAATTTTATTACTGTTTATTTGTTTTTAATATTTCATATAAAATTTTATTTTTATCATTATTAAACATTCATATTTTAATTATTTATATAAAATAATAATATTTTACATACAAATTATTAAGTTAATATAATTTATTCTCAGTTAATTATTTTTAAAAAAATAGATAATTAAATTATATTATTTTTAATCTAAAAATGATATATATCATCTTTTGTTTTTAATAAAAAATATAATTTATTTTATAAGAATCAAAATTTTTGATTTTCATAATTATCAAATATTAATATTTTAATCTTGATATAAAATAGTAATATTTTAAATAAAAATTATTAAATTAGTATAATTTATTTTTAGTTTAAAGAACTCAAATATATATATATATTATCATTTGTTCTTAATACAAAAAGATGTAATTTATTTTACAAGAATCAAAATTTTTGATTTTCAAATTGAAGGAAAATATCGGTTGGAAAATATCGGTTGAAAATTATCGTTTTCATCTCATTTATCTTTTAAACCTAATTTTTTAATTTTTTAAAAATATATCATATATTTTAAATTTTTTATAATTAAATAAAATAAATATTGGTTAAAAATAATACTTTTTTTAATAAATAAATATTTTAATTATAAAATTTTAATGTTATGATTTATGAAACATAAATTATTAATATAAATAATTTATTTTTATTTTAAATTTAAATTTATAAATTTAATTATATAATAAATAAATATATTTAAAATTTTATAAATATTTAATTTATTAATAAAAAAATACATAGTTATAAAAACTCAGAATTTTGTTGTAGAAATTTATCATAACACTCACAATATTTAAAGGGAGTAGAAATATGAATTTTTTTATTATATTATTATAAATTTAATTATATTATGGATAGATATAATTAAATTTATATAAATATATTTAATAAAAAATAATTATATTAATTATAATTATGATATATTTATGAAATATAAAATTAATATAAATATTTATAATATATATTTGTCATGTATATAGTTGCCATAACCTCCAGCTCTCACCCCGCACAATCGAGGACACACAACCGTCGTATATGATGTCCCAGTCCAGCAATTGGTATAAATATTTTCATTTTCCAGCAATATATATATTTTTATTTTAGTTTTGATTTTTCAACAGTTTGACTAATTATACTTTTACAGACGCTCTCGACTCCCTATATGCTCTCTTTTGCAGATTTTTCTCTCTCTTCAGTCTCCTGTGTCTCGTTCCTTTAGTCCGACGCCAAGATTCTCACTTCTTCGGAATTCAGCTCTGGCGTCCCTTTCTCCGAAGAATCACATATCTCTCTGCAAAACTGTTTCCTCTCTGATTCAGAACACGTTCTCTTAAGTCTACGCTAAGTCTTGATCAAAACTAGCTTGGTGTTGGAGCTTTAATGGAGGTCTGAGGTTTTTATTGACGAGGGAAGTGCCAGATCTGTGAGAACGTATGTGGTATAGGAGCTGAATAAGCTGGTCTTAGGCTCTTTTTTGTGTGTGAAGGAGAGAACAAGCGAAAGAGGGGTTGGAGGTTTTGATATGACTGTTGATGGTAGTTTACATAAGAGATTGTGGTGGCTGTAGATGATGACCGGTGCTCCACCGAGGTGTCGGAGAGGGGGCGGAGTTTTGGTAAATTCTCTCACATGGAATGGCAGATCTTGTTAGCTATGGGAATGCCGATCGTGACATCGAGCAGGTAGCGCTCTCTCTGTTTCTGAGAATTGTGAACTTTCTATATAGATATATGCGTATTATTTATTTCCAGATAAGAATAATTTTCTTCTTCTGTTGGGTTGAAAGTGGAGTTGTGATTATATGGCTTTGGTTTTATTTGTTGTTTAAGCAATGTCTTCTGATACTGTTTCTGTTCGACTTTCTAGGAAATGGACAAACTTTTCTTAATGTTGTTAGAGTTAATACTTTTTTTTAGGAGATCATCACACGAGTTTCTTCCATGAAAATAAAGAGTTTTTTTTTTCTTTTCATTTTTTTGTTGTTGTTAGGGCCTGCTTATTTGCCTGGATAAGTTCATTGAATAAATGGATGCTGGAGAGGTTTGGGATACATGGTTAACGGGACAGTTGAGACTTGAGAAGAGATCTAATATTATATTGGAATGCCAAAAAATGGAAATTTAAAAGTTATTTTGGATTTTGAAAAGCCTTTGAAAATTTTGGATGAAGAGCTTCACTTTGCGTTGCAAATGGATGACTTTATTCATTTTTCTTTTTAGTGTCTCACCCTCATTCACTTAACTTCTTAAAAAAAAAATTTGTAAAAAATCTCACGTGATACATCACATGCCATACTTGCAAAGGGTTGATTAGTAAATTTGGACCATGTAGCTTTACAAAGTTGGTTTTTGTTATTAATAAAGGGTGAAGTACACAAATGGTTCCTAAATTTTTCGACATTATACATTTCGTTCCGTTATTATTTGGTCTATTATTTTATTTTTCAAACTTTGGTTCCCTTATTTTTAATTCTTATAATTTGTTACCTTCACCTTTTAATTTCAAAAATTTTGTCTAAAATTTGAGGTTAATTTGAAATTAAACTTCAAAAATATTAAAAATGAAGGGACCAAAGTGTAAAATTAAAAAATAAAGGTACTAAATTATAAGGAAAAAACTAAGGTGATAAAAGTGTAAAAATTGAAAATTGAAGGACCAAATTATTAGGAAAAATAATGAGGGATTGTAAAATGTGGAAAACATGGGACCATTTATATACTTTACCTTTTTTTTCAATATAATCTGAAATATTTGTGAACATGAGATTGTTTTGTTAAAAAAAAAATAAGAATTGGCGCAAAACAAAGGGTTAGTTAATTTCTAGCTAATGCCCCTTATCATGTGGGATTTTTCTATAATTTGAGGTGAATAGTATAAATTGAAGTGAATTTGCTCCCTTTTAAAAGTTAGTGATTTGGGGTGAGCCATTAAAAAGAAAATTGACAAAGTTCTCCGATTGCAAAGAAAAGCGACTTTGAAAACTCTTCATCAATAAAGCTTCTATTGGATTGCTTTTCTAGATTTCTGAGGAAATAAGAACATAATAGTGGGTGCACCAATTTAGTTTTACTAGGAGATGGGTTGGTTGGACCTGGAAAGGTTTAGGCCCTGCGATTCAAATTCTACTTTCTTATTTACGGTACACTAATGAAGCCATGAAGTCTATTTGAGTGAATGTATTAGGTTTTTATTAGGAAAGAAGATTATCTATGTCTCAAAGCAGGAGAGGCATCTTTTGGGAGTTAGTTACTATTTATCATTGACTTTGGTCCATTGGGGTATAAGCCATCGTCATACTAAGCTATATTCTTCTCATGACATTGGTGATTGATATCTCATGGCTTTGCCCACAACCACATTTTCGTTGCTGCCTTTAGATGTTTGGGGTTACTAGTCATTACTAAGTACTGACTCGTAAAGTATTTTCTATTGGACGTCTAAAATTTTTTTGCATTTGTTAGACTGCCTTGAATGTTGTTGGTCCTTTTGATCTACCATAACTTTTCAAAGCTGGCCAATCCTTCTGTTGATCTTCCTTTTTTTTTATGGGCAGGCAATAAATGCTCTGAAGAAGGGTGCTCAGCTGCTTAAATATGGTCGTAAAGGGAAGCCCAAGTTTTGCCCATTTAGACTTTCTACTGTAAGTTTCTTTGTCAATCTTCTTAAATGGGATAATTTCCATTGTTGTTTCATATGCTACTTGGATAAGTTTCAAAGCCGAATTTGCGAAGCCTTAATGAATTACTAGCTGAAAAGTAGTGCAACTTGTTTGATGTCTTGATAAAATGATAAATTAACACTGTTCTCTTATGCCCTCCTGTTTTGGAGAAATAATATTTAATTTATCAAATCTGATATTGTTATGCTTGATTTTCATATTCAATTGAAGCTTTGCTGTAATTATAAATATAAAATATAAGTATATTGGATTGGCCTATCCATCTGTCTTTTGGTAATACTGGGATTGAAGATGAAGAAGATTTCATAATAATTCATGATTGTTGCTATCTAAAGATGCACAAATTTCAGGTGAGCAAAAGTGCAAAACGAATATTATAGTAGAAAGGTAGAAATGGGATCTATGATTCTATATTATAAGGCTTCTTTCAATTTCAAAGTGTATTCTGTTTATGTAACTGTATTGACCTTTTTACAAACTTGAATTAGCTTACTACAGATTGGCACGGTCTCCACTGAAGAGAACTTCTTGCACATTTTTGATGCACTTGGTTGCAATATTCCTTACGAATAAAGTAGAAAATAGGTTTTGAAGCAGGTTGAATTCTCGTGATCTATTTTGCATACAATGATGATGGTACAAAGTCTAGGGAGAAATAATAGTTAAATAGTCAGAGGCTATATGGACTAAAACTCTGCATCTTGAATGCTGTTCTGCTGTTCCGCTGTTCCAAGGGTCAATATTGCCAGTTCATCAACTCTTCTACTTGAAAAGTGTCTATGTGGTTTCATTTGCTACTGTTATTAATAAATGATGTACGAAGGTTTTTTTTTTGGTGGTTTTCCTGGGTTTTGTTCTTTTATTAGTTGATGATATATTTCTTGGGTATTTTCCCCTTCAATATCCATGGATTTGAATATTTTCTTCCTTATCATTATTCCATCTGGAAATGACAGGATGAAACTTCTTTGATCTGGATCTCAAGCAACGGTGAAAGAAGTTTAAAGTTAGCTTCTGTGTCAAGAATTATCCCCGGACAAAGAACTGTGAGTTCTTTAGTACTCCATTTGATATTTTATTTCACAATTTTCACGATACTATTGCAATCCATACAACTCAATGTTAATAGCAAGGATTTAAATCTTATTTCCTTTTTCTTTTTAATTTCATAACCAGGCTGTTTTCCAACGGTATTTGCGCCCTGAAAAGGACTATTTGTCATTTTCTCTTATATACAACAACAGAAAGCGGTCCCTTGATCTGGTTAGTGATCAATGTTTCACATTCTGTAATTACAATGTTACATTAGCTGTTTGCTTTGAACTTATTTGCACCATACAACTTTTCAGATTTGCAAGGATAAAGTTGAGGCAGAGGTGTGGATTGCGGGACTCAAAGCACTAATATCCTCTGGTAGAAGTGGGCGTTCTAAAATTGACGGATGGAGTGACGAAGGCCTCTACCTTGATGTAACTATGCCCAAAACCAAAACTTATTTTATTGTTAAATTTTGTTCCCCCCCCCCATCTCTTTTAGACAGACACATGTAATCATCATGATACTATAGAAACCAATTGCCTAGATGTTGACTAGCTGATAACTGATGTAGTTACCACAAAATGCTTGAAAAAATCAAGACTTGAAAACTTGCTCAGAACTTACAATAAGATAACTAAAATTCATGGGGGTGTTTAAATTCATTCATTAGCATTAACTAACCATCCATATTATTCTATTTAATGGGTTTTGCTTGTCATTCCATTCAACCTTTTATCTGACATGATATTTATGGCACTGTGGCTTTAGTATGGGTAATGCTTGTCAGAGTTTGAGATCCATCTCAAATATTTGTATATGATGACAAATTAATGCAATTCTACTCCCTCTAGTGTGTTGGGACTATTGACCAATTGCAAATGTTCACCATTTAACTTCTCTTTGGTGTAGTTAAATGTTTATGTTTCTTCTGTTATATGGCTTCCTTTGTGTCGTGTAACTTATTGTGAATTGATTCCAGGATAACAGAGACCTGACGTCTAATAGTCCAAGCAGTAGTTCAGCTAGTGTTACTAGAGATTTGAGCTCTCTTGAGGTTGTCAGCTTTAACCCAAATACTTCTCCAACAATTGCTGCCCCCGAAAATTCTCTACATTCTTCTAGATCACATGTAGCATCGGATCAAACAAAAATGCAAGTAAAAGGATCTGGTTCTGATGCTTTTCGAGTGAGTGTTTCCAGTGCTCCCAGCACCTCCAGTCATGGTTCTGCACCAGAGGACTGTGATGCTCTAGGAGATGTATACATTTGGGGGGAAGTTATTTGTGATAATGTAATCAAGGTTGGAGCTGATAAAAGTGCTGCTTTTGTGATCTCAAGAACAGATGTACTTCTTCCTAAGCCACTGGAATCAAATGTAGTTTTGGATGTGCATCATATTGCCTGTGGGGTCAGGCATGCTGCCTTAGTCACAAGGCAAGGTGAAGTTTTTACATGGGGTGAAGAATCTGGAGGAAGACTTGGTCATGGTTTTGGAAAGGATGTTATTCAACCTCGTTTTGTTGAATCTTTGGCATCTTCATGTGTTGATTTTGTGGCATGTGGTGAGTTTCATACATGTGCTGTTACAATGGCAGGTGAATTGTATACGTGGGGAGATGGTACACACAATGCTGGGCTTCTTGGTCATGGCACAGACATCAGCCATTGGATCCCCAAAAGAATATCAGGCTCTCTTGAAGGTCTTCAGGTTGCTTCCGTAACTTGTGGTCCATGGCATACTGCCTTGGTGACATCAACAGGGCAACTATTCACATTTGGTGATGGTACATTTGGTGTCTTGGGGCATGGAAACAGGGAAAATGTTGCATATCCAAGAGAAGTGGATTCCTTATCAGGGTTGAGGAGTATTGCTGTTGCATGTGGGGTTTGGCATACTGCTGCTGTGGTGGAGGTTATTGCAACACAATCTAGTGCAAGCGTTTCATCAGGTAAGTTGTTCACTTGGGGAGATGGTGATAAAAGTCGTCTTGGACATGGTGACAAGGTACCACGGCTTAAACCAACATGTGTTCCAGCACTTATTGAGCACAATTTTCAAAAAATTGCTTGTGGGCATAGTTTAACAGCTGGCTTGACCACATCAGGACAAGTATTTACCATGGGAAGTACTGTTTATGGTCAACTTGGTAATCCCCGTTCTGATGGAAAGTTACCTTGCTTGGTTGAGGACAAGCTTGCTGGGGAATGTGCTGAAGAAATTGCTTGTGGTGCTTATCACATAGCAGTATTAACATCAAGGAATGAAGTTTATACATGGGGAAAGGGTGCTAATGGTAGATTGGGCCACGGAGATGTTGAAGATCGGAAATCACCGACTTTGGTTGAAGCTTTAAAGGATAGGCATGTAAAGAACATTGCATGCGGTTCAAACTACACTGCATCTATTTGTCTTCATAAATGGGTGTCCGGATCTGAGCAATCACAGTGCTCTGCTTGTAGACAAGCTTTTGGGTTTACGCGAAAAAGGCACAACTGCTACAATTGTGGACTCGTACATTGCCACTCATGCAGTTCAAAGAAAGCATTGAGAGCAGCCCTGGCCCCCAATCCTGGAAAGTCATATCGAGTTTGTGACTCTTGCTACGTAAAACTGAACAAGGTTTTAGAAAGTGGGGGTAATAACAGAAGGAATACTGTCCCTCGGTTATCTGGTGAGAATAAGGACAGATTGGACAGGACTGAGATAAGACTTTCTAAATCAGCGGTGCCATCTAATGTGGATTTAGTAAAGCTATTAGACAGCAAAGCGGCTAAACAAGGAAAGAAAGTCGACACATTTTCCCTAGTTAGATCTTCACAGACTCCTTTATTGCAGCTAAAAGATGTTCTGTCAACTGCTATTGATCTGCAACGAACTGTGCCAAAACCAGTTCTTACACCATCTGGAGTTAGTTCCAGGTCTGTGTCACCTTTTTCTAGGAGACCAAGTACCCCACGTTCTGCTACCCCTGTTCCAACTACATCAGGACTATCCTTCTCAAAAACCATTGGGGATAGTTTGAAGAAAAAAAATAAACATTTGAATCAAGAAGTGCTTAAGTTGCGGTCTCAGGTATATCTGTGACTTGGGGATTTAGATTGGGTTGTAGTTTTTTTTATTAAATAATACATCTGGGAGAGGAAAATGTCTTATAGTAAAGTGTTTTAATATTTAAGCTAATGACTCAGTGCATTTGTCTAAAATCTGATCAGGTTGAAAGTCTAAGACATAGATGTGAGCTGCAAGAAGTGGATCTTCTAAAATCAATTAAGAAAGCACAAGAAGCTATGGCACTGGCGACAGAAGAATCTGCTAAATCTAAAGCTGCTAAAGAAGTTATAAAATCACTAACTGCTCAGGTTATTTTCTGATATATTATTCTTGCAATGGTGAACCATGTGACATTAAGTTACTTTCTTAGAGAATGACTCAAATACGATGCAATTACGATACTATTTTGTACGTAAAACGTTAGGGGAATTTTTTTTCCATTGGACTCTAATAAATTCTAAAAGTACGGCAACATATGACTCTTGAAATATTGTTCTTTTAGATTTGTAACTCATGAATGTTATATTTTGGACAATTATTCATGTCTGCACTAATTAAATTTAGAAAGAACTCGACACAAAGCACGTTGATGCATGCATCAAGATTACACCTTAGGTGACATTTGGTTCGTGGAATGGAATCGGAATCGGAATGGAATGGAATGTAAAGGAAACAATTTTGTTTGGTTTCACCACTGGAATCAAGCTCGGAATTTGGATTACAGTGTTTGGTTTGCCACTGGAATGGAATAAAAAAAGATATAAATGACCTTAATACCCTTACATGCTGTAAAAAATAATGTCATTTAATTACTATTTTTTCGTCAGATAAAATACATTATTGAAATCATTATTTTTCTAAATAATTATTACTTAATTAAAAAGAAATATATTATTAAAATTATTATTTTTCTAAATAGGGTTTAGGGTTTTGAGGTTTGGGATGTGGGATTTAGGGTTTAGGGATTTAGGATTTGGGGTTATATTTGTAGGTTAAGGTTTAGGGTTAAAATTATTATTTTTCTAAAAATGGTTTAGGGTTTTAGAAATTTGGATTTGGGGTTTAGGGTTTTATAAATTTGGATTTGGGGTTTAGGGTTTTAGGATTTAGAATTTAGGGTTTAGGGTTTTGGGATTTATGTTTTAGGGTTTTGGGTTTTGTGATTTATGTTTTAAGGTTTAGGGTTTAGGGTTTAGGGATTAGGGATTTGGGTTTTAGGGTTAGGGTTTAGGGTTTTAGGATTTGGAATTTGGGGTTTAGGGTTTAGGGTTTAGGGTTTTAGGATTTATGTTTTAGGGTTTTGCGTTGAGATTTATGTTTTAAGGTTTAGGGTTTTGGAATTTTGGGTTTAGGGATTTGGGGATTTGGGGTTTAGGGTTTTAGGGTTTAAGGTTTAAGGTTTAGGGTTTAGGGATTTGGGGTTTAGGGTTTTAGGATTTGGAATTTGGGGTTTAGGGATTTAGGATTTGGAATTTGGGGTTTAGGGATTTAGGGTTTAGGGTTTTGGAATTTTGAGAATTTGGGGATTTAGGGTTTAGGGTTTAGGGTTTTAGGGTTTGGGGTTTTAGGGTTTAAGGTTTAGGTTTAGGGATTTGGGGTTTTTAGGATTTGGAATTTGGGATTTAGGATTTAGGGTTTAGGGATTTGGGATTTAGGGATTTAGGGTTTAAGGTTTAGGGTTTTAGGATTTGGATTTAGGGTTTTGAAATTTTGGGTTTAGGGTTTAGGGTTTTAGAATTTAGGATTTGAGTTTAATGTTATATTTTAGGTGAGGGTAAAATTGGAAAAAAAAAGTTTAGATGGGAATGAAATTATGATTACCAAGGTGGGGAGAAGGAATTGTGATTCCTTCTCCTTTAGTAATCTGATTCCATTCCGTCCTCCATTTCGTCCAACCAAACACACAAAATGGAAGGAATCAATTCTGATTCTATTCCATTCCATTCCCTCCAACCAAACATGGGGTTAATGTTCGCGCAAGATTCCTCTATACTCTTTGTTAACACACCAGAGATTAGAGCCTTTCTACACCACTGACACAATTTAGAACACACAAGTATACATAATCATGTAAAAGTGATAAGTAATTTGAGAACTACGGTTATCGTTGCCACGAGAATTGGTAATAATGTCTATTCTTAATTACTAGTTCTTTAATGAGTTAATTAAAATTAGAAATTTGAGGTTTTGAATTGTTTTTGAGAAAAATAACATGAAGTAGCAAAATAAGTTGTGAAAGGATTCTAAGAGATTTGATTATGGGGACTCTTACTAAAAGTCTTCTTATTAACTAACTTAAATCCTGAACAACCTAGAGGTATGCTTAGTAGATTTAATTCATTTATTGCATTAAGATCTAAAAAGATAATTAAATTGGCAAGATTAAAACAATCGTTTAACCTTTAGTTAAGATATTTAACTCTGTTTGTGATAGTAGCCACAAAATACTACTTTTAATAAAAATATTAGCGATTACGTACTAACATCTTAAACTAGATATAAACATATTCATACAATAAACTAGTTAATTATTCTAATTTATACATGCATAGTTTTGACATTCAAATATAGAATTGAACACATCAAAAATGAAGAATTAAAACAAAAATTATCATGACATTACATTAATTAACTATATTTTAAGGTTTGGAATTGTCTGCAATTACATTATTAAATTAGCTAGATTTCATAAGAATCAACATTATAAACATAGAAAGCTAAATAGAGAAAAAAGATTAAGAAAACTTGTATAGATCTTCAAAATATGCTCTAAAAGTTGTTCTAAATGTGTTCTTTTATCTCCCTTGTTCTTTTTAGCACTCATCTTGACTTTATAGATATTACTCACTAAAGATCTATTGATGATAGGACGCGACTTGCAAATCCTTTGATAAGTCGGTTTGTAAAGCAACAAATGAGGTTTAAAGCTCAACTTTGATATAAATCAAATATGTATTAAATTTTAAATTGTTCATTAAAGTTGAGGATAAAACATATATATAAGCTAAAATAAACAAAACCCTAAAAAAGGAACTAAACAATTCATTTTGAATAGGTCAAACGTGAGGAAAAAACAAAATTAGTATTCATGATGTGGCACACATTTTATCATGCCATTCCTCATTCTAAAAACTAGAAAACAAATACATCTCAAGAGCTTTATGCCTCGGTAGACAACGACTCATGCCGCATTGCGATAAAATTGATTGAGATCCAAAATCCACCCGAGAGCATTATGTCGGGCCGTGCTTTAATTATGCTGCAGCGTGGACCCAATTTCTAGAATTAGCAGCTTCTTGGATTGGCCCTTGACACGAGTTGTGTCCTTTTTGTGGCACTTTTTGGCCTTGAATTAACTCTTGAGTTGGTTCTTTTAGTGCTTCCTTGAATTGCAATTTTTGGAATTAGCACCTTTATTTCTTGGACAGGCCCTTGACACGAGTTGTGTTCTTTTTGTGGCACCTTTTGGCCTTGAATCAACTCTTGAATTGGCCCTTTTAGTGCTTTCTTGAATTGCAATTTTTGGAATTAGCACCTTTATTTCTTGGATTGGCCCTTGACACGAGTTGTGCTCTTTTTGTGGCACTTTTTGGTCTTGAATCAACTATTAAGTTGGCTCTTTTAGTGATTCCTTTAATTGGTTGGTCCTTAATCTCGTAATATCATGGATCATTTGATAATGACCCTCGGATCGTAAAATTCTGCAAATTAGCTTTCCAGCTAACTAGTCCACCAGCAAACTGAAAAAATACCTAGTTAAAGAACATCTTCTGTCTAAATCTCCTGCAAAGTCTGAGTCTACATAACCTAACACTTATGCTATGCTCTGTCCCTGAATACTTTATTCCAGTAGTGGCAGATCCTTTTAAGTATCTCAGTACTCACTTTACCCATGTACATGTTGACTAAGCTAGTACTATGAGCAAATCTGGCCTATTGCAAACCAGTAGGGACAATTAAGCACCTCATAGCACTAGAATAGGGTACCTTTCCCATATAGACGACCTCTTTTCTTGGCTTTGGTGAACAAGAGTTTGACAGCTTGAAATGAGGAGCTAATGGTGTGAGGTTGGCTTGGCTGATTCCATAGCAAAAATTTTCAACAGTTCTCTAATATATTGAGTCTGAGTAACCAGTAGCTCATTTGAGCTTCTACTTCTCCAAATTTCCATCCCCCAGATTCTTCTACTTGGTCCTCGTTCCTTCATTTCAAATCCAATCCCCAGTAGCTCCTTGATTCATCTCACCTCCACCTTGTTCTTGCTAGCAAGTACATGTCATCAACATAGAATAAGAAGTATATTGCATTTACACTTCCAGTATTCCTCAAGTATACACATGGGTCATATTCACTTCTTATGAAGCCAACACTAGTCACATATTCGTCAAAACGTCTATATCAGTACCTTGGGGATTGTTTTAGTCCATACAAGGATTTCTTGAGTAAGCACACCATGTACCTCTTGCCTGGTTTTATAAAACCCAAGGGTTGGTGCATGTAAATTTGCTCATCTAGCCTACCATGTAAGAAGGCTGTGTTTACATAAAGTTGCTCTACCATGTCATCATAAGCCACCATGGCCAATAATAACCTTATTGAGGTATGTTTAACCACATGAGAGAAGATTTCATTAAAATCTACTCGGTAAACCCTTTAGTCACCAACCTTGACTTGAACCTTGGTAACACTACCCTTGGTATGCCTGCCTTTCTTTTATACAACAATTTGCAAGCGTCTTAGCACCTTCAGGATTTGGAACTGAAATCCATGCTTCATTTTTCATGACCATATCCCATCCTCCATGGACTCCCTCCATTTCATCGAGTCATCACACCTGATTGCCTCATCTTTTAGGTTTTGAGTCATCCAGTTTGTAGCCCATTGTGAAAACAAATGTTATGAGATTAGTTCCACTAACACCTGGTTCTTCAACTTGATCCTCATATCTTGCTGACTTCCTGGTCTTCTCTTCCTATCTCTATCTAGCTGATAGTCTCTTAAGTTTTCATGCTTAGATGTCTCATGGGTTTGATAGGGTTCACTTCCTTCCATGTCTTTCATATGTCACCTTTCAATTGCCTCCACCTCAAAACCAAGGTGAGTTCCAGATGTACTAATGGCCTTATTTCTTTGTGCATTAAGTGTCTGATGATACATTTCACCTACCCTAGATACCACATCTCTACTAATGATACATTTAGAGTGCTCTGGATCCCACAATTTGTAACCCTTAACTTCATCAGGGTACCCCAAGAAAAAACAAACGTTTCATTGCCCTTGGTTCCACCTTATTCATTCTCTTTTGCACATAGCCTACACACCCAAACACCCTAAGTTTTTCATAAATTGCTGGTTTTTCAACCCTCGCTTCTTTAGGGATTTTGAACTCCAATGCAGTGGAGGGACTTCTGTTTTTACAAAAGCATGTAGTGTGCAATGCCTCTGTCCATAATTTCTTTGGTAACCCTGCACTAATTAGCAAACACCTTACCCCTCTTTAGCAAAGTCATGTTCATACTCTCAGCCACCCCATTCTCTTTAGGGATATAGGATACAGTCCCGTGTCTTGTTATAACACTGTCTCTACAGAATGAATTAAAACTCTCATCGCAATGCTCAAGGTCATTATCAGTTCTGTAAAACTCAGAATTCATTCTTATTAATTTCCATTCAAGACACTACATATTTATATACAAAACTAGGGACACTCTTATGTGACATACACCTAATACACAACTAATATATTCAACTAGTGATAGACACCTAATACACAACTAATATCTCTAACACTCCCTCTCAAGTTGGAGCATAGATATTAATCATGCCCAACTTGTTATAAAGATAATCAACCTGAATCCCAATTAAAGTTTTCGTGAAGATATTTCTTAGTTCTCCAGTCTTCATATATCCTGTAGAAATCAAACCTTGTTGAATTTTCTTGCGAACAAAATGACAATCAATTTCAATGTGTTTAGTTCGCTCATGAAACACAGGATTAGAAGCAATATGAAGAGTAGCTTGGTTATGACACCACAATTTCGCTGGTACTGAAGTTTTAAGATCTACTTCATCCAAGAGCTGATATATCCATATTATCTCAAACGCAAATTGTGCCATAGTCTTATATTCTGACTCTACACTTGATCGTGACACAACATTCTGCTTCTTGCTTTTCCATGAGACCAGATTTCCTCCAATGAAAATATAGTAGCCTGATGTGGATCTTCTATCCACTTTGAAACTTGTCCAATCTGCATCTGAAAAACATTCAATATGAGTGTGTCCATGATTTGCATACAAGATACCACGTCCAGGTGCTTCTTTCAAGTAACACAAAATTTACTCTAACGTTGCCCAATGATTAACTGTTGGGGATGACATAAATTAGCTAACAACATTGACCAAATATGCAATATCTGGATAGTCACGGTAAGGTAATTCAGCTTTCCAACCACTCTTCGATATCTCTCAGAATCTTTAAAGAGTTCCCCATCTCCTGTAAGGTGGATGTTCAGAGTCATTGGAGCACTACAAGGTTTTGCTCCTAATTTTCCTATCTCAGTTAATAAGTCTAGGACATATTTTCTCTGAAATAGAAAGATACCTTTTTTATTCCTTGTGACTTCAACACCCAAGAAATACTTTAGCATCTCCAAATCCTTCGTGTGAAACTAAGTATGTAGGAAAGACTTAAGAGATGAAATTCCCGTAGTATCATTTCCAGTAATAACAATGTCATCTACATACACAACTAAAAGAATGATACCAGCTTTTGATTGTTTGTAGAACACAGAATGGTCAGACTTTCTTTTCATCATACCAAACGTTTCTATAGCTTGACTAAATTTTTCAAACCAAGCACGAGGACTCTGTTTCAAACCATACAAAGATTTGCGGAGACGACAAACTTGCCTAGACTTCTCCTGAGTAACAAAACCAGGAGATTGCTCCATGAACACCTCCTCTTGAAGATCACCATGAAGAAAAACATTCTTGATATCTAGTTGATGCAAAGGCCAATGGTGAGTAGCTACCATAGAAATAAACAACCGAACAGAGGTCAATTTAGCAACAGGAGAGAAAGTGTCAAAATAGTCCACTCCATAGGTTTGAGCATATCCCTTAGCAATAAGACGAGCCTTTAATCGAGCAACTGACCCATCCGGATTAACCTTAACTATGAACACCCATTTGCATCCGATCGTCCGTTTCCTCGAAGGTAAATCAACCAAGTCTCAAGTACCATTGTCATCCAATGCATTCATTTCCTCGATTATTGCATGATGTCAACCAAGATGAGATATGGCTTCGTGAACAGTTTTAGGGATAGAAATAGAATCAAGAGAGGCAATAAAAGAGCAAGAGGAAGACGACAAGCAGTTATAAGAAACAAAAGAAGAAATAGGATAAGTACATTGATGTTTACCTTTGCGTAATGCAATTGGAAGATCATCGTTCAAGACTAGATTTGATGACGAAGGAGCAAGTGCAGGACATGAATCAGAAGGTCTATGTCTGGAGTAGACTTGAGTTATAGGAGGCCTAATAGGAACTGGATCAGAGGCAGGTTCAAATGATGTGATAGAATAGACTAACAAATCATCATCCTTCCCCTGACGTGCAGGAGGAGGAGAAGACGAAAAATAGGGTGTGTCTTCCATGAAGGTAACATCAATTGAGACAAGATATTTGTTAAGACTAGGACAATAACATCTATAATCTTTTTGGAGACGAGAATAACCAAGGAAGATACACTTCAAAGACTTGGGATCTAATTTAGTAACATGTGGACAAACATCTCGAACAAAACAAGTGCTACCAAATATCCTAAGATCAATCGAAAATAATGACTTATTAGGAAACAAAATTTTCCATGGAATCTCACCATGAAGAACAGATGAGGACATGCGATTAATAAGAAAACATGTTGAAACTGTATTGGCCCAAAAAGGTTTAGAAACATTCATTTGAAATAATAAGGCACGTGCAGTTTCGAGAAGATGTATGTTCTTACGTTTAGCCACTCCATTTTGAGATGGAGTATCAACACACGAAGTTTCATGAAACATGCCATTTTGAACCATATAAGATTGAAACAAAACTGATGTATATTCTTTGGCATTATCACTTCGCAAAGTACGAATTGAAACATTAAATTGAGTTTTAATCTCAACACAAAATGCGCAAAAAATAGAAAACAATTTAGAACGACTCTTCGTTAAATATAACCAAGTTATACGAGAATAATCATCCACAAAAGTAACAAAATACTAATTCAAAAAGAACACTAGCACATTTATTAACTCTTGGATTTGAACTAAGGCGATGTTTTGCAAATTGACAAGACTCATAATCTAATGAAGACACCTTATTAAACTGAGGACAAAGTTTCTGTAGTAAAGGAAGAGATGGATGTCCCAGTCTACAATGTGCCTCTAAGGGAGAGGTTACACTAGAGCAAGCAACAAATTTCAGTAATGGTATGTCAAGAATATAGAGGCCTTTAGACTCATATCCTTTACCAATAGTCTTCTTCGTCATAAGATCCTAAAATAAACAACGATCAGGAAAAAATAAGATGCAACAGTTAAGAATGCGAGTAAGCTGACTTACAGAGATCAAATTAAAGGATAAGCTAGGTAAATGTAAGACAAACAATAAAGGAAACAAAGGAGTGGGGGTAATTGTGCCAGATCTAAGAACACGAGATGGTGACTCATCAGCTAAGGTAACAGTAGAGGTGGAAGCGTGTGACTGAAGAATAGAAAAGAGACTAGAATTACCTGTCATATGATCTGTGGCACCAGAATCAATAACCCATTTGAAAGATGAGGAAAGGAGAGACACATTTGATTTACTTGAATCAGCAATAGCAGTGACAGGAGGTGATGAAGACCTTAGTGATGCTTGATACTGTGAGAACTTGGTAAATTCATCTGCAAAGATAAGAACCGATTTTTCAAAAGTATGAGAAGTGGATACAATATGAGCCGAGTGACCTTTCTGATGCTTGTACTGAAGCTTTCTATAGTCATGTTTCGTATGTCTTGGTTTGTGACAATAGTGACATACAATACCTCTTAAGTCTTGTGGTCGAGTTTCAAACCCGTGAGAGCCGCCTCCTTTGTTTCTGTTCATATAAGTTGACCATCCATGTTCATAATTATTATTCCGACTGACCAAAGCACCATTTAATTGAGCAGGTGAAGGTGGAGTGTCTTCTGTACGAAGTACTCGACTAAACACCTCTTGTAAAGAGGAGATCTCAGAACCAGAAAGAACCTGGGACTTAGTAGTCTCAAAAGCAGAGGGAAGATCGGCAAGAAAACTCATGATCGCCATTTGTTCCCTTTGGTTTTGTTGTACCTTTACATCAGGGCTAAAAGGCATGAAACTATTGAGTTCCTCATAAGTCCTTTTAAATTCTATAAAATAATTCGTTAGTGATTGATTTTGTTTGCATGGTAAAATGCTTTGCATACCTCATACATACGAGAAAGATTTCTTTTACCAGAATATAAGAAGTTCAAATAATCCATCAATTCCTTAACGAATTCATAATGATTGATCAAGTCAATTACATTGCTCTCAATAGAATTCCGAATCTGTAGAAATAAGCGGACATCTTCTCTAAGTTATGTCTGCTTTGAATTATCTTTAGGAGGATCATTAATTTAATGAGTATCTTTGTCGATACTTCTCAAATAAATTCGAATGGTCTTGCTCAAAGCCAAATAATTCGAGCCATTGAGCTTATGGTCTGTGATTTTAGACATCACAGGCACCATATCCGTCACAACATTAGATTTCTTTTCAGTCATAACTCCTGAACAATCACAAGTGATGAGTGCCAAACCACCACAGATGACGCAGGGGAACGCCGGAGAGGAACACGAGGTCGACCGAAGAAGACTGCTTGTAGGGACGCGCTGTCATGCGACGGCGCGTAGAAAGATGGCAGAAAGTCGCGGTGGTGCGTGTGGTTCACTAGCGGCTTGTCTGGTGACCGGACTTCGGGGTTTGGCCGGTCGGCAGTTGGGCTTCCTCCTTGTGTCGGCGGTGAGAAAAAATGTGCACTCCGAAAGCGTGTTCCGAGTTGGAACCCAAAAATACACTAAATCTTAATTTATGTTTACCCAAAATCAGACCCTAATTTGAACGGGAAAAAAAATTCCAAATTTTGTAACCCAAATGCTCTAATACCATGTAAAACTCAGAATTCACTCTTATTAATTTTCATTCAAGACACTACATATTTATATACAAAACTAGGAAAACTCTTATGTGACATGCACCTAATACACAACTAATATATTCAACTAGTGATAGACACCTAATATACACCTAATACACAACGAATATCTTTAACAAGTTCTATCATACTTCTTCTTTTTTCTTGACTACACTTTTATTTGTCTTTCAGTTCTTGAACTTTTCAGGTGTTTCATCCTTAGTTCTAAGGGTATAAATCCAAGTCTTTCTAGAGAAGTTATCTATGAAGGTAATGAAATACCTGGGTCCAGTCAGAGATGCGTTTTGTGTAGGATCTATAAGTCTGAATGCACATAGCCTAGTTTGTCACTAGTCTCCTTCTTTGTCCTTGCAAAGTTAACCCTCTTAACCTTGCCCAGTACACATTGCTCACAATACGATAGACTGCCCAGCCTTACATCCCCAAGCAAGCCTTGTTTGTGTAACTCCTGTAACCTTCTTTCACTTATATGTGCCAACCTTCTTTCACTTATATGTGCCAACCTTCTATGCCATAATTGAAGTTTGTCTACACTTTCTGCCTCACTCACAACAACAGTGGGCATATTTACTTCTCCCTTTAATAGATAAATGCCATTCTTGGGTTCACCTCTGAAGTATACCATTGATCCCCTAGAATCTATTAATTTTGGGCCATGACCTTTGAATACATAGCCTTCTCTCACTAGCTCCCCTAGAGAAATCAAGTTTTTTTTAAGGGGCAGGGACATGTCTAATCTCTACATTGTTCTTTCTGTGCCATCATTTAGTCTTAGAATCACAGTTCCCATTCCTAGCACCTTGCATATCTGATCATTTCCAATGTAAATCACCGCACTCTCCATTTGTTCTATAAGATGTAAACCAGTCTTTACAGGGACATGTCTAACCTCTACAAGTGTTCTTTCTGTGTCATCATCGAGTCTTAGAATCACAGCTCCCATTCCTAGCACCTTGCACATCTGATCATTTCCCATGTAGATCACCCCATTTTTCTCCACCATAGTGAGTGCCCTTGCACTATCATACCCCTCATGTGCAACATAAGCTTCTGCAGAACCATTGTCCCTTTCTTTCTCCTTGTACCTCTTCCTTTTATCTAGGCAATCTCTGTTAAAATGACCTTTATGGCATATAAAGCACCTAAGTGGCTTCTTGGATCTTGACTTAGATCTTGATTGAAATTTCTGGCCTTTGCACTCTCTTTTCGCCCCTTTTCCTTATTGATAGTGCATCACCACTTTGCTTCCCAAACATAGTCTTGTTTGAGAATTTCATAAATAATTTCTTTGACCTGAAAGCAGACACTACAACTCCCAGAGTCAGATCATCCCTGTCATATTCAATGGCTGCTCTAATTGCATCAAAAGCTTCAGGGAGTGAATTAAGCAGTATCACTGCTTGGTTTTCATCACTTATCTCCTCCCCTATGTTGGTTAATTCAATGGTGGCTTTTTTGAAGTCACATAGGTTTGCGTTGAGGGTTCTTATTGGATCCATCTTGAAGCCAAATAGTTTCTTCTTCAAGTAAATCTTGTTTGATAGGGTCTTCAAATAAAGACTCTCCAACTTGCTTCACAGGCCATGAGCAGTTGTTTCATCAGTCACTTGCCTTAAAACAGCATCCGACAAGTTCAGGATTATGCTGGTAAAGGCTGTGTCCAACACCTCTTGTTTCTTCTGGGCTGTCACTGTAGCATCAAACACAGTTGTCTCATTGGGGGCAATTGAAACCTTTTGCTGCACAAGAACTGCTTTCATTTTCTTCCTCCAAATGCCAAAGTTTCCAGTGCCATCAAACCTTTCAATATTAAGTTTCAATGTCCCCATTCTTGATCTTTCTTCTTGTAAAAACCTCCCAAGAATTGTCTTAAGAATGTCTCACCTCCCTTTGATAACGAGCTCTTATACCACTTATGCTATGAAACTGATTAAATTCAGAACGAACTCGACACAAAGCACTTTGATTCCAAGCAAAATTGTTCAATGATTATCACACACCAATGCACTCCTTCCGCAGAAACAAACTTGTACATTCATGCATCGAGATTACACCTTAAGGTTGATACAAGATTCCTCTATACTCTCTGTTGACACACCAGAGATTAGAGCCTTTCTACACCACAACTTTCCCACTCTACACTAGCTACAAGATGACTATCTCCACCTCTCTTGCTCTCTAAGTGTTGATCTATCTATAGTGAATTAGTGACTCTAATGAGATCCCTAGGCACTATTTATACAGTTGTTAGTTACAATCTCAAACTATATAATCCTAGGTGTAAAATACTAGTTCATATTGGTCCACGTGAATAGGTGTAGCATCTCTTTTTGGTACCATATAACAACAATGTCAATACAGCAATGGAAAATTAAGAGGTGTTTCTTTTCTTTTGTATAAAGAATGATAATTGCAAGTACCACCACCAAACAACCTGCCAATGCTGCCATCACTGACCACTAGCATCATCCACTGCAATATCACTTCTACATCTATTAGGTGAAAGATTAGCCATTTATTGGCTTTGGAGGGATTTGTATATTTGCCCCATTATATATCGGTATGGACCAATCACCATAGTCCATAGCTGATATTACTGCTTCCATGTGAAATGTGTCTTTGGAAGATATATGTAGTCATCACCAGTAATAGCAGATATGTTTATTTTATTTCTTTAATGGAAGAAATGTTATTTTACTTGATTTGTACTGTCATGGTAAATTTTTGAATGTCTATTGATCACCTGCTGCAATGGTAACAGCTCAAAGATTTGGCTGAAAGGCTGCCTCCCCGGGTTTATGATAGGGAGAATACGAAGTTGGCATACCTACCAAATGGTTTGGACCTAAATGGAGATCAGTATCCAGACGGGGTTGGGGAATGGCATTCAAGATTTGATTCTATCAGCAGCTATTACCTAGCTTCCTCTACTGGAAATTCTGTGGTAGTTAATGGAACTCAAGCCCTAAATTATTCTCCTAGAGATACGCATGAAACCAATGAAATAAACCTGCAACAAAGCCTGGAGCATTTGGCCTCTAATGGTAACTTGGACCATCCAGATATCGGATTGCCAAATGGTGGACAGCAGGTGGACAACATTAGTGTGGCAGAGACTCTTGATCACAAGGATTCTGGGCCATTTCTGGATGGGGGAAATGGTACGAGATCCAGGACTTCAACATTAATTGCTGATGGCAGCCAGGTTGAGGCAGAATGGATTGAGCAATATGAACCAGGTGTTTACATTACTCTTGTGTCTTTGCGAGATGGAACTAGAGATCTCAAACGAGTGCGCTTCAGGTATGATTATTATTTTGACGGGAAAAGTTCTTTTATGAGTTGTCAGTAGAAAGAAATTCCATTGCTTGAAATACAAAATCAGATTATTTATTAGATGAATCTTTATGATGTTCTGCATTAAGATTTATTATAACTGTCTCATAGTCCTTAGTCGTACAAGTAGAGCACCACCATATGTCCACATCCAAATGATCGGGGATTTGAGTCTATGTAGAGGTAAATTTGTCCAGCTTTCCTCGATGAATTGATATGAGCACACTTTTAAATAACCTTTCCAAATCCACATAGGTTAGATTAGGCTTGACTTTGATAAGAAAAAGGATACTATTATGTATCATAAATATATTACAATCTCTACTAATGTGACAGTTTTTCATTGGATACAGTTTTTAAGCCTGACTGTACATACTAATTATAACATGCCACGTTATTTGAGATATATCTCCTCTTTGTGATATATTACATTTTCTTGCAATTATTTTGTAAAAGTTATTTTTCTTAAAGTGATTTTGATCTGCAGTCGAAGAAGATTTGGTGAGCACCAAGCAGAGACTTGGTGGTCGGAGAACCAGAAGAAGGTTTATGAAAGGTATAATGTGCATGGCTCAGACAAGTCTTCAGTTTCTGGCCCAGCCAATCGTAGGTCTGAAGGAGTAGCCTCACCTTCTTCCCAACAAACCTAACTTCATTCAGCAGAGGAAGTCCTCTACTAACACATTTGATTTTAGTCATTTTGAGGGTGCTGACTGCTGCGGCAAAGCAACCACTGAACAAAGTAAGTAGCCCCCCTTTTGCTTTGAAGTAAACATCAGTTTGCTTCTGTTTTTTATTTTATGGTTCTTTTTTTCCTCATAGTTATTCTCTTCCTATTCGTTTCTAGGTCGCCTACCCTCTATACACCTATTTTATTGTAGTGTATATAAAATCATCAATCTTAATCTCAGTGAAAGAAATTTTTTCTTTCTTTCCTCTCCCCATCCTTTAGTCTGATAATTCATCCTCACTTTGGTCCACTTGTTTATTTTTATTTTTTTTAATAATTTGGTGCATTTACTTTTTAATTTTCACACTTTGCTCCCCTTGCTTTTTTGGTCCTCATACTTTTTACATTATTAAAGTTCAATTTCAAGTTGGTTTTAAATTTTGGACTAAATATGAAAACTAAAAAATGATTGAATCATAAGAAAAAAAATCATCATAAGAAAAGAAAATAATGGGACTAAAATGTTAAAATTAAAAAGTAAATGTAACGATTCATAGCCCACAAAAAAAATAATGGGACCAAATTATATAATAAGAAAAAAGTCTAGGACCTTTGTGTAGTTCAATTTACGTTAAAAATATTAGATTGGTATTAAAGCTTCTATAAAGTACATAACATAATCAAAATGGTTTTCAAAATAATGTTAGTTTGTACATATGTATATATATAAATATGCAATTTTGGGCTAATTAACCTATACACCGACTCAAAATATTGTTAGAGAGATTTTAGGATCTTGTCTGGGCCATTAATGATTTTTGCATTCATATTCTACACTTATTCTCATTTTCCTTTTGACTGTATGGAATAGAAAAAATGTTTGCGAATACCTCTATAGTTATGTTTTGTATTATAACTTTATCACGATATTTGATTTCCATATGTATTTAACTTGCTTTTAATTTGAATGGATATAGAATAGTGTTATACGGAATATGACTTATTTGTATGTTACTAGCTACTAGGATGAAAAACTTGAACCGGGCTATCCCACAGTTATTCATCTTAAGACACAATTGTGCTATATATAATAGGATGGAGTGCGGTTTTAATTCTATTGCTTATGTGTTTGGGGTCAGATTGATCTTGTTATTTAGTCATTTTGGTCTTATTATTTTGTACACTTTAAACGGTTGGTTTAGCAGTTGGTGGGATTCATTAGAAAAAGCAGTTTGATTATTTAATGTAATTTCCTTCGTACAAAATCAACTTAGCTTTTCACCTATTTTCTTTGTTATTTTTGATGCTCAGAAAAGTAAATAAATGATATGTTATGCTTTTATTTTTATTTTTGCTACATAACTGATGAAAATCATTAAACAATATAAAATATTGTAATTTATCCTTAATTAATATATTTTAAGAGAAATTACATTATTTATTAGGTACATCCCATTAATTATTAAGCATTTTAAAATTAATTAATTACAAGTAAAATAACTTAATTGCCTCCTACATGTTTCAATTCAAATGAGACATTCCATTTAAAAAAAAAATTCTTTCACAAAAATCTCTTGAAATCATTAGACATTCCTTTATTGCTTCTTTTCAACCTAAAACATCACTCTTTTATCCCTTGCACTACTTATCAATAATTCATGTCAACATTTTTTTTATCTCAAGATTCTTAATAATTTGTAATGTTCAAAATGGAAGATATATATATCGTATATAGTAAAGAAGAAATTTTAGAGTAAAACGGATTAGAAAATCGACAAGAACAAGATTATTGCTCATACTTACTTTTTGTAAATCACCCTGGAACCTATTACGATTTGCAAGACAAAAATTTAACAATAAATTTGTTATTCAATTTTTACTCCATTTTTTTTCAAGATTTTATTATTTACTTTAATATATTTGATATATTAACTCAAAATTTAGTAATTACATAAAATGGATACATAATCAATTAGTCCTAAAATAACATAACTGTTATACATAAAATATGTGTGTTTTAAATAATACATTGATCTATGTATATACGTACGCCATGTAAAATTGATATGTTATATATATATTATAAATGTTGCTATTATAAGGCTTTTCATTGAAAACTTTCTTGATTCCATTGCTAATGTGGGTAATATGCTACTTTTAATGATATTTATGTTTTTGCCTCAATTGTAGTGTTCTTTTTCTCTCCTTACTCTTTGAATCGTAGTCTATTAATTAAAAAGTACGTTATAAAGACTAACAATCACTTATAAAGGAAAAATAATAAAAGAAATAAAGCTCTTAGTTTGATTATATAATGTCTATTTAATTAAAGATAAATAGATATATTTACAAACATATAAAGAAAAGTTATTATTATTAGAACAAATAGTTTAATATTTTGTTTCAAAGTTTGGGTGGATTTGTAACTCAAAACTTGATTAGATAATTAGCAAAAATAAGCTTTAATAGTCTCATCATGTGTTTGATAACTATCCCATTTTTTATAATCCATTTTTCTACTTGATGGAGTTTTCAAAAATATAGATTTAAAAAAATAAATTTCTATTAGCATAAACCCTTTAGAACTGAAACTGTGTCGAGTATAAAAAATTTACAATTGATTGGTATATAAATATTAAGAATCTATATAAAAAAAGCACCTTATGAAAGGAAAGTAAAGAGAAGAGAGAGAGAGTACAATCATATGTTGCCTTGCCTTTAAGGTTTCAATATATTTTCACATACAAATACAATAAGTAACAAATTTAGAATGGGAAAAAATCCTTAGATTTGATCACACTTCTATGATAATTAAAATAATATAAAATATTTTTTAAAAGAATTTAGTTGGTTTATTTGATTGAAAATTAACAATAAAGAAAATTTATGTTCTTCATAAGTCCTACTCTATCTCGAATACTGTATGATCTAAAAGAAAAAAAGATAGAAATTTATAGAAAAATTATTACCTTTTTAGACACTTCATCGATTCCTCGTTGACTACTTGGTGAGTTTCATAAACCTCGGTCAACCCATGCTAGTCTCGTTAAAGATAATTAATAATCTATGTGATGCACATTACAATCATTTGTTGCCTTGTCATTAAGGCTTCAATATATTTTCACATACAAATACAATAAGTAACAAATTTAGATACAGAAGGGGAAAAAATCCTTAGATTTGATCACAGTTCTATGAAAATTAAAATAATATAAAATATTTTTTAAAAGAATTTAGTTGGTTTTATATGATTGAAAATTAACAATAAAGAAAATTTATGTTCTTGATAAGTCCTACTCTATCTCGGATACTGTATGATCTAAAAGAAAAAGAGATGGAAATTTATAGAAAAATTATTGCCTTTTTAGACACTTCATCGACTCCTCGTTGACTATTTGGTGAGTTTCATGAACCTTGGCCAACCCATGTTAGTCTCGTTGAAGATAATTAACAATCTATGTGATGCACATTACAATCATATGTTACCTTGTCGTTAAGGCTTCAATATATTTTCACATACAAATACAATAAGTAATAAATTTAGATATAGAAGGGAAAAAAATCCTTAGATTTGATCACAGTTCTATGAAAATTAAAATAATATAAAATATTTTTTAAAAAAATTTAGTTGGTTTTTTATGATTGAAAATTAACAATAAAGAAAATTTATGTTCTTGATAAGTCTTACTCTATATCGGATACTGTATGATCTAAAAGAAAAAGAGATGAGAATTTATAGAAAAATTATTGCCTATTTAGACACTTTATCGACTCCTCGTTGACTACTTGGTGAGTTCTATGAACCTCGGTCAACCCATGCTAGCCTCATTGAAGATAATTAACAATTTATGTGATGCACATTACAATCATCTGTTGCCTTGCCTTTAAGGCTTCAATATATTTTCACATACAAATACAATAACTAACAAGTTTAGATACATAAGGGGAAAAAAATCTCTAGATTTTATCACAACTCTATGAAAATGAAAATAATATAAAATATTTTTTAAAAGAATTTAGTTGGTTTTATATGATTGAAAATTAACAATAAAGAAAATTTATGTTCTTGATAAGTCCTACTCTATCTTGGATACTGTATGATCTAAAAGAAAAAGAGATGGAAATTTATAGAAAAATTATTGCCTTTTTAGACACTTCATCGACTCCTCGTTGACTATTTGGTGAGTTTCATGAACCTTGGCCAACCCATGTTAGTCTCGTTGAAGATAATTAACAATCTATGTGATGCACATTACAATCATATGTTACCTTGTCGTTAAGGCTTCAATATATTTTCACATACAAATACAATAAGTAATAAGTTTAGATACAGAAGGGAAAAAAATCCTTAGATTTGATCACAGTTCTATGAAAATTAAAATAATATAAAATATTTTTTAAAAAAATTTAGTTGGTTTTTTATGATTGAAAATTAACAATAAAGAAAATTTATGTTCTTGATAAGTCTTACTCTATATCGGATACTGTATGATCTAAAAGAAAAAGAGATGAGAATTTATAGAAAAATTATTGCCTATTTAGACACTTTATCGACTCCTCGTTGACTACTTGGTGAGTTCCATAAACCTCGGTCAACCCATGCTAACCTCATTGAAGATAATTAACAATCTATGTGATGCACATTACAATCATCTGTTGCCTTGCCTTTAAGGCTTCAATATATTTTCACATACAAATACAATAACTAACAAGTTTAGATACATAAGGGGAAAAAAATCTCTAGATTTTATCACAACTCTATGAAAATGAAAATAATATAAAATATTTTTTAAAAGAATTTAGTTGGTTTTATATGATTGAAAATTAACAATAAAGAAAATTTATGTTCTTGATAAGTCCTACTCTATCTCGGATACTGTATGATCTAAAAGAAAAAGAGATGGAAATTTATAGAAAAATTATTGCCTTTTTAGACACTTCATCGACTCCTCGTTGACTATTTGGTGAGTTTCATGAACCTTGGCCAACCCATGTTAGTCTCGTTGAAGATAATTAACAATCTATGTGATGCACATTACAATCATATGTTACCTTGTCGTTAAGGCTTCAATATATTTTCACATACAAATACAATAACTAACAAGTTTAGATACATAAGGGGAAAAAAATCTCTAGATTTTATCACAACTCTATGAAAATGAAAATAATATAAAATATTTTTTAAAAGAATTTAGTTGGTTTTATATGATTGAAAATTAACAATAAAGAAATTTTATGTTCTTGATAAGTCCTACTCTATCTCGAATACTGTATGATCTAAAAGAAAAAAAGATGTGAATTTATAGAAAAATTATTGCCTTTTAGACACTTCATCGACTCCTTGTTGACTACTTGGTGAGTTCCATAAACCTCGGCCAACCCATGCTAGTCTCGTTAAAGATAATTAACAATCTATGTGATGCACATTAACAAGGTTAGTAACCTTTTCTTGAGACCTCGACAAGCTCTACAAAAAAAATTCAATTTAAAAAATGTTTTTTTTATAAAAAAGTACTCCCCTAAACATTTAATCCAGTCAGACTACCTTAACAAAATGAACCGGGATCTGCTAAGAATTTTAAGAGAAGTAATGAAGAGATAAATATGAAAAACTAAAGGATATTTTATTAATAAGAGAGAAATTATTCAAAGAGTTTTATGCACAAGAAGCGGATGCTCTCTAAATGAGTGATCTTACCTTATATAGGTAGAGCAGGCTCGTTCCAAGACAAAATACAATAATTTAAAACTTTAATAAAGTAAAGAGTTTTCAACTTTATTAAAGCAGATGCTTTAAGCATGTGATGTAGGCCCTTTTTGTTGGATGGTGTGTTCCTAATGATTCTTTTGAGGAAGTGGAGTCGATTATTCCAGAAGTGAGTCTTTGTCTCTTTCTACTTTTAGCAACTTCATTTCGATTCAATCATTTGTATGTCTCCAATTGATGGTTCTAGATCAAGCTGTTCTTCATCATTACAAATGAATTCAATGAATTTCTCTAATTTTTTAGAGATATATGCTTCATCCTTCCTCTTCCTTTTTAATTTGTCAATAACATAGTCTAGATCCATCTCCTATCAATGGCTTCCAGGATACCAATTAGCATCTTTATTAGCCTTTAAGTAATTTCGATCGCCCATTGCATTTGAAAACATCCTGGGATTATCTGGTCTCCTTTTCCAATACGACATATTTCTTTAAAGGGGGGAAGGGGTCTAAATCAATGGACATTAATGAACCATCAATGGCAGGAACACTTTTTAATGTTTGAAATAATTCAATAATATAAAAATTATTGAATTCTTCAACGGGAGTTTTATCCCACCATCGTGTTTAACTACGCCTCATTGGGCCTAGAGTTTGATCAGTGTAATATATTACATAACTCCATTTTATTATCTAAGGTAATTTGTATAAAGATAGAAAGAACATTAAATTGCTTTTGGATACGAGTAAAATTGATTTTTTCTAAATCATTATAGGCCTGTAAAACCTTTGTAGGGAAAATGTCATCTGTTGGTCCAAATGCTGAGAACCAATTTCTGAACCAGTTAGGGAAATCATGGAACGCATAATGATCCCCTGTTTTAAACTGAATGTACCATGTATGGGATTTCATCTGATTTTGATAACAGAGAGTGTATTCCTAGGCTTACATTTAATCAAACCACTCATAAGCCGTTGGCTGCATGTATCGGTTTTTAAACCTTTCTTTAACATATAAGTTATAATTCCAGTCTGCTTTAGATAAAACTCTTTTATTTTTAGAGTGGAAAAAGCAATTTGACGTCCATTTCTCATGTTATGAGTTATATCAACGGAGTCTGTTTCTTTTGTAATTAGTTTATAAAAATCCTTTGTATTAGCAAAGGATGGTAAATTATTTTTAAGATATATAGAGGCTACCTATTTAGGTGTTTTGTTAACATCGTCGTTCTCGATAGTTATTAACTTTCGAGTTGCTGCTTCTACAAACTCATCTCTTTTAGAGCTTCTTGCCTCCTTATTTGGCTGACTTGTCATTTTCTTCATAACCCTGAAGGTATTCCCTTGTAAGGAAATCTGATAGTAAATTGGACTCTCCTTTGATAAATTCTATATCGAAGTCGAAGATGGAGAGTAAAGCTTGCCACCTAGCAAATATATGTTTAGAGGCTAGGTTTTTTACGTCCTTTTCAAGAACGTCTTTAGCAGACTTGCAGTCTATTCTTAATAAGAATTTTTGGTTAAGCAAGTCTTCTTAGAACTTAGAGATGCTGAGAACTATGGCTAAGATTTCTTTCTTTATTATAGAATAATTCTTTTGACCTGGTTTCCAAGTGCCAGAAACCAAACGAACTAGGCTTTCTTTTATAGCCATTCGTTGCTTGAGTATTCTTCCAAACCTTATCTCTGAAGTGTTAGTTTCCACGATCTTGAATGCATCAGGATGAGGTAAGGATAAGCACGGGAGCTCTTTAGCCATAAACTTTATTATCTGGATAACTTTAGTACAGGTAGGGCCCCACTCTAGTGGATTCTCTTTTAATCTGTCATAAAGAGGTTTGACAGCTTGTGCAAGATTTTTATAAAAATCTAACAAAATAGTTAAGGTTGTTTAAAAATCTTTGTAACTATTTCTTATCCCTAATTTCATCAGGGAATTTTTTAGCAAATATTATAGATCGACCTATTGGGGTAATTAGCCCTTGACCAATGTTATAGCCTAGAAATTGAACATTTAGTTGAAAAAGTTTAATTCTTCTTGTTGAAATAACAAGACCTGCTTCTTTGATGATTTTAAAGAATTTTTCCAAATGTTTCCAGTGCCGGTGGATCGAGTTTGAGAATACCAACACATCATCAATATAGACAATAGTGAAATCCACGTAAGGATTGAAGATTTTGTTCATAATTTTCTGAAATTGTGACGGGGCATTTTTAAGGCCAAATGGCATGACGTTCCACTCATAGTGACCAAATGGAACTGTGAAGGCAGTTTTATGCCTATCTTCGGGAGCAATCTGAATTTGCCAATAACCACTTTTTAGGTCAAACTTAGAGAAGATTACCGCCTTATAAAGACGATTTAATAAATCTTTTTTGTTAAGTATGGGATACCTAATCCATCTTAATACTCGATTTAAGGGTTTATAATTGATGACCAGTCTCGGGACACCTCTTTCTATCTCTGCTGCATTTTCAACATAGAATGCTGGACATGACCAAGGAGAATTACTTTTTTGAATTAATCTTTTTTGTAAAAGATCATCAATTTCCTTTTTACATATCTCCAAGTGTCGTTGATTCATTTGAATGGGTCTAGTCTTAGTTGTAATTCTTGACTCTGTAAAGCCTAGTTCATAGGGTAGTGTAACCACATACCTTTTTGATAAGAGTCAAATTATTGCATTTTTGTTATGATTTAAATGTTGATATTTGTGTGAAAATTACGTTTATTTGATTATTTAATCCACAAATGTCATTTCATGGGTATTTCGTGTTTAAAGTGCAATTTCAGGTAAAATCATAATTTTGGAGAAGTTTGGGACAAATTTCAACGAACGGGATTGAGTGCAAATAAAAAGAAAACAAAATTTCAAAATTTGAATTTCGCCGCCGACTAGAATATTCTCGCCGCCGGCGAAGACCTTACGGAGAATACGTTGAGCAAAGCAATCTCGCCGCCGGCCAAAGAAATCTCGCCGCCGGCCAATGTAACCTCGCCGCCGGCCAATGCATTCTCGCCGCCGGCGAAAATCCTACAGAAAGCACGGCGAAAATCTTCCCGAGAGCACAAAATTTGGCAAATTCATCTCGCCGCCGGCCAAATTTAACTCGTCGCCGGCCAAATGCATCTAGCCGTCTGCCACATTATTTTGGTTGCCGGCCAAAATAAAAAAAAAAAATTATTTTCCAGAAATCTCGCCGCGGCGAGAATAATGTCGCCGCCGGCGAGTTTCGTCCGAAAACAGATTTTTTGGTTGTTTTGTTCCAAAATTGCCCCCCCAAACCCTAGATCTATATATATAATATGATGGAAAAAGAGGGGGACGGTAGAGAGAACAGATCTGAATCATTTTTGGAGGAGAAAAGGCAAATTTTGGAGAGAAAGTTTGGAGAAGCTTGAAGGATCATCACCATTGTTGCTACCAAGTCTTCATCTTCAAGAGTTTTTCATCTCTTCTCCTTAGCCTTCATATTCTGCATTTTATTCAGATTTGTTATTCATGAATTCAATTGAAATAATGGTTGTTCTTATTTCCGTTATGAACTAATTCATTTTTGCTAAGGCTATGATGTAGTTAAATCAAGGAAATCGATTTCTTTTGTTATGGTTATATGAATTCATTGTTTTCAAGTCGAGTATTTATTTCCATGCTTAATGCTTTTAAATTTCTGATCAAGATTTAGATGATTTGTTGCATTATATTGAGACCGAGAGGAGATGTGTAATGAATGCTTCTTGTGATAAAAACCGTATGTTGAATGCGAGTTTGACACCTAATGTATGATGTATGTGGTTATTCCAGAAATTCCATAAATCGTAATGTGCTTATTTGTGATTAAATCTTCATAGAAATATAGTTGGTTTTCATAGATAAGTAATTCTAATATAACTTGAGAAAGAGTATTAGATAAGTTTGGGTTTTTCAACCATCACTTTTAGCTTTGATTCTCATATAACATGACTTGAAATCGGATTGAATTGATTTAGCGAAATCAAATGCCTTAGCATTTTTAATCATTTGTGAACAACATTAAATTTTGTTATTTACGTTTAGTTTTATGTTAATTTGCTTTTAAAACAATTTCAACAATTCAGTTTTCAAATAAAATTAAGGTTAGTCAATTTCGGTACTTAGTAAACGCCATTCCTTGTGGGTTCGATATCCGTACTTTTGTACACTTTATTACTTGAACGATTCGTACACTTGCGAAAATAAGCATCACTTTTCCTTTCCCAAAAAGTAGTGGGAACATCTGAGCAAATCTCCTTTTCAAATTTCTCTTTGAGAGATGTGATTTGCTTTTGCATACTGTCTGCCATTATTCTTTCTTTTAAAATTTATGGCCGACTTCCTCCTTAAGAGAATATACAAACTTTTCTTTTTCATTTACCTTACTTTTAAGGTTATTAATTTCTAAGCAGCGTGGTGCTTTTGAAAATGAAAAACATATATCATGCCCTTTGATGTTGGACATAATTCTTTCTTCCGTAACTTTAAATGAATATAGCATTGATAAAAATGGAATGCCTAAGACAACCATTCTAGATAATTCTTTACTAAGTAAAAAGGTAGTTTTTAGGCATATTCCTTTGTTGCATACTGTCGTATTAGACAGTTTGTAATTAATTGGCATCCTTTCCCCATTTGCAGTATTAAGAACTTGGGTTGTTTTGGAAAAATACCTTGTTGGGACAATTCCTTCGCTGATACAGTTTAAATCAACGCCTAAATCAATCAATGCTTCCACTGTGAAGTTATATTCCTTATTGATGACTATGGTTATCTTTGAGTACCATTTATGATTGATGATTTTATCGATGGAATTAATAAATTGCATATTAGCAATATTGATAGTAGGATCAATTTCCTCTGGTACCTTAGGTTCTTCGGGAATTTTACCAAGAAGATTGGTAAATTCTTCAGGTTCTTCTTCTTCTTCTGAAGGAGCAACATAGTGTTGTCCTTGATAGAGCTCGAGTATTTGAACCCCTATTTTAAGATCTTTAAGATCCTTTTTTGTTTGATTAAGTTCCTTCTAAAGATTTTTAATCATAGGTTTCTTTACTCAGGAAGAGTTTTAATCCATTTTAGGATTTCATTAAAGGAATATCTTTGATTATGTTATTGTAGTTGTCGTTGTATTCCTTGTGATTCCCTTTTTTCATAGGAGGTAGGCGCCTCTTTAGCTATAACTATATATCTAGCTAAAGCTTCTTTCTTCTTTTTCGGATCATCAATTTTATCGATAGTATCCAGAACAAAGTCTTCTTCTTTTGTTAAGACGTTTAAGTTTAAGCCATTCATTTTTATGATGGCTTTGTAATAGTCACATTCACAATCAACATCTTCTTGCTTGGTATCTTCTGTTTCCGAAGCATATGATGATTTGTAAATGTAATCATGTTCTTCTTCATCAGATTCATCTTTTAAGAGAATCTCAGAAATCTATCTTTTGAGTTTGTCATCTATTTCAAGCTCGTTTATCTTCATTTGCTTCTTACAGTTGGAACTATAGTGACCCTTTTGTTCGCAAGTGTAACAAACAACATCTCCTTTTGCCTTAGCTGATGCGGCTCTTTTGTTTTTGTTCAAGTAATTGGGCCTATTAGACCACTTTCTTCTGGGTGCTTTCCATCTATTGATAATATGCCTTTTAGGCTATTCTTTTCTACTTGTCTTCTTGTGAGAAGCATCTTTGAGTATATTGGTGTAGCCATACTGTTGACAGAAATCTCCTAAGGCTTGTCTGTTTTGGAGCTTCTCTTTGCTCATCTGCCTTTGAAGTTTTAGATCATTACAAAGTTGTAAACCTTGGTTGACTACTTTTGCTGTATGTTCTCCATATGTGTAGAGTTCATATGGAATAACACCTCTATGTTTCGCACGAAAGTAAGAACAGATTTTATCCACAAATAATGTAGGAAGTCCTTAGATGAACTTCTCTTTCCAAAACTCTTTGTTACAATCATCTCTTGTTAAGAATTTGGAAAGAAAGACATCCTTATACCACTTAAAATGTGATAATGTTGGACATCTTAAATTTATTAATTGTTCATGACTTCTATCCATTTGCATTCGACTTGTTCCCACAAAATGCAAACAAATAGTAAGGACCAGTGTGTTAACTGCGTCTTCCACCCTATAAGGTTCTTCGTTTTCACCAAGCTGTTCTTTAACAACATTAAAGATTTCATCCTTTTGTGACTATTGGAGATAGTTATCCCACCAAGCTTGTAACTGACCAACAAATCCTGAGACAATAGCTATAGCCGCCATTTTATCAGAGGATTTATTAAACTTAATAGCTGTAGCATAGATTAATATATTTTTGATAGCTCTAATGGTTTGATAATTTGAAAGACCATCAATATTCCATTCTTGGAGCTGATTACCGCTGTAGCTAGGACTCGGTTGTAGAGACTCTTTGATTTGTAAATCGATTGGGGATCTCCAAGGGTAATAGGGTTTGGATTGATAAACTGGTATTGGGGTTACCAATTTGTTGACTTCCAACCTTGTACCACCATTTACTTGATTTAGTACTTTTAGTACTGTTTCAACTTCAACATCGGACATGGTATTAATGTCTTGTTCCTCCATCATTTAATGGATTGAGATTTGTCTTTTGATTCCATTTTTGAGAGTCGCTCATATAATTATTTTAGGAACTCTTTATCATCATTCTTCTTGAATCCTGTTAGATCTAGAAGCGGTTTAAAGAATGAAAATTCAACTAAACCTTTTAGGTGTGATTTTGAGGATAAGGCTAATGGATCTATACTTGCTAGTTGAGAAGCTGGCAGAGCTTATTCGATCCAGGTAAGCTGGTCACCAACTGTTTGTAAATACAGGTTGGTATAATTAGCTTGTTCAAGAACTTAGTTTACTACACCATCAGTGGTTGGATGATTGGGGTTTATTGAGCCTTGCTTGTATGGAACAGCTAAACAAGAGTCAGTTATTTAAACTGTGGTTTCTGGTGGATGAATAGATGTTACTTTATGTCCAGAAGGGGTATTGAACTGTTTATGGACCTTTTCAAGGTTCTGCATCTCTATTTGCTCCGTTTTAGGAGTGTATTCTTTAATAAAGTCAAAGAAGTCTAGATTAACCTCTCTATTTTTCTTTTCTGCGAACTTTAAGAATGCTTTATATTTGTTGTAGAATTTTTCTTGTTCATCTCTTGTTAGAGAGTAAAAGATATTTCTTTTCTGCATATTAGCAGGGTCTTCAAACATCTGTAAGATCATATTATTAAAAGAAAGTTTTTTAACTTCCATCATGAATATATTTGAAAAGCGAGATGGTTGTTCTAAACTTATATCAGAAAGAGTAGGACTTGAAGGGGTACTGCATATAAGGCTATCATCTGTTCTTTTATATACTGGTTTACTAATTCCAGAAGGGAGATTAGTGACTGGTTCAAATGATAAGGATGGATTGGGTGTTGTGATTCTAGAGGTGTAAGTAGCCAAAGAAGGTTTAAAGTTTAGTTTAATTTTTCTTGAAGAATCAAAACTTATATCTACAAATCCATCTGCATACTCAACGTTTTTATTGAGTTCTATATTTTTGGGAATAATTTTGGGTTGGTCCTAGGTTAAAGACCATGACTCTGGAAGGGTTATCTGATGCCAAGGTACCATTTGAGGTACTAATAGTCTAGATTTTACCAGATTGGTTTGAAATAGGGTTGTTTCACTTCTTTTGTCTTGTATAAAAGATTTTAGATTTATGTCAGGATATATAGTATTCATTACTTTAAAATATACTCTATAAATAAGAGTTATATTACTGGTTTTTTCTTTCATATCAAAACCATGTGTTTTAATATCGATCTTTAAGGCCTTTTGAACATTAGTATCTTTTATGTATACTGAAAAATTTGAAAAACAATTAAAATAAATTGGACCATAACACAAGGAAGTTTCAACAACTCCAAGTAAAGAATTAGAGAACTTCTTATATCTTTTGTCTCGTACACATAAGAAAACTGAATTATTTAATCCATCTCGTGTAAGGGGTTTTACTGCTATTTGAACCAATCCAATATGTAAATAATTATATTTTTCTTTACAAGAGTCTATTAGACTCTGAGATAGTACGTGTATATCAATAGTTTTCCCTGTAAAAGGAAGAGTTTCTTCTACTATTTTTATGATATAATTTTATTTAAAAATAAAACTACCTTTATTATAGACTAATGATGTTCCGTATTTAAGAACAATCCAATTTTGAAGGTGTTTTTCAACATCTTCTATCCTTATTACTTCTTTATTTTTAAATCTAGCTGAGTTAGAATCATTACCTTGGCTAGAGGAACTTGAAGATCTAGAGAATAAAGATCTGGCTACTCTTTCCATTTGAGAAGATGCGTTGTAATTAAGAGTTACTGTGTCAGGTTATTGTGCGTCACATGGCTACCTCTCTTTGGGTCTTATTGCCAACGTCACCTCGATTGACTTTAATTACTAAGAATTCTTCTCTTAAGCGAGAATAGCAAGATGTTTATACTTAGATTTGTTGTCTTGCCTTTAAGGCTTCAATATATTTTCACGTACAAATACAATAAGTAACAAATTTAGATATAGAAGGGGAAAAAATCCCTAGATTTGATCACAGTTCTATGAAAATTAAAATAATATAAAATATTTTTAAAAAAATTTAGTTGGTTTTATATGATTGAAAATTAACAATAAAAAAAATTTATGTTCTTGATAAATCCTACTCTATCTCGGATACTATATGATCTAAAAGAAAAAGAGATGAGAATTTATAGAAAAATTATTGTCTTTTTAGACACTTCATCGACTCCTCGTTGACTACTTGGTGAGTTTCATGAACCTCGGCCAACCCATGCTAGTCTCGTTGAAAATAATTAACAATCTATGTGATACACATTAACAAGGTTAGCAACCTTTTATTGAGACCTTTACAAGCTCTACAAAAAAAATTCAGTTTAAAAAATGTTTTTTTTAAAAAGTACTCCCTCAAACATTTAATCCAAGCAGACTACCTTAATATACAAATTATTTGTAAACTCTAACAAGTGAGTATATCAAACCTATAAACATACTATTCATGTTTTATATGTGTGTAATATTAACCAATAGCAATTAGCCTTACCAAGGGATCTACATAAATGCTAAATAAAATACAAATTGTGTGTTTTTCTCGTAGTGTCAATATAAAGTACAAGAACTTTACACATCCATTAAAAGCCAATTTTTATTTTGATAACTAACCGATGATACTTAGATAAGGGAGAATATAACTAACAGAATATGTAAGTTTTGATTTTTCCTTTATATATAAGCACCTCTTTAAAAACAATATTCTAAAATAATTGGTTTGACATTTTTGAAGAATGAGTACAAAGTAACCTATTGACATATTTTATGTTAGTTGATTAAAAATTAGTAAATGTAATGATACTATATTAGTTAAATAATAAAATATATTATTTTATAAATATATTCTTGATTCTAATAATATTTTTTTCGATTGATTGTTATGGTGTATGTTGCTTGTAACTGGGATTCTCATAAAATATAAAGACATTGTATAGTCATATATTCGATAAATTAGTTTAGAATTGGTAAATAAATTTGGATAATTTGTTTGGTTATTATACCAAGATGTTATGATGTGATTGTCTTGTTTTGGCCAAAAGTGATAACATAATAAAAGAAATGAGTTGTTGGAATTCAATCATATTAAATGATCATTTATTATTAAATACTTTAAGGCACTATGTTATGCGTACTTTTAAATATGGGTTTATTACAATTTTATTGAATGAATTCGGTGTTCATTATATTCCCATGGGTGAAATATTAGCGGTTTTCATGATCAATATACCCATGATTTTGGTGCATTGGTTTTAAATACAAGTGGAACTTAGGGTGAAATAAACGACATTCATGACTTTGTATAAAAATCAAGATACTATCCTATGAGATGCTCCAATACTGGATCACTTAAACCTATGGCCATATTAATCCTTCGTAATTCAACATTATTTGTATCATATTGAAGATGTCTAATAGAAAATTGAAAATGTTGAAGGTAATCATTAGAGGAGTTGGAGACTACAAGGCACAAGAAGCTTGCAGTTGGTTGATAGCCATAGATAATGTATTCGAGTATCATATAAATGGGTATGTACATGACGAGTTAAATAAACTCTATCTTAGTGTACATGAGAAATCATTTACTATTAGATGATTATGATACCATAAGTTACAATCTTGACTTTTATTGAAATATCATCGAGATTAATATTCAAATCCTTGAATTCAAAGATATGGAGTTCTAAAGGACTAAATATTATGAGCCTCGTAATATAGTCCTATTAGTCCTCAAGGTGGTCGAGATTATTTGAGCACTTATTATAATGAATGAGATCATTTGATCAAATAATAATGTATTGGGCTTCAAGCTTGGGATATGTGAAGAAGGGTAAAATGATCAATGAGAAAATTAGGGTGGTGCTCTAGTAGTCCATGGAGGGCCCGAGTGGTTGCCAATTTTCATAGTGGATTGGGCTACGGTAGACGCTCGGGAAACCCTATGTGGCGCTAGAGTAGTTGGCCCATTTTGCCAGCAGTTAGACACTTGATTTGAGATTCAAGCCTATTTCATGTGAGACTTGTAGAACACAAACCCTAGGGCTATATACATTCATATAACAACTATTATAACACATTTTTTCCCTTCTAATTGTGTATAGCTCATGTGTTGAGAAAATCGAGTATGAATATAAATCCTTGTGAGTTTGACTTTCCCACACAGACTATTTGATCTAACATTTTGAGTGTAGGTTGATTGGTTATTGTTCTTTTTGGTGCACATTAAGGTCTTAGAACTTTGACATACCTTTGAAGGCTATTGGAGAATACTTGAAGAAATTTATTGGGTGTTGTACATACTAAAATGTCTCTTCTTCTTCCTTATATGATCTATTTGTATTAATATAAGTATTTAATTGTTGCTTTTTTGCTACACGTTTTAAATTTTTTTGAAACTCATTAACTCCATGTTCATATATTTTACAATCTAAAACCAACAATTACACAATATAAAAGAGCCTGATAAAGTATAATTTATGTACAATATGTGTTTGTCGTGAACTTAGACCTTATAGTAAAACATACAAATTGTATGATTATGTTTGAATTATGACCCACCAAAGAGTGTCAATTTAAATCGTACTAAATACTTGACTTAGTTTGTCAAAATTTTTATTTCTAAAAATGTATGTTCCTAATTTTTCTTTCATCAACTTTAAAATAAAATATTTTTTTTATTTTTAAAATGTAAAAAAAATATTAAGTATAATTTAAATAATTTTTTATAAATAAATTATATTGATGTATAAGAAAACAACGTAAAACAGTTCTATATAATGTTTTAAATATAAATTATTTTATTAAAATATTTATAATCAATTTATTCGACGATTATAGTATATATGTTATCTTTAAACATTGTATAATAATTATAATACAATTCAATACTATTAAATTTAATATGATTATATTTAATCTATCTAATATGATGTACTATGTTTTAATAGACTTATCACTCATATTGATTGGCATGCCATTATGTGATATGATGCTCCGTAATTTATTTTGAAGAAGGAGGAGGAGAAAAAGGAGGAATAAAGAAAGAAAGGAAAAACCATTAACAATCACAAACCCCTTTTTTTAACATGTTCATGCTACAACACAATTCAACTAGTTAAGTTAACAGTACACTTAATTCTTTAAAGGTGAAGAATACATTATGTGATATTAAATATTTAATTTCTTTTACTAGTTTCTTATATCTATTCTAACTTTTATAGTCAAATATAGCAAAATAAAATAAGAGAATTTTTTTTGTTTAGTTACAGATCGTGTTAGCTAGAGTAGGTTGTGCAAAGATAATCAGTAGAACTATAACAAATTAAAAACTCGCAAGATGGCCACACATACAATCGTGTGTAAATAAAGTAATGCAAAAATATAAAGATTGACAAACGAGATTTTTAGGTGCAAATAATTTAAGCCACGTTAATGACTTAGGAGGAAAACCATCGTTCCATCAGACCACCTAACCATCTACTATGAAAAATAGGGTCTAATTACAAGGTTAGGACTCAAATTGCCTATCAAGATAATACTCCTAAGTAATCTACTTATAAGTCGTTACTTTTATCATAGTCTCTACAAGAAAGGTGTTTGAATCTGAACCAATGTTTCAATGAACTCAAGTCACACCAGTTCATCAAACCCGTATAGCTAGCATATAAAAAGTTAGCATAATACCACAAGTACAAATATGTGTTCTAGAGAAGATTCAATAATGAATAACCCTAATTAGATGATTTAATAGATTAGTAGATAAAATAAAATTAACTAGCAATACTAGAGTCAATTAAAGGCATAATATCACAAATATTGTAGGCTTGTCAATTCATCAAACACAACTACAAATGTTTGACAAACTAACTCAATGAAAAAGCATACTTGAATAGTTTTAGCAAAATAAGAAAGAGAATAATGCTCTTGTGTGGTTAACAAAATTTTTAGACAGTAGTATGATTAAATAGAATGAGTAGAAACTCTAGATTATAGGTATATTACAAATCTGTCTTTGAAAGTATTTAGAAAAGCTTAAAAACATAAGGATAATATAGTAAAAATACTAATTAGTTCAAGTAAAAATTATGTTAAATTTGAAAACCTAGCTGCTCGATCGATCTAGATATAGCTCTATTGATTGTATGGTTGCTCGATCGATCTCGTCAAGCTCAATCAATCGATTGTGAATAATTTGATCAATCCAATCAAAAAATTAATTAATTTAAAAATAAGTGGATCGATCTAGTCATTAATCTCGATCGATCGAGTTAATACTTTCATCGATCTAGTCATATTAAAAATTAATTTAGCAAGTTTTAATTAATCTTAATCGATCTAGTCACCACTCGATCGATCAAGTGGCCTATTTGAACAGGTTCTTATGTATCTAATATGAAATCTAACGCACACGGAAACATAGATATATTTGAGATGTGATCGTTGAGGCTCGATAGTTTCTTTGACTTGAAAATAGTCTTGAAAGACATACCTAGAAACAAATACTACATACAAATATGTTGTTCACGAATATCACCAACATTCATAAACCTTACAATCTCTCATTTTGGCATATTCGTGTGATAAAACCTTCATTTAACTACATAATTTTAATAAAAAACAATCTCTCATTTTGGCATATTCGTGTGATAAAACCTTCATTTAACTACATAATTTTAATAAAAAAAATTTACATAGTGAAACTACCCTATAATCTGGTAAACCATCTGTGCTTGTATCTTGACAGCTCTTGTTTATATTGAAAAATAAAAACACAAACAAACAAATAACTTGTCCTGAAGGACTCATTATTCATAATAGTTCAGTATCTAATAATAGAAAAGAGAATAATGTTCAAAAGAGGATCAAGGAAATGATAGAAATTATAAAAAATCCGCCTTTGTAAAATATCTGAATTTTTTTTAAGTAATTCAAAAATAAAAAATCTCCTCCTTTAAAGTAATTTAAAAAATATTTCTTCGTAAATTAACTATCCTAATTTTCAATACCAATTTTCTCCTCTTTTTATCATACAATTAAACAAACATAAACATGAGATAACATCTATTTAGTATAGGGTATTAGATTAATCCAAACATGAGTACAACATTACACACATGTAAGAAAATTAATTTGTGTTCAAGGTATGACTAGTCATTAACAACATAAACATTTGTATGCAATACACACACATATAGTGACATATCCATAGGCATCACAAGTGAGTTGAGTTTTGAAACAACACTAGTATGTTAATTAGTACATTTATAACTAGTTATGAAGGATTTAAAGAAGAAATCATCATCAATCATGAAAGAATTGCATTTGAATTCAAACTCATACAAAATAAAATTTTATTATCTAAGATGGAGCTTAGTATAATTATTTATTTATATTTTTTTGAATTCCATCTCATTATTATTATTGTTATTATATATATATATATTGTATGAGAAATCGATTATTTATTTTTTGCATAACCAATTGTGGCTCTTTCTTTTTGTGCATGTAATTTATTTTGTATAATTTTTCTCTTTCCTTTAATAATATTATTTTTAAGGAAATATGCCCGAGCTAAAAACATAATATGATGACTTTCACACTAGTTGTGAGGTCGCTAGCTCTACTCACTGTGGTAACTTCACACATTATAATAGGTAGCTCTCTCAAAATTAGATATTTTTCTATAGTAGTATTTTATAAAGTGAAAGATAGAGCTCAAACATAATTCCAACAACCAAGGTTATCTAAGTTCTTAAATACTCACATAATCAATCATAAATTTCATGTTGACATCGATCACTAGATGCATAAGATATGTAAGAGCACAGCTCAAAGTATCTAGTTGTTAAAGATGTAGTCAAAATTATAAGGGCGGTAATGTTCATGTCAATGTTAAAGCAGTCTATTTTCCTCCTTTTTTAATCTTTTTTTTTACTAAAGAATTATCAATAAAAATAAAAACAAACAAATAAACTAAAGATGTTCACCTAGGATCAATTAAGTACTCAAACAAAAGTATTTAGGTGAAACAATAAAAAACAACGATTATGTGACTAGAAAGAGACAATCTTTCCTAACCCAAGCTTTCTTGAATTTTAGTTTCCTTGGATTTTTGGGTTAAAAATCAACTACCTTAGTTGTCATTGACATATTATTGGACTTACCTTTAGATTTTCCATTCATCCTAAATGAAGATGCAACATACATGGTAAGATAATGATAATTAGTCATGGAATTAAATGCAATTAATTTTACTTGCTACTTTGGGCTAACAACTTCATGCTTTTTAGTAAAATTTTGGACATGTTACCATAATTTTCATTCATCCTAGAATATGATGCAACATGCATAGATAGATGATGATTATGAGTCCTAATATGTGAAGCATGGAAAATATTATTACATTTAGGAGTATTTATCAAAAATTTACACTTAGGCTTGATATAACCTTTCCTATCACAATGATGAAATACACGTACAAACTTAACAAATTTTTCAATCACAAGTGTAATTGTTTTTTGTGTCTAATTAGTAACATAAAGAGTATGGTTAGAAGGCCTTACATATGTGGTTTTTGATGTTAAAGGAGCAGATCTCTCATCCTTATAACCAACGTCATGTGTATCATGTGAGAAAAACATGTTTGAAGGTTGACAAATTCAATTGATTTTGAAAAAGATGATGTAGTGTACTCGTCTACACATCTTAGACCTCTCTTATCTCTGGCTGGCTTTCCATAATCCAAAAATTTGTTCAATCTTTCAACTTTAATTGTTAATCTCCTTTGATTTATTAAAGCATAAGATTCTTTTTTTTTTGTTTAACATATGCAAGACTTGCATTCAAAACATTAGCACGTTCATGAAATTCAATTTTTTTTTCTATAATTGAGGAATTTATTTCAAAGAATTTAAGTTTTTCATTTAGTTTAGCTACTTCCCTTTTACATCTTACATAATTTATGAATATTTCATTAATACTAGTGATATTAAATTTATTTAGTAGAAATGCAGCATCACTTTCCTCATTATCTGAATTAATGTCAGACTTACTAAATTTTCTACCTATAGTCGTAGTAAATGCCAAATAGTTGTTGTCTAATTAGATTATTATTATTACTTTCAAAGTCAGTAAGTGTAGCGTTAAAAGATATTTCATTTTAGTTATTCTTTTTTGTACAATTAACTATGAAGTGACCAAAGCCCATACATCCAAAATATTGAAGTCTAACGGGTTTAGATTTTTACCATCATAACTCACAGATTTAAGTTATCTTAGATTTTGATCCTTTTAACAACTTGATTGTCCTTTATTTGAAGGATTCTTTTTGTTGATGATTTTTTTCAATCTTCTGATTGAGAGTACCAATTCTTCATCATCATTATCTATATCTTCAATCATAATAATTTTGAAAAAAATACTTTTGTCTTTTGGAGGTTTTCAAAAATTCATCTTAAAAGTTTAAAGTAAGCTAACAAGTTCCTCTATTTTGATGGTGCCTACATTATTGCTTTGTCAATAACAATAACCTTTATATGAAAGCGATCTAGTAATGAGAAATACGATGAAGCTCATCATTAGGTGATAAGTGATACTTTATATATATTTATATATATTTTATTCTTATAATAAACTAAAATTATTTATTTTTGTATTTATTGAGAAAATATTAAATTTTTAGATTTTTAAGATTTTTATGTATTTTTTATACTTTTTATTTGACAAGCAGATGTAATTAGAAATATATATGGATGCAGTTAGAAGAAAAATATAAATCATTCCAGCGCCTCACACGTGAACAATCACTCTAAGTCTCCCATTGTGACACGTGACACTTTCTTATAAATTTCAGCGTGAACAATCACTCTAAATCTCCATTATAACACGTGGCACTCCTTTATAAATTCCTGCACGAGGTTCCAGCGCCATGCATATATACCCATTTTCGAGCGTCAGTTTCATATAATCCATCCTAATACAATTCAAAAACATATCAATTTTTCAATATAAATATAAAAATAACACTACATAAAATAAAGTCAAAATTGCACAAAAAATAAAGTAAAAAATACAAACAAAATACATAAATTATAAAATTAAGTTAAAAATAACAATTGAAAAGAAAATAATTGAAAAAACTATTAAGATAATTAAAGATCATATTCAAAAATAAAACCCTAAGATTTTTTTTTATTTTTTTATTTTCATGAATAATTTTATAAATTTATTATTAATCATGAATAGTTAATTTGATAAATTATTGTGGGTGATTTCAAAGTCTCATATATGAATTACAATATTATATTTAATTTTTTTTATTATGTATTAATTTTTTCGTTTTAATTATTGTGTGAATTTATTTGATTATTTAAGTGTATAATTAAATAATTAAATTAATTCATTATTAATTAAATTAGTTGTATTGATACGTAATGCGTTAATTAATTTAAATAATTAATGATAAATTACTTATAATGAAAATTAATACTCAAAATAATTAAACTGAATTTGTTTGTTTAACCTTGATCCAATTTTATTATTTAAAAATTAATACTTTTTAAATTTTTATATTTTAATTCATATTTACTTGTTAGATTTAATTTTCAGTTTACAGAACACAATATCTTTTTTTAATAAATAAGAGTTCGTTTTAAAAATCTTCTGCGTGAAAGATATTTTCTTACTATATACTAAATAACGACATCTTAAGCAATATAAAGTAAGATTTAAATTGATTGTTCATTTGAATACGCATCAATTTTTGGTGTCCTATTATCAAATATTTTTTATTAAATTAACTCTTATTTATTTTTATTTATTATATATATATATATAATAAATAAAAATAATAAAAAATATGAAAATTGGAAAAAAATATTTATTAGAAAAATTCATTAAAAATAAAAAATCTATTTATTTTTATTTTTATTTAAATTTATTTAGGTTTAGATTGATTTTTGTTTTATATTTACTTAAGTTATTTATAATCTTTATTTGCTTTTCAAAATCACAGTGAATTGTTAGTTTTTAATTATTTATTTATTTATTAAACTTATTATTATTAGTTTTATTTTTATTCTAATTTTATTTATTTGTACTTTTAGTTTGGTTTATCTATTTTATTTTATTTATTAATTTATCTATAATTGCTAACTGTTTTCTTGAAGTGTTGAATATTAAATGAGCATGAGATATGGATGCATTATACCTTACATACAATGGATTTCTTGTACCATAGTTTGAGTATCAATGAGACAATTGAGACTACGCAAATGCTACAGGTGAATTTGAAAGACAAAGATCTAGGTATGATCCATATTTTAACATGTATAATACATGATTGTGAGATCATTAGTACCCAAGTTATTTATATAAAAATTTGGTAGAGAGTTTCAATATTACACCTAATTTTTCATTCCCACAACCAACTGTAACCACTCACAATAAATCTTTAGAAAGTTTGATATATAAAATAGTATCAAATACTGCTCAATTCCAATAATATACTATTAAGTTCAACAATAATCACTTAGGTTTTAGCATGACACAAATATTGGTATCAAAAACCTTGAAACTCAATTTGTCCAAATAGTTGCTAAACTTAGAGAAACCATCAATACCATTATTATGGAGAGTGGTAAGCAATTAAAGGAGCTTCAAATAATCATTATGAATGAAAATGTTAGTAAAAAGGAAAAGATCATCACCCTCAAAGAATCCAATGTGATGCTAAAGGTAGTATTCAAACATTTCTTTTTCATTGATGATCCTGCTTTATCTTTCTTCAATAGGTTTGACAATTCAATGAAACAGAATCATGAAAAAGAAAATTTGGAGACATTCCCTAAGGTGCATTATCATATATCTCTTATGAAAGATATTAAGGAGGAACATTGGTATGAAAAGTACCATAATGAATTTTTCTTACCAAGGACATATGTAAGAATAACAAAAAGATAGGTTGGGGGATAATGTGTCTAGTATTCTTCAAATAAGACTATCATCAAAATGCAAAGATGTAAATAATGAATTGTTAAATCCGAAGTTCGACATCACACAATTTAAGATCTTTGATGATGGTGGATGATAGCGTCAGTCTAAGGATGTTAAACCAAGAACTTTGTAGGAGGCAACACACCAGATTTGTTTTCTATTCCCTTTTTACTTAATTTTACATTATATATATGCATGTGCTTATATCAAGGAAAATGTAAGAATTATGTGTGGGGGAGTATTAAAACATCACCATCTTTATTTTTTATGCTTTATTAGTTTAGCATGTTTTAGGATTAGTATGCTCTAGGTAGCATAATTTCTTTTTATTTTTAGTATTTATTTGCTACATTCTTTGGATTAATAGAAGGGATTAGAATCAATCACATAGTATCTATTTATTTTCTAACATCTATGATGAAATTAGCTAAGCAATGTTAGGTCAAAAGGATAATGAATGTTGATAGAGTCTTGACCTTACTCTTAAGTAAAGGTAACCAATTTATGAATCCTTTGGAACATTATTGTAGTTTTAATGAATCAGAGTAGATTGTTAGAATTTTTCTTTAAACTTATCGAGGCAAATGCTACATGTATTTCTTGAAAAATGATTAAGGTAATATGATTTACTTTTTTGCCTAAATTTTTCTACCCTTAATGTTTTTATTCTTTTGAGAATAACTATTTTGGAGAACCAATTTGAGCCTACATGAGCCAATAATTTGTACCAATTCCTTACCTTTTAAATCAAATACATTGGCTATACCTTATAGTTTAAGAATAAGTAGAGTTATACAAAAAGAGAATATGTCTTATAAAAATGCTAGAATAAGATTTAAGAGTATCAATTGTCCTATAATTAATTAAATATCTAACATACAAAAATGACCTATGCTATAATATGTTTCCCCAAAAATAAAGAAAAAGACAAAAAAAAAATGAATATATATATATATAAGGGAAAAAGATGAAAATAATTATAAAAATGATGTGTGTTATTTAAAAAAGTGGCATAAATAATAGAAAAGAAGTCAATAATGACGTTTGGTCCAAAATAATGAAAGTTAACTCTATTTTATTGACACAATTGATCTTATAATAGTGTTATTTATAAGTCTATTTCTCTTACTCCATGTATTCTTAAACTTTTTGTCTCTTTTGTTCCTTTCATTTGATTGAACCAACAAACATACCCATGTATTATAACCAAATGAAAGATCTTTTGATTTTAAAGAATATTTTTAGTTAGTAGATATATAATTTTAAGGAAAATTCTTTGGTATCCAATTCAACTCTAAAAATAATAGTAATATTTTATAGAGAAGAACAATGTTCGAACTTATTTATGTTAGATAATTTTACTATTGTTAATTGATACTTTATTACACACATATTTTGAGTATGATCAATGTAAGTAGCTGTGACAAAGGGATGATTAAAGATAATATCTAACATTTATTAGAATTTAAAATTATAATATTGTTAAGTTCTTGAGATAAAATATCAAAAAACTTATTTTCTTTATTATGTGTATTGACTTTGCTCGAGGATAAGGAAATAGTACGTGTGAGAGATTGATAAGTGATACTATATACACATTTTTATATATTGGTTCTTTTACTTTATGTATATTTAATTATTATAATGAACTAAAAATATTTATTTTTGTATTTATTAAGAAAATATTAAATTTTTAGATTTTTACGAATTTTTTATGAATTTTATTTGATATATAGATATACTTAGAAATATATATGGATGTACTTAGAAAAAAAATGCTTACTCTAAATCTCCCATTGTGACATATGATACTCCCTTTATAAATTTTTGCACCATGCATATCACTTTTTGCGTGTAAGTCGCATATAATTAGCCTTAATACAACTCAAAAACATAATAGTTTCTTGATATAAATACAAAATAACACTCTATAAAATAGAGACAACATCAAAATTATACAAAAAAAAATAAAGAGAAAATTCAAAATAAAAATAAAAATTATAGAATTAAGATGTAAGCAATAATTAAGAAGAAGATAATTAAAAAAAAAATTAAAAGAGTTGAAGATTAGATTTAAAAATAAAAATCCTAAGATTTCTTCTCCTTTCTTTTATTGTTTTCATGAATAATTTTCTAAATTTATTGTTTGGCATAAATAACTAATTTTATAATTGATCGTGGGTGATTTCAAAGCCCTAACTACGGATTGTAATATTTAATAAGATATGCAATATTCAATTCAATTATTCTTTTTTATTATGTATTAACTCTTCGTTTTAATTATTTTATGACTTTATTTTATCATTTAAGTATACAATTAAATAATCAAATTAATTCATCGTTAATTAATTTAGTTGATTGGATACATAATCGATTAATCAATTTAATTAATTAGTGATACATTGCTTGCAATGAGAATTAATATTTAAGATGATTAAACCGAACTTGTGTATTTAACCTTGATCCAATTTACTTCTTTAAAAATTAATGTTTTTGATGGATTAAAGTTAGAGAATCTATTAAAAAAATTGGATTAAGAGTTTGTTTAATTTAATGAATCTTTAAGAAGAGGTGGAAATTTTTTCTTTTATAAATTTCTCTAAGTTAATATAATCAAATAATAGAAGAATATGATATGCTTTTGTTGATTTGTAATACATACTAGTGATTGAGAATGATCTTGTAATCGTCCTTTTATTGAATCTTTATCATAATCTTTATAATTTTTTTATTTTAATTAATATTTAGTTGTTAGATTTAATTTTTAGTTTACAAAATAAACCCCCCATTTTAATAAATATGAGCTAGTTTCTAAAATCTTATGGGGAAATGCCCTTACTTTTGCTATATACTAAATGATATCTTAAGTAATTTAAAGTAAGGTTTAAATTGATTATTCATGTAAGCACGCATCAGTAGACACAACACTAAAAAAACATTAATACCCTTTTGATTCCAATTGCTAGCAGTTTTATCTTGATTGGTTCATTCGTTCTTAGGCTTAGGATTGACTACATTATCGTTGATAACAATAAAGCGCATAGTTTCATACACTTTCATCTAAAAAACGTAGAATAGCTCTCATAAGAGCATTGGAATATATGTAATTAGACCCATGAAAATAAGATACATGAGTTGTAGACGATCCCTTTTCTTAAATGATCTGTTACAAGATTTTGGGCACACTAAGTGTGTCTATTGACCTATTCTGATACCAATTAAGAGAAAAAGTTTTATTTAGTTACAGATCGGGTTAGCTAGAGAAGGTTAAGAAAAGATTATCAACGAAAGTATAAGAAATTAAAAAACTATAGAACTGTTAGACATGTAATCGCATGTAAATAAAGTAATACATAAATATAAAGATTGACAAATGAGAATTTTAGGTGCAAACAATTTAAGCCACACCAATGACCTAGGAAGAAATCATCGGTCCACCGGACCACCTAACCATCCACTATGAAAAATAAGGTCCAATTACAAGATTATGACTCAAACTACCCACCAGGATAATGTCCTCAAGTAATCTACTTATAAATCGTTATTTTCATCATAATATCTACAAGAAAGGTGTTCGAATCGAACCAACGTTCGAATAAACTTAAGTTACACTAGTTAATCAAATCCGTATAGCTAGAATCTGAAAAGTTAGGAAAATATTACAAGTAAAAATGTGTATTCTAGATCATATTCAATAATGAATAACCATAACTAGATGATTTAACAAATCAACAGATAAAACAAAATCAACTAGCAGTACTAGAACATCAATTAAAAGAAGAATATCACAAATATTGTAGGTTTGTCAATTCATCAAACACTACCACAAATGTTTAACAAATTAACTCAATGAAAAAACCTACCTGAATAGTTTTAGCAAACCAAGAAAAAAATAAGATAAAAAGAATAATTCTCAATAATACTCTTATCTGGTTAACAAAATTTTGAGCCAATAATATGATTAAATAGCATGAGTAGAGACCCTAGGTCAAAGGTCTATTACAAATATGTCCTTGAAAGTATATAGAAAAGGTTAAAAATATAAGGACAACATAATAAAAATACTAATTAACTCGAGTAAAAATTAAGTTAAATTTGAAAACTCGACAGCTCGATCAATCTAATCAAGCTCGATCGATAGACTATGAATAGTTCAATTAATCTAGTTAAATCTTGATCGATCTAGTAAAAAATTTAATTAATTTAGAAATAAATGAATTGATGTAGTTATTAATCTTGATTGATCAAGTTAATGCTTCGATCGATCTAATCATATTAAAGATCAATCCATTCCGTTTTAATTAAGCTCGATTGATCTAGTCATCGTTCGATTGATCGAGTGACCTATTTGAACAATGTTCTTATTTAAGGTTCGATAGTTTCTTCGACTTAAAAATATTCTTGAAAGAAACACTTAAAAATTAATATTATATACAAATATTTTATTTACGAATATCGCTAATGTTTGAACATGGTTTCAAAACTCTCGAACCCGGTCTTTAACTCTTAAATATCTAATTAGGAAGCAAACTGGTAGCTAGATTTCACGTTTATATCATGACATGTGTGAACCATGTTCAAATAACTAACACTCACAAATCTTATATAAAGGTTTATATTATTTATAAATATAAGTAAACATAAAAATATCAAAGATAGAAAGAAGAAGGATATATATATATATATATATATATGCAAAAGTTATCTGATGGATAACAGATTTATCATAGGATGATCGGTAATAAAAAAAAATACTACTTTTTCCCTGTAGCTACTTTAATGTTTTAATTATAAAAATATTAAATGTGAATCCCTTATGTTTGTAGAAATGCCCTGCAAAGACAATTTGTAGAATGGGTAATAATCCGTGGAAAATGCCAATTAGAAGAAGACGATGAGACATAAGAAGTCAGCTGTGTGACTGTTCATACCTTGGTTATGAGTCATACGTACCCTTGTCGACTAGTAGGTGTCAATTGATATATATACAAACTTTGAGCAAACAAAACTTGCAAAGTTGCCGGCCATTGTAAAGTTCAATATCATATACTCTAATGAGTCACTAAAAAGATAGAGTTTGAACCCCATTCAATTAATATAAAATGTATGTATTGATAGAACCAACAACTATTTATTTTATATTGAAAAATGACAAATTTTAAGTGAAATGCAAAGTAACAATATATCGTAATAGTTATTTTTTAATAATAAAAATGATGATTAGTGCTAAACACATAAAAATTTTCACTCAAATTAATAATTATATGATGAATACTATTATACATATATCACAATCATAATTATTATAAAAAAATTATTAATTAATATACTCAAATATAATTACTAATAATATTATATATATTACATCATTTGAAATTCATCTCAAATTTGTGATAAATAGGTTTTTTCTTTATATGATATGTGTCAATATTGTATTGAAAAAGTTTTTGTGCAAATTTGAGTACAAAATTATGTGTATTTAGTATTTCTCATAAAATGATTTCATTCAACAAATTATCAGCTTACTAGCAACCTTCATGTATACATATCTTACATAACAAAACTAAATGGACTACTACAGATTTGGAAGAGGAATGAGAGATAAATTTTAGAGAAAATTTTATTGTTTAAGACAAGGAAGTAGAAAGAAGGTTAGATTATGGGTGGATTTAAAAGAGCAAAAGCACGCAGGTCGTCATTTATTTCAAACAAGAACATGTCTTCATCTCTAAAAGTAAGCCATGCTTCTATTCCATCCCCATCTTTGGTATCAATCAATTGCATGACATTCTTGAATGTCACACTGCTTGTACTAACCCATGATGGCTTTCCCCATCCAAAATTAGCCTTATTATAAAGTGGAAACCTACACCAACTTGTGCAATTGTAGTTGTCTATATTCTCATTTTTAATGTAATCACCAAACTCTACAAGTGCCTTTTGTATCTCATTACCATCATACCCTTTTTTATAATTCTCAATAACCTCTTCAATTCCTCTTCTCATCTTGACTACCAATTCTTGCAAATCAATCTGAATTTCATCTATCTTTGCTGTAAAAAAACTCACAAAGTTTCCAGCTATGTTTTGAGCTGCCAAACAAGGCAATACTACCCTTTTACGCATATCAACAGTCTGGCAAAAAACAGATGGCCTTATACTACAACCTGATGAATTTGAATTAGTCCTCGATGCCTCCATTGCACATTTCCAAATAAGTGAGGAAACTGCTTCGACACGAGTCGGGTTAGGCACGGTTTTACTTGCTACTCTAGATTGAAGATTGACAATCTTTGAAGCATCAAACACAAATCTTCTTGTTGAACATTTATTATCTTTGACAAATTCTACAACAGGATCAATATCATCAGGCACCAACATAGAGCTGATGAACAAATCAAGTGGTGGAAAAAGAGATGAAACAATATTAAATTTAGGATGATCAGAAGAAGAACATTTACTACTTACAGACCAATGGTTGAGAAAAGCACATAATGTGGATGCATCAACTACCTTGTGTGAAATGCTTAACCCAATAGCAATTCCACCACATTCAAAATTGTTAACTTTGACAAGTAACAAAGAACCTGCTTCTTTTTCTTTGGTTTCTATAGAAACTGGAAGGAGTTGTTTTATAATTTCAGTATTTGGTTTTTCAAGTATTTTCGATATGGGATATTTCACTTTTGTTTGAATAAGCTGAGCACCATATTTGTAATTACAATCAACCCAAGAATTATTTTTTAGTTTTCCAGCTAATGGGTAGAAGTGAGTGAGAGTTTGTGATAAAGTACTTTTCAAATACTTGAATCTTTCAGCTAACAAATCGTCAATGTCAGTGAGGCCACTAGATCTAGAAATGGGATAGAAGAGAACCAATGGGACGTACATATCTGGAGCAAGTTGATCAAGAAGAGAGAGCTTATAGCTTTTCAGATTATCAGGAGTTGGAGTTGAAGGTTTAATGGTTTCTCTTTGGATTGTCTCAAACTTCATAATTTCAGCAGCCATTTGTTAATTTGGAAATTATCCAAATCAAATTGCACCCTTTAAGAAACTTGTGATTGTTCATATGCTTATATATATACATATACATGTTATTGATGTCAATCTTATTTTTTTTAATTCAATTATAAATATATGCATAAAATATTTATTAATGTGATTGCTTTCTACACACTATAGCTGACATATAGATATATACGTGTATTTGTTCGGAATTTGGTGCCAAAAACTCTAGAAAATAGTATACATTCAAGTTGCAGAAATCCCATTTCAAATATAAAGATTCTATTTAGATAAAAACATAAAGAGGCTAAATAAAATATAAGAGTAATGGTAAAATACATAAATTTAATTACATTTTGTAATCATATTAATTAATAGTATACATTCAAGTTGCAAAATTCCCAAGATTCTATTTAGATAAAAACATAAAGAGGATAAATAAAATATAAGAGTAATTTTAAATCATATTAATTATGATATAATACGTGCTAAAATAACTTAAAAAATAAAAAATAAGAAAATTTTAACACATGTCACGTTATAATTAGTATCTATATTTATTAAAAATTATTTAATACTCTTAGAATATGTTATATGTGATGACGTGATATTCTAGGTTAATGAAATTCAAGATCAGTATAAATTAAAAAAAACAAATATCTAATAAAAAATAAATGGATAAAACAATCTGATTTGTTGAAAGTATAATTCAATAACAACAAATAATACTCCAAGATCTACTATAAAAGAGCAAGTTTGCTCTTTCAAAAAGAAAATACAAAATTATCCTTACCTTACAAATATTACAAACATGCCATCATTTAACAATTAAACCACTGTAACTTCAACATTATTGTTTTAAATATCTAATCTAATAAATTTAATTTGCCAAGTAGTGAATTAGACTCATACTTTGTATAAAAAAAATTTAAATAAAAAATAATAATAATAACAACAAAATAGAGTTTTATATCTTATTAAATATGATAAAACTTTTGATGTTACAACAGAATGATGGTTTTTAAACCTATAAAAAAAAATAGAAATCGAATAGGTGAACAAATCTCTAAACTTATAAGCCCAATTGGATTGAAATTGTTTTCGGCTCTTAATATTCTCACATTATTTTATTCTCTCTTTTCTTTTATCGGCTTGTACTCTGCAGCACTCTCTTTACGTTGCTCACTGTGTACACCTTTTGCTGCACACACATCAAATACATATCTCTTCCATTTTCCCAAACGTGTTTTAAGTTTTTTTTTGTCTTTTCATATTTCTTTGAATACGAATTAGGATTACACATGAGGAGGATCCAACAAATAAAATATAAGAGTAATGATAAGAATACATAAAATACAATATTTTTTAGAAGGTAAATAGTATTCATTCATATTTTCTTTCACGTAACTATGATTGTTATTTTATCCCTAATTTTGCATTTATTTTTCTAAAATAAAATAACAAAGTAACATTTGTTTTATTTAAACTTAAAGCTCTTGTTTCTTTATCTTTTTCAGTCAATTGAACATTCAAGCTGAAAATAACATAATACAATAGTATGTATACATTATCACTATTCATCAATTGAAAGGATATATATATATATATGATGTTTATTGCAGCTTGATAACTTCTTGTTAGTTTTTTTTTTCATTGTAAATTTTTCATCTTTATATTTTTTCTCCTAATTCTCTCTTTTCATTTATATGATCTAAGTTTTCTTAATCAAGTGAATATCAATATTATATAAATAAATAAAAAAAATTAAATTCATGTTAGTATTTACTATTTAACATTATATTTAATTTTACGTTTCATTTTTATTATATTTATTTGAATCTTAGCTATATATATATTTTCTCAATTGTTTTATATTTTACAAAATTTCTTTTAAATTCGTGATATTTTAAAAATAATGAGAAATAAGAACTAAAATATAAAAAATTATTTTAACTAATAGACAATCTATCTTACAATGATAATAATGCTACACCACACGCTTCATATTATAAAATAACTAGAGTTTATTTGGTTTTTTCTTATATATATTTAGAATTTTTTATTGAGTTTTAATTTTTTTTAAATATTATTCTATTCATGAATTGCAATTTTTGTGCTTTGAGAATGATAATATTGTTTTCAAACAAAATTCTTATAATATTTATTGCTCTTTTATTTTTCAAAGATTTTATTATAAATATACATATTGCAATAGAAAAAAAACCTTTTCTCTTTGATATTATTTGAATCTGAGTTCGTACATTTTGGGATATCAACGTAGGATCCAAAATTTCAACATTGATGCTTCGCACATGTTTAGAAATGTGAAATGGTGTTATTCTGACACGTGTTTTTTCCCCTAAGTTTCGAATCCCAGTCCTAATCCTTAAGATCTTATTAGGGAATAATCTGGTATTATATGAACTATATTATAGTACCAACTTGTTTCCCAAAGTTTACTTAAAGGTTAAGTCTTAAGTTTGAAACTTAAGGAGAACTAAAAAAACACGCATCAGGTTTAATTGATCTACTGTGAACATAAATTGGTGAGATCATCAACGTCAAGACTTGACCCCACGTAGATATCCTGAAGTCTGAAAACTCCATTTCAAACAGATACATCATTAATTTTGTTAATCACATAATTTTATGTTCAAGGTGTTGAATTTCATTATAAAAAATATTGATAAAATTCATAATTTATTTATACAATATTATATTTAATAGTAATCAATAATTATATAATTTTATTGTGAAAATGAAAATTTTTAAAAAGGAAAATATTGTTTATAATTACTAAATATTAACTTAGAATATTAATATTTTTTATTTAAAAAGAATTTTCTAATTCAACCACAATTTTATATTATATAAAGTTATCAATTTAATTGCTTACACATCATTAAATACTTGGTTGTTGATTTTTTTTTAAAATTGAATATTGAATAGTTCACTTCTATAGAATTTTAAACTTAAATTTGCTAGGGAGAAAAACACAATATTTAATATAAAATTTATATAACTAATCGAGTGTAAATTTTATTAGGAACACATATAATGTAGTTTTGATTAATCTACTATAATTTTAATAAATTTTTAAAGGAAATCAATAATAAAATTAACAATATATAAAGTTGTTTGCTTGTTTAGTAATCTATATCAACTTATGGTTTGCAAGTAACTTTAAAAATAATGAAATTAATTAAATTTACCATTCTATTTGTGAAAAATAATAAAAGATATAACAAGTTTTTTTTTTTTTAAAAATTCCTCCATATATGCTACCACATGCAAAGTAAGTACGTGGTTTCTAGTAAAATATAAACATATATGCGTTAAATTTAGCATTTCTCAAAATATAATGTATGTATGACTCACAATTTAATAAATCGATATTTTTCACGTATAATCCCTTAATAAACATTATACAACAGTTAGTCAATTGTACAACTATGGATCTTGGCAAAAAAAAAAAAAAAACATTTGTACAACTATGCATGTGAGTGGGCAAAAAAGTAATTGCTGAAAAGTGGTTAGGTAGGATAGTTTTCTTAATATATCGTGTCATAGCTTTTCACATACTTTGGAAGGATCTCGAAAAATAGTATAATCTTTTCAATTTATTTGTTTTAAAATAACTACGTTTCTTTATAAAAAAAAAACACAAATATTATAATTCTTCAATTAAAAGACATATTATTGAGCTATACATGACATGTCTTTTTTTTTTTCTCTTCTTCTTAATCTTATAATTTTGGATGCTAATCTTATCAATGATTCCCGAAATATGCTTGTCAAAAAAAGACTTAGTCAGAAGTAACCTACCAGTGTTGCTAATATTATTTTATTATTTTATTATTATTTACTAATCTAATATTATTATTTTACTAATCCATTATCTTAATACTGAATTCTTAACTAAATAAATAATTATTAGCAGAAAATGGAGGGATGTATGACTATTCATACTTTGATTATTTGTCATGCCTTCGTACACTAGTTAGTAGGTGTGAATGTATATATTCATAGTTTGAAACAAACAAAATTGATCCAGTGTTAATCAAATCAAATAATAAGATAGTTATTTTTTTAAAACTTCATTAATCAAATATTTTTTTAACTCAAACAATAATATGTTTATACTCGTCAAATGTAAATATATTGTTAATATATATATATATATATATATATATATATATATATATATATATATATATATATATATATATATATATATATAAGAAGAGCAGGAGACTGATAATAATTAATTATGCCCCCACCTTTTTAACACTTAATCTAAGCTATAAAATTAAATGGTACACACCCACATTTTATTTTAGATGAGTTCGAACCCATATCATTTCAAATCTCACAATAAGCATATATATATATATACTATTACTATTAAGTTCTTTAGATGATTCGTGTTTATTGGTCAATTTTGTTAAAAGATAAATACAATCATCAATCATGTATCTAAAGGGTGATGAATGTATTTATTCGATCTACCAATACTTAGCCAGTTAAAAAGAACTATAATTTACGCAGAGAATAAAAGAAAATAAGATCAGAATAGGTAAAATATGTTTTATGTTCAAAATCTTTATTGGTTGTAAATTTGTTAATAAAACAAAGTCCTCGAACTAATGTTTTTATTATATTTAATAACTTCTATCTAATGTTATTCATTCCGTTAACAAAGCTTAAAAAAATAAAAATAAAATTAGGGGTTAATTCTACTTTTAACACTTGGTTTATTAATTTAAGATTATTGATCACATGACTAAATTGTACGAAAAAAAATTTATGGTTTAAGATATCCATCTTTTCCATACTTAAATTGTAAAAAAAAAAATTACAATGTTCCTACTTCTAGCCTAAGGTGTTAACAATGCATTTATACTAAAAATCATTTTTTTCTTTTTAAAGTTACTTCAAATAAAAATTATACTCATTTTATTTGTGTTTATATGTTATTTACATTGACTTGTGGGATTTTTTTCTATTCTTACTATTTCTTGTCATATAAATCTAAGAGTGGTGTTATACAGGATCATTCTTCAATTTTATATTATAATTGTTACACAATTTTATACTTCTTTTTAGGTCTTTCATTCTCAAAAAGAAATTTGCTAATTAATCTCTTACTAATTTCTTTAAATCTCATAACATCCTTTATTAGATTAGGTGTGCTTATATGCCACAAATAAAATAGTATAACAGAGCATAAAAATTACCCGGTAAAGTGTGCTTATAATTGCTATGTTTCTTATTAATTGAATGCTTGCCCATATTCTTGACTATGACACATCATCCATGAAATTGATCTCTTTTTTGCTCTATATATTATGCACTTAGTTTGTGCAATAAAATCTTCTACTATGTATGTTATGTTTATGTTTATGCACTTTAGAGGGACAAATTTGATCCACATGAACTTAAGTGTATCTTCTTTGGTTACTTTACTACACAGAAAATAAATAAATATTTTCACCCACCTATAGGTACACATTATATGTCTATGGATGTTCAACTTCTTGAAATGAAATCTTATTTTTTTGGAAACAACTCTCTCACTTTTCTTTGGGAGAATATTGGTAGTAAGGAAGAGGAGAAATTATGGATTTATGATAAGGGAGACGATCACTTTCACACGAAAAGTGGCAACTCTTTTGATTCTTTTCATGTGGGAGAACTTGAGCCTAAGAAAGAAAGATCATATGACTTGTTGAAATAACCTCATATGTTCAAAAGATGATTTAGTAGGAGGGATAATGATGCTATTCATATGCCTCTACCTCCTAACTTTGATATTTCTCTTGATGATACTATCATGCTATATTAAATGCTAACTTCTCGATCAAATGACCAATGCAAACTTTAAAACTATAAATAATTCAAAGTGTTGTGACATGTGCTAGTGAATACATTGGTGTAATACCATGTTGGATACTTATAGAAGTTATACTTGAAGTGAAAATATCAAAAACTTGGACATTTTTTCAACTTTATTTGAAAATTTTGATAACAAGCCTATGAACCTGATTACAATGAAATGTTTTGCCTATGAAATTTTTTGACATTCATGGACGTTACAAACTCTCCCTTTGACATTTTCATATGAAAAAACATATTTCTCATCACATGACACTCATAGGAAAATCAATACATTGTATTACATAATAAACCTAAGTTTCATAGTAGAACTATCCAAGGATCTTGTGAATCCATCTTTGATGAATCTTGAAAAGCTTGTATTAAATGAAATCACATTGAAAAAACACAACTTGGCTTAGAAACCCCTTTTTTATTAGCTCAATTGACATGAAAAGAGTAATGTGAAAGTCATGTAATGTATGCATTCACATCAAATAAAAACATTCACATCAACATATCAAACCCAACTCAGTAGATACTCAATCATTTAAAATGAGAAACATAACACATTATAAAATTAGAATATGTGTTCTCCTCCATTTTGACATATGATGACTCTATGAAAGTAGAGTCATTAATGCACCTTTTTACTTAATATTTACTTATTTTATTTAATAAATAGTATTTTTTAGGCTAAAAATATTAAAATATAAACTTTTTAATGAAAATGGGTGAAAATATAATTTTTGAATGTTTTTGGGATTTTTATGGAATTTTTATTGATTTTTAACCAGGACCAATCAGGAGTTTTCATGAGATATGCCACGTAGGCATAGGAGCTGACTGGGCAAGCCATGTGGACCCCATGTAAGCATGGAAAGTGAATCATGCTACATCGCGTGTGAGGAGGATGAAACACGTGCCACGTGTTAGCATGTCTTTCAATTCGAATTCGGAGTGGGTCAAACTTCTCTGCCATGGGTGCTTGTCGTTTTCCAACAATGCCATCTATTTCCACAAATCATGTCACGCCACGTTGTGCTGACTCTGACCAATCTCTCTTGCCACACGTCGCTCTTTGATTTTCCCAGTGAATTTCCCCTGTCACGTGTCGCTATGTGATTGACTCGCACTATCAATTTTGCTTGTTTGATTGTAGCCCTTATTCTGACGGTCCAAATCACACTTGAGTAATATTTAAGTCGTTAATCACTCTATAAACTCTAAGTGGCCTTCATTAGCATAATTTTAGTCAATTTTTGTAGCTAATAAGAGAAAAAAATATAGAAAAATTCAAGAGATGATACAATTTTGGTGGAGATTCAATAAGAGATTAATATTACAATTCAAGAAATTGATTGTATTTCTTCTTCTACTCTTTTCTTTATCAATTTTTATGCCTTCCTTTATGAACACAATTATGTGTAGTTAATTTATTAATCTAGCGATCTTATGAACCCAATTTTTACCATGTAATGATCTAATATTTTTCCTCATTTATAATTTTAAATTAATTATATTATTTATATCTTAATTTTATGCTATTAATTTTTTGGCCAACAATTTATCTATAGAAGGAATTAAATAGATTTGAAAGAATTATTTAATTATTTGTCTAGATTAAATAACATGCATAATTTCTAGGTAGAGATATATGATTCTTATGTATGTGATCCATAATTGATGAACTTAATGAGTATTATGCAATTTAATTGACATGCGAGTGTGATTAAATTAATTACTATATGGTGTGTAGTTTACTTAAGAGAAGAATACATGCTAGGTTAGATTCAATTAATCATGTAATTAATTGATAATTATATTGAGGAGATTTTAACGATTCACATGTTTAGAAAATTGGGGAATTAAGTATTCCTAGATATTTTCTCATATATCTTTTTACTTACCAAATCTGATTTAATTAATTATTGTTATTTACTTTTAATTATTTTAATTTTGCTTCATTAAGATATAAAAACACAAAAAATTTGATTTTTATTTTTTTAGTTTTAAAAATTAGTTTCTAATAAAATAATTTTCATGGAAACGATATTTTCTTATCATTATATTAATTGATAATTAATTGATAAGAAAAGATCATTCCTACAGAGATTATTTTATTATAGACTAATTTTTAAAACTAAAACAAAAAAATAACTTGGGTAGTATGTTCATAAATATACTTCTATTAGTACATGCATATTTCAAGAAAATTATTCCTCTCAAAAGTCATACAATCTTATGATAAAGAGGTTCACATATTCATCAATCAATGTTCCATCAATACAAGGATATGTCAGGTTTTTAAAAAAAATTATTTGTACGTGTGTGTGTTGCACATGATATCATCAAATGCACTTATGAAATCAACCTGTATGAGCATACTAATCAATTCAATCTTAGAACAAGTCTTATAAGTCTATTTTTCACATTCCTCTCCACTAATATAAATATGCACTTAGCTCAAGATCAATAAGAACTTTACATGGTTGTATTGTAAGGCTTAGGCGAGGGTCGATAAATGAAGATATTTTAAGCTCTTTCCACACCTTAGCTTTTTTTCATCATGTACTCTTTAACTACAATTGAGTTTTTACTTGATATTTCATTGCACCCTCTTTTGACATTTTTTTATATTCTTTTTTTTCACATCTTTTTTTTTGTAACTTCACAACACCTCCAAACTTATTTTCAATTCAATTTTATTTTTCTTTATAGGGATAATTGTGTTGTGAGTTTTGCTTCTTTTTTTCTTTTTTTATAAGGTGCATTACCTTTCACTTTACTCTAAAGCACAACATATGATTGCATTTTTTTTCTTTTTATATAAGCTAAAGGTGCAAGGGTAAAGGTAATACTTATTAGCTAGGCATTAAATGTGATTTAAAGATATGAAAGATTATTTGTTAGGCTCAAATAGGTGACTAAAGATATTAATAATGGTTAGCTTGAAAGACTCAATCGATCCAAATAAGGCCAAATCATTTCTCTTACTAAATACTATTTAGGATTTTGTCTCAAAAGATAATCAAATAGATTCTAAAACTTGGTAGATCTCATCCACTCGCATAACTCACTACAAATTTTCTCTCAATAAGCACACCAAAATTAATCATGAACATATGCATAAAAATTTAAATCAATCCAATCAAAACTAGCAAGCATATCATATAATTAATGTAAATATCTTAACATATATGTTACATTACTTATCCTAGTTATGACAACCAATTTTTATCATTGAGTTCATATGTTTCATATCAAGCATGCATGCATTTAGTTTCCATATATTTATCAATTCCTACCCAAATCATGATTAAAAACATCCTAAAATTTTAAAAAAATTCCCTAAAAATTTAAAATGCATACTAAATATTAAAGTAGAGAATGAAGTTCCCTCTCTCAAACTTAAATTACATATTGTCCCTAATGTGCATATATAAATATGAAAAGGTAAAAGAAAAGAAAACTTTCTTAATCATGGCACACCACATCTGTCTCTGAAATGCTCATTCTTCTTACGTCATTGCTCTCTACATTTATTCATCTACAAAACAAAAACAATGAAAATATAAGTAAAATAACGTTGGGTTTCCTCCTAACTGCGTCAAGTTTAACGTCCTTGACTAGACGACCATATCAAGTCCTAAGGCATATCCCTTTGTATCCATTTATTTTTGAGTGCTTGGAAACAATTTGAGTCTTGATTTGTTCAATAATACCTTATGTTCTGGCTTGCAAACACGGTGCTCCATTCTCTTCTCATGTCATATTTTTGTATACATTTGATTATTTTTCTTTATTTTAATTTACTTATTTTCTTTTAGTAATTTATTTATTTTAGGTAATTTATTTTATTTATTTTAAGTAATTTATTTTCTTTACTTATTTATTTATTTTTTTTACTTTAATTTATTTATTTATTTAGTTTTTATTTAAACATCTCCTTTAGTATTGTAGAAACCTATTTGAGTCTATTGCATGAGCAGAGTTCGTGAAAGAGAAATCTTACCTTTAGATCTTGAAATTGAGCATACTTTGAGATCAATTAGGAAAGAAGTTGTCACCCAAGAGAAAAAAAATGGCTAATCCATTAGACATAAATAATAATGAGCTAAACTTGAACAATCAAATGCTTTTGATGGATGATAAAGATAGAACTATGAATGAATATGCAATACCTACGTTGGAAGGGATGAATCCATGTATTACAAGGCCAAACATTCAAGCTAATTAGTTAGAGTTAAAGCCAGTAATATTTCAAATGCTACAAACAGTTGGATAATTCAGAGAATTACAAATAGATGATCCTCATCTTCATCTTAGATTGTTTATTGAAGTTGTAGATTCATCTAAGTTCAATGGTGTGACCAAGGAGGAATTTATGCTTAGATTGTTCCCTTACTCTTTACAAGATTGTGCTCGAGCTTGGCTAAACTCTTTACCATCTGATTCCATTACAACTTGGAATGGTTTGGCAGAGAAATTCTTGATGATATACTTCCCACCAACAAAGAATGGGAAGGAGAATCTTTATATGAAGCATTGGAGAGATTCAAGGAATTGCTAAAGAAGTGTCCTCATCATGGTATTCCTTCTTGGATTCAAATGGAGACTTTTTACAATGGTCTCAATGCTCAAACAATGACTATTGTTGATGCATATGCTAATAGAGCTTTGCTAGCCAAATCTTACAATCAAGCTTATGATTTACTTGAGAAAATTGCTAGTAATAATTATCAATTGCCAATGGACAGAATGACAGCCATAAGAAAAGTAGTTGGAGTGCATAAGGTAAATGATATCACAACACTTACAGCTCAATTTTCATCTTTAGTTAATCTTTTGAAGGCTTAAAACTCGCCAGTGTGTATAAACCAGGTCCAAAATTCAAGAGTATCGTGTGTGTTTTGTAGAAGAGCTCATTTGTTTGATAATTGTCCAAATAATCCTGAATCCATATGTTATGTGGGTAATATGAACTGAATATAACCCAGAATGGAGACAATATCCAAATTTCTCTTGAAGTAATAACAACAGTTAAGATGGTAATCAATTCAACCATCAATCATTTCCACCACCTGGTTTTCAACAACCACAACAATCCCAAGCCCAAGAGAAGAAGCCAACTACTAAGGACAATAAAAATGCTTTAATGGGGATGATGAAATACTTCATCCAATCATTTAATACAAAACTGTCAACTCAAGATGCTTCAATTCGAAATTTGGAGAACCAAATGGGGCAACTTGCTCAGGCTATATGTCAAAGGCCTCAAGGTAACCTTCCAAGTGACACAATTGTAAACCCACGAAGAAAAGGTAAGGACCAATGCAATGACATAGCCTTTAGGAGTGGTGAAACTTAAGAACAGGAACATAAGACAAAATAGGATGAGGAGAAACAGGAAATTAACAAGGATGAAGAGGAACTAATGGATAAAAAAGAGCACTAAAAAAGAAATAATTAAGCTAAAAAAGAGCAACCTCTACAAAGCCACTATTCCTTTCCCTCAAAGACTGTAAAAGAAAAAGTTAGATACACAGTTTTCAAAATTTCTATAAGTCTTCAAGAAGTTTCATATAAACATATCATTTGTAGATGCACTTGAACAGATGCCTTCTTATGCCAAATGTCTGAAGGTTGTAGTGCCATCTTTGCTAGAAAACTACCCCAAAAGTTGAAAGATTCAGATAGTTTTGACATTCCTTGTACAATTGGGAACATCTACTTTGAGAACACATTATGTGACTTGGGTTCTAGCATTAACCTTATGTCATTATCAGTCTTCAAGAGATTAGGTGTTGGTAAAGCCAAACCCACTTCAATAATATTACAAATAACATATAGATCAATTAAGATACCTTGGGGTGTGGTACAAGATGTGCTAGTAAAAATATAAAAAATCATCTTTTTGGCAAACTTCATTGTGTTAGACATGGAGGCAGACCATCACATTCATATCATACTTGTCAGTCCATTCTTAGCAATTGGAAGAGGACTCATTGATGTACAAAAATGTAAACTTACGATGAGAATGTAAAATGAACAAATAATGTTTAAAGTTTTTAAAGAATCTGAACCCTTTGATATTGATAATGCTAATGAATGTTTAAGGATAAATGTTACTGATTGTGGGAATAGCTTAAAAGAATCTATTGAGTCGCCACACTTAAGACTGTTACACATGATGCTATGAACAAGGACATAAACTCACAAAACAACTCAACCTATTTTAACTTTGAAAGTATGGCATCAAAGGTTGATATTGTAGACAGTGTGAACTTTTTGGAAGATGGGCCTCTCATGTGTGTATCAAAGGCGATTTTCAAAATTTTTGAGATAAGATATAAGATCAACCCATCAACTGAAGAGCCACTAAGTTTAGACACTAAAATTTTACCCTTCCATCCCTAGTCAAGTATAAAAGTGAAAAAGTCCAATAGAGAGGTGAAAAAGCTATTAGAAATACATGAATTGGATGAGTTACGGTGGAGTGCTTATAAGAATGCCAAAAAGGTCAAAAAGAAAACAAAAATATGACATGAGAAGAGAATGGAGCACCGTGTTTGTAAGCCAAAACATAAGGTATTATTGAACAAATCAAGATTCAAATAGTTTCCAGGCAAACTCAAAAGTAAATGGATACAAAGGGATGTGCCTTAGGACTTGATATGACCTTCTATTCAAGGACATTAAACGTGACACTAGTTGGGAGGAAACCCAACGTTATATTACTTATATTTTAATTATTTTTGTTTTGTAGGTGAATAAATGTGGAGAGTAATGGCGTAACAAGAATGAGAATTTCAGTGACAGATGTGGTATGCCATGATTAAGGGAGTTTTCTTTTTATTTTACCTTTTCATATTTATATGTGCACATTGGGGACAATGTATAATTTAAGTTTGGGGGGGGAACTTCTATCTCTACATTAGTATTTAGTATGCATTTTAAATTTTTAGGGAATTTGTTTTTAATTTTTAGGATATTTTTAATCATGATTTGGGTAGGAATTGATAAATATATGGAAACTAAATGCATGCATGCTTGATATGAAACATATGAACTCAATGATAAAAATTGGTTGTCATGACTAAGATAAGGAATGTAACATGTTTTTTAAGATATTTACATTAATCATATGATATGCTTGCTAGTTTTGATTGGATTGGTTTAAATTCTTGTGCACATGTTTATGATCAATTTTGGTGTGCTTATTGAGAGAAAATTTGTAGTGAGCTGTGCGAGTCGATGAGATCTACCAAGTTTTAGAATCTATTTGATCATCCCTTGAGGCGAAATCCTAAAAGTATTTAGCAAGAGAAATGATTTAGGTCTTATTTGGATCGATTGAGCCTTTCAAGCTAACCATTGTTAATATCTTTAGTCACTCATTTGAGCCTAACAAAGAACCTTTCATATTTGTAAGCCACATTTTATGCCTAACCAATAAGCATTACCTTTATCTTGACACCTTCAACTTGTATGAAAAGAAAAAAAAGGCAATCATGTGTTATACTATAGAGTACGGTGAAATGTAATACACCCTATAAAAGAAGAAGAAAAATTCACAACACACTTATCCCTCTAAAGAAAAAAATAGAATTGAAAATAAGTTTGGGGTGTTGTGAAGTTACAAAAAAATATGTGAAAAAAAAGAATATCAAAAGAAGGTGCACTGAAATATCAAGTAAAGTTAAAAAGTGCATAATGAAAACAAAAGATAAGGTGTGGAAACAGCCTAAAATGTCTTCATTTATTGACCCACACCTAAGCTTTAAAATACAACCATGTAGAGTCCTTATTGATCTTGAGCTAAGTGTATATTTTGAGGCTAAAAATATTAAAATATAAATTTTTTAGTAAAAAGGGGTGAAAATATAATTTTTGGAATTTCTATGAATTTTTAAGCAGGACCAATCAGGAGCTGCCATGTGGCATGCCATGCAAGTATTAGAGCTAACTAGGCTAGCCATGCAGACACCATGTAAGAATAGAGAGCAAATCACACTACGCCACGTGTGAGGAGGACAAAACGCGTGCCACGTGTTAGCATGACGTTCAATCCTAGTTCAGAGTGGGTTAAACTTCTCTACCACGTGTTGCACACGATTGCTCGTCACTTTCCACCTGTGTGCCACGCCATCCATTTCAACAAATCACGTCGCATTGCGTGGTGCTAACTCAGCAAGTGTTGACTTTGTTTGGTCTCATATGCCATATGTTGCTCTATGATTGGCTAGCGTTGTCAATTTTGCTTGTTTTGATCGTAGTCCTTGATCTGAAGCTAATCTAACACTCCAGATCGCACCTAAGGAATATTTAAGCCGCTAATCACTCCATAAACCCCATGTGGCCTCAATTAGCATAATTTTGGTCAATTTTTGTAGCTAAAAAGAGAGAAAAATACAAAAAAAATCAAGGGATGACACAATTTTGGTGGAGATTCAATATGAGATTAATATTACAATTCAAGAGATTGATTTTATTTCTTCTTCTACTCTTTTCTTTATCAATTTTTATGTCTTCCTTATGAAAAATATGAGCTTTATGAATACAATTATGTGTAGTTAATTTATTAATCTAGGGATCTTTTGAACCCAATTTTCACCATGTGATGATCTAATATTTTTCCCCATTTATAATTTTTATTTAATTATATTATTTATATATGAATTTCATGCTATTAATTTTTTGGCCAACAATTTATTTATAGAAGGAATTAAATAGATTTGAGAGAATTATTTAATCGTGTGTATTGATTAAATAACATGCATAATTTCTAGGCAGATGTGTATGATTCTTATGTATGTGATCCATAATTGATGAACTTAATGAGTATTATGCAATTTAATTGACATGAGAGTGTGATTAAATTAATTACTATATGATGTATATGATGTAATTAATTGAAAATTATATTGAGGAGATTTTAGCGATTCACATGTTTAAAAAATTGGGGGATTAAGTATTCCTAGACATTTTCTCGTATATCTTTTTAGTTAGCAAATATGATTTAATTAATTATTTCTATTTACTTTTAATTATTTTAATTTTGCTTCATTAAAATATAAGAGCACAAAAAAATTGATTTTTATTATTTTAGTTTTAAAAATTAGTTTCTAATCTTGGGAACGATATTTTCTTATCATTATATTACTTGTTGTGATACATATACTTGCGTATTTATTGCACACACTTTGTGTGTGGCGATCAACATACAAAAAGAATAAGAAACCTAAAGCAACAATTTTTGATGTGGCCACAAGGGATAGGGGTGGACATTGGGTTCCACATATATTCCAACCTAGCCCGTAATAATGAGGTTGAGAATTTTTATGTTGAAATTGATGAATACATATTTTAATCCAATCCATCACAACCTATTATACATTGACCGAGTTGGGTTGGTTCTATCGGTTTGTATTGAAAAAATTGTTTATTATCAATTAAGCATATAAAAGTGCAAATTTATATTTTCAATATTTTTTATCATTTATTAAAACAATCTTTTTAGTTTAAAGAGCACCCTATGATATAAACAATAAGAATGATAGTAATATTTAAAATATATCAAATAAATTTATTAATAAGAATAGCACTTTATGTATAAAAAATATATTTTTTAAAAATATTTTTTAATTACATAATAAACATGATCTGGCTGGGTTCAGCAGGTTTCCAACTCCATACACAAAGCTTCGACTAAATGGATTTTTAGTTATCGGGTTAGGCCAAACTAACCCGTGAACTTATAAAACCCAATCCAACACAACTCGATTGGTTTGGTTTTGATCAATTTGGAAGGTTACTTTAGGTTTTGTCCACTCCTAATAGGGAGACTTTGAGTTGCATGCATTCAAATATTGATTGCTTGAGTTCTTGGTCTATTGATCCAAAGATCCAATTTTTTTGAAATAGTAATTTTGGTCTTGTTGTTGTAATTTTTGAAAAACAAAGCCCTAACATCAATCCCAAAAAAAGTATTAATGTAATTATTTTAGCAAAAAATCCACTACATTTAAAGATTTTTCACATAATCAGTAATCTACATCAATACTTTTCGCACAATTCAACTAAGATCAAAAGTCACTACGTTTTTCAAAAAATAATACATTACAAATATTTCATTATTAGTGCTTTACTAACCCATCACTTTATTCCAATCTAAGAAAACATATGGGTAAATAGATTTTAGTACACCAGTACCAAGATCAGTCTACACTGTTGACAAAACTTTTGAGATGAGCAATTCACCTCAGTTATCTTCTCCTTCATCACCAACTATGTTCCAAGCTCCATCTATATTGGCTAGGACTAATGAATTAAATGTATAACAGTAGAGAAAAAAATTTAGACATAGAAACACTACGTCTAGATATAGATGCTCCCTGTAACAAAAAGATAAAAAAAATGGTTTTTCAAAACATGCCCAGAGAGTGCTAGAGCCAGTAGCTTTAGAAAACATGTTAGGAATGTCAAGGAATACCAACAAAACATATTATTTTTTGAATGGTTAAAAATCTATTGGGAAAACAAAGGATAAACTTTCCCATTCAAAATTATATCTGATATTACTTCTATACTAACCTTGAACCAGTTAGCTTGGTAGAACAATCATTCATCACTATAGCTATAGTTCCAAAAACCAAAACCACTCCTTTTTCATAGATCAATACCCAAGAAATCACAACAGAAGATTTAGATAGGTTATTAGATGATGAATATAGGAATTTAAAACTAGTTGAACCTGTCAATTCAATTAACATGTCAACACTAAAAAGAAAACAACCATTTGGGAAACCCTAGATGGATCAATAAAGGCTGAACACCTCCATTGAGACCTATTACCTTTTCATATACGGATAGTAAGGTAGAAGCCTACCCTCTTAAGAACCCTTAAGGGAACTAGGCAGCTAACCTCAAAAACATAATCACCCAATACAACTTTACTAATATCAACCTAAACACTTTAGGTAAACAGCTCACTAGGATAGAGAAGAATCAAAAAACTGATCTTTCCTCTACTTCCTACCAAACCATAGATAGTAAAGTTCAAAACCCTACATTTAAACCTTTCTAGGTCTCCAAACTAGCCCAGGAAGAAATATCATCTAAGTTTGAGAAACTTCAAAAATGGAGCAATATCCTTAAACTTCACTTAGAAGACCAAGCTTCAAACAAAAAACCAGGTTTAATTGTACCTAAGTCTCCACAAACCTCAAATCCAACCAACAACCCAACACAGACTCTTAGTGTTCTTAGTAACTTAGAACCAATTACTTCTGATGAGGATAGTTCCCAAGGTACCCTTTATTAACCAACTCCTCAAATCCAAAAATTAGCTTGGTAAGAACCTAGTCCAGTTAGGTACCCACACACCATAGGTACCCAACCGAGTCAGGTTACCCAGCCTAAGTATAACATGTCTTCTATCTATGCTTGGAATATAGAAGGAATGATAGAACATGAGATATTAAACATCTTGTAGCAAATGATGATGGCATCAAATGCATATAAGACCCAAAATGGTACAACTAATAAAACAGTTGTCGAATTATTAATAGCTGGCTTCTGAGGCCAAAAAGAATGGTGGGATCATCATCTTTCAAAACAACAACAATTAGATATCTTCAATGCGATATTGACTAGAGAGTGTGGTGAATCTATACTTGATCAACATAGAGCTCCTATTCAGGATGCAATCTTCACATTATTCTTTACTATATCACACCATTTTATAGGAGATTCATCCCATTTAAAAGATAAAAACATTGATCTTCTTTCAAACATAAGATGTAAGAATATGAGTGATTTTCAAAATTATAAAACTTTATTTTTGAGCAGAGTCATGTTAGGATATGATTCTACACAGCCTTTCTGGAAAGAGAAGTTCTTGGCAAGGTTTTTTTTCCACTCTTAGGTGAGAAAACTAGAAAAAAAATTTGTGAAGTATTTGGGAATTACATTATTCCTTATGATCAATTAACCTATGGTGAATTGATCAACTTTGCTCAAAACTAGGGTCTTCAAATTTGTCAATATTTGAAAATCCAAAAACAAATGAAACAAAAGTTGAAAATCTCCAAAAGAGAAATTGGATCATTGTGTAAACAGTTTGATAGCAACTTCTCTATTGACCAAACCTGTAGTGGCAATTACTAATAAAAATATTACCAAACCTTATAAAAAATCTCATAAAACTTATAAGAAATTTTCAAAATCTAAAAAACCATGCTTTGAAATAAGGATGAATTTTTATAAAAAAAAACTTATAAAAGAAATTTTAATTAGGAATCAAAACCTCATAATAAACTCTTTAAAAAATTTAAAGAGTTTAAATGTTATAAATGTGGTAAAAAAAGGCCACACTGCTAATTATTGCAGGTTGTCTAAAAAACTTCATGAATTAAAACTTGAAGAAGACATCTTAAACAAAATCTCTGCCTTAATGGTAGATGAATCATCATCATTTCGGTCTAAAACTTGGTCAGACGACTTAGAAGAATCAAATCCCCAAGAAGACAAGTTAGCATCAACTAACTTTAAATTTTCCAATAAAAATATTAATGTATTAACTAAGGAAGAAGATAAACAACTTCAATTAAATATCCTTGAGTTAAATGACCCTAGTATTACAAAGTTATATATGGACCACTTGACCAATAATTTAGCCAATGCCTAACCATTACCAAAACATTCTGAACTTCCAAGTACCAGCACAGGCTATTACAACCTCACTGCTGTTTTGGAACGAAAGAAAAAGATACTAAAACTAGAAAGTCAAATTCAAGACTTAAAAACTAAAATCAAAACTATTAAGCTAGAATTCCACCAACTTAAAGAAAAACATAAGGAATATGACCTCAAGTTTAAATTACTTGATAAAACTGGAGTTAAAACCCTAAATATTATGAGTGTGTCAGACGACGAACTTGAACCAAATACCCAAGAACTTAAAAACATTAAAAAAATTCGTAAAAATGTTCTTCAAATTCTTAGGGAAATCACCACCAAGAAATATAAAATATCTATTACGCTAGTATTCCTTGACCAATCAAAACTTAAAACAATAGCCTTATTTGATACAGGAGCTGATCTCAATTGCATAAAATCATCAATCGTTCCCAGGCGATTTTATCAACCAACGGATGAACAACTTACCTCAGCCAATAAATCAAAAATGAATATCATTGGTAAAATAGAAGTTGCAATCCTTAATGAATCATTTCTTATCAAAAATCCATTTGTGATCGTATCCGACATAGGCTATCCAGTCATATTAGGAACATCGTTCATGAATATTACTACCCATATTTTTTCAAAAGTGATAAGATTTCTTTCAAAATCGAAGAAAATACCTTTAGTTTTAACTTCATCGAAGAACCAAAAACCAAAAATCTCAACCTTATTAAAGCTAATTCCATCCATCAAAAGGAGATTTTTGTTCTTATTAACAATAGAGAAAAAGGACCTTCTCTACCTCAAATCTAGAGTTTAATGATGCGTATTTTGGTAAGTGTACGAATCGTTCAAGTAATAAAGTGTACAAAAGTACGGATATCGAACCCACAAGGAATGGCGTTACTAAGTATTGAAATTGATTAATCCTAATTTTATTTGAAAACCCAATTGTTAAAATTGTTTGAGAAGCAAATTAACTTAAAAATAAACACAAATAACACAATTGAATGTTGTTCACAAATGATTAAAAATGCTAAAGCATTTGATTTCGCTAAATCAATTCAATCCGATTTCAAATCATGTTATATGAGAATCAAAGCTAAAAGTGATGGTTGAAAAACCCAAATTTACCTAATACTCTCTCTCGAGTTATATTAGAATTACTTATCTATGAAAACCAACTATATTTCTATGAAGATTTAATCACAAACAAGCACATTACGATTTATGGAATTTCTTGATTAACCACATACATTATGCATTAGTTCTCACACTCGCATTCAACATACAGTATTTATCACAAGAAGCATTCATTACACATCTCCTCTCGATCTCAATATAATGCAACAAAATCATCTAAATCTTGGCCAGAAATTTAAAAGCATTAAGCATGAAAATAAATACTCAACTTGAAAACAATGAACTCATATAACAATAACAAAAGAAATCATATTTTTTTGACTCAACTACATCATAGCCTTAGCAAAAATGAATTAGTTCATAATGGAAATAAGAACAAACATTATCTCAATTGAATCCATGAATAACAAATCTGAATAAAATGCAGAAAATGAAAGATAAGGAGAAGAGATGAAAAACTCTTGAAGATGAACACTTGGTAGCAACAATGGTGATAATCCTTCAAGCTACTCCAAACTCTCTCCAAAATTGCCTTTTCTCCTCCAAAGATGTCTCAGATCTCCTCCTCTCTACCGTGGCCTCTTTCTCCATCTTATGGTATATATAGATCTAGGGTTTTGGGGGCAATTTTGGAACAAAACAACATAAAAAATGTGTTTTTGGATGAAACTCGCCGGCGGTGACATTATTCTCGCTGCGGTGAGATTTCTAGAAAAATTAAAATTTTGGTTCCTCTGATTCTCGCCGGCGGCGAGATGAATTTGGTCAATGACTAAAGGTGTCTCGTCGGTGGCAAGATTTGCATCTGCCAAAATCCGTGCTCTCGGGAAGATTTTCATCGTGCTCTCTGTAAGATTTTCGCCGGCGGCGGGATTTCCAAATTTTGAAACTTTGTTTTCTTTTTATTTTCACTCAATCCCGATCATTGAAATTTGTCCCAAACTTCTCCAAAATCATGATTTTACCTGAAATTGCATTTTAAACACGAAATACCCGTGAAATGACATTTGTGGATTATATAATCAAATAAACACAATTTTCACACAAATATCAACATTTAAATCATAACAAAAATGCAATAATTTGACTCTTATCAACAACCCCCAACCAGCTTCTTGCTAGTCTCTAGTAAGAAAAGCGATCTATGAATAAATTCAAAAGAGACATTAAAAGGAAAATTCAAAGAAAATTTATTCTATTTACAAAATTACATTAAGCATTTGCAATAAGCCTTTAAACCCCTAGGCGGCCCTAGTAGGACGAGTTGTAGTCTCGTGAGGGCTTCCAGTGATGATACCCACAAACATCTTACCTATAACTATCCTAACTCAAAACAATAAAATCACACAACAATTAATTTGCACAAATGTCTCAAAAATTGTAAATAACACACAACACATAGAATAATTAAATGTCACCTAAGCTTTAAGAAATCTCAAATGCCAATTTTACTTTTGTTATTGACTCTTAAACATCCATCAAACCACAAACCAATAGCCATAATGCCCGGATAATATTATGCATAACATCCACAAACAAAAAGGTGAAATATCAAACTCCATAGGCTCACTTTTCAAACCTCTCTCCACTAATGAAGGAAAATACACCACTTCGGATCAATAGGACTTTATGAGACTTGTAATGTTAGGCTTAGGTATTTGGTTAAGAAAGAACGGGAAGTGTCAAAATACAAATAAGAGCACTTATTAGATTAAACACAACCAATTAAGTAAAAGAGTAATACCATTTAACCCAAATTGTTTCTTTCGATCATAACCCATTTTTCCAAAGATAAACAAAAGTATTCCTCAATCTTTCACCTCAGTACATCCATCACTAACACTCTTTTATTTACTAGAATGTGAAGGCCTTTTTTTAGACATAACCCCAACCAATTCTTCCAATATATGTGGAAGATTTTTTTTTTATTCCATCCTTACTCCAATTGCTCTTGAAAAGTTTGTGTTGAAAATTAAGTGCTCTTAACAAATAAGGTAGGAATTATATATATATATTTTGGCTAAATAAAAGGTAGGTTATAGAAGGCAAAAAGAAAGAAAAGTAAGGCTAACAATATATTTAAATAGGCTCAAAAAGGTAACTAGTGATATAAGGATAACAAGGTAGGCTTAAAATGGCACAATCGATCCAAAAATGGCCTACATCATATCCTAAACAGTGCAATTCCAAATTATTTTGCCTCAAGAGGTTTTCAAATGAGTTCTAGAGTTTGTTGAGATCATAAAAATGTCCATGAAAAATTCGCACATAAGACTTCTCTAAGCATTTAGACTAATCAACCAAATCGTACCACATACCAAAAGAGTCGCCAACTAGGTAAAATCAACATTTGAAATTATCTTTAAACCGAAGCAAAATTTAATGTCTTCTAAAAGCTACTTGTTATTACAATCACACTATTATCATTAACGTGCAAATTAAAACAAGTAAAAATGCAAATGAGAAAAAAAATAAAATAAAAAATAAAAATAATCAAATAATCAAATAATCAAATAAAAGAAATTAAATCAAAATGTAGAAAAATAAATGGAAAATCAAAATTAAACACAAATAAACACATAAACAAAACTACTAAAAATGAAGCAAAGAAAAGATTTACCGTTTACCGCACCCCCAACCAAAACCTTACATTGTCCTCAATGTAAGAAAGAATTTTTTTTACCTACAAGACAAATAAAATAAGCAAATTTAATTAAAAATAAAATTATCATAAAATGAAGTGCAAAATTTAAAATCTAACTAATAATTCACCAAAACTTAAAATTTAAGCTAAAATTTAAATTTTAAAATTGCTAAAATAAAATGAGATAAAAGATGAGAAAACAAATCTGATGGGTTGCCTCCTATTAAGCGCTTTAGTTATAGTCATTAGTTAGACTTTCTATCATTCTTTATAGCGGTGGTTGTAACTCTAGAGAATCTTTCTACTTGCTGAATTCTCTATCAAATATGGCTTGAATCGTTGTCCATTCACCTTGAAAGTTCCCTTTGTTTCATGATTGATCTCAACTGCTCTATAAGGAAACACCTTGGTTACTAGAAAAGGTCTTGACCAACGAGATTTTAGCTTTCCCGGAAAAAGTCTAAGATGGGAATTATAAAGTAGCACTTTCTGTCCCACCTCAAAGTTTCGCCTCAAAATGTGCTTATGATGCCAAACCTTCATCTTTTCCTTGTATATTCGGGCATTCTCATAAGCATCATTCCTCATTTCATCCATCTCATTCAATTGCAACACCCTCTTTTCACCTGCTTCCTTAAGATCAAAATTCAGAATTTTAATTTCCCAATATGCCCGATGTTCCAATTCAACTGGAAGGTGAAAAGCTTTTCCATATACCAATCGATATGGAGACATGCCGATAGGTGTCTTGAAAGCTGTCCTATATTCCCAAAGTGCATCATCTAGTTTCCTTGACCAATCCTTGCGTGAGTTATTTACGGTCTTTTCAAGGATCCTCTTCAACTCTCAGTTTGTCACTTCAACTTGTCCACGAGTTTAAGGATGGTAAGGTGTTGCTATCCGGTGTGTTACTCCATATTTTTGCAATAAACCCTCAAATTGGTTATTGCAAAAATGCTTACCTCCATCACTTATAATTGCTCTAGGTGTGCCAAATCTAGAAAATATGTTCTTCTTGAGAAAATTGATCACAACCCTAGCATCATTGGTAGGCAAGGCAACTACTTCCACCCATTTAGAGACATAATCTACACCAACAAGAATGTATTTATTAGAATGAGATGAAGGAAAAGGCCCATAAAATCAATACCATAAACATCAAATAAATCAATTATCAAAATATTATTTAAGGGCATTTCATGTCTCCGTGAAATATTTCCGCTCATTTGGCAATCATCACACATTGACACAAACTTGAAAGCATCTTTAAACAATGAAGGCCAATAGAATCCGGATTGCAAAATTTTTGCTGTTGTTTTTGTTCCACCAAAATGTCCTCCAACTTCCTTCGAATGGCAATGACGAAGAATGCTTTCCATTTCTTCCTCCAGCACACATATTCTAATAATTTGATCTGTAAAATTTTTATACAAGTAAGGTTCATCACAAAAATATTGTTTCAAATCATAAAAGAATTTCTTTCTTTGTTGATAAGACATGTCAGGAGGTAAAATTTTCTTGACCAAATAATTTGCATAATCAGCAAACCATGGAGCCGTTCGGATAGCAAGCAATTGCTCATCAGGAAATGTTTCATTAATTTGTCCTTCAACCTCAAGGTAATCTTCCTCCAACCTAGACAAATGGTCAGCAACCAAATTTTTGGTCCCCTTTTTGTCCCAGATTTCTAAGTCAAATTCTTGTAAGAGAAGAATCCATCTTAGTAATCGCAGTTTGGCATCTTTCTTGGCTAGCAAATACTTAAGATCAGAATGATCAGTATAAACAATGATTTTAGACCCAATTAAATAAGATCTAAACTTATCAAATGCAAACACTACTGCCAAAAGCTCTTTCTCAGTTGTTGCATAATTAAGTTGTGCATCTGTCAATGTCCTGCTTGCATAATAAATCACATGCAGCAACTTATTCTTCCTTTGGCCCAAAACAACACCTATAGCATAGTAATTGGCATCACACATTACCTCAAATGGAAGACTCCAATCTGGTGCACAAATTATAGGGGCCAAAGTGAGCTTCTCCTTCAAAAGGTTAAAAGCCTGCAAACAATGAGAAGAAAAATCAAACTGTGCTTTTTTAACTAACAAACTGCAAAGTGGTTTTGTTATTTTTGAAAAATCTTTAATAAATATTCTATAAAACCTAGCATGTCCCAAGAAAATTCTAACGCCCTTTACAGTTGTTGGAAGTGGTAATTTTTCGATCACTTCCACCTTTGCACGGTCCACTTCCATTCCCTTTGTTGAAATCCGATGGCCAAGAACAATTCTTTCTTGAACCATGAAGTGACATTTCTCCCAATTTAGCACTAAATTTGTGTCTTTACAATGCTGCAAGACTAAAGAGAGATTATGCAAGCAATTATCAAAAGAATGGCCAAAAACAGAAAAATCATCCATAAAAACCTCAATAAACATTTCGACCATACCAGAGAAAATCGTTATCATACATCTTTGGAAAGTTGCAGGTGCATTACATAAACCGAATGGCATCCTTATGTATGCAAAAGTACCATAAGGTCATGTAAATGTTGTCTTATCTTGATCCTCTGGTGCAATTGCAATTTGGTTGTACCCCGAATATCCATCAAGAAAACAATAATAAGCATGTCCAGCCAATCTTTCCAACATCTAATCAATAAATGGCAAAGGAAAATGATATTTTTGGGTGGCGTCGTTCAACTTTCGATAATCAATACACACTCTCCACCCAGTCACTATCCTTGTTGGAATAAGCTCATTGTTTTCATTTTCTACAACTGTGATTCCTCCTTTCTTTGGTACACAATGAATTGGGCTTACCCAAGCACTATCTGAAATTGGATAAATTACCCCGGCATCCAAAAGCTTAATCACCTCAACCTTGACCACTGCTTGCATTGTTGGGTTTAAGCGTCTTTGTGGCTGAATTGTGGGCTTGTAATCCTCATTCATCAAGATTTTATGCATGCAAACAGAGTTGCTAATCCCTTTGATGTCCGCCATTGTCCATCCAATTGCTGCTTTGTGAGTCTGAAGAACTCCTAATAGCTTGTTTTCCTCTTTATCATTCAAAGAATTGTTAATAATAATAGGAAAAGATTCAGAGTCTTCAAGATAGGAATACCTTAGATGGGATGGTAGTGGCTTTAGCTCAATCTTGTTGGCTTCCTTCTTTACCATTGAGGTTGGAGTTTCATTTGTTCCCAACTCCTTGAATGTTTCATCACTAAACAAATATTCATCAAGTATTGCCAGTAATTCGGAACATTGTCTCACTCCCTCATCTTCCTCCTCAATTGTTGCAGATTTCACAAGGTAAGCTTCTAGTGGTAGCAATGGAGTTCTCTCCTTAAAAGTTTCTGAGATTAACCTGTCAAGAGTGTTAATTTGAAAACAAGAATGTACCTCACTTGGAAATTTCATTGCTTCAAAAACATCAAAAGTCACTTGTTCATCTTGCACCCGTAGAATGAGCTTTCCTTGCTGAACATCAATCAATGTTCTTCCAGTTACTTAGAACGGTCTCCCCAATATCAACGGTACCTCTCTATCTTCCTCCATGTCAAGCACCAAAAAATCTGTAGGGAAAATAAATTTGTCAGCTTTAATTAAAACATCCTCAATTACCCCTCGAGGATATTTCATCAATCAATGTTATTCCATTTGTAGAGAGATTGAAGTGGGCTTCACTTCTCCTAGGCCTAGTTTCCTGAAAACAGAAAGTGGCATCAAATTAATGCTTGCTCCTAAATCACATAGGACTTTATCAAAATTGCAACTTCCTATAGTACAAGGTATTATAAAACTCCCTGGGTCTTTCAATTTTTGTGGTAGTTTTCTTTGAAGAAGTGCACTACACTCCTCATTTAGCATGACAGTTTCATAATCTCCCAACTTCCTCTTCTTTGATAAAATTTCCTTCATGAATTTTGCATACTTGGGCATTTTTTCCAACATCTCTGTAAAAGGAATGTTAATATGCAATTTCTTAAAAATATAAAGAAATTTATCAAATTGATTATCAAGCTTTTTCTTATTCAATCTTTGAGGATATGGGATATGAGGCTCATATTTCGCATTTGGGGAAGGTTGAACATCTTGGGATGTTGATGGCTTTTCTTTAGATTCTTCCATCTTTTTCTCCGATTTCCTCTGCCATTCAAGTTCTTTACTGCTTCTCAATGTGATAGCCTTTGCATGCTCTTTGGGATTTATTGTGTCACTAGGCAACGATCCTTGAGACCTTTCTGCAATCTTCTTTGAAAGCTGCCCCAGTTGGTTTTGGATGTCCCTGTTGATTGCCTCTTGATTTCTGAAATTTGTTCTTGACTCCTCAATGAACTTTCCCAAAATTCCTTCCAAATTTTTTTGTTTCTTCTCTTGGGGTTGGTAGGAAGATGATGATGGTTTGAATCCCCCTTGGTTATTTCCCCATGATAAATTTGGATGATTTCTCCAACCTAGATTGTTGGAGGTGTTCGAATATGGGTTATGTTGAGGTTTTTGGAAATTTGAAACATAATTTTCTTGCTCAGCATTTGGTGAAGCAAATGGATTTCCAACTTGGCACTCGATACTAGCATGATTTCCACCAAATAAAACATATTGTGCAGTTGGTTTGGATTCGAACTTGGATGACAAAGAATCCATCTTTCTTGAAAGAGAAGCAACTTGAGCCGAAAAAGCATTCATTGAATCATTTTCATGCACTACTACTGGTCTTTTTGTAGTTACCTACTCTGAATGCCACTGATTGTTGTTTTCTACCATAATCTCTACCATGATGTGGGCACTTCCTCAACATTTCTTTGAATCTTTCCCAAGCTTCATACAATGATTCTTGGTAATACTGTGTAAAAGATGTGATTTCATTCCTCAATTTTGCCATCTTAGCAAGAGGAAAGAACTTGGACAAGAATTTCTGAACCAACTCATTCCATGTTGTAATTGATCCCGATGGTAATGAGTTTAGCCACTCCTTGGCTTTATCCCGAAGTGAAAAAGGAAAAACCCTCAATCTTACAATATCTTCAGACACATCATTTATCTTGTAAAGATCACACACCTCCAGAAAATAAGCAATATGTGCATTTGGATCATCCTTTGACATTCCCCCAAACTGATTTGATTGAACCATTTGGATAAAGGATGGTTTTATCTCAAAGTTATTGGTTTGAACAGTTGGCCTTCTTATACCCGAAGTAGTTCCAACAACATTAGGCGCAGCATAATCCCTCAAAGTTCTACGATTTCCACCTCCCTCAACAAATGGTGGATCCATGGCTGATTGTCTATTAGGAGCTGAGGTTGAACGCCTGCTCTCTCGGTTTAGATGCCTATGTGTTCTATCAATCTCCGGATCAAATGGAAGAAGGTTAAGGCTTCTTGTACGTCTCATACAAAAATCCTATAACCAGAAAATCAACTAGCACAAAAACAACACAAAGTTACCCTTTTTTATGATAAATAAAATAAAAGACCAAAATAAACAAACTGAAAAATTGCAAGAAATGACTAAAATAAATAATGCAAATGAGTAGCAACAACTCTAAATGAACAAACAATTAACACAACTCAATAAGCTCAATTTAAAACAAAATTAAAAATGAAACAATGATAAAGCAAATTAACTTCAAATTAAAACTAAGATTCGGTAGTATCGATATTAATAAAATCAAACCATTCCTCGGCAATGGCGCCAAAAACTTGATGCATATTTTCGTAAGTGTACGAATCGTTCAAGTAATAAAGTGTACAAAAGTACGGATATCGAACCCACAAGGAATGGCGTTACTAAGTAACGAAATTGACTAATCCTAATTTTATTTGAAAACCAAATTGTTGAAATTGTTTAAGAAGCAAATTAACTTAAAAATAAACGCAAATAACACAATTGAATGTTGTTCACAAATGATTAAAAATGCTAAGGCATTTGATTTCGCTAAATCAATTCAATCCGATTTCAAATCATGTTATATGAGAATCAAAGCTAAAAGTGATGGTTGAAAAACCCAAATTTACCTAATACTCTCTCTCGAGTTATATTAGAATTACTTATCTATGAAAACCAACTATATTTCTATGAAGATTTAATCACAAACAAGCACATTACGATTTATGGAATTTCTTGAATAACCACATACATCATGCATTAGTTCTCACACTCGCATTCAACATACGGTATTTATCACAAGAAGCATTCATTACACATCTCCTCTCGATCTCAATATAATGCAACAAAATCATCTAAATCTTGGCCAGAAATTTAAAAGCATTAAGCATGAAAATAAATACTCAACTTGAAAACAATGAACTCATATAACAATTACAAAAGAAATCAGATTTTCTTGATTCAACTACATCATAGCCTTAGCAAAAATGAATTAGTTCATAATGGAAATAAGAACAAACATTATCTCAATTGAATCCATGAATAACAAATCTGAATAAAATGCAGAAAATGAAAGCTAAGGAGAAGAGATGAAAAACTCTTGAAGATGAACACTTGGTAGCAACAATGGTGATAATCCTTCAAGCTACTCCAAACTTTCTCTCCAAAATTGCCTTCTCTCCTCCAAAGATGACTCAAATCTTCTCCTCTCTTTCGTGGCCTCTTTCTTCATCTTATGGTATATATAGATCTAGGGTTTTGGGGGCAATTTTGGAACAAAACAACATAAAAAATGTGTTTTCGGATGAAACTCGCCGGCGGCGACATTATTCTCACCGCGGCAAGATTTCTAGAAAAATTAAAATTTTGGTTCCTCTGATTCTCTCCGGCGGCGAGATAAATTTGGTTGGCAGCTAAAGGTGTCTCGCCGGTGGCAAGATTTGCATCTGCCAAAATCCGTGCTCTCAGGAAGATTTTCGTCGTGCTCTCTGTAAGATTTTCCCCGGCGGCGGGATTTCCAAATTTTGAAACTTTGTTTTCTTTTTATTTTCACTCAATCTCGATCATTGAAATTTGTCCCAAACTTCTCCAAAATCATGATTTTACCTAAAATTGCACTTTAAACAGGAAATACCCATGAAATGACATTTGTGGATTAAATAATCAAATAAACACAATTTTCACACAAATATCAACATTTAATTCATAACAAAAATGCAATAATTTGACTCTTATCATTTAATCTCATATAGTTGAGAGAGAACTTCAAATTCCAGAAATTCAAGAAAAAATCTCTGAACTCTAAAATGAAAAAGAAGTTTGTTCAGAACTACCCAGTGCTTTCTAAAGTAGAAAGGAACATATGGTAGACTTACCATATGAATCATCTTTCAATGAAAAAGATATTCCAAAAAAAGCAAGGCCAATTGAAATGAATATTGACCTTGAACAATTGTGCAGAAAAGAGATCGAGGATCTCTTATCGAAAAAATTAATATCAAAATCCAAATCGTCGTGGAGTTGTGCAGCTTTCTATGTCAACAAATCAGCTGAGATTGAACGAGGAACACCTCGATTAGTCATCAACTACAAACCTCTTAACAAGGCCTTAAAATAGATTAGGTACCTTATTTCTAATAAAAAGGACCTTATTCGAAAATTACATTTTTCATCAATATTCTCAAAATTTGATATGAAGTCAGGTTTCTACAAAATTCAAATTGAACCAAAACACATATATAAAATGACATTTACTATTCCATTCAAACAGTATGAATGGAATTTCATGCTCTTTGGGATCAAAAATGTGCCTTCTAAATTTCAAAAGATTATGAATGATATATTCAATCCTTATTTAGAATTCTATATCATGTACATCAATGATGTACTTATATTTTCTAAATATGTTAGACAACATATCAGGCATCTCAAAACCTTCTTCCATATCATCAAAAAGAGTGGTCTAGCTTTATTAGCCAAAAGTATGACTCTCTTCAAAACTGATATTAGGTTTTTTAGACATAATGTGTCTAATGGAACCATTATTCCAATCGAAAGATCTCTTTAGTTTACTACCAAGTTTCCTGATAAGATCATCGACAGAACTCAGCTACAAAGATTTCTTGGTAGCTTGAATTATGTTCTAAGTTTTTGTCCCAATATCAATAGATTGGAAAAGCCATTACATAATAGGCTCAAGAAAAATCATGAACCATGGATAGAAGAACATACCAAAATTGTGCAGAAAATAAAAACACAAGTTCAAAACATTCCCTGTTTACATCTTGCAGATCCAACACTTCCCAAGATAGTAGAAACCAATTCCAATGAACTCACCTACAGTAGGATATCAAAACAATTCCAAGATAATAAAGAATTGATAGTTCAATTTGTCCCTATCCATTGGAATGATTGTCAAAAGAATTATTCCACTGTAAAAAAAAGAAGTATTAGCAATAGTACTTTGTATTTCAAAGTTTCAATCGGATTTATTAAATCAAAGATTTTTACTAAAATTGATTGTAAATCTGCAAAAGATATTTTATTAAAAGATGTTAAAAATATTGCATCAAAACAATTTTATGCTAGATGGAAAGCATTATTAAGTGTTTTTTTTATTTTGATATTGAGTTTTAGCAAAGGAGAGAAATTTATTACTAGACTTTCTAACCATAGAGTTTCTCCAAAATACATTTAACGATGAGTAAAAAGAAAAAAGAACAGAAGAAAAGGGAACCTCTTCCAAACCCTTCTATTACCAACATCTCATCAGCAAAACCAATTATCACCTAGTTCCAAGCAATCCAAACCAAAGTTGTAGAAGCAGAACCATCCTCCCAACAATCCATGGAAGAATTATCACTAGAACTATCCCCAATCGACAAAGTTTTGTATTAATGAGTCCAAGAATGGATACTAAATCTCAATGACTCAGAAACATTACAAGCAACCTATGACAACATTCCAGGATTAGGTGCACCGTTATTACTTTCCAAAATAGTGGGCCTAACCTCCAAAGGTAAAAAAAGGTATCAAAGGAAGCAACACCTTCCAAATTAAAAATAATTTCAAAACAATCAACTGGAAAAATTTATATTCCATAAAGGAGGGTAACAACCTCTACTTACTTTCCCAAAAAGGGAACAAAGGAAGTTATTCCCAAATCTATTTCAAAACCAACTTCTGAGTATTTTCAAAAACAACAAACTCAGATAGTTATAATTGTTGAAAATGATTTTATGATCAGAATCCTTATTTACCAAATCAAAAATTATTTGGAAAGAGTTTCTTTTACCGACCTTTTGCCAATTCAAAAACTCCACAATTCTATCAAAGTGTTCTGGAAATCACTGGCAGTGTTGAATTTAAACACTTCCTTTATCCAAAATCATTAAATGTGCAATTCTCAACTGCTAAACTTCATAAAATCATATCTCCAGCAGACTGGGTAAGTGATCTTTCAGGTTAGTATTACATCTTCCCACATTGTACCATATAAAATTAATAGGATTATTACCATGTATGGTTCAATGCATTCCTTATCCAAAATAAAGATAACCAGTATTCTTGGTTATTTTTCTTTGTCAACAAATCTATCAATCCATCATGATTTTCTTCTTGGTTTTCTGATTGGTGGAAATTTTTTGGAAACATTTCCTCTATTATCATTTCTCCTATGAAAGAGAGTTATGAATATTTTCACAAAAATTACAAACCTACATCAAAGAAAGCTAGATTCCCTCATTTGTGTATTTTTTGTTCAAAATTATATCTTCCTTGGGTCTATCAATGGGTCTTAAAACATGTTACATCTGAGATAATCACTATTACCTGCCTATTTCAAGTTAAATAGTTGTCATCATTTACGATCCCCAAAACTCTATTACAACTAGTTGTTGAAAAATGGCTTCTACAAAAGGGGCACCGAGAGCCCCATGTGAAGGAACTATAAGCATCTTCACTTCTATTAGCACAAAAGGCACATACAAATGCCTTAATATCTCCAGCAAAAACCTAAGAGGAACTTCTGGAAATTATTTAGCAATTATCACAGGGATCTTCTGGCCAAACTTCTAGAGTCAATAAAGAAGAAAAAGATTTAGATGAGACTCAATCATCTAAAGCTTTATCGGCTAATCTAATAAATTTAGAAACAGCTAGTGAAGACATTCTATTTTGGGCTAGAAAAACCCATCCTTAAATTGGGTCTTTTGGCTCAATATTATTATTAGGCTATGTGTCCATTTTGTTCTTTGGGCTTGCATGTCCATTCCTTATTACTTTAGGCCGATGTGTCCATTTATTATTATTATGGGCCTACAAGCCCATTCTATTTTGGGCATACGAGTCCATTTCTATTATTTTGAGCCTACGAGCCTATTTTCTTTAAATTTTGGGCCTACGAGTCCATTCTCACTATTACAAGTTAAAAATCCCATTTATTTGTAAAGACTCATTAGAGTCTTCAGAAGCAATCACTATTGTTTTTACACAAGAAGACAAAACAGCAAATAGTACCGATAAAGCACTATTCATCAAATAGTATTAACCTACTACTATTCAGTACAGTAAGACATCTCCAATAGTACCTGGTGGTAGATAATCTACTGTTCACCTAATAGTATCAAGTGACATACAAATAACTATTCATTGAATAGTAACAACATCTGTAAAGTACATCAGTCGATTATAAAATAGGAGCTCATTTTTAGAAAGAAGGATCGCTTCTATACCCCATAATCGCTTATACTCTCTCATACCTACATCCTCTCTAATAATAGTTTTAATTTTTTAACCTTGTTTTATAATTAAGTAAGTTTAAGTTTAAGTTTGTTTTAGTTTGTTTATTTTCTATTTTAATTTAATCATTTATATTTTGTTTGTAAATTAATATGACTGGCTAAGTCGCCTAATCTATCAATATAATATGTTTCTATGTTAAATATGTGATCTTATTATTTAGTATTACCTCTGATATTAACTCCCCAAATCATTGGTGCACTTATGGTATCAGAGCCAATGAGGTGTTCTAAGTTGTTTTAATACATGTTTTAGTTAACATTCTTAAGTATTGTTTGAAACTTGGATAGTAATATATATGACTTTGTGATTTTCTTGTATGATAATAAGTAAGGTTGCTGCATTTATGCATTCGATCTGAACGAAGGGTTGTAAGTCCCTTTGTTAGCCATATGTTGGTGTTTAAAAGGCAATAATTCCTTGTACTTGCCGGTGGTTTACTAAACAACCTATTTTAATATAGGCTGAAGAAAGTCATAAATATTATATGAAAAGATAGAACAAGAAATGCATGTTAAATGTTTCATGTATGATAACTTAGCATATTTCCATGGCTTAATTCCATATTTGTAATACATGTATCTTGATAGTTAGTAGTAGATAATAATTTTAAAGATTAAGATCCTTGTTTAACATTTAAAGATAATATATTGATGATTAGTTTCTCACCATATTTTACAAGCATTTTATTTTGATTTTAATTATGTCTAGTTTAAATTTTCCTACATCTTCTCCTGTATTATCAAAATCATCATCATCTTCTTCGAAGAACAAAGATATCATCAATAGTGATGAACTTACTATTGAAAATTTTACAAAATTAATTGATCATTGCAAGATCCTAAAGGTTAACAGGGATCAAATTTACAAAATAAAGATGATGAATCTTTTTAAAACTGATTACATCATTAAAATAGAGGAAAGGAATATCCAACTTTCTTCACCTTTTGAAACTATTCAATTATTTTCAAAAGCATCATTACAAAAACATTTTGAATAACGTTTCAAATATGTTCATATAGGATTAGTTCAAGTTGGACTAAGACCCTTGACCAAAGATGGTTTAAATTCAACAATTCTAGTTGTTCTTAGGTACGCTAGACTTATAGATTTCAAGGATTCTTTATTAGGAATAGTTGAAACGAGCCTAGGATTAGGACCTGTATCATTCAATTGTTTTCCTAATTTCCTAGTTTCCTTAAGTGACCCACACATATTAAAAAGTCACTAACATTACAAATCCAAACCCATAATTCTAGCATACTATTAGGAGCAATTCCAGTAGCCTTAATTTATAGGGTTCATTACAAAGCTATAATGTTTGATTGGGATACCAGACACATTAAATAATCCAAAAAGGGAGAAACCATTCTCTTACAAACAGATCTCTCTAGGTCCAACATCACAATTCTCAAACCCATAAATTGGAGTCAAATGGTATTTCCAAATAAGTGGCTACTAGAAGGAGTAACCCAACTAGAATCTGAAACTCATCAACCCAACCTGTACAAAATACAAAACTTAGGGAAATTATATCATATAAAGATGTTAGTGTTGAAATTAGTTTTGATAGGTCTACCAGTTTGAGGTACTCTTTTATCTCTGCAACAAGTATCTCTGACTTCTCATCTATGGATTTACCACTCAAACCCAAACCTAGGTCATCTACCTCAGATATCCCTAGGGAAAAACTCAAAGTAGTATACTTTAGTACATTGGTATCAAGACCAGTCTACACTGTTGACAAAGGGGGTGTTCTAAGTTGTTTTAATACATGTTTTAGTTAACATTCTTAAATATTGTTTGAAACTTGGATAGTAATATTTATGAATTTGTGGTTTTCTTGTATGATAATAAGTAAGGTTGCTGCATTTATGCATTCGATCCGAACAAAGGGTTGTAAGTCTCGTTGTTAGCCATGTGTTGGCGTTTAAAAGACAATAATTCCTTATACCTACCAATGGTTTAATAAACGACCTATTTTAATATAAGCTGAAGAAAGTCATAAATATTATATGAAAAGATAGAACAAGAAATGCATGTTAAATGTTTCATGTCTGATAACTTAGCATATTTCCATGACTTAATCCCATATTTATAATACATGTATCTTGATAGTTAGTAGTAGACAGTAATTTTAAAGATTAAGATCCTTGTTTAACATTTAAAGATAATATATTGATGATTAGTTAATAATAATAATATATGCAAAAGTAATCTTAATAACAATCAAACAAGTTCACGCAAAGAATGAGATATACTGATTATGCGAAATCAAGTCAACATAATACAATATAATATGTTCTAAAATAAGTAACAACCTATTATTTTTGCCCTTTTTTAAAAGTGAAAGGTAAAAAAATTAAGAGAATTACTAAAGGTAAAAGTAAAAAATGGAGGTGAAAGGAAGAACGGTTTACTCTATCGGAAAGATTTCTGAGGCACTTCTAAGTGATTCAAATCTTTAGGTATTCATAGCCTTAATAAACAAATCAGTCAATTGTGTCTCTGTAGATACAAACTCAAGTCTTACTATCTTTTCTTCAACTACATTTCTAATAAAGTGATGCCTAATGTCTACATGCTTTGTTTTAAAATGTTAAAAGGGATTCTTAGAGATATATATAGCACTAGAGTTGTCACAATATATGAACATTGTATATTGTGGTTGACCGTAGTCCTTGAGCATATTTTTCATCCAAAATTTTTTTATGCATAAGCTTCCTATAATAATATATTTTGCTTCAGCGGTAGAGAAAGATGGAATTCTATTTTTTATTGTAGAGAGAGATGGAGTTCTATTTTTTGTTGTGACATACCCTCCAATGTAAAAGCAGCCACTTGATATGATCTTCCTATCATCTTGGTTATTAGCCTAATTGTCATAGGTAATGTCAATAGTAAAACTTATACCATATTTATTTATGCTTGAAATATACCTAATGATTATTTTCACATGTTCAATATGTGATTCCTTAGGGTCAACTTGGAAGTGTGCACAGATACCAATACTAAAGTATATATCAAACCTATTTGTAGTGAGGTACAACAAGCTTCCTATCATACTCATATATAGTGTTTGATCAACATTCTTACCTTGAGTGTGCTTCATGATTTTGATGTTGGTACCTAAAAAAGTCTTTAATGACTTACTAGGTTTAAGGCCAAACCTTTTAACAAGATTGCAAGCATTCTTGGTTTGAAAAATAAATATACCAATATGTGATTGTTTAAGTTGAAAAACAAGAAAGAAAGTTAATTCACTTACCATGGATATTTTAAATTCATTAGAAATAGCATGAAAAAATCATTCACTAGTGAACTAGATGTAGACCAAAACAATGTCATCCATATATATTTGAGCAATAAAAATATCATTATCACTTCTCTTTATATATAGTCTTACCAACTCTCTATAAAACAAATTCCTTGTTCAAGAGATAGTAAGTCTATCATACCAAACTCTTAATGCTTATTTCAAACCATAAAGAGCTTTTTTGAGTTTAAAAACATGATTTGAAAATTTGGGATCAACAAAGCATTTGGTTGCTCTACATATACTTCATTTAGAAATCTATTTAAAAATGTAAACTTAACTTCCATTTGATATAACTTGAATTTCATGGAAAAGCAACATCCTAATTGACTCTAATCTAGCTACATGTGTGAATGTTTCATCAAAGTCAACTCATTCTATATGCATAAGACTTGAGCTAGCAACCTAATCTTATTCCTAACAACAATGTCATGCTCATCAAATTTATTTTTGAGCATCCATTTAGTCTTATAAAAATTTTGTTTTTAAGCTTACAAACTAAAACCTATGCATGGTTCATAGCAAATTACGCTAACTTATCCTACATGACATTTCCAATTTTCATCTTTCAAGGCCTCGTTCACATTCTTAAGTTCAAATTGAGAAATATAACAAATATGTATTACCTCACTTATTTTGCACCTTCTTGTTACCATGCTTTCACTTGGATCTCTAATGATGTTTGCAAAAAGTTGATTGTTTGCTATATGGGTTGGTTTCTTCACAGATGATGTTGATGCTTCTTCATTCCCTTTTACACCTTTGTTAAGTTCATCATTTTTTATCACTCTAGTGTCACCTATTACTAAAGATGGTGAGATTACAATTTATTTCTTACCTTCTATGCTTTAAATCCTCATTGTACCTATGAGATCAATATGTATCAATTCAAGCATATGTCTTGTGTTGACACCATTTAATTTATTATGAGAGGTCTAAGTTAATTTTCTTACCCAATTGATATTGTTCAGAAACAGGTTTATCCTTTTTGGAGATAATGGGTAGACACAAATAACTTCATGTTTACTCAATTTGACTAAGTCCTTAATTAAAATTCATATGAATCGGTTTTCATGCCATAAAGTAATTGAATCATTACTAGTTAAGTTATGTATCATTATGGGTGATGTGTTAATGCAGTTGTTGTCTCTTTTGGAGAACATAAAACGTGCAAGTATACACAGTCACAAGTAATAAAATTTGATAAGTAAAGTATCATTCTCATGGAGATTTGTCACTATAGTTTGTTGAGTACTAAAATTATTTCTCTCTCATTTTATCCAAAACGATCGTTGATTGGAACAAATTTAAGAAAAGAGTTAATAAGAAAATAAAAGAAATCTAGGATTGCAGTTTTTTACCAAATTAATCCACTCAAATCATATTATTTTCTCTTGATTTATATTTTTTTAGTACATTTAATTTGTCAACCGAAAACTTCTAATTTTATCCATACATCTCTTCCGAGCTCCGTATAGACACACCTCGTTAAATTAATTCACTATATCTCTATGAGAATTAAATTCACCAAGATTCATTACGTTCTAAGTTTTCAAATGGCCACACATACAATTAGGGTATATTCCTATCCTTCATCATACATGTCATTCTATCTATGAGCAATATACACAAAAATGCCTCTTCCAAGTTTATTTAAGTGCCACGGATCAATTTGATAAAATTCGTAAATAATCAAAAAGCATTAAGCACAGATAGAATAAACAAATCAAACGTCTTATAAATCTATCAAAAATAATTAAAATCAAAGCTTCATAAATTTAGATACAATGCAACCCTAGAAAAATTAAATTACTTCATAATAAAGAAAAAATTAATATTACAGCAGTCAAGGAATATCAGTTACAGAACATTAAGAAAATTAAAACTTCATCTTCTCCAAAATATTTAGCACACGCAGAACACAACAGAAGCCAAAAATGGCTTCTACGTGTTCCACCGTCCAACCCCAAACTCTCCTAAAATTCTAAAAACTCAAAAACTCCCCGAAACTGTATCATACTATCCCCTATTTATAACATCAAATTTCTAAAAATATATAAATTTAGAAATATATTTTTTTAATTCACGCGGGGGACAGAGAGATATGGCAAAAATAATAAAATATTTTGGGTGGGGGACAAAACTGGTATCGAAAACGCGTTTAAATCTGAGTGGGAGAGCCGTCCGTTTCTATTTTGCTTTTCGATAAACTCTGCCACGTGTCGCGCTCTGATTAGCTGAAACAAATAATGGGACATGTAGCAGTACCTCATTGGTTGCAGGGAATGGGCGCACGATAGATTGTTGCACGGGATTGGGGCGCACGAAACGTGGGGGGACAGTGGCTGGACGCGTCAGACACGTGGGTCCCATATGCACGCCAGCGTGCACGGTAGGTAGGCCCCACTCGAGCACCGAACAACGTGAAATATAGAAACTTGCACCCACGCGAGTTGGTCGGGTATGATAAAGACGTGCGAATCATAGCCATTTCTTCTTTGATCGGACGGTCCACGTTACGCGCGTGTATTAGGGCACGTGGCTTCTTCTCACCTGTGCAGTAATTAAAACTTTAATTAATTGCATGTTGACCCATAAATTTAATTCAAATTATATTTTAAACTTTCTTTAATTACAATTAAGCCATTTTCTAATTTAAATTAAATTTTAAACTTTTAATAATTAAAATTAAGCCCGATTTTAATTTAAATTATATTTTCAACTTTTATTAATTGCAATTAAGTACTCTTTTATTTGAAATTATATTTTTGGACATAAATTTCCAATTAAGTAAGTTTTCGATACAAATTATTTAATTCTCTTAAAATATATATAAAACAGTAAATACTAATTTATTAAACTAAAATTAACTAAAAATATGAAGAACATAGCAATTATAATTAATAAAATAGATGAAAATAACTATATAAAATACAATTATCAGCAGTAGCAGTTATCTATGACCTAGTTATCTTAAGCATGCATTTTCCATTTTGATCAATATCAAGCAATGATTATTGGAAAATTCTTACTACCACAAATTGACATATGCTAATCATTAAGTTTAGGGATGCCATCTACTTGGATGGATAATTTTCCAACAATTCTAAATTTCTTATCATCACTGAAAGTAACTGTTAATTTGTTAAACTCTTCAAAGGATCTATATAAAGAACAATTTTTGATCATATATCTAGAACAGTCACTCTTAAAATACTAAGATTTATTTGATTTTTCTTTTAAAACTATATAGGTTTCAAAATAGTGTAACTATGACTTCTTAAACCCCATCTTTTAATTTTAGAAACCATAGGTAGATATGGTTTAGAAGTTGGGGCTATAGGTTTTTTAGAAGCCTCTTTTGATTTGTTTCTTATAGTAAAAGATTTATGTTCGTGTAAATTTTGAGATCTCCTAGATAAATTTACATACATGGAAAAATCAAGGCTATAAAAGTTGGATGCTCTTGATGTGAACCTTCATATTCAAAGAAATATGAAAAGACAAAAAAAAAGTAAAATGTTTAGGGTGATGGAAGAGATAAAGCCTACCTATTAATTAGGTTATATAATTGTTTTTGTGTGGATGATGGAAGGAGCCAATATATATATATATAGTTCCAAGAGAATTTGTATGGAAGACAAGAAAAAAATGACAAAATAAAAGTGAGAATGGTAAGAAAAGAAGACAATTTCAATCTAATTGGGTTTAGATTTTATAGGCATGTTTATCTATTCAAGCTCTATTTTTCTACTAGCTCAGATTTTAAAAAGGGATCTCATTTTTTTGTACCACCAAAGGTTCTATCATATTTGGTGAGATCTAAAACTCTCCTTATATTCTATCATTTTTGTTAAAGATTATTTGTATTTTCAAGATTATATTTTCTTGAGATTGATGTATTGTGATGTTCCTTTAGTTTTTTAGAAAATAGTTTGGTATACTCTTTTTTGATATAGTGAAAGTTGAAAGTGGAGGTCCTATATATTAAGCATATTGATGAATCGCGTTTAAAATTATTGTGTCACTTATTTTCACTTTTATTATTATTTCCTATGTTTGGTTAATTGTATCATTTTAATCAAACAAGTAATAAAGAGTTAATTTTTTGCTTCTATTGTAACTTTGAAATTGATACTTTCTTAACAAAATTGGCTTCAGAGCCTTGATTGGTTTGTATTAAATTTTGTTTGTGATTTAAGATGGTGGATGAGTATAATTCACTGATGAAATTTGGAAGAAGATAATTATTATATTTGGAAACCTATGATGGAAGATTTTTTATACTCTAAAGATTCATATGAATCAATAAAAGGTGATAAAGCAAAGCGAGGTGATAATACTAATGATTATGATTAAGACATAATGCAGAGAAAATGTGTGCGTGCATTAAAAAATGTGCTGATCTTAATGTGTTTCACATTATTTCCGAAGAAACCAAAGCTGATATGTTGTGGAAGAAATCAGAAACTCTATACGAAAATCAAAGTGCTCAAAACAAAGCACTATTGATTAAAAAGCTTATGAATTTGAAATATAAGGAAGGCTATAGCATCATTGAGAACATCTATGATTTTAAAGGTTATGTGAACCAGCTATCGTGTATGGATATTACCTTTGATGATGAGTTACAAGCATTGTTGTTGCTTAGTTCATGCCAAACAGTTGGGAGACACTAGTGGTGTCAGTTAGCAACTCCGCACCTAGAGAAATATTTATTGTTGATCTAGTTCAAGGTATACTACTTAATGAAGAAGCTAGAAGAAAAGATTCAGGGCAATCTCTAGCATGGAGCACTTGTAATTGAGAAAAATGAGAGGTGAGGTCACACTCAAGGTAGAGATCATTGCATATATGACAAGTAAGATCCAGATCTAGATGCAGAAACCCAATCATGTGTTATCATTGTCAAAAGTAAGGGCATATAAAGAATAACTATCCCTTATTGGAAAAGTGAGCAGTCCAAAGCAAGAGGTAATAATCAAAAATCACAATATAAGACTACTATAGCAACTATAGGTGATAATGTTGTTATGCCTGTGATGATGGTTCCATTAATCTTGCTTATCATCCAAGTACATGGGTTTTTGACTCCAATGCATCTTACCATACTACGTCATATGGTGAGTTCTTCACATCCTACAAAAGCAACAACTTTGACTTTGTTAGGATGGGAAATTAAGGTTCTTTCAAGATTATGGACACAGAAGATATTTTCATAGAGACAAATACAGGCTACAAATTAGTATTCAAATATGTCATACATTTTCTAGATATCTTCCTCAACTTGATTTCTAATGGCAGACTAGATGATGATGACAATGGTATTCAATTTGGTGAAGGTAAATAGAAGCTCACCAAAAGTTCCTTAGTAATTTCCAAAATAATGAAGAAAGATACACTTTACTACTTACATGGAAAGTTGAGTAAAGAAAAAGTAAATGCAGTCGAAAAAGACTCTGACATAGAGCTTTGGCATAAAAGGCTTAGGCATATCAATGAAAAAAGAAAACATACACTTGCCAGAAAGAATTACTTACTAGGCTTGACAATACACATTTGAAAACATGTGTCTATTGCTTAGCTGGTAAAAAAAATAAAGTTTCTTTTCATAGTTATTTCCTTTTCAGAAGAAAACATCCTTTAGATTTGATTCACACTGATGTATATAGTATGTAAGATAGAACACTTGGGGATGCATAGTACTTTGTCACTTTTATTGATGACCATTGTAAGAAAGTGTTTTCATATGTTAAAAACAAAAGACCAAGTGTTAATTGTCTTTAAAGATTTTCATGCTATGGTGGAAAGAGAAATTGAGAGGATGTTAAAATGCATCAGATCAGATACTTGTGGTGAATACAAAGAACCATTTGAAAGTTATTGCATAAGTCATGGTATCAGAATTGAGAAGACTGTGCCAAATAATCCATCAAAATGGTGCGACATAATGAATAAAAAAAATAATTGAAGAGATAATCAGGCGTATGCTCTCTGTTGCCAAATTATCTAAGTCATTTTGAGGTGACGCAATAAGGACTACAGTTGGTTTGATCAACCTTTCTTCTTCAACTCCTCTGGATGGTATTGTTTCTAATAGAGTTAGGAAAGGGAAAGATGTTTCTTATAAGCACTTGAGAGTGTTTGGATGCAGAGCCTACATTTATATTCCTAAAGATGAAAGGTCCAAGTTGGATGAGAAGGCTAAGGAGTGTATTATCTAGGAATAGTCACATGAAGAGTTTGGGTATAGATTATGGGATCTAATCTGCAGAAAAGTGATTAGAAGTAACAATGTGGTCTTTCTTGAATATCAGATAGCGAGTGTTGAAGAAGCTAATATGCCTCAATCCTTTATTGAAGTTCATTTTAGTTTGAAATCAAGTTCCAAACCTCTAGCTCATAATGAACATGAGAGAGTTAGAGAAGAAAATCATGATGATGTTGTGCATCCTGAATTCCCTGTAATAGATTATTTGTAACCTACTATATAGGTTCAAGAAGAAAATCCATCTCTAGCAGAGCATGTGCTGATAAAGTCAACCAAGGGAAAGCCTTTTATAAGATACCCTCCACATAAATATAGGTTACTAATTGATGGGAGAGAACTAGACTTACCAAAAAGTTATGAGTCACGAGAAGCAGAAAGAATAGTACAAGGCCATGTAGGAAGAAATCAATTCCTTGCATGAAAATCACATTTATGATTTGGTAAAGCTATTTAAAGGCAAGAGGTTTTTGAGAAACAAATCGGTTTACAAACTAGAGATAGAAAATAACTCACAACTAAGATACAAGGCAAGAATAGTTATGAAAGTGTGTGATCAGAAGAAAGGCATTGACTTTGAAGAAATTGTGTCTCCATTTGTGAAGTTACATCAATAAGATTCATTATTAGTTTGGCTGCTTATTTGAATTTATAGATTGAACAACTTGGTGTAAAGACAGCTTTCCTTCATGGTGATCTAGAAGAGAAAATATACATAGAGCAATCAAATGGGTTCAAAATCAAAGATAAAGAAAGTTACGTCTGCATGATTAGGAAAAACTTATATGGATTAAAGCAAGTACCTTGGTAGTGATACAAGAAATTTGTCTCTTTCATGATGAGTCATGAATACAACATAACTACATCTTATCATTATGTGTATGTGAAAATATTTTATGATGATGATTTTATCATTGTCATTATATGTGGATGACATACTGATTGTTGGTTATGATACAAGTAAAATTGAGAAGTTGAAAGAACTTAGCGAATCTTTTACCATGAAAGATTTAGGACCAGCAAAATAAATTCTTAGCATGAACATTACTTGTGACAAGAAGAACATAAAACTTTGACTATCTCAAGAAGCATACATTGAGAAAGTTCTTGACAGATTTAACATGAACAATGAAAAAATGGTTTGTTCTCCACTTGCAGGATACTTCAAGCTGAGTTCTAAGTAAAGTCCTACAAGTGTGAAAAAGAATTTGAAATGGAAAAAGTGCCTTAGGCATCAATAGTAGATAGTTTGACGTATGTTGTGGTGTGTACAAGACTAGATATCCCTCATGTTGTTAGAATAGTCAATTGTTTTCTCTCCAATCCCAACAAAAAACACTGGGTAGCAATGAAGCGAATTCTTAGTTATCTTAGAGGTACTTTTAAGATATGTTTATGTTTTGGTAATGATAAACTTGTGTTAGATGGATACATAGATTCAGACATGACATGTGATCTTGATTCAAGCAAATCTATTTTGGGTTATATGATGACTTTTGCAAGGGGAGCTATGGTAGTCAATATTGCAAAAGTGTATTACTTTGTCTTATATAGAAGTAGAGTTAACTGAAGCATGCAAATAAGCCTTATGGATGAAGAAGTTCCTACAAGAGTAAAAGTCAAAAAAATAGAAGTATGTGATATAATGTGATAACCAGAGTGTTATTCATCTTAGTAAAAATCCTATGTTTCATTCGAGATTCAAGCATATTGATGTGTGATACTATTAGGTATGTGATATGATTGTAGCAAAAGAATTATTGGTTGAAAAGATTCACTCCTATGAGAATGGGTTTGATATGATAACAAAGCCATTACCAAAAGAGAAGCTTAAGAAATGCAAGTGAAAGGCTGGGATGGAAAAACCTTAAACATGAGTCAGATGGGGAGATTTTATTCGATTCTCCTTATTCGATCCTTAATATTTAAAGAAATATGAAAAGAAAAAAAGCAAAAAAAAGGAAATACAAACGTTTGGGATACTGGAAAAGATAAAGCCTGCCTATAATTAGGCTATATAATTTTTTTTGCTTGAGTGATGGAAGAAGCAAAAAGGCTTTTTGCAATATATATGTATATATATGTGTTGTGTCGAGAAAATTAGCATGAAAGCAGAGGCTACAAACAGAGAGAAAAATAAAAGTACGAAAGCGGTAATAGTCGACAATAATTTCAGTTTAACTGAGTTTATATTTTAGAGGCTTGTTCATCTATTCAAGCTCTAGTTTTCTACCAGCTTAGATACCAAAAAGGCTTTCATTTTGTTATGCCACCAAAGGTTTTTGTCATATTTGGTGAGATCTAAAACTCTCTTTGTATTCCATCATTTTTGTTGAAGATAATTTGTATTTTCAAGAATTTATTTCCTTAAGATTGATATATTGTGGTACTCCTCTAGTTTTTCTAGAAATATTTTGGTGTACTGATTTTTGATACGATGAAAGTTGAAAGTAAAAGTCTTATGGATTAGGCTCATTGATGAACCACAATAAAAATTATTGTGTCACTTATTTTATCGTTTTTATTATTATTTCCTATATTTGGTTAATTGTGGTATTTTAATTACACAAGTGAAAAAGATTTAATTTTTTGCTTCCGTTGTTACTTTGAAATTGATACTTTCCCAACAATAGAGTAATCTACACTTAGGTCAAATATATCTTCTTCGACCACAATTGTAACATATAGGAACAAAAAAAATCTTTTAACAAGAATAAGATGTATATTTTACCTTTCTTATTGGAGGGCAACAGGTTTCAAAAATTTAGTCTTGGATGACGATGGTGTTGAGTGTTCATCTATGCATCCAAGGTCTCACTTGTCTCTATATGGCTTTCCATAGTCTAGGACTTTTTTTAATTTTTCAACACCTATGGTCAAGTTCCTAACTGTTTCTTTAATAACATAAAGTTCTTGCATGAGTTTATTTTATTCTTGTTCTGTTCCTACAAGTCTTATATTCAAAGCATTAATATAATTAGACAATTCTTTCTTTTCTTTCTTTCAGCTAAAGGAGTTTGTCTGAATATTAATGATGTCATTTAGTTTAGTTATTTTAATCAGTAGTTTATGTCTCTCTCTTTCTTAGCACCTAGGCAATGCATGAATAATTCATTATATTTTGATTCATTAAATTTTGATACATTAAATATAGAAATAACATTGAAGAGTTCTCACCCTCCTTATCTTCATCTGAACTAGAAGTAAAGTCATTGGAGCGTGCATTGGTAGTTGTAGCAAAGGCATGATTGTTGGTTTTTCCATCTTCTAATTCACTTGCATTTTCCTACTCACTCTATGTATCATTGAGTGTAACATTGAATGCTCTTCCAACTCTCTTCTTGTTTTTACACACTATAAAACTCTGACCAAAATCACTATAAGTAAAACATTGAAGATTAGTGAGTTTAGATTTCTTACCATTGAAACTTGAGGGATTGAGTTCCTATGACTTCTGATCCTTGACACAACTAGACTGATTCTTGCTAGGTTGGTTATCCTATTTATTATTTTTCCTTTGAAACTTCATAAATTTCTATACAATTGAACTAGAGAGTCATCATTCACATCTTCATCCCAATTAGAAAGCTCCCTTTTGGTACTCTTGAAGGCTATATTATTGCTCTCTTTTGGAGGCTCAAGTGTGTACTTATAAGTTTGTATTTATCCAACCTACTCATCAATTTTAAAGTATCAACATTCTTGTTCTCCTATACAATTTTAATCTTAATCTTGAAAGGGTCAATCAATGAGTTAATTAGTTTGTAGACTAGCTTGGACTTTTTTATTTTCTCTCCAAGATTCAAACAAATTAACATTAGCAATATCACAAAATCTAGTGTAAAACTCATTGAATGTCTCATTTTCACTCATTTTAAGGGGTTCAAACTGAGTCATGATAAGTCTCATTTTTGTTTTCTTCACTTGAGAAATCCCTCATATGCAAGAGCAAGAGCATCCTAAGCACTTTTAGCAGTCTTGTCATAAGAAATTCAATGAAATTCATTCATCAACATTGTAGCAAAATTTGAGCTTAGACCCTATTGATTTAGGCCACTAAGGGTTCTTTCTTTTGAGGTCTATTCTTTTCTTTTCTTTATAGTTGTTACATCATCTTTCGTTACCCAAGGTGATTCCCAACCATCAAAGATAACATCACATACTTTTCATCTTGTTTAAGATAGATTTGCATATGAGCCTTCTAGTAAGAGTAGTTATACCTATAAAAAACGAAGGTCTAGTAGATGACCAATCTTTGTTTATTTAGTCCATGTGTGCGTCTCTACAAGTCAAAATTATGAAGTGTGTCTAGTGTAGCCCATAATATCAATTGAAAATTTTAAAATGAACCAAATAAGCTCATAGAGGGTGAATATGTTATTTTAAAAAATTAATAATTTTAAATTTAAAACCTAAACACAACGACTAGACATACAATCACAAATTAACAATAAGTGAAAAAAATTTAAAAACAACACAAGAACTTTTAGGTGAAAACATCTTAAGCCACAATAATGAACTAAGAGGAAAATCACTAGTCCATTGGACCATTTAATCTATCTACCATAAAAATTTAATATTCAAGTACAAATCTGGTCTTATACTATCTTTACATGGATAATACCCCAATGTACCTTACTTATGAGTCCTTACTCTATTTTTACGATCTCCAAAGTTGGTGCGAACGAATCCTAAACAATGTTCAGATTAAATCTCCACCAATTAAACAGGTCCATACAACAACCTACAAAAAGAATTAGCATAAAAACAAAGTACTCGTATGTGTTCTAGATGGATTTGAATAAGAAATAAATTATAAAAATTCTAATTCAAAAAATACCAACAAACATAGAACTAAGATTTCTAGAACGAAAACTAAACATCATATCTTAGTAATGATCATTCTAACAACACTCACAGATTACCAAATATTCAACAAGATAATAGAGTTTATCTATATAAGAAACCAACAAGAGTGGAGACAGAATGGTGAAGCACATAGAGAAAATTATGATAGCTCTCCAAAAATTGATACGATGTGAGTTCTTAAGCAACGAGTGATAGATTTGTATAAATAGGAAAAAAAATTATTCTTAAACCTAAATTAATATAAAAAGACACACATACCCTTGAAAGAGTTTGAGATGCACATTTAAGAAAGTGGTATGTTGTAAATTTACTAGTTAGCTCGAGTTAAAATATAGATTTTCAAATTAAGAAACCCTAGCTTGATTGATTGAGTCTCAACTCAATTAATCTAGCAACAATAAATCAAATACAACCAAGGAACTAGATCGAAGTTCAATCGATCTAGCAAAGATAAATCAGATGCAATATTATACCTAGAGGAAACTCAATCAAACTCAGTTGATCTATCATAGGTCGATCGATCAATATATGACTCAATTGATTGAGTTCCTAATTCTATGCAACTTGAGAAGTCTAAATAGAAGTTTATCGAAACTTGATCAATCTAACCTCTCGATCGATCATACACTTAGTCGATCGATCGGCCAACACAAACTTTAGCACCAAAAATAACCTTGTGTTATGACATGTGCTAGTAAATGCATAGGTGTAGTACTAAGTGTGTTAGTTATAGAAGTTATACATGAAGTACGATTATTCAAAACTCATGTTTTTTTTTGTCTTTGCTTGAAAGACTTGATAATGAGCCTTGAAAATCTATTACAATGAAAAGGTTTATCCATATGAATTTTCAATGCTCATAAACCTTACACTTCTTATTTATGTTGATGACATGATTGTTATAGATAGTGACTTTAGTGAGATAGAAAGGTTACGAAGTGTTAAAGTTTGTTGGGAAACCAACTCTTCCAAGAACAACTAACTCTCCCTAAAGAGTTCTTGGGAGAGTTGGTTTCCTAACAAACTTTAACATAGTATCAGAGCTAGAAATTATGTTTTCAAACCCAGAAACTTCAATTGTTAAATTGCAAGTGTTTGGCCTGCATGGTACATATAGCCAATACTTGTAGAAGAATGATAGAATGTATAAAAGTATTGTTGACCTTTTTTCAATTGCTTAAGCTTTTAGAAGAATTGGTTTCTAAATACTTCTAACACAGAGCTACTTATATAAGAAGTTTGAAATGAAAATCTTGAAAAATTTGAAGCATTTTTAAGTATTTAAGTTTCTCAATCTAAGAAATATCTCTTCTTTTCTTAGCAAAAGTATAACTTGGATTTCTTAGTTGAAATCGATAACTTTGCTTGTACTCTTGTAGAGACTCATATTGAGGTGAATTATGGATTAATTGTTTATCTTGATTAAATCCCAAAATAAAAAGAGGTGTTAAAGGATAGTAAGTTGATTTATTTGACTTATACTAGCCTTGATTTGTCGTATACAATTAGTGTGATGAACCAATTCATGCGCAATCCTTGTGATCATCATATGGATGCATTAAATCATATTTTAGCTTATTTGAGGTCCTCCCCAGGAAAATATATTTTGTTCTCTAAACATAGACATCTAGACATAATGGGTTACACTGATATCGATTTTGTAGGTTTAAAGGTGGATACAAAGTCTATTTCAAGATATCTTACATTTGTTAGAGGCAATTTGATGACTTGGTGGAGTAAGAAATAGAATGTGATATCATTGTATCGTGCAAAAGTTGAATACTATGCTTTTGACCATGCCACTATAGAACTTTCTTAGTTAAATATTTTGTTGAGTAAACTTAGTTTTGGTCTTAAAGAGCCTATGGTTCTATTTTTCGATAATACACCATAAATTAAAATTGCTAATAATTCAATATAACATGATTGAAGCATATTAAACTTAACAAAAACTGCATTAAGGAAAATTTGGACTCTAGTGTCATCAAAGTTTCATACATCAAGAGTATTGATCAGTTAGTTGATATTATGACTCATGGTATTACTGAAAGTTCTCTTCATACTTTATTGACCAAATTGAGCATGTATGATATTTATGTTCCAACTTGAGGGAGAGAGTTAACGTGTTATTAGTAATATTATATGTATTATAGTTAATTTCCTTATACGCTTATCATTCATATATCAATACATAATTGGATTAATAAATAAAATATGCTCTTCTCAATTTAATTATCCCTTCTAATTATATTTTCTCCTTGAGCTCACGATTATTATGAATAATTATCTATAAGCATACCATAGATTGTGCGTAGCTATTCAAGTTCTACAATTGCTAAACAAGAGAGCTACTACCTAATATCTTAAAATAGATTGAGTGAATTCTTTATCTTATAAGATAACCTCACAACCCATCATAAACACCAAGACACAAAGACACTAAGATATAATGCATCTTATCCAAACAAAATAGGTATTATCGAGCACGGACAAAGTCAATAAAATTTTCCTTGTGTTATAGTTACAAATGTGCCTATTTTATTTTACAAAAATATATAATAGTGTCACTTCTCAAGTTTATTATTTAAATATATTTTTCTTATATTTTATCACACTACATACTCATTTAACATTCCCTATATATTTTTAACTTTTACTATAATATTATACAATTTTTGAGTAAGCTCTAACAAAATGGTAAAATTTGGACATTTTAGACATAAATTTTACGAGTTTAATTTTCTTACCCTAAATATCGTTTATTAAAAAAATTATATTTTTTATCTCCCATACAATTTAGTATTCTTTATTACATCATATATAATTATATAATTATATAATTATTTATTATTATTTATACTTTGTATTTATTTATTTTTTTACATATAGAAGTTTATTCTCACCTATTGATAGATGCTAAAACCATTTGAAAAGTAATTGTTACTTTCTTCTTGTTATTGATAATAGTATTCTCGACCATGTCAAATAAAGCATAGGGAGATAACATTTAGATCTTTTTATAAATTTATTATAGTTTATGTTGTTTGATCATTTAATTTTTTTATCAATTTACATAAATGTTAAGTTATATTATTAAATCATATTAAATTTTAATTTATGAAGTACATAAATAGTTGTGGCTAAACGGATGTTAATAAAGTTTTTAATACTTTTGGACCTTCCTGTATAATCAATCATTATTCAAAGCACCTCCAACTGAATGTCTATCCCGAATCAAGATCACTATTCCCGATGGATATGGTAATACTCGCAATATAATTAAATATCTCAATAAATTTTAATTAATTATCACATATTATTTATTTTATTTCACAAATATATTTAAATTAAGATTATTATCCAAATTTAATCTTAATGACCACAATTTTATGAATTCGTAATAATTTCCAATAATAATGTATTACCTTATTTGATATATCTCTCAAAATTTGATGCATATAAAATGAAAACAAAGTTATAAATCAAAAAAGTATTATTTAAAATTTCTAAAAGATTATGCTTTTTATATTACAATTAGATAGTAAGACTCCAAAAAAAAAAAAAATTTGCCGTATGAAATAGTTACTGACTATATAAAACGGTCAGTGACCGTCTTATATCCAGCATTATAAAATTGAAGAAATAAACTCAGCTGAGTCAAGGCATTAAATACCATATACAGATTAAACATATTTAAATTAATATAAAATTAGCGTACTAATTATACATACTATAAATATAAAATATATGTTATTATGTATGAATTATACATAACATTTATTCATTAATGTAAAAACTAGATATATGTGTATATCTATATATTATGTTTAATTATTTACGTGCTGTTTTAAAATTAATTTAATTATTTAGGTTTCAAAACGTATTAATAATGAACAACTATATTGACTTAGTCATCAAAGCAAGAAGAAAACTAACAAATGGACTTTGAAACTAAAAAAATTCAAAGCTTACCCAGTAATGTATGGACTCAAGAGATCATGCACAGTCACAGCTCATACCAAACTCAGAAGACCCAAATGACCAGAAAGAACTCCATGACTTCGTCTAGCACGGCACCCACATCGGTAACTTCAAAAGGGCCCCCTTGACTATTTAACATCATTGTTCACGTTTGAAAGTCAAATTTCAATCACCGGTGCCCACACGGTTCGGACGATTTTATTATATTTAGAACAATTAATAATAATTCTTTTAAATTGAATTATGATACTGTTTATACTTTATTGCAAGTAAAACAATGGGTCAAGTAATGGACCCAAGACCATTTACAACACCAGTCAAAACAGCTCAGCCTTCTTTGTATTTACCTCTTCCTTCAAAAAACCCTCTCCAAAATTCCAGCAACATCAGGTCCTCATCCATCGAAATTCTCAGCTATATCTCTCTCCATCTCCTTTCTTCTTCTTGTCTTTTTTTAATTGCAGTGAAAATGGTGAGGGACGAACTGTGCATAAAAGTACCGAGCGTGTTTAGGTGCCCAATATCAATGGATGTGATGAGGTCTCCTGTAAGTCTGTGCACCGGCATCACATATGATCGCTCCAGCATCCAACACTGGCTCGACTCAGGCCACGACACGTGTCCCGCCACCATGCAAACTCTTCCTTCCAAAGACTTTGTCCCCAACCTCACCCTACACCGTCTGATTAACCTCTGGGTCCAATCCCACGGTCCTCCTTCTCCAGCCTCCTCTCAACACCAAATTCGCTCTCTCATCGACACAATCCAGAACCAAAATGAAAATCTCCTCTCTTGCTTGTCGAAGATCGTCGATTTCGCGAGCGTTCATGTAGAAAATCAAAAAGCCTTGGCGAATTTCGAAGGTTTCCTTTCGGCTATCGTCAAAATTATAAGCAAAGAAGGTACGGAAATGGAAGTTTTAAAGCTTGTTATCAGAATCTTAGATTTAATTTTGATCAAAAATGAAATCAAAGAGCAAGAACGCTTACCTTTAGCGAAATGCTTCCGAAGCTGCTTGTCTTCCTTTGACTTAATCTTCCAAAACGAAGACATAAGATCAAAGACAGAATCGGCAAGGGTTATGAATTCACTGGCCATCGATACAGATTCAAAACGCGCCATCGCCGAAGACCAGAAGCTATTTCACCGACTCATCAACCTCCTGACTTCCGAAACCGATCAGAATCTTCACGACGCTATTTTATCATGCTTGATCACCATTTCTACAACTCGTTCGATCAAAGCTCAACTCGCTCATTCCGGAGTCGTTCAAATTGTATCAAAAACTCTCTCAAACGAAAACGTCAACGTTCCAGTGACAGAGAAGAGTCTGAGGCTACTCTCGATGATTTCAACGTGCGCAGAGGGTCGGTCGGCGATAATTGAAGAAGAGAAATGCATGAAGTTAGTGACAGATAAGATAATGAAGGTGTCGAAATCGGCGAACGAGGACGCTGTGGCAGTGGTGTGGAGTTTGTGTTGTTTCTTGGGGGAGAAGAAATCTCAAGAGGTGGTTGTGAAGAGCAATGGTTTGTGCAAAGTATTGTTGGTAATGCAAAGTGGTTACTGCGAGGGAAACCCTGTGAGGAAGATGTGTGGAGATTTGGTTAGAGTCCTGAGGAAAGTGGTGAGTGTCAAGTCTGATGGTTTAAGCTTGGGCTCGGGTTTGGGCTTTGGAAATTTTTAGACAAATCATTTCTTGCCTTAATTATTATTATTATTTTTTTTTTGGAATATGAGTTTAAAGGAATATACATGTCAAAAAAATTATAGAAAGAAAAAAGAAAAAAACTTATCGGTGCGAACTCACCATTAGAATAGGTAGTTATAATTATGTCAATGTTTGTGTGGTTATTTTTTTTACCTTTTATGTTGATGCTTTTTACTATTATTACTCTTTTAATTTAAATTTAATAAATATATAATTTTATTAATTATAGAGTATTATTTTAAAAAATTTATTGAATAAAATAAAATAAAAAATAAGATTTTGATTATAAATTTTTAAGTTATTTTTATTATTGTTATGATTGATCTGATTTACAGACAAAGAAACCAGAAAGAAGTTATAAAATTAAGTGAGAATGTCGTTCTCTTATGAGGTTTACGTGTATATAAAGTATTTATATGTATACATGTCGATTACACAAAATGTATACATTATAGTGTATCAAAGGGGTACAAATGTAAAAAAATGTGTTATAGATCGAGGTTGATCACCCATAACTCGTGCTTGAGATCGATCTTATCATACTAAAGCTTGCAGACATAAGTGGGTCCTTTCCAATAGTGTGGTTATGGGCGCGAGCATAGACAATCATTTTCTACAACTCGGGCTATAAGTTGGATTGGGCTTAAGGTCGAGCTATATGTTCAAAGATCTAGTCTCCCTACTCATTCAGCTCGATTCTTCAACATGAGTAGAAAAGTAGTGACCTAGTAGTGAATTTGGGACGTTTGACTCATTTTAATAAATACTTATTAGTTAATTAGAGAGAAAATATCTACTCTTATATAAGGGGAAGTTAGGGCCTCTCTTTTTCACCATTTTTTGTATAGCAAACAAAAAATTCACAAGAGAAAAAACTTTGTCATCTCAGTTCGAGTTGTAGAAATTTTCAACCATATAGTAAGGAATTAGCTCGACATCTAGATTTCTTACTCAGAATTTAGCAAAAGCTTCTTGAGTCTAATAGTTTTATACTTTATTTTTAGGTCGGTTTAAAGAATAATTACCACTTTTATTTGAAACTCGACCCTAGGTAATTTCTACTTCTTGTGCATTACCTTTTTTGTGTTTCATGATATTTTGTAGATAGAAACCATGCATAAAGAAAGTACCTCAAGTTTGGCCTTTTGGGAGAGCTTACAATATCCCACCTACTCGAGCCAGCCAGAAAGTGACGACACAAGATCCTCTAAAGAAACAAGCGCCTCGAGCAATGGGGTTCCATCCCAACCTCAACCTTCCACATCTGCTCCTCATCCACAGTTTGTACCTACTATTAGGTTGAACGTGCCTCAGACTCAGATATTAGTTCCCTAGAGGAAGAAAGCAAGGAAGAAAGGGACCATGGAGCCTATAAGTACCAAAGGTTGGTCGACCAAGGTCATTACCAGTGGATTGTCACCTCAAGACGAGGAGAGGAAAAGGAAGACCTACAACATTCCACCCTCAGTCCAAATAATGATTCCCATGTCAAGAGCTCGTGATAGTGACCCACCTCTACCAAGTGGATAGTCTTCCATGAGAAGGATTTATGATTGGGATCAGATTTCCTTTATACCCCTTCATAAGGAAATTCTTGCCTAGGACTCAGCTGGCATCGAGTCAGTTGATGCCTAATGGATAGATGTACCTTCTCTGTTTGACACTAATATGAAGATAGCTCGAGGTGGAGCTTGAGATGCCCAAGTTCAATGAGGCATACATGTTAAATTAGAACCCTATAGACCCTCAAAGGGTCTACATGTCTGTAAAGCAAGGTCGAAGTATAAATGTGGCCCTTCTCGAGAATGAGAAGAATAGGAATGAATACTTCTTCTATGTCTCACGTCGGTGGGTAACTCCCAATAACGAGAGGCTGATAAGGAGCGCTTGGGTTGATACCAAGCTCGTGATAAAAAACATGGTCTCCTTCATCTCGACCTTGAGTGAAAGGGCCAAGTAATGATTGGTTGATATCTAGAACTATCTACCCTCGAAAACTCCTTGGTGGCAATTATTAAACACCTTACGTTTTGGTGCATGTGTATTGATGAAACGGGGCTATAATTCATAAACTTTGGACACCATCTAAGCGTTAGACACCTCCCATAGACTATAAGGGTAGGTTTGAAGTGGTCTGCGATGCTAGTAAACTACCATGAGACTTGGCATTTTTTTATGCTTTGCTCAACCCCTTAAAACTAACACCTCCTCGTTCTTGTCTTTGTAGATATCATGGAGTTCAATCATGATGATCTATTGGCGTAGCTTAAGAGTAAAGTCGCTCCTTAGGGGCGAGCTCCCAAAAAACTACACCTCTTTCACAAAAGGAGGGATCCTTCAACTGTAGAAAAAGAGTAAATCCTTTGGGCAAGAAGGCCTCTCCACCTTATCTAAAAGGAAAATAAGGGTAACCATTGACGAGCCCGTCCTTATATCAAAACCCTTGAATGTCTTCGAGCCCTCACCAGAGTCCTTTGATTGACATACCTCTCCATCATCTAACTCAGGTCCATAAGCACCATCTCGACCTACTAGGGATTCAAAGAAGGGAAAAGGTGTGATTGAAGACCTCACCATAAATGTTGATGGATGGCACTGTACTGAGGCCTAGCACTAGAGAAGTTGGACCACTATATGTGTCATCTTCCCTTCATGGCACACGAGAGGGAGCTCGATGCCATATGTGAGAATGTGCACTTTGATGTTGTAATTAGTCGCCTTTTGTACCAAGTTTGCTAGTCAGCCATTTTTTTAACCCCACTTCGTTTGACTTGTCTTCAAGTGTAGCTCCTTCAAGGGCTTAATAGGGCTCGTGACATAAAAAGTTTAAAGCGTGAGCTCATACTTGAAAAAGAGAGCCATGCTTCCACTTGGGAAAAAATGTGGTATTATTGGCAAAGGCTAACAAGTGGTAGGGAGAGGCCATTGATAAAGAGGAAAAGCTCACCAAAGCCATCATCGAGCTAAATGAGAACTTGAAGTGCTTCGTGAAGCTCGAAAAGGCCCAAAGAAGGGCTAAGACTAAGTTCGAGGAGGCTCAAAGGAAGGTCAAGGTTGAGGTAGAAGTCTATAATTTCAGGCTAGTTGAAACAGAGGCTAAGGAAAAGAGCAAGCTTGATGTGATGGCCGCACAGATCTCTTCAAGAATTGAGATAGGGTACAGACTGGCATGGACTCATTCAAGAAAGAGGCCAAGAAGAAGGACCTAGGGGAGTACTACTATCGAATTTTGGAAATCCTTGTCATTCTTCAGTATCTGTCTACTCAGTCCTAAGATGTAGGCAAGGAAGAGGGCTCGAACTTGGACTCTGGTGGAAATAGTGGTGGGCTCAAAGTGATAAGTGAAGAGGGTAGGAATGGGTACCTTTGATACCAGTATTGGCATAAGCCTCCTATTCACATATACCCGAAGCCTATATATATTCCTTCCACCTTCTTGAAGCCTAATGCCACTCCTAATTGTGTGGTCACGAGCTCACCCTTGTAAGTTTCCATTACTAAATGATAATCAGTTGGTTTTGCAAATAACCTGTATTGTATGTATGAGTATGTATTTTTAGTATTTATTTATGATGTTGACCTACCTCTCTATTTTTGAGACATGTGTCACAAACTTTATTTAATATCATCCTCTATAAAAGGGGGTCAAGGTACTTTGTAAAATTTAGACATCCTTTTTTGTTTGAAATATTTGCCAATTCTTTTTGTATCTTTTTTTCTCTGATCTTATGGATTCTAACCGATCAAAGAGACATTCAACTCATGCCTTAAAACTAGAGAATTGTAGGCTAAAGGTTGAGGTAAGGAGATTAAAAATCAATTTTTCTAAGCCTAAGGATAAGCTTTCTCTTTATGAAGAGACCAAATGTGAACTCGCCTCTTCCAAGGAGTAACTATCCCATACTCGAGCTTAAGAGGGAAGGACCATGACTAAGATGGCCACCCTTATGGATAGGGAGTCCTATTGGGAAAACTTCTATATGAAGCGGTCTGAGAGGGTCTTTCTTAAGGTGATAGGTGTTGTTAAGGAATTGGAACGCTCTGTACTCTCGTTGAGTTTGACCCTTGATGAGTGCTTAAAAAATACTAAAATTATCATGATTTTATGCACGTTAATTGATTAAAAATATATATTTATATGATTTTATCATATATTTATATAAATTTGTCTTTTTAAAATCAAGGGTATTTTTATTGTTTTTCAGATATTTTCGCTTAAAAAAGTAACTTAAAGACTTAAAGAAAAATAACGAAGGCAATACATCACAAATATATTCATAAAGTAAATAAGAAAAAGTCAAAAAAAGATGGAAAAATTGAACATTATATAATTTTATTTATTTGTATATTTAAATTTATATATGTACGTACTAGGGGTGTCCATGGTCCGGTCCGATTCGGTTTTGCCTAAAAAATATTTAACCAAACCAGACCTTTCATATAGTTGAAACCGGACCGGACCAGACCATTCAGCTATCTAAAATGTTATAATGGAACAGTTTGGTCTGGTTTGGTTAACAATTTTGAACGGTTTTTAACAATTAATAATAAATAAATATGATTTAGTTTAATATGATATAATTTAATAGGATACAATCAAATGTGATACTCATTTATAATCATACATAGATAGATATTATTGTTAAATACATAAATAAATAAATAAGATGTTATCAAAATCTAAAATAAAAAAAGATTAGACATGAAGAAATGAATTCCAAATATCTCGTTTACAAAGAATTCTTAAACATATACAAACATCCAAACTCACAATCAACAACAATATATCATTAGATAATAATATTTAAAACTTACCCATTATTAATCATCAACGATCATTGTAGTGTCTTTAATGAACTTTACTATCAAACAAAATCAACATCTTCATAAATCTCTAGGTCATCATTGTATTCTAGTAAGAGAACATTGTCATTATTAATGGAAAAACAGAACCAATTTTGACTACTTACTAATGTCTCTACCATTTTAAGATTCAAAGAACTCCTAAATGGATCAAGAATGTACCCTCCTGTGTTAAAAGCTAATTCTGATGCAACAGTTGAAACTTGAATTGCTAACACATCACGTGCAATGAGAGAGATAATAGGAAACCTAAAAGAATTTACCCTCCACCATTTTAATATATCAAACTTATCCAACATGACATTTTCACATGGGGTGTTCAAATATTTCTCAACCTCGGTTTTCAACTCCAAACTAGTTTTCTCTTTTAAGCGTTTAAGAAATTTTAACTTTCTTGTTTCCTCAGATTAAGGAATCCTTCCTATTACATCTTGTGATTGAGTCACATTAGATTGAAAATCATTTCCATGTACTAACATATAGTAAGCTTTGAACAGATCCATAAAAGTATTTTTGACATTATCTCTCAATTTTTAAACAATTTCTAAATCATAAATCTCTTCAAATAAGAATTCCAAATACTCTAATTTGTACCTTGGATCAAGTACAAATGCAACATACAACATCTTATTAGTCTTATCTGCATTTCCCCAATACTTCTTAAATTGTTTTTCATGCTAATAGCCATATTTTTCAACAACAAGTCATCAGAACCACACTATGTAAGTATTTGAGATTGAATGTTATGTAGTTCTGTAAAAAATAAATTTGATGTTGTACATAAAGATGCACTGAATGCTATAGTAGAGTCATAAAAAGTCTTCAAAAACTTGACAAAAACACCAACATTCTTCCAATCATCTAATGTTGGCGGCCCAACATTTGATCGCTCCTCGTGAAAATAAGAAATAAAGTTTGTTCCTTCCTCTTCTTCAAGACGATCAAATGCTTTTTGAAAATCTAAAGAAGATTTTAACATTAGATATGTGGATATCCATCTTGTAGGCACGTCTAGCACGACACTTCCTTTGGACTCAATATTTTCTTTAATAGAACACATTTTAAACTTTTGTAATCTCAAAGGACAGGATCTAACATATCTCACAGCGCAACAAATACTCATAATAGTACTATGAAGATCTTTAAGACCTTCTTTTACAATCAAATTCAAAATGTTAGCACAACATCGCACATGAATGAACTCTCCACTCATAACTGATGAGTGCTCAAAAAGCACTAAAATTACCATGATTTTATGCACATTAATTGATTAAAAATATATATATTTATATGATTTTATCATATATTTATATAAATTTATTTTTTTGGAATCACGGGTATTTTTATTATTTTTCAGATATTTTCGCTTAAAAAATATAACTTAAAGACTCAAAGAGGAATACTGGAGGCAATACATCACAAATATATTCAAAAATAAATGAGGAAAAGTCAAAAAATATGGAAAAATTGGACAAAATGGGTCAAAAAGGAGGAAATCGTGCACGCAGCCGCCCAGCCGCCACAGCACGCCCAGTCCCACGCACGCCCTAGCTATTTTCCACGTGCGCCTGTGCACACCCCAGCTCCACTCCGCACGCGCCGCTGCTATTTGTGCCCCAATCCGCGCACAGCTGCCCCCCACATCATGCTGACATCAATGACGTCATCATTCACTACTCTGCGTTTCCGTTTGGAGGTTTTCCAGCAACAGAGTTAGCATCAAAGTACTGTAAAGATTTTATTTTCTTTGTAGTTATTTTTTATAATTTATTCTTACATGTTATATTTAATTTGTCTGTGATTAAATTTAACATTACTGACTATTTGTAAACATGATATAATAATAACGTTGTTATGCTTGCGAAATATTAAATAGGTGAAAATCTGTAAAATGAATTGATTTTGTTTTTATTCAAGACTTTATATTAAGAATGTTAGAGAGAAATATATTATTTTTCATTACAAACTTAAATCTGAAAATTAGATTTTAAGGTTTAGTTATCCCGTCTAATTTAGAGTAGTGCTCTTTTATTTGTTGGTACAATCGTTTGGTAGTTAGAGTGAAGCTCTATTTCAAAAGTTTTTATAAGAATTATTATCTGAAAATGTATTGAAAACATGTTTTCAGTACTCATTTTAAAACTTGAAAGTTAGTACTCAAATAATTAAATTCTTAGGTTTAATTTGGACACCTTGAATAAAGTTTAAGCTGTCTAACCCCACCAAAGGTGTCATTTAAATGGTTCATTTTCAATCTCTTAGAAAAAGAAATTAATTTAATTAACCAAATTAGTTATCAACCCCATCCATAGGTGTTAATTGATTTATTTAGTTAACAAAAAATATCTAACCCCACCAAAGGTGGTATTCATATAAAAAAGAGAATCAATAAATATCAATTCATATCTTTAATAACCTAAATAATATGAGCAAGCATAATTAACATATTTATTATATCCATAAATAATCCACTATTATAAATGATAAAATTTGCATAAATATTTATTGAATCTGTATCTATGTTTATTTTTATATCAGTAGATTAATAACCACAAACCCCCAAAATATCGTAACAGGATGTTTAGGATTTAATTTCATTTTTAAAAGTTTGAATAATAAATTAAAAACCACATACATTCCTTCCTTAGATCGACCTTGGGAGTATACTTATCATTTTCTTCGAAATGATTCGTGCATTTGCGAGAGTTTTATAAATACAAAACCAAAGTATTGGCAGGATCGGCGATGTCGGTTTTGCCCATCAAGTTTTTATATAAATATATGATAAAATCATATAAATATATATATTTTTAATCAATTAATGTGCATAAAATCATGGTAATTTTAGTGCTTTTTGAGCACTCATCAATAACAAGTCCATCATTCCAATTTTTTAGCTTCTTTTTCAAGTATGACACAGCAGTATTATTTGACGAAGCATTATCAAGTGTTATGGTGAATACCTTACATATACCCCAATCACACAAACTCTGTTCTATCACTCTCCCAATTGTATCACCTTTATGATTCTTAACTTGACAAAATTTTATAATTCTCTTTTGTAATTTCCAATCTTTGTTAATATAATGAGTGGTTAGAAAAATATAATTAATATTTTGAATTGAAATCCAACAATCACTAGTAAGACAAACTCTTTGCTTTTCACTTATGAAAAAGTTCTTCAAACTTTTTTTCTCATCTAAATAAAGTTGAAACACATATCTAGAAATTGTTTGAAGAGATGGCACATGAAACTTAGGAAAAATTTCAGCTATAAAATCTTTAAATCCCTCACCCTCAACAAACCTAAAAGACAATTCATCAATAATAATCATTTTTGCCAAAGCAACTCTAGCACATTTTGCATCAAATGATACAGTAACTAATTTATGAGTTGTCCTATCATCCTTTCCTTTTTGTGTTTGAAAACTTATCATCTTTTGTCCTTTATCTACTTCTCTAAGAATCTTCTTACATAAATTTTTGAAGTGATATATCATTGAAGTAGTTCCATTCCTTATGGGATGAGCAGCATAACTTTTTTTACAATAATGACATGTAGCTCTAGGATTTTCCACATCATAGGGTAAAATATATGAAAAATGATTCCATATTTCTGACCTAAATATTTTTGGTTTCTTCATATCAGATGTATTATCGGGGTAAACATTACTTACTTTTATTTCCCTTTTTGAAGATGAGCCATTTAAATTCTATGGTGGATTTTCCATCTCATTCGGATGAATTTCAGGTTCAATGTCTTCAATCATAGATATAGTAAAGTCTATAAATTGACTTGGTCCAATAAACTCATGTACATCATCACCTATATATAGAATATAGATTAGTACATATTCTTAATATATTAAAATATTACTTTTTGTACTTAATGAAAAATTATTTCAAAACTAACATAATATGAGTCACCAAAGTGTAACAAATAATATTTTAAGACTGATATTTCAAATATATGCGAGAACATTTGAAGTTTACATAATTAATAGATTATAGAAAGTTTAAAGAATTTATTTTTATTTTTCAGCTAAGCTTAATTATAAAATAAACCTATAGTGAAGGACATTTTGTGAATTTTTTTTAAATAGCATTTACACGACTCACACTGAAACAATCCAGGACATTACCTTAAATTTGAGGGATTCACAAAATGTTTGGTGCCACTACATTACAAAGATGGTAACTTTGTACAATTGAATGCTAATAAAAACTTTGTTTTTTTATTATTTATTAACTTTGTGGATTAGTTACATTTAAAATATAATTATCTGCATAAATATTTAGTTTATAGCTGCACATATGATATTAGACGTTAATGAATTAATAATACAATTTGGTATTCAAAAACTTTATGCAATCTATAACAATATTAATTTAGACATTGTTTATGTACATTTTAAAAATTAAGAACTAATATGATTTAATAAGAACCTATAAAACAAAAATACCACAATTTATGTAAATTTTATGACAAAAATATAGATTATATATAAATCATATATAAAAATTTATATTAACAAATCATGTTAATAAAAAAATACATTTAATTGTAAAGATCAATGTATTCTGTGAACTGTGATTATACTAAGGTAATTTGTTTAAACACTTTTTAAATGTAGGGGAATAGTCATATAAATAAATAAATAAATATTTATATATATATATATATATATATATATATATATATATTGGATACAAATGCCCTTAAACCTGTGACTTTTTTTAAAGAGAAATTTATTATCTAAACGAGTCCACACTCCACAGTGGTTGTTGTTCACTCAGAACCAACCCTAAGAACACTCTCCAGAGTCCAGACCATCAACAAGACATGAATTTGAGCTCCAAGTTTAATTAACTTTCTAGATCAAACAAATATTGATAACAATTTGATGGGAATTGGAATCGGATCCAATAGGAAAAAAATAACTCTACCTTCTAACAGAAGATCATGATGGGTATAAGAAAGGTGGAATGCATCCTAATGATTATAATTAGCTTAAACTGAAAAATGAGCTATGTAGATGAACAAATTGATGACATAGATTTTTTATTCTCGAGGGTAAACCTGTACCTCTTGAAATTCATAATGATAAACATTAATAAAATGAACTATATATATTTAATCTATAAATAGAACTTCATCAAAATAATTAAGCTTTAAAAGAGGGGCAACGTACGAACAATTTAACTGAAGTTATAAGTTATAACAGTATTAATTAGTTTTCACCATTTAAAAAAAAACTAAACTCTGTGAGAAAAAATTATTCAAACTTCAAAGTTCAAACTAACAAAAAAACGACATACCATTCAGATTTTAGAGTTAATACTAACAAAAAAATGACATACCATTCAGATTTTAGAGTTCAGACTAACAAAAAAATGACATACCATTCAAATTTCAGAGTTCTGACTTCAGACTTACCACTCAGTTTATTCAGGAAAAAACTACTACCAGACTACCAGTAGTAGTACACCACATACCTATTTCATGATTTTCGTCCATGGTTGTCATGACACGACGCGACGCGAGGAGAGGTGGCTAGTTTCTGGTGGAAGCGACGCGAGGAGAGATGGTTAGTTGCTGGTGGAAGCGACGCGAGGAGAGGTGGCTAGTTTCTGGTGGAAGCAACGCGTGGAATAATGGCTAGCTGTTGGTGGAAGCAACGCGAGGAACGATGGCTAGCTGTTGGTGGAAGCAACACGAGGAACGGTGGCTAGCTGCTGGTCGAAGTGACGACGGCCAAACCCAGAGCGTAGACGACAAAGTGGTGAACGTAGAGCGCAGAGGAAATGAGATTTTGATTTCTAGGGTTAGGGTTAAGTGTTAACGGCTGACTGCGTTAACTAGAAAATAAAATATATATATATACCCCGGTTTATAATATTTTATATAAAAAAATTATTTATTTAATAAAAATGGTCCGATCTGGTCCGGTCCGGTCCGGTCCGACCGATTTATAATATTTTATAATCGAATCGGACTGTTTTATTTACAAAACTACTCGGTTTGGTCCAATCCGGACTCATTTTTCGGTTTAAACCGATCCGACCCAGTTTTTGGACAGCCTTAGTACGTACAATATATCTTTATTTAATTTTGTGTATTTGTTTTAAATATTATTGTAAAATTATTATTATTTTTTATTTTTCTATAGTACGTATGCATAGTTTAAATAAAATAATAATTGAAAAAAATATTAAATTGCGTGGATAGCGTCTGTTGATGTGGCAAACCGACGCTACCCACGTGGCTAGCGTCAGTTTGCCCCGCCAACCGATGCTATGTCCATGTGGATAACATCGATTCTCCACATCATCTAAAGCTACCAACGTGGCTAGCGTCGGTTGACGGAGCAAACCGACGCTAGCCACGTAATATTAGTTCGGCTCATTTCCTCTCTATAGAAGCCCAAAAATATTTATTTCTCTTCTCCATTTCTCTCAAAACTGAGCTCACACCCACCCTCTTTCTCAATTTTCGGCCAACTCCGACCACCATTTGCAACTCCATTTTGTGGGTTATATTCCTCTTCTTATTATCTTTCAGATCTACTTTTTTTTAGCAAAATACTCAAATTTTTTATACCCATCTTTTCACTTATCTTCACTTACAAAACACTATTTTCTTCTTCATTTCCTTCATATAGTCACTTCATAACATTCTTGTAAGTATTTCTATTAATTTTGCAGCTTATTATTCAGTTTGTTTTATTTTTTGTATAAATTTTTGATTTATGTATGTTTTTTATTATGCCTGTTATTATATGTTTGACTTATTTTCTGTGAAAATAATTAATATCTGAAATGTGGTGGGTTTGAGGGATTATATATATTTACCGTGCGTGGATAAATTTATTTATATATAAATAATTATATTTTATTAAGTAAAAGTAATACATTTGTAAAATGATTAAAAATGATAACTGTTTTGTATTATGTATGTTTTGATAAATATTCTAATAATTAGGAAATTTATATATAATAATACTTGAAATATATTCATTGGATACATAATTAATTAATATGTTTAATTAATGTCATTAATAGAAAATGGACAAATCTTGAATGTCAAAGTGTAGAATTGAGCAAGACTATATTTCTCGAGTTGAAAGTTTCATGGAATTTGCTTATAGAAATAGTAATATTGGAACTAGTATGATTTGATGCACACGTTTCAAATGTAAAAATGAGTGATTTCATGAATTTGACGAGGTTAAGTATCACCTTATCTGTAATGGTATTCTTTTAAGTTATAAATATTGGTATTATCATGGAGAAAATATTGATAATACTCAAGGGGAAAAGATAAATAATAATGTGAGTAGATTACATACATCTTATCATAATGTACAGACATAAAATATGTTTCATGGTGTTGAAGATGAATTAAGAGAGAATGATCCCAAAACCTTTAAAAAACTTATAGAAGATGTCGAAAAACCGTTGTATCCAAAATGCAAAAAATACACTAAAATGTCAGGATTTGTTCATTTGTACAATGTGAAGGCAAAACATGGTTTTTCTAACAAGTGATTCATAGAATTACTAAATCTACTAGTCGATATGTTTCCTAAGGGTATTGAATTGGCATCTTCAATGTATGAAGTGAAGAAATCTATTAGTCAATATTTGGCATGGAATATCATAAGATTCACGCTTGTCCAAATAATTGCATTCTTTATAGAAAAGAATATGAGACATTAGATGATTATCCAATATTGTGTAAAGAATCGAGATGGAAGCATGGTACAAATGAGATAACACATAAGAAAGACATGCCTGCAAAGATTCTTTGGTACTTTCCTCCGATTCCTCGCTTTCAAAGGTTGTTCAATAGTAAAGATACATCAAAGATGTTGACTTTACATTCAGATAATCAATCTGATGATGGGGTGCTACGTCATCCTTGTGATTCTTCAAATTGGAAAATAGTAGATAATTTATCTCCTCAATTTTCATCTTATCTGTGCAATCTTCGTCTTGCCATTGTTGCTGATGGAATTAATCCATATCGCTCCCTCAGTAGTAGATATAGTTATTGGCCAGTAATTATGGTACCATACAACCTTCCTCCCTGGTTGTGTATGAAAAGAAAATTCATGATGTTAACATTATTGATCTCAGGACCGAAACAACCCGGTGTTGATATTGATGTATATTTGCAGCCTCTGATAGATGATTTAAAGACGTTGTGAAATGATGATGTAAATGTTTACTATGCACATAAAGAAGAACACTTTAACTTGAAGGGGGTCCTTTATGGACAATTAATGATTTTCCTGCCTATGGAAACTTATCAGGACATGCAAAAAAAGGTTACAAGGGATGCCCTATATGTAGTGATGGAACTTCTACAACTTATCTTGTTCACGAATGAAAGATGTCTTATAGAAGACATAGAAGATTTTTTCCATCTAGACACAAGTTTAGATACCAAAATAAACCGTTCGATGGTGAAGAATATCATGATCATACAACTTGACCTTTGCGAGGTGTTGAGATATTAAGGCAATTGAATGGTATGACATTCAAACGATATGGAAAGATGAAAAAAAACTCACTAAGGTAGGGAAACGAAAGAGGTCAACTAATGAAATGGGTAAAAATGAAAAAAAGTTTGAACCGACTTACCATGGTTGTTGAAAAAAATCAATATTTTGGGAATTACCTTATTGGAAAGACCTACACATTCGTCACATCTTAGATGTCATGCACATTGAGAAAAATTTATGTGAGAGCTTGATTGGTACTTTACTTAATATACCTGGAAAAACAAAGGATGGAATTAAAGCAAGATTGGATTTAAAGAAACTAGGCATACGACCTGAATTGAAACCAAGGGTGGAAAATGATCAGAATCGAACATACTTACCACCAGCATCATATACAATGTCAACAAAAGAGAAGGATGTGTTTTGTAAATGTTTGGAGGGTGTGAAAGTTCTTGATGGTTACTCATCTAACTTAAGAAATTTTGTGTCTATCACGGATAAGACACTGTATGGATTGAAATTACATGACTGTCATATCTTAATGCAACATTTATTACCAGTTATTATTAGATCAATTCTTCCAAAACATGATCGATTATCAATAATTCGGCTTTGTTCATTCTTCAACACAATATGCAAGAAATCTATATCAATTGGCGAGTTAAATTCTTTACAGAAAGATGTTGTAGAGACTTTGTGTCTAATTGAAAAATATTTTCCTCCTTCTTTCTTCGATATAATGATTCACTTGTGTGTTCATTTAGTTCAAGAGGTTCAATTGTGTGGTCCTAATTACTTAAGGTGGATGTATCCTTTTGAGAGATATATGCAAGTCCTTAAAGGATATGTAAATAATAGAAATCAACCTGAAGAATGCATGGTGGAATGCTACATTGCTGAAAAGGTCATTGAGTTTTGTTCTAAATACTTTAGTGGTTGCACTGAAATTGAGAATCCTACGCATAAGTTGTTCTTAGAACAACACATGATCCAAGTAGGTAACCCTATTCTTGGTGGAAGTAAGAACTTTTTTATTGATCTCACTCAATGGGAAAAAGCACACCGAATCATTTTGGTAAATAATAATGAGGCACAACCGTACATAGAGTAAGTGATGTTCATTGTTCATGATTGCAAAAATCATTTTCCAGTTCAAAAGATGCTAATCCTATACTTTCTGATATAACATATTATGGTATAATACAAGAGATTTGGGAATTGGATTATGAGGTCTTCGATGAAACAGTTTTCTTATGTGATTGGGTCGAAGATGTTATCAATGTTGGATATAAAATAGATGATTTTGGATTTACCCTTGTAAATTTATCCAAGATGAGTCACGCTGATGATCCTTTCACGTTAGCACTTCATGCAAAACAAGTATTTTACTTGAGCGATCAAATTGATCCAAGATGGTCTGTTGTGTTAACGCCTCTACAAAAATATTTTACCATTGTGATGCCGTAGAAGATGATGACTCTATGCTTGATATATTAACCAATATTAGTAATTTCTCAAATAAATTGCCTAATGTATGTGATGATCTAATTGATGATGATGATTCTTCGTCATGGGCTTGAAGTGATTATGAAGGAATATATGTATACGATCAATAACCTAATTAAACATAACATATATTCTATATTGTTGTAATAACTTATATATATGTATGTTCCTAAAATTGTCAATTAATTTATATTTCTTCATTGTTTGCAGATATTTCATGGACCTTCGGATAACAGAGCTTGTAGATCCAAATGATCCATTGGGGTATTTGAAAAGAAGGGGTTAGGCGAATATACCTGATGCTCCACTTAACCTAGATGATAGAATACATGTTCTATTTGATGCTACTAGTAATCCAATAGGGGAAAATTGCCAACAATTGAAATCCTCTATTGATCGACTTGCGAAGTCCAGTATACCAATCAATATAAATGATTGGTCTCAGGTTGACGATGCAAATAAGTTCAAAATATGGATAACCATTTATGTAAGTCTCTTATATTTTATAATCAATATATATATTATATCTTTTTTGTATTATATCTAATCTTTTGTACTGTGTTTTTACAGAATCGTTACAAAGTCGATGACAATTGGAAACTTAAGTGTTATAAGATTGCAAATAAGGTGTGGAAGGAATACAAGACTTCCACATTGGCAATAAATTATGTGTTTTCATATTTGGAACCACTTGATGAGGTAGAGTTCTACAAAATCCTTGAAGGACATCCCTGCATTACACCTCAAGTTTGGAAAGACTTTGTGGATTATGGACGTTCAGATGAATTTCAAATTATTAGGAAAGAACATCAGAATATACAAATGCATAACATTCTTCCTAATCGTACTCGGAGATCTTTAAATCCTGAAGTTAGATATAGAATGATATTATTAATTTGTCTTAATTTATAAATATTTTTATATTTATTTTCCTCAATTTAATTTCATGTCATTGTTAATAAATTTTTCATAATTTATGTAGGAAGCTGAATTGGGTAGACCTGTTACCCGAACTAAATTGTACATAGAAACAAAGACTTTCAAAACGAAGAATTCAAGACCGATGACTAAGCGAGGAGAAGAACAACTAAATAAGTTGGTTAGTAATTTCGGTTGATAAAAAGTCTTAATAATTTTTAATAATTAATATAATAATGAATGATATGTTTGTGTGCTTTATTATTTGTAGAGAGTTGTTCAAGAAAAAATATCCAGGGGTGAAATAATCGAAGAGCCTGGGAGAGATGCTTTATATCATGCATTCGGACGTGAGCATCCTGGTCGTGTTAGGGGAGGTAGTCAATATGATGGTTATATGGAGTATTTTAACATTCCAAAACAAAAGCCTCAGATGGTAAGTAAGGAGAAGTACACTAAAATTGAAGAAGAATTCAACTCATTTAAGGCCTCAGTGTTAAGTGAGATTGCCATTCTAAAAGAATATCAATCACAACACATGTCAGACATGGCATCATTCTACAACCAGGGCATTCCATATTGGCCAAGCATGCAACCATCCATGCTATGCATGCCACCATCCATGCCAGGCATGCCACAATCCATGCTAGGCATTCCACCATCCATGAAAGGTAGGCCACCATCCATACTAGGCATGCCACCCACGAAATCTCATTGCGCTCAAACTATATCCAGTATGGGATATATTCATCCTATTGGTTCTCACTATATGCTAGGAATGCATATGCAATCAAGTAGTGGTTCATTTCCTCCAATGCAATCTGCACATTCTTACCATCAATCAAACCACGATGAATGTTTTGGTGAGAATGTACATCCAATAGCTACCCCACATGTGAGTCCTCCTCTATTTGATGAATCATATGTGGTAAGATTTTAATTTCTGGTGTATATAATCTATTATTTTTAAATTCTTATTATATGGTTTATTTTTTATATATAACACTTAAATTGTTTACAGAATATGAAATGTTTGTTGAAATATCCTTCGTCAATGGACTTTGTTGCTATTGAAACGATACAACAATTGAGAGATGATCGGATGATTCATAATCAATATTTGCCTAATCATTGGCGAATAGTAATTGATCAATTATTGTTTCATGATTTTCCACTACCTGTGCCTTTTGATGCTACCACAATCCAAGAGGCGGTTGGACAGTATGTGGCTTGGCCGTCGATTCAAGTTATTCTAAATTTTGACATGGTACTATTTTTTAACTTAAAAGATAACACTTGTTTACTACTATTATTTTATTATATCTTATATTGTTACTAAAATACATATATAATACTTTTTTTAGTCTATTATTCAAGTATCTCGTGCGAAATCTATGTCTAGTGGCCAATCATCACGCACCAAGTCATTCAAGAAGAAGCCTTGGAAAAAGTATAGTTATGATTATGCTTTAAACTTCAGTAGAAATCTTGGCACTTTGATGACTATTGTTGGGAGGGTATCTAGCATAAATGATGGATGGACTGTGCCACTTCCTATAGAAATTTCTGGTGTAGACCCCAGCCAAACTTATATATCGATCAAGTGCATATTGCAACTATTTGAATATCAAATGATCAATTTAAGTATAATTCAAGTGTGAACAAGGTGAGTCCTCAATCTATTTATTTTTCTTTCATTTATGTAGAACATATATAATTATATTTGTATTATCTAATTATTTATATATATATATATATATATATATATATATATATATATATCTTTTATATAGGGCGTGCTATTATCAACTTCAACATAATCACTCATCACATTTAGCAATGTTCTATGATTCTTCATATGTCAATCAATATCAAGAGAAGGATGTTAACATCAGAGCTAAACAATTATGTGATAGGGCATTAACGCTTAACAGAAATCAAAAGTTCATAATCCCTTGGCCATTAAGGTTTGAACAAGGCCAAGATCATTGGATATTGGTAATCATTGATATGTTCAATAATCATGCTTGGTACTGTGACTCAACTTCCATAGAACTGAGTAAAGATACAAAAGCAGTTGTTGAAATGTAAAATTTATAGCTACATATTAGTTTCTTCTATTATTTTTTGTAATATTTAATAAAAACTAATCGATTTAAACCTTGATAGGGCATGGAAGTTGTGGAACAAGTTTAGGGGCATTGCCCTTAAAAAATATCATAAGCTTATATGGACAAAAGTTATGGTATGTACAAGCGAATATTAATAATTTTATTAATTTTACAATTGAATAATAAAGATATTCCAAAATGAAAAATCATGTACACTTGTTTTTTGTAGGTTCCATAACAACAATTAGCACTTTAATAATCATTTGTCTATAAATATGAAGGTATCTAGAATCTTTGCTCGTATTTTTAATGCTATAATGAGCTCTAAATATGAACTTAGGTGTAACTCCGATTTGTTTCTTTGTTTGTATGAGTTTTGGTGCCTATTAACGTGTTCCATACGTTTAAGGGCACCAAAACTCACACAAGTCAAGTAAGAAATCGGAGTTACACTTGATTTCATATTTAGAGCTCATTATAGCATTAAAAATACTAGCAGAGATTCCAAATAACTTCATATTTATAGACAAATGATTAATAAAGTGCTAATATGAGTTCGTCGAAGGGTTATATCACTCGGATGTCGCTGTGGTAATTTCTTTTTTATGGTAATATTTATAATGATTTACTTTCTCCATTCGTATGTCTATGAAGTTTAGACTATTTGTTTGATGGATGTTTACGTGCTCATGTATGTAGGGGAATGAATTGTTATATGGATCAACTATTTTTTGTTTAGTTTCCTTGTCATAATGCTGGTTATTCTAAGTCAACCAAGCTTGCTCGCACAATCCAATTACACTTTGATGACATTATTTTATTTGTAATTTAAGTTAACTATATGTATTGTATATACATTATTTATTTTTATAATAAATTTAATTATCAAGTAATTAATTATATTTAAATTTTTTAATTATTTGTATTATTATTTATATTTTAGTTTTTTTATGCTATATATATTGAATATTGAATACGAAAAAGGAGAATAAAAATAAAAAAATTCATAAAATGTACATGTAAAGTCAGTTCATCGAGTGAACCGACTTTACGTGTAAAATCGGTTCACGTGATGAACCGACTTTACATTTTAAGTCACTCAATTTAAAGTCGGTTCGTTAATGCCCATTTTGTAGCAGTGATTTTCAATCTCTTAGAAAAAAGAATTAATTTAATTAACCAAATTAGTTATCAACCCTACCCATAGGTGTTAATTGATTTGTTTAGTTAACAAAGAATATCTAACCACACCAAAGGTGATATTCATATAAAAAAGAGAGAATCAATAAATATCAATTTATATCTTTAATAACCTAAATAATATGAGCAAGCATAATTAACTTAGTTATTATATCCATAAATACTCCACTATTATAAATGATAAATTTTGCATCAATATTTATTGAATCCGTATAATTGATAGGTAGAACCGACATCGCCAATCCTGCCATTACTTTGGTTTTATATTTATAAAACTCTCACAAGTACACGAATCATTTCGTAGAAAATGATAAGTATACTCCTAATGTCGATCTAAGGAAGGAATATATGTGGTTTTTAATTTATTATTCAAACTTTTAAAAACGAAATTAAATCCTAAACATCCTGTCACGATATTTTGGGGTTTTGTGCTTTTAATCTAATAACATAAAAATAAACATAGATACGGATTCAATAAATATTGATGCAAATTTTATCATTTATAATAGTGGAGTATATATGGATATAATAACTAAGTTAATTATGTTTGCTCATATTATTTAGGTTATAAAACATATAAATTGATATTTATTGATTCTCTCTTTTTTATATGAATACCACTTTTGGTGGGGTTAGATATTCTTTGTTAACTAAACAAATCAATTAACACCTATGGGTGGGGTTGATAACTAATTTGGCTAATTAAATTAATTCCCTTTTTCTAAGAGATTAAAAATGAACCATTTAAATGCCACTTTTGGTGGGGTTAGAAAGTTTAAACTTTATTCAAGGTGTTCAAATTAAACATAAGAATTTAGTTATCCGAATACTAACTTTCAAGTTTTAAAACCACTACTGAAAACATGTTGTCAATACATTTTTAGATAATAATTCTTATAAAAAATTTTGAAATAGAGCTTCACTCTAACTATGCGATTAAAAATTACCAACAAATAAAAGAGTACTACTCTAAATCAGACCGGATAACTAAACCTTAAAATCTAATTTTTAGATTTAAGTTTGTAATGAAAAATAATATATTTCTCTCTAACATTCTTAATATAAAATCTTGAATAAAAACAAAATAAATTCATTTTAGAAATTTTTACCTATTTAATATTTCGCAAGCATAACAACGTTATTATTATATCATGTTTAAAAACAGCCAACAAAGTTAAATTTAATCACTGACAAATTAAATATAACATATAAGAATAAAACATAAAAAATAATTGTAAAGAAAATAAAATACTTACAGTACTTTGATGCTATTCCTGTTACTGGAAAACCTCCAAACGGAATTTATATTTCCATTTATTGAATAAAGAAGCTATTAAATTACAAAAACATAATTAGTTCTTCTAAAAAATAGAAGAACCCTAAAACTAAGAAAAACTAAAAACTAAGAAATGGAGAAAAAAGATGTTTTTGAGGTGTGGTTTGATGTGGAGATAATGAGGGTATTTATAGGTGAGGAGTGGAAGAAAAAGTGGGTGAAAAAATGATTAAAAATGGAGGAAACGCACAGTAGGTGATGATGACATCAACTGATGTCATGGTAGGTGTGGCACGGGGAGACGCACGTAGAATGGAGCAGAGGCGTGTGCAAACTGGACGTAGGCACGCACGGACTAGGCATTGATGGGTACAGATAGGCATGCGGCTTTGGCGTGGTTTGGGCGATGCATGCATTGCTGGGAAATTACGTGCATGTTTTCACCATTTTACCCTTTTGATCCATTTTATCCAATTTTTCCATCTTTGTTGACTTTTCCTCCTTTATTTTATGAATATATTTGTGATGTATTACCTCCAGTATTTTTCTTTGAGTCTTTAAGTTACTTTTTTAAGTGAAAATACCTGAAAAATAATAAAAATACCCGTGATTCTGAAAAGACAAAAATATATAAAAATATGATAAAATCATATAAATATATATTATTTTAATCAATTATAGTGCATAAAATCATGGTAATTTTAGTGCTTTTTGAGCACTCATCAGCCACCTAGGATCGACCTTATACTTGATGGTGTGTTAAATGAGCTCGGCTCGATCATGTAGACCTCGTCTAACATAAAGCTCGGTGTGATCATGTAGGCTCGAGTCGATCTCCAGGTCGGTCCATATGTTTAAACATTTAGTCCCCCTACTCTTTCAACTCCATCTCTTGAGCAGAAGTGGAAGAGTAATTCTCTGGTAGTGTATATGAACCATTTAGCATGATCTCTTGAGTAAAGGTGGAAGAGTAATTCTCGAATAGTGAATATGGACCATTCATCTCTCCTAATAAATGCATGTCAGTTGATTTGAGAGAAAAATTAGTGCCTCTATATAAAAAGGTGCTAGGGACAGGACTTATCATCATTTTCTGCACAACAAACAAATAGTGAAGAAAAATGCTATGTCACGTCAGCTCGGGTTATCAAAGGTTTTTTAGTTCGATGGTAAAAATTCAACTTGGACCATAGTCTTGTTTTTTTAGGTTTCTAGAGCACAAACCTCAAGAGTCTAACGCTTTTATACTTGCTTTTTAGGTCAGTTTTTAAAGAATCACTTCCTTTTATTTTCAAACTCAATCCTAGGTAACTTCTCCTCCTTGTTCCTTACCCATTGTTTTTATATTTTGTGTTTTTTACAGATCATGCATAGAAAAGAGACCTCAGCCTCAAGCTCTGGCTCCTAAGAGAGTCCCTAATATTCCAATGCTAGTAATGATTCAGGGTCTTCTAGGTATGGCTCTTCTAGCGAGATGATTCAGTTAATGCCTTCACCCTCTACCTCAACCACTCTTCCTTAGACCTCTCCAACAATTAAGTTGAGCATGCCCCAAACTAAAAAGATGAGAGAGAGGTCTAGGGAACCAACAGGTCACACTAGAGGTTGGTCAACTGTTATTAAGAATAGTGGGCTAGTGCCTGAGGATGTAGAAAGGTTAGGGAAAACCTACAACATCCCTTCATCGGTTTAGATAAAGATTCCTCTAGAGGGAGCCAGTGATAGTGACCAGCCTCCATCTAGGTGTACTATCTTTCACGAGAAGGCATTGTGAGTGGGGATGGGGTTCCCCCTATACCCTCTCATAAGGAGATTTTTAGTTATGACTCAGCTCGCACCAAGTAGTTGATGCCTAATGGATGGAAGTATCTACTCTACCTGACATTGATATGCTAAGATCACAGAATGGATTTAGAGATGCCCAGGTTTAACGAGGCATACGTCCTTAAATAAACCCTATAAATCCGAGGATGGTATATATGTCTATGAAGCTGGGTGAGAGTATGAATGTGTCTCTCACCGAGAATGAGAAAAATTGGAAAGAATATTTTTCTATTTCTCAAGCCAGTGGGAGTTTACCACTTTGGACACCAGATTAATGAGGAGTATGTGGAATGACACTAAGGTCGTGATAAGGAATATGGGTTCCTTTATCACGACCTTAAGTCTTGATGCAAAGCAACGGTTGGTTGATATCCAAAACTATCTTCTTGAGAAAACCCCTTGAAGGCACATATAAAACACCTTGCATTTTTTCGAGTGCGAGTTGATGAGGCATGGTGCAGTCAAGCACCCCCTTAAGATCATTCGAAAACCCCAAGCTCTGCCTAGACGTCTGATGAGTGCTTAAAAAGCACTAAAATTACCATGATTTAATGTACTTTAATTAATTAAATATATTTATATTTGTATGATTTTATCATATTTTTATATAAATTTATCTTTTCAAAATCACGAGTATTTTTTTATTGTTTTTCAAGTATTTTAGTTCAAAAATAACTTGAAGACTCGAAGAAAAAAATTCTAGAGGCAATACATTACAAATATATTGAGAAAATAAATGAGGAAAAGTCAAAAGGATGGAAAAATTGGTCAAAATGTCAAAAAGGCTAAATTACGAGTGCAGCCACGCCGAGAAACACGCCCAGTCCCATGCGCATAGCCGCCTAACATGCCTATTTCCACGTGCGCACTAGTCCTTCCACGTCGAATCCCACGCACCAATGTACTCCCCACCCAGTCCTGCACATACCAACCGCCCAACTACCACTCCAACAATCCATCTGCGAGATTTTCGCGCCCCATACACACGCCCACCTATCCAAACGTGTCCAAATACAAATTTTGAAATATTCCCCCCCCCCCCTTTTGGCCTTTTTCTCATCCATAAAAGGACCCTTTTTCCTCATTCTAAACACACAATTTTCTAAGCTCTTTCTCACTCTAACTTTCTCACTCTAAAAAGTTTTCTTTTTTTAGTTTTTATTTTTAAAGTTCTTCTCTTTTTGAGAAGAACTAGTTATGTTTTTATAAATTTTTAGTTTTTGATTCAATAAGCAGATATGCAAATCCGTTTGGAGGTTTTCCAGTAATAGAATTAACATCAAACTATTGTAAAGATTCTTTTAAGGTATTATTTTAATAGATTCTTTACGATTATCATTTTAATTTTATTCTTATATGTTATATTTAATTTATCTGTGATTAAATTTAACATGGTTGACTATTTATAAATATGATATAATGAAACTCTATTTCAAAAGTTTTTTTTATAAGAACTATTATTCGAAAATATATTGACGACATATTTTCAGTAATGGTTTTAAAACTTGAAAATTAGTACTTGGATAGTTAAATTCTTAGGTTTAATTTGGACACCTTGAATAAAGTCTAATTATTTGACTCCGCCTAAAGCTATGATTAGATGGTTTGCTATTTTCTTAGAAATAAAGCTAAAATTTAATATTTAATTAATAGACTCTACCTAATGATATTAGTTAGTTAATATTAAACAAAATAATTTGGTCCCACCTAAGGACACTTTCGTAGCAAAAAGAGAAAATCAACAAATATTGATTTATATATTTAATAACCTAAATAATATGAGCAAGTATAATTAACTTAATTATTATATCATTAAATATTTCACTGTTATGAATGATAAAATTTGCATTATTGTTTATTGAATCTATATCCATGTTTATATTTATTTTATGTTATTAGATTAGGAAACAAATAAATCAAAATATCATGACATGATGTTTAGGATTTAATTTTGTTTTTAAGATTTTGAATAATAAATTAAAAACCACATAAATTCCTTCCTTAGATCGACCTTGGGAATATACTTATCATTTTCTATAAATTAATTCGTGCACTTGCGAGAGTTTTACAAATAATAAAACCATAAAAGGGTAATTTTTACAATATTGGTATTTGCAATGCCGAACTTGCGATTTCATTATCATCCATCAACGTCGAACCCACCCCACGGGCTTTGGGGGTTGGTTTGATATGGTTACTGATGATGGTGAAATAGGCCTGGGCTCTCTTTGCTTTTTTTTATTTGACACGTCATGATTGTAATAACCTTGCCACTTATTTTTGTTTCGTAGATCTCATGGAGCCTACTATTGCCCAACTTTTGTCTCGTATGTAAAGTAAGATGGCTTCTATAGGGGTGAATTTCGAGAAGGGTGTACCTCATGTTTTTGGAGGAGACTCATCTAAGGGTAAGAAGAGAAGAAAATCCTCTAGATGGGAAGGTCAACATGCGTCCTTAATAAAGAAGAAGAATTCATCAATGGAGGAGCCCACATTCAGCCCAAAGTCGCTAAACGTCTACGTGTCCCAAGCCTTGCTGCAAGAGGAACTTGGAACTCTACCTCCCTACCCGGGCTCTAAAGAGCTTAGAGACTCATCCCGAGATGAATGGAAGAGAAAGGCAGTTCTGAACGATGTCACGACCGATGTACCAACTAGACTGTTATCAAAGCCAGCTCTTTACTGAATCACTTGAGAAGTAGCTCGAGGCTCTCTATAAGGATGCAAAATCTGACGAGGTCACCCGTCTCCAATTGTATCAAGTATTCTATCTTACACCTTACGTATAATTACAATAATAATTTTAACAAGCTTTAGCTCGTGAAATATTTGTTTGACCACGTACTTTTCTTTTGTTTTAGTCGATGTTGCTTTATGATTTCAATAGGACTCGCGGTGTGGGGTGTTTGAAAAATGAGCTAAAAGAAGATAAAAATGCTCATACATCAAATTGATCTCGGTATTTCATGCTATTGGCAAGAGAAAATAAATGGGAGAGGAAGCTATCAATAAGAAGGAAAAACTAAAAAGGGCCACCACTGAGCTAAATGCCTATGCTAAGAGTATTATTGAGCTCAATATGGCTAGAAGATGAGTTGAAGAAGAGACCAAGGAAGAGCACAAGAAAGCCGAGGCTGCTAGTAAAGAAGCTCATAAGGCAAAGGCCAAGGTAGACATCCTTGTCAAATAGTTTGATTTGAGCCTAAAAAATGGGTACGAGTTGGCCATAGAGTCTTTCAAGACGGAGGCCAAGAAAAAGGACCTAGGTGAGTATTAATACTATATTTTGAATTTATCGATCACTCCACTATGCATGAGCACTCCTTCCAAAGAAGGGGGAGAATAGGAGGAATCTGGCTCAAATAGGGGTGAGGATGAGCCCAAGGCAATAGATGTAGGCGTAAAGGGTGAGGATTAATAATTGTTAAGAGCTGGTCTTTTTGTGTTTTCGAGCTCGATGCCACATCTATTTGTGTGAATGTGAGCTCATACTTTTGTAAATCACATTTGTGGAATAAAACCAATTTTGTTCATTAAAGAAAAGTTATTGTGTATGAATTGTTATTTATTTATAATATTGACCTACCCACTTTTTATGGGAATATATGTCTTTTACCTTTTTTCTCAATATTGTTTCCTATAAAAAAGGATCAAGGGAATTTTTTGATTCATGCTTTAGTTCTTCCATCTTTTGTGGTCAAACTTCATGGATTCTAATCGATCAAATAGATGTTCAATTTGAGCTTTGAGAGTGGAAAATGGAAGGCTTAAAAGCGAGGTTAATGTGTTAAAAATGGAGGTGTTAAAACTCAAGGCTAAGGTAAATCTCTTTAAAGAGAGCAAGGGTGAGCTCACTCCTTTCAAAGATCAGTTATGCCAAACTCAATCTCAAGAAAAAAAACTTGGCTAAAATGGCCAATCTCATAGATAAGAAGTCCTATTAGGTGAGCTTTTATATGAAGTGATCTAAGAGGGTGATCCTTAAGGTGATGTAGGTTATTGAAGATTTGGAGCGAGTAGTTCTCATGTTGAGGTCAACTCATCCCAACATGGTAACCCACGCATAAAAGGAAATTATCGAGATGTAGGACAAGCTTTTTCCTTTAGTAGAAGAGACCAATGACCTAGGCACTAGCCGTGTGACAAAGCATTTGAAGAATTCTTGACCCTTGGTGGGATCGAGTTTTATGTAAATAAGTTTATCATAAATTTGTAATTTCAAAAAATGAAAATATGCTTGGGGGCATGTATTCGCAATGCTCGAGTGTTATGTATTTTATTATTGTTTATTTTATTAAGGCATAAGACTTACTTATAATCATTGAGCTTGGTTCTTGATCTGGGTGCTCATCTTTCCCTTTAATGCCAATGTTTACCCAGTTCCTGACCAAGGTAGACAACTCGTGAGTTTTATATGTTAGGGCATTCTACTTGGTTCCTAACCGAAGGGATCAACCCATGAAGTAGAGATGGAGCTTTAACTGGTTTCTGAACGAGGCACATATTTCTCCCTTTAATGTCAAGGTGTAGACCTGGTTCCTAACCAAGGTGAACAACTTATGAATTGCATGTGTCAGGGTGTTCTACCTTGTTCTTGACCAAGGTGATCAGCCCATGACATAGAGATGGAACTTTACTTAGGTCCTGATCGAGGCACTCATAACTATCTTTAATGTCAGAATGTTGACCCGATTCTTGACCGAGGTGGACAATTCGTGAATTTCATGTGTTAAGGCATTCTACCTAGTTCTTAACCAAGATGATCTACCCATGACATAGAGAGGGAACTTTAACTAGTTCCTAAACGAGGCACTCATCTCTATCTTTAATGCTAGAATGTCGACCCGGTTCCTGACTGAGGTGAACAACTAGTGACTTGCATATGTTAGAGCACTCTACCTGGTTCTTAACCAAGATGAACAACCCGTTACATATAGATGGTGAGGACCTTAAAAAAACCGTTTGTATGGAGGTGTAATTCCATTAACATGATTGTACTAGTATTACATGAAAATGGAAAATTATTATTCATTAAAAGTGATACTTCTTCAAGTGTCTGGAATTCCAACTTGTGCCCTTCTCAATTCCTTCAATGCTTTTTAATAGATAAGCCTTTCCTGGCATTGTTTCAATTATTTGATAAGGTCCTTCCCAATTAGTGCCTATTTTAACAACCATCCAAACTTTCTTGTTATTGAAAACCCTTCTAAGGACCCAATCCCCATGGAAAATGTTTTGAAATGCACAGTCATGTTGTATTAATCTGATATTCTCATCTTTTATCCTTCTTAGATCTTCATTCCTTTTCTCCTCTACGAGGGTAAGTTCAATTTCTCTACTTACCTTATTTTTTTTCTTTTGTTAAAATCAACCTGGTAGTGGGTATTATGACCTCAGTTGGTATCACAACTTCCATTCCGTAGATCAGGGAAAAATGGGTCTCGTTAGTGCTTCCCAGAGGGGTAGTCCTGACAACCCATAACGTTCTAGGCATCTCTTCTACCCATCCCACATTCATATTTTCTAGCCTTTTCTTTAATAGGCTGATGATTAGTTTGTTAGAAGATTCTACCTGACCATTGGCTTGAGGATAATATGGCGTGGAGTGTCACATTTTATTTTTGTACTTGATGGTGAATTCTTTTATACTTCGTCCTGTGAATTGTCTCCCATTACCCATTACGAGCTTTCTGGGTAGGTTGAAATGGAAAATTATGGACTTCCATATAAACCAAATCACCTCTTCCTTCCATATTATACCCAAAGGTTTTGCTTCGATCCATTTTGAGAAGTAATTAGTAGCCACATGTAGAAAATTCTTTTGACCTTTTCCTATACGTAAGGGTCCTACTATATCAAGACCCTATTGGGGAAGTGTGTGATAAAGGGGCAAACCTTTGGCATTTATTTCATTTTTGGGTATATTTTGTGCAATCTGCCAGCATAGTGGACCAATAATAGCCTTGTCTCATAATCCATTGTGATAACCTCCTCCCTTCTCAATGTGAACTACAGTCTCCCTACTTCTATCATGTATTGTTCTGTCTTGGTGATGAGTGCTCAAAAAGCAATAAAATTACCATGATTTTATGCACATTAATTGATTAAAAATATATATATTTATATGATTTTATCATATATTTATATAAATCTGTCTTTTCGGAATCACGGGTATTTTTATTATTTTTTAGGTATTTTCGCTTAAAAATGTAACTTAAAGACTCAAAGAGAAATACTGGAGGCAATACATCACAAATATATTCATAAATTAAATGAGGAAAAGTCAAAAAAGATGGAAAAATTGGATAAAATGGTTCAAAAAGAAGGAAATTACGCACGCAGCTGCCCAGCCGCGTTGGCCAACTCGCACAACACGCCTAGCCGCACCCAGCAACGCGCCATCACAACACTCAGTTCATACACGCCTGCTCTCCATTCCGTGCATGCCCGCACCCAATCCGCGCACGCCTATGCCCATCTACGCGCGCCGTTGCACCCATCTGCCCCATACGCATGTGCCAACTTGCCCCACATCACCATGATGTCAGCAGTATGATGACATCATTCACTACTCCGCGTTTTCTCCATTTTTAATCATTTTTTCACCCACGTTTCCTTCCTCTCCTCACCTATAAATACTCTCTCTTCACTTCAAATCACACCTAAAAACACATCTTCTCTTCTCTTTCTTTCTCTCCATTTCTTAGTTTTTAGTTAGTTTTTCTTAGTTTTAGAGCTCTTCTCTTTTTGAGAAGAACTAATTATATTTTTATAATTTATTTGCTTTTTGATTCAATAAATGGAAGTGTGAATTCCGTTTAGAGGTTTTCCAGTAATAGGGATAACATCAAAGTACTGTAAGGATTTTATTTTCTTTACAGTTATGTTTTATGTTTTATTCTTACATGTTATATTTAATTTATCTGTGATTAAATTTAACTTTGCTGGCTATTTGTAAACATTATATAATAATAACGTTGTTATGCTTGCGAAATATTAAATAGGTAAAAATCTCTAAAATGAATTGATTTTATTTTTATTCAATATTTTATATTAAGAATGTTAGAGAGAAATATATTATTTTCCGTTACAAACTTAAATCTGAAAGTTATATTTTAAGGTTTAGTTATCTGGTTTGATTTAGAGTAGTGCTCTTTTATTTTTTGGTACAATCGTCCGGTAGTTAGAGTGAAGCTCTATTTCAAAAGTTTTTATAAGAATTATTATCTAAAAATGTATTAACAACATGTTTTCAGTAGTAGTTTTAAAACTTGAAAGTTAGTACTCGGATAACTAAATTCTTAGGTTTAATTTGAACACCTTGAATAAAGTTTAAACTGTCTAACCCCACCAAATGTGGTATTTAAATGGTTCATTTTCAATCTCTTAGAAAAAATGAATTAATTTAATTAACCAAATTAGTTATTAACCCCACTCATAGGTGTTAATTGATTTGTTTAGTTAACAAAGAATATCTAATCCCACCAAAGGTGTTATTCATATAAAAAAAGAGAGAATCAATAAATATCAATATATATCTTTAATAACCTAAATAATATGAGCAAGCATAATTAACTTAGTTATTATATCCATAAATACTCCACTATTATAAAAGATAAAATTTTCACAAATGTTTATTGAATCTATATCTATGTTTATTTTTATGTTATTAGATTAAAAACACAAAATCCCAAAATATAGTGACAGGATATTTAGGATTTAATTTTGTTTTTAAAGGTTTGAATAATAAATTAAAAACCACATATATTCCTTCCTTAGATCGACCTTGGGAGTATACTTATCATTTTCTATGAAATGATTCATGCACTTGTGAGAGTTTTTTAAATATAAAATCAAAGTATCGGTAAGATCGGTGATGTCGGTTTTGCCCATCACTTGGCTCTTATTTCTTTTGCAGACTTGCTATCTCCTAGTAGCTCCCCCTTTCTAAGTTATGGATTAGGATGAACTATGGGATAGTGAGAGCATCCATACATCTGACCCCTCATTTGACCTCCTCTAACGATGCCTTTGATAGGATTGTTACCGTCACCTCTCAATTATGCTTAGTCTCAAGTACCGATGCCAAAGTTGCTAAAGCATCGGTGTGACCATTTTTGTTTTGAGCTATTTGTTTGATCTGGAAGTTAGAGAATTTGGAGCCTTTTTCTTTAATCTCTCCAAGTACCTCTTCATCTTTCCATCTCTAGCGTCAAATATGCCAAAAACCTAGTTGACCACTAGCCTGGAATCGCTATGTAGGGTGACCTCATCTACTCCCAGTTTCTTTGCAATCATAGCCCCAAATATAGCTGCCTTATATTCTACAACATTATTAGTTGCTTGAAAATAAAGTATTACTACGTACTTAAAACAGTTGTTGGTGTAGTCAACTATGACTACCCCTAGTCCTGCACCATTGAAGTTGTGTGATCCATCAACAAACACCGGCAAAATTAGGGTATCTTTTTGATCCACCTCACACACTTTCTTTTGCTCCTCATTGATAAATTCTGGCCTCGCATTGAACTCGGCCACTACTTGCCCTTTGATGGCTATTCTAGCCATGTATTTAATATCGTATTCTCCCAACTCTATGGCATTCTACACTAGCCTTCCTACTATATCTGGCCCCATTAGGATACTTTTAAGTGAGTGAGAAGTGAGCATTACAATCATGTGTGATCCAAAGTAATGCCTAAGCTTTCACACACTAACTTTAAGAATGAATTCTAATTTGTCAATTGTTGGATACCTACTTTGGGCATCTTTCAAAACATGACTGACATAGTAGACAAGTTACTAAATCTTAGTCTTTCAGCCAAGAGTATGACACTATATATATGGGAGGCTACAACCAAATATAAGTACATAACCTCGTCTAAGTGAGGGCTAGCTAAGACAGGGGGTTTCTCAAATACTTCTTGATTTCTTCAAAGGCTCTATTGTAGCTCTCATCTCAAAAGACTGATGTTCCCTTTCTTAGAATTTTGAATAAGGGAATACATTTATCAATGCACTTAGATATGAACCTGTTCAATGCTACTATCTTTCCATATAGCTGCTAGATTTCCTTAAGGTTGGAAGGTGGCTTTATATTGACGAGGACCTGTATTTTATCTAGGTTGGCCTCAATCCCTCGGGCGGACACGAGGTACCTTAGGAATGTTTTCACCATAAACCAAATACACACTTCTTTAGGTTGAGCCTCATGTCATATCTTCATATTATTGAGAATATCTCCTCTAGGTCTTTGATATGGTTCAAAGGTATAACTGATTTCACCACCATATCATCTACATATGCCTCTATATTCCTTCCGAGTTACTTCTCAAATATCTTGTTAAATAGCTATTGATATGTGGCATCTACATTTTTTAATCCAAATGGTATCCTCTTATAACAAATTTTCCCTTTTCTGTGATGAAAAACGTTTTCTCCACATCTTAGGGGTGCATTCTAATCTGGTGGTACCCAGAGTATGCATTCAGAAAACTCATTAGCCCAAATCTGATAGAGGCATCTACTAGTTGCTCAATAATTGGGAAGGGGAAGAAATCCTTGAGACATACCTCATTTAAATCTGTGAAGGTCACACATATGCAAGATGACCCATATGATTTATTGACCAGGACCACATTTGATAGCCATGAAAGGTAGTTGACTTCTCTTATGACCCCAACTTCCTTAAAAGTAACTGGATGGTGCTTGATTATCTCATTCTTTTCTCTTGGGAATTTTCTTTTTCGTTGTTGAATGGATCTAGCCTTTTGATTGACATATAATCGGTGCATCATGACTTCCAGATAAATCCCGAGCATATCATTTGGGATTTATGCAAAGACATCTATGTTAGATTTGAGGAACTGTGAGAGCTATTCTTCCAACACCATCGTTAAGTCCCCCCCCCCCCCCAATTTTAAGGGGTATTTCTCACCTTTAACTTCCACTGAGATGTCTATTACACTATTTAGGTTAACTAACCTCATCAAGCCTTTGCTTTTTGGTCTCTTTTGAGGGAAACCTCTCGATATTTTTACTTAGCTGAAATTTCTTTCATAGTAGCATTATAGCAACTTCTAGCCTTCTCCTAGTCTCCATTGATCTTCTCTGGGCACTTGTCATTGGGAAATTTGATCACCTGATGGATGATGTATGGAACTGCCCTTATTTTATGTATCCAAGGCCTTCCCAAGACAACGTTGTAATGAGCTAAGGCATCGATGATTATAAAATTGGTCATTATTATCACTTCTTTCGCCATAACAAGTAGCACTATTGTTCCTTTCACGTAGGTGGTGTTGCTGTTGAATCCCACGAAAGGGATCTCTATCTTGACAATGCTAGGGTCCATTACTCATAGAGCACAAACGATGGTCAAAAAAAGGAGATCAACCGAACTCCTTGTATCGATCATTATTCTACAAACATCATAAGATCCAATCCTCAAAGTGATCACTAAGTGGTCCTCATGATAGGTTGAGGCCTCATCCTTTTAACTAAAAATAATTTCTATAGTAGGCCTTATTTTTTCTAAGGCGTACACTTGGGAAACATTGTGTAATTCTCTAGTAAACCTTTTGCACGAGTTATTTGAGACTCTATTGATCCCATGCCCTCCATGTATAGTGTGTATAGTCCTAATATTGGTCTCCTTGTAGAGCTCTCTCCTACTGTTTGACGGGTTCATTGCTTTTGGCATCTCTCACTTGTTTTATTGATTTCTTTGATCTCCACTTCCCCTTGCTAACAATTCTTCCATCTCCTTTTTCAAGTGTTAGCAATCCTTCGTTTCCTGGCCCACATCCTTATGGAAGGATCATTATTTGGATGTGTCCTTAAGTGGGTATTTCATCTTTGATGACCACTTGACATTGGGTTCTTCCTTCATTCTTAGTACAACCTGGGCCAAGTTTACTCTCAAAGAGGGCCCTTTAAAAGGAAAGAGTAACATCGCCCAGGGTCCTCTACTTCTTGACCATGGTGCAGGTCCTCTGTTATCTAGTGCAAATCCATTATTTTTGTTGTTTTGATGTGCCTTTTCTGAGCTCATCTTTCTCTTCTCCTTATCCATCTTCCCCTCGTGGTTAGCATGCTGACTTTTTACCTACCTAAGTTCTCTCTCCAAATTGAAAAACTTCCTTGCCTTGCCATAAGCTGAGTACAAGGCATAGTCTTGGTTAATTCCACAAACAGATAAGAATTCTTCAAGAGACATCGTCTAAAAGCCTCTATGGCAATAGAGCTAAGACAATCAGAGATTTCCAATTTATCCTCGCTGAATTGTTTCATGTATTCCTTAGTGGATTCTCTTCCTTCCTAAATAATGGAGAAAATATGGTGTGATTCTTTTCTCAAAGGCTTGGTGCATGCATAGTTTGTGATGAATAGCTTGGCAAACTAAGGAAAGGAGATTATGGATCGAATTTCCAAGTTGTTGAACCATTTCTGAGCACCTTCACAGAGGGTGGCCGCAAACAGTTTGCACATTATAGAATCTTTCTTTCCTTGGGTTAGGCTCATATGAGCCATGGATACTTTGAAGTGTTGCACGTGTGTTACTGGGTATTTTGACACAAAATAGTCAAGGCATTTAGAAGAGTTAAACTTGACTCGCAACTCCTCATTCTCTATCTAGTCGGAAAAAGGGAGAAATGCACAATTTTTCACAATCTTTGTCCACATTATAAGGAATTTTACCCTTTTCATGTTTCTCATTTGCTACCTTTAAAGCTTGGCTTGCCTCTTGTTAGCCTCCTCCAGTGCTTTAAATTATGCCTCTTAACTTTTCCTATCCTGAATCCATTGTTCATCACTAGGTCTCACCGAGCTATAATGGGGTTTCCTTTTATCTTCTTACTCTATCTGGTGTGGTTTGGGCTGAGCTTGACCTACTATGTTTCTTCTAGCTAGGTCAGATGCTCGATCATCCACAGTCCTTCCCTCTAACTAAGACCATAGTGTCATATTCTCTCTTCTAACTTTCTTGACCTCCTTTCTTAACTCTAGAAGTTGATGAGCCATCTCCTTGAGGACTGGTGAGGCATCTCTTTGAGTCACCCTAGTTTCATTGTTAGCCAACTTTGAACGCCTTCTAGCGTGAGTCCCTACCATGTTTTATACGTGATAGATGTTTGAGAGTGGGTTGTAGTTCTTGAACATAAAATGTCAAATTTTTCAAGCTTTTCTCAATGCTCAGAGTCAATCCTAAAGAATATAGGGTAAGAAACTTAAGCTTGACCTTAGAATCTGAGCCCCACGGTGGGTGCCAAAATGTTTGGGATTAATCTAATGAGTAGAGAGAATTTTGAGATAAGTCAAGATAATTGGCTAAATGTATGGATTTCATAAAAGGTCCATCTATTTATACGACATTACATATACAAGTGTCGATCATAGAATATATACACATATGTGTGTGTTAGTGAGAGATACAATTGGAATTAGTACAACATTTATGAATTAAGGTCGATCTTGGCTCAAGTTAGTGGTCGATCTTACATAGGATATTAACTCCTAGGATCAACCATTATACTTAATGGTGTGCTAAATGAGCTCGGATCTATCATGTAGACCTCGTTTGACATAAAGCTCAATGTGATCAGGTAGGCTCGAGCCAAGGTAGGTCCATATGTTCAAACATCTAGTCCCCATACTCTTTCATTTCGACCTCTTGAGTAGAAGTGGAAGAGTAATTCTTAGGCAGTGCATATGAATCGTTCAACTCAATCTCTTGAGTATAAGTGGAAGAGTAATTCTCAGGTAGTAAATATGAACCATTCATCTCTCTAATAAACGCATGTAAGTTTATTGGAGAAAGAAAATGGGTGACTCTATATAAAAAGGTGCTACAACCTGGACTTATCATCATTTCCTACACAACAAATAAATAGTGAAGAAAAAACGCTTTGTCACATTAGCTCAAGTTATCAAAGGTTTTTTAGTTCGATGGTAAGAATTCAACTCGGACCATAGTTTTGTTTGTTCAGTTTTTAGAGCGCAAATCTCAAGAGTCTAACGCTTTTATACTTGCTTTTCAGGTCAGTTTTTAAAGAATCACTTCCTTTTATTTTCAAATTTAATCCTAGGTAACTTCTTCTCCTTGTTCCTTACCCATTGTTTTTATATTTGGTGTTTTTTATAGATCATACGTAGAAAAGAAACCTTAGCCTCAGGTTCTGACTCTTAGGAAAGTCCTCAATATTCCAGTGTTAGTGATGATTAAGGGTTTTCTAGGTCGGGCTCTTCTAATGAGACAAGTTAGTCAACACCTCCACCCTCTACCTTAACCACTCTTTCTCAGGTTGCTCCAACGATTAAGTTAAAGATGCCCCAAACTCAAATATTTGTGTCCTAGAAGTAGAGGAAAATGATGAGAAATAAGGGGTCTAGGGAATCAACAGGTCGTACTAGAGGTTGGTCAACTATTGTTAAGACTAGTGAGCTAGTGCCCAAGGATGCAAAAAGGTTAAGGAAAACCTACAACATCTCATCCTCAATTCAGATAATGATTCCTCTAGATGGAGTCATTGATAGTGACCAACCTTCATCTGGGTTGACCATCTTTCATGAGAAGGCGTTGTGGTTGGGGTAAGGTTCTCCCTATACCCTCTCATAATAAGGTTTTTAGTTAGGACTTAGCTCGCGCCAAGATAGTTGATGCCTAATGAGTGGATGTATCTACTCTACCTTACATTAATATGCTAAGAACTCGGGGTGGATTTAGAGATGCTTGAGTTTAACGAGGCATAAGTCCTTAAACAGAACCCTACAAATCTAAGGAAGGTATATGAAAAATTGGAAATAATATTTTTTCTATGTCTGAAGTCGGTGGGAGTCTACCACTTCGAACACTAGATTAATAAGGAGTATTTGGAATGACACTAAGGTTGTGAAAAGGAATATGGGTTCCTTAATCATGACCTTGAATCTTGATACGAAACAATGGTTGGCTGATATCCAAAACTATCTTCCTGAGAAAACCCCTTGGAGGCATATATTAAACACTTTGCATTTTGTCATGTGTGTGTTGATGAGGAATGGTGCAGTCGAGCCCCCCCTTAGGATCATTCAAAAACCTTGAGCTCCTCCTAGATGCCAAACCCCTCCCACGGACTTTGGGGGTTAGTTCGAATTGGTTACTAATGATGGTGAACTAGGCCTAGGCTCTCTCCGATGTTTTTTTATTTGGCATGTCATGATTAAAATGACCTTGCCACTTGTTTTGTTTCGTAGATCTCATTGAGCCTACTGCTCCCCAACTTTTGTTTCGTCTACAAAGTAAGATGGCTTCTACTGGGGAGAGTTCCAAGAAGGGTGTACCTCATATTTCTAGAGGGTGCTCGTCTAAGGGAGAAGAGGAGCAAATCCTCTAGATAGGAAGGTTGCCATGCGTCCCTAAAAAGGAAGAAGAATGTATCCATGGAGAAGCCCACACTCAACCTAGAGTCGTTGAACGTCTGTGTGCCCCGAGCCTCGCTACAAGAGGAACTTGGAACTCCACCTCCCTACTCGAGCTCTAAAGAGCTTGGAGACTTGACCCGGGATGAAATGAAGGAAAATGCAATTATAAACGATCTCACGAACGATGTAGCAGCTCGACCGTTATCTAAGCTAACTTCCTACTGAATCACTCAAGAAGCAGCTCAGGGCACTCTATAAGGATGCAGACTTAAACGCCCTTCACCAACTATATCAAGTATGTTATCTCACACCCTGCATATATTTACGATAACAATTTTGACAAGTTTTAGCTCGTAATAGATGTATCTTGATCTATCGACCTTGTTGATCCTGAATTTATCACAATTTTTCTAGTTTTGCTCCATTTAAAATATTTTCATTTACATTGCCATTTGTAATATGAGATGGGTCTTTTAAATAATATTCATCTAAAAACAAGATACATAATTAGTTCAAAGTGGTCAAATAATACTATTTTTTACAGAGTTATCACTTATCCAAACCAAGTGCACTTAGCTACGAAATTATGGAGAAATGATAGCCTATATCTCTTTACAAATCAATTGGTAATTAAAAGAACAACCTAAGGACTTGAACCTTGTCGTGAGCACATGTTTTAACTATCTAACAATCTTGGCTTTCTGATATTTGTTACAAAGTCTACTTATTTGCTGACATGGTGCCAACCTACATTGGCATTCGCCAAACTCTATTGATTATTAGGATGCTAACATAACATATGACTACTATCATAACCTTCACCGAGCATTGTTAATCTATTCGGTCCTAACCCATCTATTGAACATGTCACTATGATTTAATATCACTTGAAGGATTGATGTACTTCCCAAATCAACCATCATTTATCCTCTCTAACTCTCCAAGCTAATTAGACTTAATTAATGAGTTTTGAAAAAACGATTATTCATTTTTTTTTAAAAGATAATGATATTATTATAATAAAATATATGAAATATTTATTTTATTGTGAATATTAATTATACTTTATATCACTAATATTAAATAAAGTTATTATTAATGATATATTTTTATGATAATATTACTACCTCAAAATAAAAGATTAAATTGTAAGAAAATATATAAATGATCAAAAGCGAGAAAATTAAAAATTAAATGGATAAAATTATAAGAAAAAACAACAAAGACGTATATATATATTAATTGTCTTTTTCCTAGATAGATATTTTTGTAGGTTTTTTCTTTAATTGATTTAAAGATATTTTTGTAGTTAATCCTTATCTAATACTACATATTGATGTTTAAAAATCTCGAAAATGTCGGCTTTTCATCCTTTGATTGAACATTCAGGTTGGAGCGGTGGTGAAAAAACTTGCTCTTTATTAGCTGAAATATAAAAGAAGCGAACCTACTCCATTTAAAACGACAAAATCTCTTTGTATTGAAATTTCACCATGCTCCTTGAAATTTAACAAAAATCGGAAAACATCAAATCGGACAACAATTTGGGGTTTTCGTAATTGTATCGATCCCTGAACATCACGGCCAGGTATTTTCAAATTAGGGTTTGATTTTATTTTTCGTTTCTATTTTTTGCGATTTCACTCAATTCTTAGGAAAAAAAAAAAAGGTTTACGTAATTTTAACGAAAATATATTTTAACCAATTTCGTTATTTTTATAAATTGTAGTCATATAAGTAATAGATTTATACAGTTTCACTTTCTGAATAAAAATTGGTAGTATAAATTTATTATTTTTATAAAATAAATTTTTTTAATTTTTTAAAGATAATAGATTTATGTTATATTAATACGAATTTAAAATATATTTTTATTAAATGTAAAGATTCTGCCACCCATCGTCCCAATTATTATGTTCTCTCTCGTTAAAATTTTCTGTCTAAAATTGAACTATTTCATGAATTCCACAGTAGAAAAAAACATGGCTGACGGGTTATGGAATCTTCAGCAGCAGAATATGTTACCCACGGCGGGAATGCTTAAACGTCCCCGCAACGACTATGGTATGTCTCTCGTTCTAAATCTTTCTTTCAAATATATCTTGTGTCTCTTGGTCAATGACTCAAAAGCTTGTTGATCGATCAATTTTAACTTAGATGCGTGTTTATTATTTCTCATGTATGCCTTTTCTACTTCGATATTGAAATTACTAGTGCTCTTTGAAGTTATAAGCGAACCTTCTAATTTCTACCTCGATATTAATTATTGTAGGATCAAATGTGAAATATATTGATATTGTTATCATTGGTTTAAAATTGCTTCAATTTGTACCCTTAGCCTTAGTTACTACACAATATTTTTGAATGAAAATGGTTTATGTTGTCCTTGTGGCTGGTGGATTAGTCATCAAGTTGTTTATGATTTTTACTCCTTAAGTTTTTGCATGTTTATATCGGAACCAAACAATAATTAATTCATGAATACTTTGCTTTACATATGTAAATTATTGCGCTTGTATGGTTGTTTCTTGACTCTTGAGACTTGAGAGCAAAAGAATGCTTAGTGATTAGGTTAGTGCATGGTTATTTTCTCTCTAAGCCTAAAAGTATTTATAGATACTTGAGCTTCTGTTTTGCTTGTAAAATATGGGACAGGTTTATTTCTTGTATGAATTCTTATTTATTTGTAGTATTAGTTTGACGGTCTTGTATTTTGTTGGTCCTTGTACCTCAGTATTAACTGGCAAAACCTGAGAGTCATATTTCTACAACAGCTATCTTCTTATTTCTATCTGAATCTGATAAAATATTAATATATTGGTTAGCATCTTCTGCACATCATGGGGACAGTATATTTATGTGGCATAAAGCTACGTACATTTGCTGGGTCAAGTGGGGTTGGATATATATATATTGCATACCTTATGGAGAGTACCTAAGTGGCAAAATAGTCTCTTATACATTTTAAGATAATTTAGTTCAATTTTAGGGTGTACGGTTCAATTTTCATAAGTTAGGGTTAGATTTTCATTTACAACTTTTATCTTGCATGCATACTACAGATAAGATAACTCTTTTTGTATTAGAATTCTTGCCATATCAGTCATAACCACAAAAGAGTTGAGTCAATGATATTTAAGGGTGGATTCAATTAGGACTTTTTATTCTGAATATTTCTGTCTATTGAAGGTGCTGTTTATAAGAGGGCTTGTTTAGGCATAACATACTAAAATGTAGATTTCTCCATGCCAAATGTAACCTGTAAAGCATGAAAACTAAATTGTTTAACGAAGGATATTCTAAGATGCTTAACCTTATGATAGTTATGACAATTAAAAAACTAAATAATATTATGTTTAGAGATTTGGAATATTGGATGTATTTTGACTAAGAGAAATGCTGGATAAAATGCCAAACTATTGACTAATTACTTTTGGAAACTTTATTGAAACTTGGTAAAGTTTTAGTCTTTCATATCTGCTCTAATTCATTAAACAGATTTTTCTTGACCACATTGTGCCTTTTTCCGAAGTCTAAGATCAAATTTCGTTAATTTGAGGAGATTATACACTCTTTGAGCTTCAGTCACATTCGTAATTTCATCTCTTAATTTCTGATTTGAAATGCATTACCTTACATGGGTTGTCTCTTGCCTACAGTATTATTATATATCAAGAGTTTGCTGCTCATTAGCTCATTTTTTTCTGTTTCCCTAATATACATAACACATTACTACATTAGGTCCTGACATCCTGTCTCCATGTTGGTATTGAATTTGCAAAAATTCATGCTTGCTTACCTTGCATGATACATGCAGTAGCTGTTTTCTTTGTGTATAGATTGTTGCGTTCCTGAATTTGTAATGTGTCTCAATTAGGATTTGACCTCGCATTTTCTAATTTTGCATAAAAACTCTAGTTTTTTTTCTATCTTTCTTTCTTTCTTTTTTTCCTAATTGGTTTTGAACTTTCTAGCTTGATGGTTAAATTCATCTTTTCAGATCTTACCCCTGCTGGTCAGCCATCAGGTCATGAGATGCATGGTTATTTGTCACGAGATGATGACAGTAGTGGTCTTAGGCCTATAAAGGACACCCAAACAATTGGATCAGCATATGACCGCTATCTTCGAAGTGTGGTATCATCTGATACTTTAAGCTTTATTTTCTATGTGATGCATATACCTTTTAGCTTACTGATCAAATGTTTGTTGCTTTGAAAGCAAAATCCTTCATCTACTTCGGCAGAAGTGGGTACACTTGGTGGGGTTGGCCTGGGACGGGGTTTTCCTGATGGTATCCTAAATCTTCCAACCACTGATAATGCTTTCATGAATCATCCTGGGGAACTCATTCCTGATCTGGCACGAAATGGTCGGACTGTTAGTTTTGTAGATCAGTTCCAATTGGATGCACCAGCAAGGCCGGGACGCAAAGTCCCTTTACCTGCAGATGCTTCCAGCACTTTATATGTTGAAGGACTTCCTCCGGACAGCTCGAGAAGAGAAGTAGCTCGTATCCTTTCTGATGTTGTTTGTTATGCTTCTAATGATTCGTACTTATTTCTGTTTTTTTCTTGCAATCTTTTAGTGATTCCTTGTTTGCCTCAGAATATCCTTAACCTATTGAAAGATATATTCCGTCCTTTTGTGGGGTATAAAGAAGTCAGACTTGTGAGCAAAGAGTCCAAACATGTAAGTCCATTATGGATTCGATGGATTATAACCAGAAGCATGTTGTCTTGCTTTCTTTTTTCTCTTTTAACTCCTTTGTTGAAGTTGCCTAGTTTGAAAATGTCTTGCTTAATGCTGATTTTTTGTTTGGTACATGGTGCAGCGAGGTGGGGATCCTCTTATCCTTTGTTTTGTCGATTTTGCAAATCCAGCATGTGCAGCTACTGCTCTGAGTGCCTTGCAAGGTGATAACTTTTATTCTTCAATTTTAATTATTATATTGGTTAAACCATTCCAATGATCCCTAAATGTATCTACATTCTACACTTTGGTCCCTTCTTTTTTCCTCCCTTATAATTTAATTCTTTACTTTTTAATTTTCACACATTTGTCCCCTTATTTTTCGTTACAATTTATTCCCTTTATTTTTTTAATTTTTACACCTTGATCCTCTTATTTTTAATACTTTTTTAGTTCAATTTTGTGTCGATTTCAAATTTTGGACCAAATGTGAAGATTAAATAGTAAAGAGACCACATTATAATAAAAATAAGTAAGGGGACTAAAGTATGAAAGTTAAAAAGTAAGGGGATTAAATCATAAGAATGAATAATAAGGAACCAAAGTGTAGAATGTGAAAAAAATTAGGGATTATTTGTGTAATTCAGCCTATTATATTAGTTGGTATTTGTGAATTTATATCCCTAATGGACTGCGTATGTGTTTAGGCGTGTTTTCTGCTCTATCTAATATTATAATACAATTAATGACTTGAAAACGTAATGAAAGGTATATTGTTATGTGTTATGTCATTCTTTCAAGTACTAAACTCTAGGTTTTGGCACAAGTAAAAAGTACTTAATTGTATGCTGCCTTATTTTATTCAATCATGTTGTAAATGTATGCCTAAAAGTTAGGTCATGTTATCTATTATTGTTCCATTATGTCAAACAAAATGAAAGATATGGTTGAGAATGTCTTCACTGACTTTTCTAATTTTAGAACCATTTTGTTTAGTGTAAGGTATTGTTTTTGTTTCGGTAAATAAAGTTTTACTATGAGGCCATTGCTTTATAATTTTCCATGCTACTCTAATTGGCTTGAGGTGCTCAAATCTCAATTCATGATTTTGGCGTGCAGGTTATAGAGTTGATGAGACAAATCCTGATTCTAGTAACTTGAGGCTCCAGTTTTCTCGTTTTCCAGGTCCAAGATCCGGTGCTGGATCCCGTGCTAAGAGGTAAAACAGATTTTAGGTAGAGAGAATTCTAGGTTGATTGCAGATAAGTTTTGCTGATACAACAAGTTCTAATATAGTCTTATAAGTTGTTCTATAACAAGTACTTAAATCATGCAAACTGGTTTCTATATTTTAATATATTCTATACTTTTAGTCTCATTATTTTTTCATATTATTTGGCTGATTTTTTTAATTTTTACACTTTGGTTCTCTTAAGTCTTTTATTTTTTTAATTTTCACATTTTGGTCACCTTGTTTTTTATACGTTTGATGTTTAATTTCAAGTTGATTTTAAATTTTAGAATAAATATGTGAAAATAAAAAGTAAAGGGACCAAAATATAAAATAAAAAGGAGGCTAAAGTGTGAAAATTAAAAAATTTAAGGGATCAAATCAAAAGAAAAAAATAAAGAATATAACTACACTTTTCTATATTCTATAGTTCAGCCATATTTACCTAATAATGTTTTACTGACCCGTATGTTGTTTAGCCCTTGAAATGAAGAGAAACTTTGAGTTGTTTTTTTTGGTTCATATCAAAGAAACAAATTCGTAAGTGACTTTATTATCCATGCTCACACCAATTTATTAATGAGTTTTATTATTATTATTGCAAGATCAACATCCATTTGAGAACTCCGATGTCTGTCTGGGGTTGTAGTATTTGAATGTTTGAATTTATTAAACATTACGAATGTCTGTCTCTTTGTGATTTATTATCATCTTTAAACATCACATGTGAATTCTATTGCGTTTGAGTTATAAGGTATCATAATACCCCGAACGCGTTTTTGTTCATCTTATTGATTTATTGTATTTGAAAAGTCAATGTACGCTCTGGAAGAGGTTCAATGTTCAAGCATGTTAGTTACAGCTTATTTCAATATGTGACTCTGATCAAACTCTGTATACAGTAGATGAACGAAGCGAGCTAATTGGTTATGCTTTAATGTTATCACCTAAAATGGGCTTCAAGTTTCATCTAATTTAAGTCATTAAGAATTTCCCAATAAAGATTTTTTTTGTAAAATTGTGAGAAGAAGATTTTAAAGTAGTGGAATTTTATTATCCTTTTTATCATTATGATAATATTAATATTCCGACAAGTAGTTTATTAAAATCACTCCAGTTGTCTTTACAGTGTTATATGAGCAACCCATAAATAACAAACATATGTACATAATTCTCTTTTTAGTCACATAGCTAACACTGTCGGCAACTTTTGAGTATTTGTGATACATGTAACAAAAACTTTTTTATAATAATTTATTATAATATCATAATTAATATATCAGTTATTTATTAATTAAAAAAATGAATGTAACTGTTTTAATCGAAAGATATTTGGCACTACATTACAAAAATTGTTGTAACGTGTAATGATTCACCGAAAATGATGCATGAAAAGTTCAGACTCAACACGATGAGGAAGTTGATTACATCCTTATTATATTGCATTTATAATATTGTCATAATTAATAGTGTTATTGTGGCAATAAAATGTACGAAATGTTATTATATTTATAAAATTAATTATACTATGATGTTATTATTAATGAAAAAAAAAATTGTGTAAATAATATATATATATATATATGGTTTGCGTGTTCCCGAAATATTCTGGTCCGATTACCACCGTGAATATTGGAATGGTAGGGTTATAATTTGAAAAATGAAGCCAACCTAATTCGTATAATTTGGCTGGATTAGTACAGATTGGGACCACCCTAACCATCCAGGCACAAGAGATAGCACAGACTTGCCTAGGAAAAGATTCGATTCATCAGTCTATTGCAAGCAACTCGGCCCAAATCGTCGTCTTTTCAACCCTTGGATAGGTTACCCAAAAACAGGCAGCATGTCCAACAATAACATATCTAGGCTTGCGTTTGAGAGTTGAAATTTCAATGAAAAAGATTTCTCCTTATGCTTATCTAGATCAAGGGTTGTAAATTTAACGGGGTAAATTTTTAAAATATGAATATTTTTTTTATAAAAATTATTTAAACTATTTATTTTAATTCGAAAAATTTAAAAATTAATTATATATTTATAATTTATTCTTATTAGTTTGTAACAAAATTTTATTAATATTGTTTAGTATAAAATAATTATGTAATTATTATTACATAAAATAATTAGTTTTTCTTTTCATTACCATTATAAAATAATTATTATTGGCTTTGTCTTTAACTATTTTAAATAAAAAACATATATTAGAAGCATTCTGGATTAGCGCCTTAGCTGCAAATCACGTAATGGTTTGTTTGTCCTCTAATTGGTACATATATTTTTGCTTGAAATATGTAGTTTTTATTAAATAAATTTATTTGTACATTTATGAGAACATATAATTTCTCATAATTGTATAAATATACTACTTCATCATGTAAGTGTAGGTGCAGGCAGTTTTATTAATTTTTGTTTAATTTTACAAGTTGGTCTTATTTTGTAGTTTTGAAAAAAATTAAAACTTTAATAGATCATGACTCCTCAAAATCTGACCAAAACCCTCAATTAAAAATTAAATTACTTTAATTATTCTATTGTCATTTTTTGCCTTTCAAATATCGCATGATTTTTAGTTTTTTTTTTTTAATTGTTTTGCTTATCCAGTTGTTTCAATCATCCTCTGAGTTGTTAAGCTAATAATGCAAGGAATTGGACCGACGGTCTCTTTTCTCTTTGATTAATTAAAACTGGTATTAGAGTAACAGCTTTCTTGAGCTCCGATTTTCAATCATAGTGATAACATTCAACGAGTTTATGATGATGATGATGAACATGACTTGAAGGATATTAATTTGGTATGTTATGTGATATTTGGAACAACGAATGGAGTTGAAATTTGATGATTTCACTTGCATCGTCAAATTACCCAGCAACTTATTCATGAGGTTCTTCGGAATAAATGAACGACAAATACCTCCGATTACATTCTCAATTAGACAGCCAAAAAGAGTACATTAATAGGACTTTGGGTAGTATGTTGTCATTCTTGGTCAATCTCACTTGTGGTAGCAACAAATAAATTAAAAACATTAACAATGAAGGCGCTTATGGTGACAAAAAAAGGCAAAAAATTAGACAGTTTGTTTATGTAAAATTAGCTTGAATGGTAAGAGGGATGTTTTGGTTCTATAAATAAAGTTTTTATCTCAATCTTAATATATATAACAAGGTGAAAGAAATTAATGAGATCTCATTAAGAGAATTTTCAGAGAAAAAAAACTGAGAACTAATTTATAAAATTTTACCCACAAATTGAAAATACATAGTTATTATATTTTTGTAAGAGATTTACCTAAAGATGAAGTTTATAATCTCATTTTATTATAGTAGAAGTTTTAAATAGCCTACGGGTCCTGTGGTTGTTACTTTTATTTTAAAAGGTTTTTCATGCTAAAAATCATTAGTGTTATTTTTTGTTCTATTTTGATTTGAGAAATTATCCTAGGTTTGTGAAATTTATTTCTTTACAACCATCAATTTTTTTCAACAAAGTGGTATTAGAACCAGGTTGTTTTCAGCGAGAGTACTGTTCACATATATAGTATCATTCGCATATATAATATTGTTCTATCAGTATGTATTATTCACATATACGGTACTATTTTGTCGACTGTCAGTAGGTACTATTCATATAGTATTGTTTTGATGATGATGGATACAATAATTATTTTGGTGAAGGAAAGTGGAAGCTCACCAAAGACAATTTGGTAGTAGCTAAAGGTAAGAAAGATATATCATTCTACCTTACTAAAACCAGACTATATAGAGGAGAAGTAAATACCACTAGGAAAGAAATTCCCACTAAGCTATGGCATAAGCGACTCGGTCACATGAGTGAAAAAAGTCTCAGAATTCTTTCCAAAAAGGAGCTCTTACCAGATATAAAAGGTACACCTTTATGAACTTGTATTGACTGTATTATAGGAAAACAATATTGAGTTGCATTTTGTAGTCTCGCACCATATAGGAAGGCTTTATTCTAGATTTAGTACACACAGATGTTTGTACAATGAGTTGTAAGTCACTAGAAGGTGTTCATTATTTTGTGACTTTTATTGATGACCATTTTAGAAAAGTATAGACTTTTGCTTTGAAAAATAAAGATCAAGTGCATAAAGTTTTCAAGCAGTTTCGTGTAAAATTGGAGAGAGAAACTGGCAGAGGTTTGAAGTGCATACATGCAGACAATGGCGGTGAGTATCGTGAACCATTCGAGGAGTACTGTAGAAGTTTCGGCATCAAGCTAGAAAAATTAGTACCAAAGACACCTCAACACAACTATGTCACAAAGAGGATGAACATTTTTTGAAAGAGTCAGATGTATGCTCTCAAATGAAAAACTGCCAAACTCTTATTATGGGGAGGCAATAAGGACAACAGTCGACTTAATCAACCTTTCTCCATCAGTTCCACTAAACTAAGACGTATCGGAAAGAGTTTGGATGGGGAAAGACGTTTCTTACAAACACTTGAAAGTATTCGACTGTAGAGCATATGTTCACATCCCAAAGGATAAGCGGTCCAAGTTGGATGGAAAAGTGAAGTAGTGTATCTTTATGGGATATGCTTATGAAGAATTCAGCTACAGATTTTGGGATCCTATTAGCAAAAGGATTGTTAGAAGTAGAGACGTGGTATTTCTTGAAGATCAAACAACCAAGGATTTTGAGAAATATGATAAACTACAGTTAGATGAAATTCCAGTTAATCTGGAACCAATCCCTCCACCAATAAATTATGATGACAGGGGAGTTACACCATGATGTTAATCCATCAATTGGCAATTCATAACCATAACAAGTTTCTGAACAAGTCTAACCAGAAGTACAGATAAAGAGATCCACTCGACTACGATAACCAAGTCGTATATATTCTCCTAACGAGTATGTGATGCTCACTGAAGGGGGAGAACCAGAGAGTTATGGCGAAGCTATCACTGATCAGCATAAGGTTGAGTGGTTAAAATCCAGGAAGAAATGAAATTTATGCATGAGAACCACACATTTGACCTGATGAAACTACCACAGGGAAGGAAAGCTCTTAAGAACAAGTAGATGTACAGAATCAAAAGCGAAAAAGGCATCTTGCAACCACGTTACAAAGCAAGATTGGTTGTGAAAGGATTCGAGCAAAAGAAGGGTGTTGACTTTGATGAAATATTCTCACTAGTAGTTAAAATGTTTTCAATCCGAGTTGTTTTTGGTTTGGTAGCTAGCCTTAATTTGGAAGTTAAGCAAGTTGACATAAAGACCGCATTCTTACATGGTGATCTTGATGAGGAAATCTATATGGAGCAACCCGAGGTTTCCAAGTCAAAAGCAAAGAGAAGTTGGTATATAGACTAAAGAAGAGCTTATATTATCTGAAGCAAGCACCAAGGTAGTGGTACAAAAAGTTTGACTCATTCATGGAGAAAAATGAATATAATAGAATGACGGTTGATCACTGCGTCTTCATCAAGAAATTCTCTTATGGTGATTTTATTATTCTTATGCTTAATGTTGATGACATGTTAAATTATAGGTCAAAATATTAACAAGATTAACAAGTTGAAGAAAGAATTGAAAAAGTCCTTTGCAATGAAGAACTTAGGACCCGCAAAGCAGATTCTTGGCATGACGATTACCCATAACAAGCAAAAGCGAAAGATTTGGCTTTCCTAAAAACGGTATGTTGAAAAAGTTCTTGAAAGATTCAACATAAGCAAAGCTAAACGTGTTAATGTGAGTCAATTTCCCTCAAGTGAGGAGGAGAAATCGGAGATGAGCAAGGTGCCTTATGCATCAGTGATTGGCAGTCTAATGTACACTATGGTATGCACCAGACCAGACATTGTACATACTATTGGCGTTGTGAGCCAATTCCTATCAAATCTTAAAAATGAACATTAAGCAGCTGTCAAATGAATACTCAAGTATCTCAGAGGAACTTCTAGTCATTGTTTATGCTTTGGTAAACCTATATTAGAAGGATATAGAGATTTAGATATGGCTGGCGATGTGGATACGAGAAAGTTTAAATTTGGGTACCTAATAACATTTGGAGAGGGAGCTATTTCATGGCAATCACGATTACAAAAGTGTATTGCCTTAAATACCACAGAAATAGAGTACATTGTAATCACTGAAGGTTGTAAGGAGATCCTGTGGATGAAAAAGTTCCTACAAGAATTGCATCAAAACCAAGAAAAGTATGTTCTTTATTGCAACAGTCAAAGTGCAATTCACCTTAGCAAGAATCCAACCTTCTACTCAAGGGCCAAACACATCGACGTAAGGTATCATTGGATTCATGTTGTATTGGAACATAAACTACTACAAGTTGAGAAGATCAACACCAATGATAACGGGGCAGATATGATGACAAAGACCCTGACTAGAGAAAAGCTTGCTATCTATAGAGAGATTGCATATGTGGAAGAGCCTTGTCCCACATGAGGTGGAGGGAGAGATTTGTTGATCCATCTCATGTGGGCCAATAACAAGTAAATTAAAAGCATTCAACAATGAAAGCGCTTGTAGTGAGAAAAAAAAGGTCAAAAAATTAGATTGTTTGTCTCCCTAAAATTGGCTTGAATGGTGGAAGGGATGCTTTGGTTCTATAAATAAAACCTTTGTCTCAATCTTGATATATACAATAAGGTGAAAGAAATTACTGAGATCTTACCAATAGAGTTTTCCGAAAGGAAAAATTGAGAGTCAATTTGTGGGTAAAAGTGAAGTTTTACTTATAAATTGAAGATACATAGTTATTGTATTTTTATAGGAGATTCACCTAAATGTGAAATTTATAATCTCATTTTATTATAGTGAAAGTTTTAAATGACCTACTAATCACGTGGTTATTACTTTCATTTTAAAAGGTTTTTCACGCTAAAAATTTTTGGTGTTATTTTTTATTTTATTTTAATTTAAAAAATTATCATGAATTTGTAAAATTTATTTCTTTATAACCATAAATTTTTTCCAATAACCATGTCTAGCTAGTGAAAAACCGAAGATGTGGGATTCTATGCTTCCTCAAGTTGATTTTGCATTCAATAGAACAACTAGGTAATCAACATTTTCTATTGTCTATGGTATGCACCAGACCACGAGTAAAAATGCACGTGCTTTGACAAAAAATTATAAGAAGTTCCATGAATAAACCAAGGCTGCTTATATTGAAAAAAAAAATGAATGCCCAGTGTAAGATATCACCCACATTCAACATTCCTAATCTGCATTCTTACAATCCACCAGATGAAGCCCAATGTTGATCGAGAATTTTGAGACAAATTCTTTTGAAAAAGGGGACTCTCTAACGCAGGGTTCAATTAACACTTAAATTACTTCACTTGTTCTATATATTGTCGATTTTTGCCTTTCGATTGTCGTTTGAATGTTTACTTTCTTTTTGATTGTTTTGCTTGTCATTAATTTGTCCTGGGTTCAACATCTCGTACAAAATCAACCCCATTATCTCATATTTTCTAATAAAATTAATAATACTTATTAATTAAAAAATTCTTATTTAAAATAAATATTTTTAAAATAAATTTTATACTATATTTTATCCTAAAGATTTAAACTATAATTTAGAGTATATTTTATCTAATATCTTTTAGTATATCTTATTTTAGAATATATTTTATCTAATATTTTTTAACATATCTTATTCTATATTTTAGCACTAAAAATAATTTTAGATTTATAAACATGTGCTATTAAATACATAAATACAATCTTATGTGTCGTAGTTATTAAAGATATACATGAAGTACAATTATTTAAAACTCGAACATTTGTTTGGTTTTTCTTGATAGACTTGATAACAGACCTAAAAACAAATTTACAGATAAATATTATATCCACGAAAATAACCAACACTTATAATCATTACAGTTATATTAGTAATTTGAATATCTTTCATAATTAATCAAATTTTGGGGTACGTTATTGTATTATTGTTTTGATTTTTGAGAAAAAGTGATAATTTCTTAAATTGAATTGTTAGTCTCTCTCTCTTTAATATTTTTATTGAAATTTTTGTGAAGGGAAGGTACCGATATAATGATATGTATGCGTTGTTTTCAAAATGTTTTACACAATATTCAAAAATTGTCCTATAATTCTAATGAAATATCAAAAAATGTCAAATTTTTCTTAAGTTGTTTTACTATTTTTTAAAAGTTTGACGCGAACTTTGGTAATATCAATTTTTTCAATATGAATATATCACAATATATCAATTCTTAAATTTTATTTTTATCATATGACTTATTAATTAATTAATTAATTATATATATATTCTTATTTTATACTTATCTAGTTTCACGTTTTTCATTAATTCAAATATAATTTATTTAAATATTATAAAATTTTAAAAAAATATTAATGCATTCATAATATAACTATATCATATCTTCTATTTAAATAAAAAAAGAATGCTTAAATAAAAAAAAAGGTGAATTTAATTAGTTTATTATTATTTATTTTAATATTTTAATAAAATTTAAATATAGTTTTAGTGCTTTTCTTAATTTTTCTTAAATATTTTGCTCAGTATTGGTGATATATCTTCCATAACGAGATCTTTAAATTAAAATATGATATATTTTGTATGGTGATTGTTGGATATGTTGGGTTGAATCAGCTTATTATAATGAAAGAGATGGGAGGTTTTGATCCATAGGTGGCTTCCAATGGTCAAATGGGTACGCAAATGGTTTCTCGTGATAGTAGTTGTTAGTGATTTGATTGTATAGGATAATTTTTTTATATATGAAATTTTATTTTTAGTATTTAATTAAAATATTTTTTTATTATATAAATAAATATTTTTTTTATTATAAATTAATTAAATAATTAAATGTTGAAAGTTTATTTATGCCAAATGCATATATCAATAACGTGTTGTCATTAATTGTCATTAATTGATATTTTGTTAATAACGACTATTACATTAATCTCTCTCCTTCTCAATTTAACATAAAAATTAATATTAACACGATATTTTATATATATAATTTAATACTTACCGTTTGTATGTATTTATCTTAGAATTCATTTTAATAGAAACAATTTAAAATAAAACCTTTTGGTTAAAAGTTATTTTAAAATAATTATTTATAATGTTTATTACAAAGATAAAAAATCATAATTATATAATTTTTATTTATTTATAGGTTTAGTTGTAAAGTTTGATTATATTATATTTATGTATAAATTTTGTCTTACTAGCAATGATTTTGATTTTTGATTTTTTTATTGATTTTTTAATTATGTATGTTTGATAAAGATTTTTTATTTTAATTTTCATATTTAAAGGATTATTATTAAAATGTTAAAAAATTTATAAATATTTAAAAATAATAGTTTTTAATTAAATTTATGATTTATGAATTTTTTATTTCAACCAATATTTTTTAGAGTAAATCAAACATATAAATTTTGTATATATAAATATTGAAAAAGTAAATAAATAAAAACTTAAAATTTATAAATAATAACAAAAAAAATCTTAATTTTATAAGTTTTTCTAAAAAAATATTTTTAAAATATAAAATATTATCAAAAAATCTGTATATATTTTTAATCATCACATTTTTTATGAAACACATTAATGATTATTTTTACAAAAGAATCAAATACTATGTAAATATATAATTAAAAATCATTATAAACGGAACCTTAATTTGAATAAATTTTTAATTATAAAATATGTATCTTAATTTTTATTTTATCTTTAATTAAAAAAAATATTTTTATTTAAATTATAAAAATAATTTAAATGATGATTAAATAAAAAAAATTAAATTATTATATTATATAAGAAAAATTTATAAAAACAATTACGTAATATTTATTATCAATTTTATTTAATTATATTATAAAAATTATTATTATAAATTAATTATAATATAATTCAAAAATAAATAATTCACGATACTATACTTCACCTATTTGAAATCATATATCAAATATATAATAAATATTTTGAATAAAGATGTTAGAAATAATTTTAAATGGTATTTTATTAATTATTTTTTAAAAAATATATATTCGTAATATTTTTTAAAATTTTAAAAGTATTTTTCTTAAAAGTTATTAAACAAAGTACTTTTGTCAATTAAGAAGCTGTTTGAAAAGCAAGTCCAAATATAAGTACATATCCTCGTTCCCTAACTACAATTCCAAATATGAATAATGCTACAATTTGCCAGACTATTTTGCAGGATTCTAGGCCCTATCCTCCTTTCGTATTACAATTTGTCCTAATTGTACTATTTGCTTCTCTTTTTACGAAATTGTCAGAAGTGTCCTGGATAAAACAAAATGATAGAAGACAAAAATAATTAAAGTTAGTCTTTATTCGAATAAAAAAATTTATATTTATTCTGTAACCAAATAATTTTTATTTAATATTTTTATAAATAAAACATAAATTTTACATAAAAATTTAAAATGTCAAATAATTAATTAATTTATTCTAATTTAATATAATATTTCGTGTATTAGGTAAAAACTAACTGGGTCTATCAAGTGTAAAATAGTTTAAAAAATCAATAATTTAACTCTAAGATATTTGTTATAAAGTTTAAAATATATATATATTTGTATTAAAAAAATATGTAATTATGGTTGTCTCCTGTAATTTACCTAAATATCAAAGACCTATGTTAAATTTTATTGTGGTTCACACATCTTCCGTTGCTTTATAACCGATTCAATTCAAATCCTTAGAAATTATCATAAAGAAGTTTTTAATTCAGACAAAATGCATATTAAAATAGAGATGCTTAATTATAAATTATACCCCAAATTTTTATTAATTGTACATATAATATACTTAATCTATAACGCTTAAAATTTATACCCTTAATATTAGAGGTAATATTATTATAATACTACAATCTTTTAAATGAGAAATTTATATCTCTAATGTTAGATATAATGTTAGTAGAAAGTTATGATCTAACTCATTTCAAAAGAGTTCTCAAAGAGTAAAAGTTGTCAGAATTTTATGACCAGTACTTAATTGGTTTATTTGGACGATGTGGGACTCCTAACACCCCTATCTCACATCAACAAGGGTACCCCCTACTTTTCGATTGACTGTGAGGTTGATCGGGGTTGACCGATTGGGCACATTGTGACCCTTAGGGACGCGTTCTGATACCATATAGAAAATCATGATCTAACTCCCTCTAAAAAAGTTCTCAAAAAAAGAAGAGTTGTCAAGACCTTATAACCAACACTCGACTGACTTACCTAGACGATATGGGACTCCCAACAATATTATTATAATATCCTTAATATTTGACATATCAAAATTATACACCTAAAGTTTAAGGTAAAGTTATTAGGATAAATTTTCATTTAGTTTAATTTATCAACCTAAATGGAATATATTTTTTATATTATTATTCTCGTATCAATATTTCTTCTCTTCTAGGAAAATATGATGGCACTAAAATTATTTTCCCTTTTAAGTTTTTTATAACTAATATTCTTAATAAGAAATGTAAGTATAAATAACAATAAATAAGAAGTTCTGGTAGATGTATTACTTGAGAAACCTGAAGAGATTTCAACGATAAATAATGAAATAAATAATAAAAAGACTATTTATAGGTAAAAATAACATACAAAGACTATATTATACATTGTATTTATAAGTTAAATGTGGTTATTTGATTCCTAATAGAAAATAAACAAATGTTTTTTAACGTGCTAAGAAAATAAATATATTTTTTTTTAATATGGAATTAAAAGAAAAAATTAGATGAATAACTAAATTATTTATGAACCGAAAGAGACAGTGCATAATCACTATGTTTGGAACTCATTTCATCATATTAAAACCTAAGACTCTGATTTAATTTAGGATCAATTCTTAATTCATCGAATACTAGTACTTGATTGCCATTTTAGGTCGCCCGATCATCGTTCAAAAAAGTTCATTTACCACAAAAATGTAGTGTAGAGAACCATAAAACAAAGAATATATATATCACACTCCCTTTGGATCTATTACTCTCACAAATTTGTTTTTGAAAGCTCTTACCAATAATGAGTTTGTAAACCAAAAATTTATTCCTATGCAAAATTGATGTTAGAATCAAATTAGGTAGTAAAATAATTGAAGATTGATAATTCTTGAAAAAAATAAGCAAGGGTTAATTATATGAAATAACCTTTTCATATATAAAATTTCACTTTTAATCCTCACAAGGAAAAAAATATGTATTTATTTTTATTACAACATAAATGAACACAGGTTTTTTAACGTTAGAAGAAAATGAACATATATCTTTTTAATAAGAGATTAAAAGTAAAATCAGATGAATAACTAAGTTATTTATGAACAGGAAGGAATGATGCATAATCATTATGTTTGGAATTCATTTCATCATCTGGCTTACTTAAGGATCAATACTTGATTCATAAAATATTAGCAAGTTTGTCATATTAGGTCGTATGATCACCGCTTAAAAAAGTCCATTTACCACAAAGATGTAGTGTAGAGAAATATAAAACAAAACTATATATATAAAATACCCTCTCCCTTTTGATCTATTGTCCTCACAAGTTTGTTTTAGAAGTTCTTTCCAATAACGAGTTTGTATACCAAAAATCTATCCCTTTGTAAAATTGGTGTTAGAATTGAATTAGGTAGTAAAGTAAGTAAAGATTAGCAATTCTCGAAAAAATAGGCAAGGGTTAATTGTATTAAATAATTCTTTCATATATGAAATTTTATTTCTAATCTTCATAAAGGAAAAAAAACATACGTTTATTTTTCTTGTAACATAAATGAACATATATTTTTTAACGTTATAAAAAAATAAACATATATTTGTTTAATATGAGATTAAAAATATAACTAGTTTAATAATTGTGTTATTTATGCATCGGAAGGGATGTTGCACAAGCACCATGTTTGGAACTCACTTCATCATGTCAAAACTTGAGGCTTTGACTTAATTTAGGATCAATATTTGATTCATCGGATACAAGGCACGTGATTATCGTTTCAGGTCGTCCGATTATAGCTCAAAAATGTTTATTTATTACAAATTATATAATTTAGTATTATTGATAAATACAATCAAATATACATAATTATATTTAATAAAAAATTGTTACATCAGTTGTCATTATAATATAGTTGTGATACATACTCTCACTAGTTAAAATTAAAATCCAACGTAAGAATTGTCGGTTCAATATTTGTAGAATAATTTTCACACAAATAAGTTTAAATAACAAATATATCATTTTTTATCACTGTTAGAGAATTTTATAAAGAAAAATGATAGTCTAAATCTATTATTTTTAACAAAAAATATATTATAGTTTCGTATTTATAAGTGTGATAGTACAAATCTAAAAATGATATTAAAAATCTATTATTTTTATAAAAAATAGGATAACATAAATTCATTATATTTATAAAATGAATTAATTAATTTTTGATATTTTTATAACGATAGTAGATTTACGTTGTTCATTCAATAAATAAGGGTTAAAAATATATTTTCTTTAAAAGGTACGAATTTAAATGAAATTCATATTTATTTAAAAAAAGTTTAAAATAAATTTAAAGGATGTATTTAAACCATAAATAAAAGGCATAATTGTTTTTTTCAAACAAAGTTTTAAATGTTTTGTGGTAATTATCTCAATGAAAATTTTAAGCTTATAAAGAATTTCTTTTATATATTTTTTTTAACATTTTAAGAGCATTTAATACATATTGTGAAATTGTCGGTACATTCGTTCGTACATTAGGGAGAGTCGGGTTATTTAACATTTTTCTTTAATTTCAAAATTGTAATGAGTTATTAATTTAAATAAGAAATAATAGATTACGACAGGATAAAAATAATGAGCCCACTTTCATCCTTTAATTTTTTTCAAAAAAAAAAAAACCATTTAATTATATTCTACTAACTAATTTTAACTAGAGATAATAAAAGTGCTGTTTTTTCAATGCTTTATACGAATAGTAAACCGTACAAGTCCTTCCCTACATAAATTTCCCATGCTGTGTGTCGTGACTCGTGACTTTTGTGAGGGTAAATGCTTGCTTCTGTTTTTTTCCCTGTAAGATTGTGAGTGTAAAAAGAAAAGGTTGCATGGAACTGAAAGTAGTTACAATATATTTTTGATTTTTTTACAATAATTAATTTGAGTATTTTTTTTCAAAAAATTTAATAAACCTTATTAATAAAAATGTGAAAAAATTCATATTTAAAATTTTCTCCATTTACTAAACCATTAAGTTTTCATGATATTGGAAGTTGAGAAAAACAGAAGGAAAAAAAAATGAATTCTATATTTTCACAAAGATTTACAAAAGGAAAGAATATAAATAATTTTTTTTCGATTAATACAATATTATTTAAAATACATACATATTTACAAATAATATTTGAGAAATATTTACTACCAACCAAATTATTGGAGTAATAAAAGTCAAATAAAAACGTACGTTGCTATTTTAATTAATATCAACCTTATAATTATGAAGTTTGGTAATTAATTGACAACAAAATAGTCAATTTTAGCCAAAATTATGAAGAGCCTCTCCCCACTAAATTTTGTACAGTTTTAATTTGTTTTATGCTAATTTCTTCCCATGCTACAATTAATGCATTGAAGACTCATTTCAAATGCCGGTCCCCTATGTAATAGTGTATTCCTTATTTTAACTAAGTTTTTCAAAATGTTTGGAAAAAGAAATTTAATTTTTTTTGTTGTTGTTTTAACATGTAATGATTTTTTATTTAGTAAAGGCATAATTTATACATTTTATTTCAAACTTATTTAAAATATTACAATTTAGTTATTAATTTTATAATTTAAATAATTTAATTCTTATTTTTTTAATTTAATCTTAATAATTTAAATTTGATTAAATTGATTTATCATTGTGACTTAGTTTTTTAAATCATTTGAAACTCAATATATAATTTAATTATTAACCCATGTAAAAATTTGATTATTAATTTTTTAATCATTTTATGATTAATTGATACCACCATTATGGTGATGTTTTAGATTGAAGTTTTCAAATTTGGAAATTGCGTGAATAGAAGGTTAGAGACAAAACTATTATAGAGACTAAATGTATAGATAAATACTTATTTAATTAAAAATATATATATTATAATAAATTATGATATTATTATAATTGATATATTAATTAATTGTATATTAGAAAATAAATTTTATCATTTTACTATATAATTATTTATCATATTAGAATCACAAATCATGGTATAATTAAAAAAGTACTATTTATTAAAATACACTCTTTTATATGATTAAAACTCATTATAAAATATTAATGACGTATATTACTGTATTATAAGTTTTTTGGTTATTAAAATGCAATGTCTCTCGTTTTGAATACCAATATGTTTAGAAAATATAAAAAAAATTATAAATTTGTAACTTGATAAAGAGAGAAATTTATACATTTTGATTATTAGTATTCTTATTTTAGTATACTTTTTAATTTATATTTTAAATTGTTATACATCAAATAATATTATTTAAATTATTGATATACTTTTTATTTAAATTTAATAATTATTATTAAAATTTATCAAAATATTTACCTTATTGCGTGCAACTTATTGTAACCGAACTATTTACATTTTCAGTGATTTAATACTATTAGTATTATTTCTATTTCAAAAAAATCATATATATCCATATTTCAGAATGTAACTAATTATTTATGTTTGGTAGGATACCTTACCTTATTTTTTTATTATTATTTATGTTCACTTTTACTAACTAATATTACATTTTATAAAAGTATTATAAAATTGCACAATTATTTATAAGGTAAATAGATATGGCTTTTTTTTTTTTAGGTAAATGCATCTATATTGCTAACATGATATTTCATTTCTATATTTTGCTTTTACATTTATTTATTCTACTCACTTTTTTCCAATAGAAAAAAAAAGTCACTTTTTTTGTGGGGTTGATAAATAGAAGTTTTTTATTTTTCATCAAATTATCTTTGTCCCCATTTGAGCTTTTATCTCTCTAACTTTGTGTAATGAGCAGCATCTTTCATGGTATATGCCTAACATTTTACAAAAAAAAAATCATTTTAAATATTAAATGTTTTATTACAAGTTATTAAAGTAACAACATCGTACAAAAAAAAAAAAGGATAGAAAAGAAGGAGAAGAAAAGAAATCAAGATAGCGAAAAAGAGAGATTTCCTTTACCAAACAAATGGCCTACAACCCATCTTCCATGAAAAAGAAAGCTTGAGAAGTTTCATGGTTTCCATATCAATCACATTATTGCTCTGTTTTAATATCAAAACAAAAGTTAATTTGAAATTTCATCCAAATTATAATATTTTAAACCTTTTGTTTTTATAATATATTTAATAATGATTTTTATTCTTAATTTTTGTTTTTTTAAATGATTTTATAATCACAACGATTTTGATTCTTAATTTTTAATTATTTTAAAATAATTTTATAATCAAATATATTTTGATAATATTTATGATTTTTTATTTTCATATATATAATCACTACCAAAAAAGTTTTATAAATCTTTAAAAATATGATTTTATTAATTTAATTTCTATATTTTCATTTTCATTGAACAAAATTTTTAGAGAGTAAAAATGGATAAATATTAAAAGAAAATAAATAAGAATTCAAAGTTTTTTTTTAGGAAATTAGAAATTAAAAAATATTACTAAACAGGTGATTTTGATTTTTTTTTCGTAAAATTTAGTAAGTGGATTTATTATTTGATTATTTTTACAAAATATCAAAAATTATAAAATTAATTTTTTAATTATTAATCATAAATCATAAACTAAAATTATTGTAAAATATGAACTAAATAAATAATTTTTAAAATTCAATTATTACACTGATTTGAAATTTGAAATATTTTATTATGTTATTTTTAAATTTGAAATATTTTATTATGTTATTTTTAAATTTAAAATATTTTATTATGTTATTTAAATTTATTACAATAAATGTCGGTACTGAAGCTCCTTTTATGTGATGTATCATATTATTTAAACATGAGATAATTTTAGCCAATATTATAATTCATTTCTCAATTATATTCAAAATAATTTGTGTCTCTTTTTTCAAAAAAAAAAAAAATCTTTAGATCTTGTCCCACTGCGATGCCACAAATTTGTTATATCTCAACGAAAACACTCATAAAACTTAAATGTAAGGAATTTTATTAATTTAGTTCTTCGTGTATTAATTGTGTACTCATACAAGCCTTTTATTATTTAAAAAAAATAAAAATAAAAATACCAAATTACTTTTTATTAAAAAAAAAAAGTAACAAACAAATGTGGCTACACTTTGACTGGTATGGTTTTCAAAATAGACATATACCAAATCAATTTGCAAAACAATAATAATTAATTTATACTTTGATTGAGCAAAGAGTCGGTATGAGAATTTCATTTTCATGTCGGTGGCTAGTACTTAAACTTTTTTTTAGTACTAGAAATTCGAATAAATAATAAAGACTTAAGTGACATTATATAATTTGACTTTCTGGTCAGAGCTAATTAAATATCTTAAATTTAAATTAATATGATATATGAAGCTACAAGCCTACTACTTTACATTTATTTATTAGAATATATATATTCATGTAGGACATTGTTATTAGTTGTCACTTGTCACCATCGATATTCGCATCCAATACACAAAAAAAATATTACTGTAATCATCCACATCTGATATTCATGTTTTCTAAAGATTGATAATGACTTTTTCTTTTTTTCCTTTTAAAAAGAGTTATTTATTAAAATTAACTTCTACAAAAAAAAAAAAATTAACAAAAATTTCATTCATTAATAACTAAACTCATGTAAATCAACTTATAACTTAATAACATATATTATCATAATATAAAATAAAAATATCAAATTTTAATATAAATATTAAAAATTAATTAAAAAAAATTAAATTTATTAACACATGTTTAAAAACTAAAAAACAAATTATAAGAATAATGATTCTGTTACAAGTATAATCAAATCATGAGTTTTTTTATTATATTTTTCACCATCAATCATTATTATTTGAATAAAAAATATTTCAAGTTAAGTAAATTATTTATAACTTATTAAATATTTGTAGATCTAAATGCTACGAAAATACACAAATATTTGCATATTAGAAGGCCGACAACATATTCAAACAACTAATATCATGTATTATATCTAAAAACTTACTTTAAACTAGCCTAACAGAAAAAAAATGAAGAAAAAAAATGAAGAAAATAGTAGAAAAAAAATGAGAATATTACTGTATTATACTCACTAGATAGCTGAAGTCCGTAAATAGCTAAATGAAACTGTTAAGAGTAAAAAATTTATTTATTTTAAAGAGTAAGAGTCAACATTCATCCAAGTAAATTTTTATTTGATAGAATTTCTAAATTTTAGTAAAAAAAAAAAGGCAAAATAAAATAAAAATTTGTTATGAACTATAAGAAAATAACTTTATCTATAACATTATTTCTAAATAAATTTTTTATATAAATCAATAAAAAGAATACATATTTAGTTATATATATCAAAAATTTCAAAGCACCTTAATAGAAAGAAACTATCGTATTCAATTTATGCAGTAGAGATAGAATTTGGAAAGAAACATAAACTAAACAAAAAAAGAGCAGGGTTCTTTAAACATTGTAGAAAAAGAATGAAAGAAATATCTCATTGAGGTAATTGGATTTGCTTCCATAGATATGCTCTTCAAGCACTTAAGTATGTTTGGATCATATCTAGAAAAATAAAAATAAGTCAACTAGCAATGACATGAAATGTGTATTACGGTGAAAAATATGGGTATATATATTTTTAGATTTACCAATTGTAATAAGACTTACATAAACATGTATGGATTCGGGGAAAAGGATATTCTAGATATTGGGTGGCTGTTGTTAAACTATGTCTAATACTTTATGAAATGAAATGAGTGGGATAGCAAAAAATATATCCAAAAAAGTTATTTTAATAATAGCATTAAATATGATAATATAAAATATATTTACTATTTTGGAATAGTAATATAAAGTAAAATAAAACTAAAATTTAGATAAAAAAAATTTCTAATTTCTTTTTTTTTGTTTTGGACAAATAATTTTTTTTATTTACCCCTTTGCTTAAAACAAAAAAAAAAGAATAAAGGTAAGAAGAAAACCAAGAGAGAAAGGAGTACCTTAAGTGCAACCTTAAAGAGTAAAAATAAGTTGATTTTTATATCATCAAATTTTTATTTATTACTTTCATACCATCAAATATTTAATTTGTAAAAAATATACCATCAATGTTAATTACTAACGAGGGTTAACATTTTGATGTGTGAAAATCCCTAAATATCCCCAAATCAAACCACACTATTCTAATACTCACACAAATCAATTCCAAGCCATCCATTGAATTTAACCTTCGTGAACCAACCCCTAGCCACCCATCGACCCACTCCTTTGTAGAGAGGTGGGTCAATGGGTGGTTAGGGGTTGGTTTACAGAGGTCAAGTTCAATGGGTGATAAAGATTGATTCACGTAGATATAAGGATGATTTGGTTTGATTTAGGAGATATTTAGAGATTTATACATATCAAAACGTTAATCCTTATTAATAATTAATGTCAATGGTATAGAAGGAACAAACGAAAATTCGGTGGTATATTTATAACAATTCTCAAAACTCGATTGTATAAAAATTTATTTACTCAAAGAATAATGATTTATGTGAATTTTTAATGTAAAATTTATTTGTGAAATGCTCAAAGTGAAAATTAAATTGATGTATAAGTTTCATGTAACAGTTTGAAAATTCCACTCTTAACATGGTATAAATATATATAATTTTTACACAAATATTTGTTAGCTATATGCAAGTAAAAATGAATAAAATAAACATAAAATAAATAATAATTAAAATGTATTATAAAATTATATTAAATTATGAATATTAATAATCCATTCATATTTTAGGAGTTTTACCAATATATTATTGATAACATTTTGTGTAGATATATATGTCCCTTTACTCGATCATGTAGTAGGTGACTAACTTAATTTTAATTTGTTGATTAAAAAAAAAACTTTAACTTTAATATTTTTGATGCAATAATACACCAATTGATCTCAAAATATACAAAGACAAAAAATTGTGGATGCCACCTATTAGTTTGCTTGAAAACGGAGCATATATTATTTTAAATAATCAAGGGAATATTTATAATGCCAAATCTGTCTAATAAATTGTGAAATTTTCATGAGTAAGGTTGTTCAAGTACTCAAAAGCGTATTATCATAAAGGGAAAAAGTACTCGAAAGCGTTCACGCTAAATCATATTGACTTAAAAAAAAAAAGAGAGAGAGAGAATTGAAGAAGGATTTTTATGTCCTTTTCTATTTTTTTTAATATCATTGCTATCTATTATCATTATAATTGATCTTTTAGATATATTTATTGTGTTATAAATATCTCAAAATAAAGACTTTTTATTTAAAAAAAAAAGTGTTGAATGAAATAAAGAACAAAACAGTGTTTTGGATGCAAGAATAATTTATGAATAAGGAAAGAAAGTAACCGAATATTTCATTGATCGCGTAAAATGAATACATTGTATCTTGTTGATCTTAGCTCTACTATTTGCACAAATCAAGCTAATAAGGTGTACATGTGCCCAGATATACTTGATTACAATACTACTCTTCTATTCTATGTAACTTATTTATCAACAAACTAATATAATTTATCTTCTACGTACGAATTAATGCACTGTAGCTCTTGTTTGCTTGAGGAACTTTATAATACCAGCATATGATCTTTGATAGATAGCTTGCACAACATCTTGACGAGCTTGTTTAGCTTGAATATCCTCGTAATAAGGTTGATCATTGGCCACACAATTCACCACTTGATCAACTTGTGTGCCATCAACAACCTCTAGAGTTGTATTACTCCTAACACCCCTTTAAACTAAATGATACTTAGTTTGTTCTGCAAAGGAGTAAAGGAAGCAACTGGAAGAGCCTTTGTAAGCATATGAACAGGCTGTTCCACAAAAAGAATGTGCTAAACAATCTGTTGCTTAGCTCGAACCCTTTCACGAACAAAGTAAAGATCCACTTTCACGTGTTGTGTTTTCCTCTTAGTTTGGAGGAATCCAAATGAAACTCATATAATTTAAAAGTTAATAGAATAACAAGAATAATTGTGTCATTTTATTACTTTATTAATAAATCTATTTAGGGTTCGTTGAGTGTATATTTCTACATAGAAAATTAAGAGAGTAGCAACTAGAGAAATTTGCAGAAAAGAAAATTCGAAAAGCTTTCAGTTTTTTCTCTCCAGTAAGCCTTCATCAAGTGCTCCGATGGAATGTTGTTTGTAGTCCGATTAAGCTTAAATTTTGCAGGAAGGTTCACGACTCAAGCCTCTTTAATCTGTACGGTGGGATTTTGATTTAGCTTACTGGTTTAGGAAAATTTAAGCCGTGAACAGTGACTATGAAATTGGGTTAGATTTCTCCATTTTTCTTGAAATAATTGTTAGTTTCCAAGAAGTGTATTCTTGATGATTTTGTTGATTGTTTGCCTCTAGTTTTACCTAGAGAGAACTATTGTGCAATTTTTTCTTGAGAGTGGAAGTTTTGGAGAGGAGTGTCGTGGTTGTTTCCTTCCTACACTGGGAAGGTTTTTCCACGTAAATTGCTTGTGTTGATTTTATGCATGTTTTTCATTTTGAGTTCTATTTATTTGTTTCCTAAAAGATTCACACAAAGAAGGAGAATAAGTTTAATTCTGCTGTTTAGAACTTGATTAAGTTCGTATTGAAATTGTGATTCTCCTAACAAAGTGGTATCAGAGCTGTGGTTATTATTGTTGAATTTCTTACGTTGAATAATGAAAGCAAATTTGAGTAGAATGATTACTTTGAATGGTTCTAATTATCACACTTGGAAAGGAAAAATGGAAGATCTTCTTTATGTCAAACAGTTTCATTTACCGGTGTTTGTCTCTGAGAAGCCAGAAAAGTTATCTGAAGAAGAATGGACTTTGTTACATCAACAAGTTTGTGGGTATATAAGGCAGTGGGTAGATAATAATGTTTTGAATCATATTAGTGGAAAAATACATGCACAGTCACTATGGAATAAACTTGAAGAGTTGTATGCTCGAAAAACAGGAAATAATAAAATGTTTCTTATAAAGCAGTTTATGGCTTTAAGGTACCAAGATGGAACTCCATTGACAGATCACTTGAATACGTTCCAAGGAATAATTAATCAATTAGCTGGAATGGGTATCAAGTTTGATGATGAGATTCAGGGGTCGTGTTTATTGGGTACGTTGCCGGACACTTGGAAACATTTAGAATGTCATTAAGTAACTTAGCTCCAAATGATGTAATCAACATGGATCTGGCTAAGAGTAATGTTTTGAATGAAGAAATGAGAAGAAAATCATGAGTCTTCTCAGCAGTTAGAGATTTTGGTTACATAAAGAAGAGGTTTCAAGAGCAGAGAAAAAGGAAGAAGCAAGTCCAATAGGTTTTCTAATGTTGAGTGTCATCATTGTGGCATGAAAGAGCACATCAAGAAATATTGTAGACAGTTAAAGTGAGATAACAAGAAGAAAGACAAAGAACAAGAATGTGATGTTGGTAAGGAAAATGATCGAGTTGCCACCGCTAGTTCAGAAGACTTTCTCGTTGTTTATGATGAAGATGTTGTCAATGTTGCATGTCACAAGATCAGTTGGGTTATTGATAGTGGAGCCTCCATTCATGCTATGTCTTGAGAGGACTTATTTACATCCTACACAGCAGGTGAATTTGTGACAGTGAAGTTGGGTAATGATGGCTTGGTTAAAGTCATTGGTATTGGAGATGTGTATTTGGAGATGAATAATGGCACGAGGCTACTTCTTAGAGAGGTAAAGCATATTCCTGAAATTCGTTTGAACTTGATCTCTACAGGTAAACTTGACGATGAAGGATATTGAAATACCTTTAGTAATGGTCAATGGAAACTTACTAAAGGTGCTATGGTTGTTGCTCGTGGGAACAAGCATTCCAGTTTGTATATACTGCAAGCGAGACTTTTCAAAGGTGTTATTAATGCTGTGATAGATGAGCTTATAGTAGAATTGTAGCATAAGAGACTTACTCATATGAGTGAGAAAGGCTTAGCAATATTGACTAAAAAGAATATTCTTTCTAGAATGAATGATGTTTGTTTAAGAAGATGTGATCATTGTTTGGTAGGGAAGCAAAATAGAGTTTCTTTCAAGAGTTCCCCTCCTTTAAGAAACAATACATACTTGATTTGGTACATTCAAATGTATGTGGTCCTATGAAGACAAAAACTTTGGGTGATGCCAGTTATTTTGTGACCTTCATAAATGATTGTTCAAGAAAGTTATGGGTGTACACTTTGAAGAGCAAAGATAAAGTATTAGATGTGTTTAAATAATTTCAAGCCTTAGTTGAGAGACAAATTGGGAAGAAATTACAGTGCATCAAAACAGATAATGGGGGAGAGTATTCAGGTCCTTTTGATGAGTATTATAGGCATCAAGGCATTCGACATCAAAAGACACCTCCCAACACTCCTCAGTTAAATGGGTTGATTGAGAGAATGAACAAGACATTGGTTGAAAGTGTAAGATGTCTTCTTTCGTAGGCTCAGTTGCCAAGATCTTTCTAGGGTGAGGCTTTGAATATAGTTGTACATGTTCTTAATCTCACACCATATGTTCCTCTTCAGTTTGATGTACCAAATAGAGTTTGGACCGGCAAAGATGTTTCTTATGATCATCTCCGCATTTTTGGTTGCAAGGCATTTGTGCATATACCAAAAGATAATATATCTAAGCTCGATGTGAAGACTGGATAGTGTATCTTTGTTGGTTATGGTCTGGATGAATTTGACAACAGATTTTATGATCCAGTTGAGAAGAAATTGGTAAAGAGTCGTGATGTTGTGTTTATAGAAGATCAAACTATACAAGATGTTGAAAAGATAGAAAAAGGAGTCCATCAGTATAGTGAGGATTTGATTGACCTAGATTCGATTCCTTTATCAATGCAGATGGAGCAAAATGTTCAAGATGACCAACAGGGTTCAGATGATGTAGATATGCAAGCTGAAACAGATTACCAAACTATTGATCAGTTGTCAGAACCAGAAATTTCACCCAAGAGGTCTACCAGAGACCGACGTCCTTCCACACGATATGATACAAATGAGTATGTGTTATTGATAGATGAGGGAGAGCCTTAATGTTATGCAGAAGTGATGGAAGATGGAAACAGAGCACACTAGGTTGGTGCTATGGAAGATGAGATGCAGTCACTGTATGACAATCACAGTTTGAGCTGGTAAAGTTGCTTAAGGGTAAAAGAGCTTTGAAGAACAAATGGGTCTCCAGGGTGAAGCAAGAAGAACACAATTCACAACTACAATACAAAGCTAGACTAGTCATCAAGGGATTCAGTCAGAGAAAAGGTATTGATTTTGATGATATTTTCTCTCATGTTATGAAGATGTCTTCCATACGTGTTGTTCTAGGTCTAGCAGCAAGCTTGGATTTAGAAATTGGGAAAATGGATGTGAAAATTGCCTTTTTTCATGGTGAGTTGAAGGAAGAGATTAATATGGAGCAACCAGAGGGTTTTGAGGTTAAAGGAAAAAGAATTATGTATGTCGATTAAATAAAAGCCTTTACGGGTTGAATCAAGTACCTAGACAATGGTATAAGAAGTTTGAGTCAGTTATGGGGAAGCATGGTTACAAGAAGACTACTTCTGATCATTGTGTTTTTATGCAGAAATTCTCTGATGATGATTTTATCATTTTATTGCTATATGTTGATGACATGTTGATTGTTGTCAAAAATTCTTCAAGAATTGATAATTTGAAGAAGTAGTTGAGTAAGTCCTTTGCCATGAAGGACTTGGGACCAAAAAAACAAATTCTTGGTATTCGAATTTGTCGAGACAAGAAAAGAAAGAATTTGTACATGTCACAGGAATGATACATCAACAAGGTACTTGAAAGGTTTCATATGGATAAAGCTAAATTGGTTTGTTCTCCTTTATCTAATCACTTTAAGTTGAGATCGAGTCAAGGCCCTTCAACAGATAAAGAGAAGAAAGATATGGAAAAGGTTCCATATGCCTTAATAGTAGGAAGCTTAATGTATGCAATGGTGTGTACGAGCCTAGACATAGCTCATACAGTTAGAGTTGTTAGTTATTTTCTTTCGAATCTAGGAAGAGAGCATTGAGATGTAGTAAAATGGATTATGAGATATCTTCGAGGTACTTTCAAGTTAACACTTAGCTTTGGAAGTGGAAAACCAGTGTTAGTTGGATACATTGATTCTGATTTAGCAGGAGATGAAGATTCTCGTAAGTCTACTTCAGGTTATTTAATTACTTTCTCTAGTGGAGCAATTTCTTGGCAGTCAAGATTGCAAAAGTGTGTTGCACTTTTTATAGTAGAGGCGGAGTTTATTGCAGCAACGAAAACTTGTAAGGAGTTGCTGTGGATGAAACAGTTCTTGAAGGAACTTGGTTTCAAGAAGTAGAAATATGTGTTATTCTGCGATAACTAGAGTTATATTCACCTAGCGAAGAACTCGGCATTTCACTCAAGATCAAAGCATATTGATGTGAGGTATCATTGGATAAGGGATACTCTTAACAATAAGTTACTTGAACTTGAGAAAATCCATACTAATGAGAATAGATCTGACATGCTGACAAAAGCGGTGTCAAGAGAAAAACTTAAAGTTTGTTGTTCAATTGCCGGGATGGCGGATCCATCTTTCTAATCGGAAAAAGGGGAGATTTGTTGGGTTTTCCTCTTGGTTTGGAGAAGCCCAAGTGAAGCCTATGTGGCTTAAAAGCCCATGGAGTAAGAAGGGAAATTGTGTCATTTCATTGCTTCATTAATAAACTCATTTAGGGTTTGTTGAGTGTACATTTCTGCAGAGAAAATTAAGAGAGCAACAGTTAGAGAAATCTGTAGAAAAGAAAAGCAGAAAAACTTTCAGTTTTTCCTCTCCAGCAAGCCTTCATCAAGTGCTCCGATGGAAGGTCGTTTGTGGTCCGATTAAGTTGAAATTATGCAGGAAGATTCACGACTCAAGAATCTTTAATCTGTACGATGGGATTTTGATTTGGCTAACCAGTTTGGGAAAAGTTGAGCCGTGAATAGTGACTACAAAATTGGGTTAGATTTCTCCATTTTTCTTGAAATAATTGTTAGTTTTCAGGAAGTGTATTCTTGATAATATTGTTGATTGTTTTCCTTTAGTTTTACCTAGAGAGAACTGTTGTATAATTGTTTCTTGATAGTGGAAGTTTTGGAGGGGAGTGTCGTGGTTGTTTCCTTCCTACACCGGGAAGGTTTTTTCACGTAAATTGTATGTGTTGATTTTGTGCATGTTTTTCATTTTGAGCTCTATTTATTTGTTTCCTAAAAGATTCACACAAAGAAGGAGAATAGGTTTAATTCCGCTATTTAGAGCTTGATTAATTTCTTATTGAAATTGTGATTCTCCTAACACCAAGTGCTTCATTTGAAAGTGAAGAATAGAATTTGTAACCAGTTGAATTGTACTTAAATTATCATACCAAATGATAGTTCTTTGAGAATAATATATATGAAGTTCATTGAGCAAAGCCTATATCCAAACAACTTCGAAAGTGGCGTTAGCAAGGGACCTATACTTAGCCTCAGTACAGAACCTAGAAACTGAACCTTTTGAGGATCACTATATATGATTGGCACCAATATATATCATCATACAAGATGTGGACCTTATATCATTAAGACAAGACCCCAATCTGCATCAGTAAAACCTTGATACATAAGTTAAGAATAAGGCTTGAACAATAAACCATGTCACAAGGTGACTTGCAAATATATCAAAGTTCTAACTAGTGAGGTTCACATGAAGATGCCATAAACTGACAAGCTTTATATACATCAAAAGAAAGATCATGTCTTGTAACGATGATGTATTAGAGAGCACCTACATTGTTTCTATACAGAGTTGGATTATGGAATAGTTCAACTTCAATTGTTGATAAAGTATAGTTAGCAATCATTGGAGTAGAGATGGGTTTGGATTGATCCAACTTTGCCTTAACTAGAAACTCTCTATTATACTTATGAACGCTTTGATTGTTTTTTTATAAAAAGCGTATGCTTTCCTTTGGTCAATAACCAATCATAACTCTCTATAGTTCTTTACTACTCACATAAGCTTGATGGAGTTAATTGGAAGGAATAAAATCTTTAACAAATCTACGATAAAAACTAGTTAAACAATGAAAAATCATTACCTCACTAATAGATTTAGGTGTGGACCATTCCTTAACAGCTTTCACATTTTTTTCGTCCCCCTCTATACCTTTAGAACTAATAACATATCTAAGAAAAATTAATCTTTCCATGCAAAAAGAATACTTTTCATATTAGCATATAATTTTTCCTTTCTTAATACCTCAAGTACATACTCAAATATGAAACATGTTTTTCTAAATTTTTATTATATAAGAAAATATCATCAAAGTAAACAACCACAAATTTTTCAATAAATACATGTAAAACATGATTTATAAGTCTTATAAAAGTATTGGGTGCATTGGTTAATCCAAAGGGTATAACTAACCATTCAAACAAACTATGTTTAGTCTTAAATGGAGTTTTTCACTCATCACTCTCTTTCATCATAACTTGATGGTATCCACTTTTTAGATCAATTTTAGTAAAAATGCAAGAACCAAACAATTCATCCAACATGTTATCTAACCTAGGAATATGATGTCTATATTTTATCATAATGTTGTTAATGGCTCATTAATCAACACACATTCAACTTAAACCATCCTTCTTAGGGACAAGTAGCACTGCAACTCCACATGGGCTCATCCTTTCCCTTAATTGACCTTTGGTCAAATACTCCTCAACCTTTGATCTCCTTGTTGTCTTTTGCATTGGTTATATAGGTTGGTCAATTTGGAAGAGATGCTTATGATATGTACTCAATTTGATACTCAATACCTTTAATTGGTGGCACACCATCGGGAATCTCCTTTAGGAAACACATCTTCAAATTTCTACAACAAAGAAATAGTAGCACTAGGTAAAGAAAAATTAAGGTTGTTAGTAGAAAAATTAGCCTCCTTGTACAAAAGTACAAGTATGGGCCGATGTGCATAAATAGCTTATTTGACTTTAATTTTCTTAGCATAAAATCTCACATTTTTCTCTCTTTCTTTCCTACTATTTTATATTTTGTCACTCTTCTCTCTCTTTCCTTTTCTTTTCCAATCTTTTCTTTTTTATCACTCTTCTCTCTTTCGTTTTCTTTTCCACTCTTTTATTTTTCTATTTCTTTTGTCATTTGCAGCTGGTCTTCAAAGACTTATTAGGGAGTAAGAGATACAAGTGTAATCTTTCTATCATCTTTAACAAAAGAGTACTTGTTCCTGTACCTATCATGTATAATCTTTTTGTCATATTGTCATGGCCTACCTAACAAGATATGCCCAGCTTGGATTGGGACCACATCACATAATATTTCATCTTTGTACTTTCTAATAGAGAAGGATACTAATACTTGCCTATTTAGCTTACTTCTAAAATATCATTCAATCATTGTAACTTATAAGGTTCAGACTACTTAATCATATGCAACCTTAACTTATCAATTAGGGTAGTACTAGCTATATTAATGCAGCTTCTCTCATTAATAATGACATTAAATACCTTATTGCACACACAACACCTGGTATGAAAGATGTTTTCTCTTTATTGTTCCATGTCATCATCTTTGATTTGAGCACTCAAGGCTCTCCTCATCACAAGTCGTTCACCATTCATATAATCTATTTCCTCATCAGTAGCATCCTCTTGTGAGGGTATTTCTTCATCTTTATTCTCATCATCACTTTCCACTTCCCTATTTGCCTGCATTATCATTATTCTCTTGTTTGGACACTGACATTCTATATTACCTCTAGCAAGACAACGAAAACACTTAATATCTTAATTATGAGTTGGGCATTTTATTTTACCTTTATCCTTGCATGTCACTGTCACTTTGGCTTTGAATGGTTCCATTCTTGGCTTGGAACTAGTCCTTTCATCTTTTTTCCAATTAGATTTTCATGGTATAGTAGGATTCAATTTCATTGTAGGACTTGTCTTTGGTGGTAATGACCGATTACTCCTTTTCTTAGTTGTGTCTCTACTTTAATTACCACATGTACCACGTCTTTCAACTCTACATAATAATGAAGTTCCATAATGTTGAGAATATTGTAACCTTCATATCCTTCTCTACATTATCTCATCATTGTCACCGTCATTTCTTGTAGTATTCATCTACTATCTTCAATCCTTATTAATCCTTTGCAATTTTTGGTATAATTCCCTATAGTAAGAGCGAGGAACGAACTTTTTTTCTCATAATAGCCTTCATATCTTCTCAATCATTAATTGGATTTCCATGGGTTCTTCTCCTATTAATCACTATTGATCTCACCGATTTAATGCATAATCAATAAATTCAAAGATGTGTTCGACATTTTTCTCCCATTCCAAGTATAATGTATGATCATTCTTTGTTTGGAAAGTTGGCATCTTCATTTTGATGCTTTCCAAGTTCTTATCAACCCTATATGTGGCCTAGGGGTTATCTCTTTATACCTTCCCTATTTCCTTATCTCCCCCCTCTAGGTACCCTTTCTTCTTTCTCCTCAAAGTCTCCTTTATCTAACTTGTCTATCTGGCCCCTTAATATTTGGAACTCGTTGTAAATTGCCTATTATGGATTCTTACCTCTTTATCATGTTATTCATGTTTACCATAACTGCATTTATTCTTTCAATCGATTGTTGCAAAGCCCTTATCATGAATGTTGTATCTTGTCTTACTTTTAGACTGTTCGATCTCTTACTGTTGGACATTGTAAACAACTATCACAATAAGATGTTAATAATAAAAATTAATTTTTCTCACCCACCTCTCATGTTTAGCACTTAGATTGATTGCTCAAGTATCCTTAGTTCCTGAGAAAGCCAAACTATTTTGGTATTTAAAACTGTATAATTCACTATCACCAATGGTATTTCGCAATGTCCAATTAAATCAAAGTATAATAAAACAAACTCAAGGTATTTAGAATTCTTAAAGCTAGAATACACATGAATTGGAATAAGAGAGGATAGCAAAAATACAAGAGTATTAATTTCTCTAGAAAAATTTAAGAACACAAATGATGAATAATAATAATAAAGTAGAATTTTTGTAATTAAATTTTTTTGAAAATATTTTATTATAGTAGAAATTTATTTGTTTTTTATTATTTTGTGCCTTTTTCTTTTCTTTTTAATTAAAATATATTTTTTTATAAATCAAGAAAATTAACACAAAAATTACAGTACGATTATGAAAAATTATTATATAAAACATCACAAAAAATTTCTAGAAAATTTTGTTATAATGACAAACAAATTGAAAAATTTAACATTTGAAAATAACATAGAAATTTTAGAAACTAGCATAGAAATTAAGATACAAGTATTAAAATTCACGTTACAAAAATAACACAAAACTTTTCTTGAGAATTAACGCAAACACAAAACAAATCTAAAAATTATGATACAAAAATTACATAAAAAATTTAGAAAATTAACAACAAAGAAACAAAATGCAGAAATTTTTTGATACAAAACTAACACGTAAAATTTCATAAATTAACAAGAATGAGAAAACAAATATGAAAAATGAATATGAAATATTGCTAAAAAATGAAACTAACCGAGAGATATTTTTTATTTTTTCAATAGGTTAATTCAATAACACTAATATAAAAGAGCAAAAATAAAAGGATAGGAATAAAAAAATTAGAACCTAGAGCTCTAATACTAAATGATGCAAACCTAAAAACACAGTCCTTGCAACCTACAAATGCAATATGATTTTGAAAACTATAAGAGACACGGTTAAAGACCTAACAATGAATTTGAAATAGATGCCAAAAAACTAATATTCAAATTAAAAGTACTCACTTTGATTGAATAGATATTACTCACCAAAGATTGAAAATTGATAGGATGTTAAAAGGTTTATAAATCCCTTGATAAATTGGTTTGTAGAGGAACAAAGAGCATTAAAAAGTTTCAACTTGATATTAATTCAAAATGTATAATATAAGGTAATATTTGTAGCTGGCGGTGATAAATGTTTATATAATGCCAACATAAAACCCTAAAAGGAAGAAAAAGACAACAAATGGAAACAATAAATGTGAGAAAAAACTCAATTTCAATGACGCAGACCATGACGGCCAGAAAATCATACCGCATAACAGTCTGGAAGCTAGTGAGTTGATTAACATTAGGAATGATCTAGTCATAATTCCATTTCTCTCATGCCGTGGTGCACATGTTTCTACTTGAATTTTCATCTGATCTAGTGAGTATCATGTCGCGACTCATAATGAACCATGCTATGACACGACTTCAAAATCCAACATTTCTTTTGTTTCATGGATTGGTTCTTGCCATGCCTTATGCTCAATTTGTGGTGATTTTTTATCATGATTTTACTCTTGAATAACTCCATTCAATGCTTCCTTGGTTTGCTTTGTCTTTGATCTCATGATATGTCCACTCAAAATTTGTAATGATCTCTCACTGTCATCACATGTTATTATACTTTTGAGTATGAAACTATTGAGAAGAGAAAACTTGACCTGGAGTGTTAGAATACACTTGAGAGTTAGAAGTGTTACTATTTTGAGTAAGTTGAAACCCTTGATCAAAGTTATACTAGAAGTTGAAAGCCATATGACCTAGTTTGCCACTCATTTAACATTGAGGTTTATTGCCATATATTTTTCTATCATAACCTCATCCTCTACCACTAGATTGCATGATATTATTCATGTTATAATTCTAAGATGAATAAACACCTTCTCATAAGGTCTAACACCTTGTTGATTAGGATATGAAACATTTTGTTGCTGCGTGAGAGTGACAAAACGTCATTGTTTACAAAAGCACTTTTAGAAGTAGAATTATTCTATAAATGCACTAGGCAAAGGGGAAATAAATATTGATATTCTTCGTTAAAGCCTACTCTTATGAACGAGCATCAAAGCCTTTGCATCATCTATAGTTGTTTTCTCAGCACTATCAAAAGTTTCATTCAATCCACCTAGTACACATATAGGATTTTCTTCTTTACTCATGATGCAACCTATTGATTCAAGTTAATCATAAAGTAATGTGATCTTCGGTACATACTCACTTAATTTTAGATCTTTCTTGTTGAAATTTTGTAAGTTTTCCTTCAATTATATCATTCGAGCTCTAGACTTAGATGAAAAAATCTTCTCTAACATGCACCAAGCCTCTGGAGAAGTATCAAATCTATCCATTTGCTTCATTAACTTATTAATCATGCAATTCATTAACCAGAAACCTAGCATATCATTCACTATTTTCTAATACTTGAATTGAGATTTTATAGTTCCATTTTTAAGTAATTTTTCTTATGTAACTTCAATAATAAAACTCTCTAAGTCTAAGTTTCTCAAAATTCTTAAAATCTGATGTCTCATATAGTGAAATTACTATTATCTATTTTGATTGTAGCTAAGATATTATGAAAGGAAAAAATCTCACGAATTGTTTATTTTGTGACCATCATAGTTGAATCAAGAATATGATCTAGTACTACCTTGAATGTTTCCATTATTGCACTCAACAATTAATTTGAAGTTAGCACTTTTTCATAGCTTTGATACCATGACAAATGAAATGAAGAAAAGCATTGTGTTTGGATGCAAGGAAAATATGAGAGGATAGAAAGAAAGAAATAAAATTTTTCGTTGATCGAGTAAAATGATTACATTGTATATTGTTGGTCTCTTAGCTCTACTATTTATACAAATCAAGCTAATATGGTGTACATGTGACGAGATACACTTGATTACAACATTACTCTTTTACACACACTTATATGTAACTAAGTTGTTAATAACTTATCATTATTTATCAACTACAAAATGACGCATTGTGACTCTTGTGAGCTAGGGAGAACTTTATAGCATCATCTTTGTTGGATAGCTTGCATCGCATCATGATGAGCTTGATAATACGATGAATTTAGGCAAGGAAGAAGAGAAGAAAAGGAACTCAAGGAAACGAGAGAAATGAGCTAAAAATTCATGCTTTCATTCATCAAAACATGGCTATATATAGCCTTATAAGGAAAAATAGTTACACGGAAAGATAAAAAAGGAAATGGTATTTTTCTAATTACCTTGCACAACCAGGCTAACAGAATGCTAACAACTTAGTGCACACATGCCTAATGGCCTATGTTGGTCGCGGCCTAAGTGTTCCCTCTTACTTGCGTCATTATTTAGCCTAGTTATGTAGTATATCACTATGCATATTTTCCTAACCAATCTAACCAGCTTATGTGCATCACTGCAAGCATTTGGCTACTACTCTAATCACTTATACATAGTATGGATGCCCCACACCACACACCACCTAAATCTTATGGTTGAACATATCATTTCTCCCCCTTTGAGAATCCTTGTCCTCAAGGATGAAATTAGGGTAGGATTTAGTAAAGCACCATTCATTTTTCCATATGGCCTCTTTTATTGGGGCTCATATCCATTTGACCAAACCTTTTGGTTTAGGTCACTTTTTTTTCTTCTGGATCACACGACGAGCCAAGATGGCTTTAGGTTGGAGGATGATAGTGGTGTGATGGGAGACTGGGGGAAGCTGGATGGAACTTGGAGTAACTGGTCCCACGTGTTTCTTTAACATGGTAACATGAAATACATCATGTATGTGAGAATCAGGTGGAAAAGTTTTTCTATAGGGTTGGAGTCTTAGGTACACATAATCCCCTTCGAGGAAAGAGACCTCGCACCGATGATGGTCAGCCTAACATTTCATACGATCCTAAGCCTGTAAAAGGTTGTGTCTCAACTCATGTAGAATGGTGTCCCTAGCATGTAGGTGTTCATCCACTGCTTGAATGTGGGTAGTACCTAGAACATAGGTTAATAAACGTGAAGGTAGGAGGGCATAGAATGCTTCAAAAGGTGTCATTTTAGTGGAAGAATGAGTTGAAGTGTTGTAGTTGTATTCAACCCATGGAATCCATTCAATCTATTTGTATGGTTGATTCCTAAAAAAGCATCACAGATATTGCTCCAGGGTTCGATTGACCACCTCAGTCTGACTATCTGATTGGGGGTAATAGTTAGAGCTCATGCATAATTAAGTACCCTGTAGCTAGAACAAGGCTTACCAAAATGAGGTGATAAATACCTTGTCACGATCACTGAATATGGATGTTGGCATGCCATGCAGATGTACCACATTGGTCACAAAGGTCCTGGCAATAGTCATAGTAGTAAATGGGTGCTTCATGGGAACAAAATGAGCATATTTTGTTAGATGATCCACAATTACCATGATCATAATATAGCCATTGCAAGATGGTAGCCTCTCAATGAATTCCATTGAGATATTAGTCCATATTTTGGTAGTGCAGGAAGTGGTTGGAGTAAATCTGATGGTATCATACTATCAGTCTTAAACCGTTGGTAGGTATCACACTGTCGCAAGAAATATTTCAAAATTTGGCATATTTTTTATCAGCATAAACTTTGTTTGATCCAAGAAAGTGTTTTATGAAACCCAAAGTGCCCCCAATAGGTGTGGAATGGAAATCAACCATTATCTTAGGGGTCAATGATGAGTTGGGGCTGAAATATGCCTTGTTACCCTTAAAACACACTCCATCTCATTGGAGCAATTTATAGGCAGTTGAAGTTGAAGATTTGGCTAACAGTTCCTCAAAGAATAGATCTTGTTGCACTTCTATTTAAAGCACATGCCATCAATCTATGTGCGGTTGAGAAATGGATAAAAATTGAAATTCAACTACACATGATAGGGAATTTGCACCTTGGTTTTCTTATCCACATTTGTATTCAATTTTATAATCATAACCAAGGAGTTTTGGCAGCCATTGAGTTTATTTTGAAGTTGTGATACGTTGTTCTAAGAAGTACTTAAGGCTTTTTTTATTAATGCGGACTGTAAAGGGTTTTCACATCAAGTATAGGCACTATACTTTGATTGCCTTGATGATGGCCAGCATATCCTTCTCATAGGTGGATAAGGCCAATGCTAATCCTTTCAGGACTTTACTAAAGTATGCCACTGGTCTATTTTCTTGGATAAGGATGGCCCCAAGTCCAATTCCACTAGCATCACATTCAATCACAAACTGTTGAGTAAAATCTGGTAGGCGCAAGATTGGACAGGATGTCAAGGCTTCTTTAAGTTGTTAAAGGCCCTCTCAACTGTCTCATTCCATTAGAATCCTTCCTTTCTCAAAAATTGGGTTAGAAGGGCTACAATATTTCCAAATTGACATATGAATTTCCTGTAATATCCAGCTAACCCAAGGAACTCTCAAACTCCTTTTGTTGTGGTGAGGCTTGGCCAATCAATGACATCCTATATTTTGGCAGAATCAATTGAGACCCTTTTCTATGAAACAATAAGTCCCAAGTACTCCACCTATAACACTTCAAACCTATATTTGGAATCCTTGGTGTACAGGCTGTTAGTTGATAAGATTTGGAGAACAGTTCGCAGATGCACCAAGTGGTCTTCTCATGACCGTGAGTATATTAGAGTTTCATCAAAGAAAACCAAAATAAATTTCGAAGATAGGGTCGAAAGAAGTCATTTATGAGGCTTTGGAAAGTTGATGGAGTGTTGTTGAGACCAAATGACATCACTAGGAATTCATAATGGCTCTCATGTGTTTGAAAGGTTGTCTTAGGAATGTCCTCTTCATGGACTCATATTTGATCATACCCTGAACGCAAATCCAATTTGGAAAATACTATAGCTCTATGGAGTTCATCTAATAGTTAATCTATCATAGGGATGGCATATTTATCTTTCAATGTGCTATCATTCAGAGCCCTATAATCCACACAGAACCTCCAGGTTCCATTAGCTATCTTGACTAGAAAAACTGGCGAGGAAAAAAGGCTGTTACTAGGCCTTACTAAACCAGATTGCAAAAGTTCCTTGACCAACTTTTCTATTTTTGTTTTCTAGTAATATGGGTAACAATAAAAACTTACATTGATGGGCCCTACATTAGGCTGCAGTGGGGTGCGATGATCATGCAATCGCCTAGGTGGTAACCTGGTAGGAGGTTTAAATATATGTTAGTATTCTATGAGTAGATGCCTTATCTCTGAGGGTTTGAATTGGTTTCAGGGCTACCATGGCTGTCTGAGGGAGTGATTTGAAAAAAATTGCCTGATGCTTTATAGCCTATTACATTCCTTGTTAGTCAGAGCTACAATATTGGTTTGTTCTAGCCCTTGAAATGTATGACATGTTCCTCCTACCTTGAAGCTTAGAGTGAGCTTCTTATAATCCATCTCAATAAGGCCAAGATTTTTAATCCATTGAACTTCTAAGACCACTTGGCATGCTGCAACAGGAAGCACATAGTAATCTACAATGACAGGATACCCTTAAATGGAGAAGGTGAGGCTATTGCACTGTCTAACACATTCTATCTTCTCACGATTAGCCACCATGACTTCAAGTCTCTTATTCTTTACTATGGTTATGCCAAACTGAGAGACTGTTGGTACTAATGTTTGAGGCTTTTTTTAGGAAGGGTTTATTCCATGTCATGTGGGGGATCCTGAGATGAATCCGCAATCATGAATAGCTGAGATTGTGCACAGTAGTGGCCAGCCATAACTTCTCATCACAGTAATAACATAGTCTTTTGTCCCTCCGTTCACGTGCTTCCGAGTTGGTAATTCGTCGAAAGGGCACAAGTGGAGCCATTGAACCTGAGTTCAAACATTGGTTGGAGAGAGGTCCTAACACACCAGCTGTGTAGTTGGGTGGATGTCTTGGTGGCACTGATGGAGGTTGGAAGCGAGGGGGATGAGTGGACTTTTTTGTAGCTGATTTCTTTCTTCAATTAGTCTGGCTACTCCAATGGCATCAACCAATGTTAGAGGTTGCTTGATTTTGACATCAATGCGAACTTCATCTCTAAGTCCAACAATGAAGCAGCCAATTAGAAACTCTTCTCGTAAGCCATCAACTCTATAAAAAAGCTCCTTGATAGTTGCGATGTTCGTGGTGTGTTTAAGATGAGTCAATGCTTCAGAAGGATCCTCGTAGTCCATTGGACCAAATCTCAATTGTATAACCTTGGTGAAGTCATCCCAGGTGAGTTGCCCATAAAATTTGGTAAGCCACCGATGCCATTGTAAGAAAATACCTTTCAGACGGAAGGAATCAAGCTACACTTGCTGGTCAGGTGCAATGTTAGTGAATTCAAAATATTTCTCTACCTTATAAATCTACCCGGCGAGATCCTCGTCAGCAAATTTTGGGAAAGATAGCTTCAAGTATGGATGAGGGTGGTCTTGATTGGATCAAGAAGTGCATGGTTGAGGATGTGAGAGTTCATCCCTTGCAAAAGGGTTGATCTCAAGGGTACAATTCAAAAATATTTCATATATTTAAATTTAATTTATGATAATAAAATATCAATATTAAACATTATAAAAATTAAAATTAAAAAAAAAGCATTATAAGAAATCTAAAATTAAAATAAGGAAAGAAGCATGAAGAGAAATTTAAAACTAAAGCTTTTAAGGTTTTTCATTTATTAATAATTTTTTATTTTATTATAAAAATTTAATATAAAAATTTTAATATTATTTTAAAAGTTTTTCATTCATTTTTATCACTACTACTAAACCGGCTCATTTCGTCGATCGAAGAAAACGGATGCAATAAGCACAAAAAAATATTCATATTTGCTAGTTTTTTATTTATTAATAATATATATTTTTCAAAATAATCTAAAACTTAAAATCTTCGATCATATTTTATTCTTTATATATTAACATGTTTCTTTTAGTTTTAGTTTTTAATATTTATACATGTATGCCATTAATACTTGTTAAATTATTTTATTTTTATCTTTTTATTTATATTAGATAATTTTTGTTATAAGTTAAGGACAATAGGATTATAGAGGTCTATTAGATTATGTAATTTGTGTTATTGGTCACCTAGTTTATAAGTGTTATCATTTAGTTCTTTAATTTTTGAAAAATGTGTCAATTAAGGATAAAATAAATTATTTTAATGATTTTTTAATTGAAATATTATTTTTAGAGTAATATTTTAATTTAAAATTATTAAAATAATATAATTTGTTTTTGATTGATCTATTTTTTTACAATGAAATGACTAAATGATATCATTATAATTTAATGGATAAAATGACATAAATGACCTAATCTAAGAGATTTTTATGATATTTTTTTCTAAGTTATAATACTTAATTTTATATCTCTCTTCTAATATGACATTAGAGGTTTATCTTTAATTATAATCTATCATAACTCTTAATATCTTATTAGATCTATAACATGATATTTTTACTCTTAAATATTTAAATACAATTATCTATTTTATATAAGAAAAATTACACTTAAACTCTTATCAAAATATATTTATGGCTCTACTCATGATATCAAATATTTTCACAATTTTTTTTAATATTTATTGATTATTATTGTTTTATTTAATATTATATATTTTTTTAATTATTAAAAAATTGTAATGGTATATGTTATTTATGGATATTAGAATGTGTGAAACTTAGTTTATGATTGTGTAAATGTTATTTTAAAGAATAATTATTATATAATTTAAAATATATAAATTAAATATTTTTTATTAGATTATTATTAATAATTTTTTTAATTGGAATGTTATTATTTTTTATTTTTAAAATGGTATTATATTAAATTTTACTATTATTTTTATTAAGGTTTATATTTTAATTACAGAAACAATAAAATTTCAATATAAAAGAAACGATATCAGTTGTATTCATCGGGACAAAATGACAGAAACGATAAAGTTCAATGATTTATAGTTCTTTTTTTTTGGATAGCTAGTTGAAGTTAAAAACAGAAAAGCTTATTCAAGTCAAGTGGGTGGAAAATTTCGAAAGCATCACATGGCTTTAGATGCCAGCATTCAACTATCTACTGTAACTTACTTGACATGTATATATATATATTATTAGTTAACAGATTAGACATATTAACAACTTATAATTTTATACATATTTTTATACCTTATCATATATTATAATAATTTATATTAAAATTTAAATAATGTGAATATAAAAATAATTATAAATTTAAATTATCCTAGCATCTATCTTTAACAAAGGATCAAAATATGACAGCCCAATCAAAACGTTTTATCTACGTGGCAATAAGCTAGATCGTGTACTCGTACGACTAAAACATATCAAAGTTTACCTACCAGGCTACCACCACCAATTAATTTTTTACTTTCAACGATCCAATATCATTCTGGCTGGCTGGCCAGCTTTGTACAACTACAACTCAAGTTGTTGTGTATAAAAATAAGTTATTTTAATATAAATTATTTTAAAATTAATGATAATTTCAAGTTATTAGAGTTTTTTTTCTTTTAATTAAATTTGTTAAGTATTTTATATACAACAACAAGCTCAGTATCTTAATGCGTTATTAGTTTTTTTAATTTTATTTTCGTTTAAATAATAATATTTTAATTATATATATCAAATAATAATATTTTATTTATAACAAGTACATGATAAAAAAACTTTTTTTTTAAATTATTAATAGTCAATTGAAATATAATATATTAGACTCCAAGTACACTTTTTTCATTGACTTAAGAAAATAGAGCATCCAAATTAAATTACTCATATTTCTAAATATACAAATAATTCTCGTTAAATTTTTTAATTCATTTGTCAAACATATTTAAAAATGCAACATTCATAATCACGAATCCATTCAAGTTTGTTTATGTAATTGTTTATACAGAATTGTACATGATGTTACTTATTAATATGTATTTATATGTTAGAAAAAAAAATTAAACACACATTTGTTGAATGTATCTAATATCATGGACATATATTATTATTAATTTTTTCTTGATAAGTGATCATTTAAATACTATTTGTTTTTTAATATATATATATATAGACATATCATAAAATTATCAAATAAATAGTATTCAAAATAAATTTAAAAAATACAACGTCAATCAACAATGGGTGGATCGATCCTACCCTTATATGATTAAAATTACACTATAAAATATTCGTAATGATAAATATCATTATTATAAGTTAACTTGCTATTAAAATACAATGTATCTCATTTTAATTAAAAAAAAGGGTCAATCTCACTCCGTATAGTTGCTAGTAGATTCAAAGTTGGAAAATACATTTTGGAGATTGGATTTATTCGTATCATTTTAAAAAATATTTTTTAAAAAAAGATAAAATTTTGTGATATTTGGGTGATATTTAAATATTATTTTTAATCATTTATATTAATTTTTTTAAATAATTATATTATTTATACATCTATTATAAAAACTTAAACTCAAGAATTTGTATGTATTCAAGTAAACATAATACTATTAAGCTAAACTCATTAAAATTTGGATCTTATACGTTTTGTATGGCTTTTAACCTTTGTAATATATATATATATACCACGTACCACAAAAAAATAAAAATGTAAAAGTAGCACTATATTTTGATCAAATTTTATAAATCGAATAAATTAATCATTTTGTTTTAACTTAATACACTTTAATTAACTTCCTATTGCATTTTTAAAACAATTTTTTTCCTTGCTAATTTTGGGTTTTGTTTGGGGAAAAACTTGTGCAAAATTGATTTGGAACATTATTAGTAATGGTTGATGAATGTTCGGCAAAAATTGGCAAAAACATAAAAAAAAAAAAAAGGAGATTAAAGTAAAATAATTAAATTACACTAAATTAAAGTAAATTGATTAATATATTTACTTTATAAAAATATTCATGTACATTATTTAAAAAAACAAAAAAAAAACTAATTTTAAGTTATTTAAGTTTTTATTATCTTAATTAAATAGCTACTAATTATTATTTTCCAACATTTTAAAATGGACGTCAAACTGTCAATACTGTTATAATTTAAATTATTATCATCATAGTAATTTTTGCTCAATTATAAAAATGATATAACATAATTAATTATATAAATAAAATAAATAATTTAATAATTGTGCTATTTAAAATGATATAACATAGTAATGTTTGATGATGTAATATTATTAATAATTATTTTTAATCTTATATAATTTATCTAATAAAAAATTATAATATTTTATCCAAAATTTATTAATTTTTACTCAACATATATATTATCTTATTTTTTATTTCTAATAAAATTTAAAGGTAATTCATTAAAAAAATTACATTTGAAGTATTTTTAATTTTATAAATTGAATATATTCATAATTTTACTTTAAATTAATATTCTTTAATCAAGTTACTTTTAAATTTATAGATAATTTAATAATTTTAAATAAATTTTGATGATTTTAATTTATTTATTTTAACTTTTTGAGTCAAACATCTACTTGTGGAGCTCTTACTAATAAGTTTTATTTTAATTTAACTTAAATTTTAAAAGTAAAAATTATCATTAAAAAATTGGTAAAAAATGACTAAAATATCTCAAATGTAATAATAATATAACTAAAGTGTATTAATTTTAAAAAATATAATTAAAGTATCAAATTTATAAAAGTAAATCACCAAAGTGTCATGTTATTCATTTATTATGTTTATAACATTTTTTTGATAATGTTTAAGGATAAGGAAAATTATTTTATTTTTACAATGAAATTAATTTTTTTAATATAGAATGATATGACATATTTTTATTTTATTGATTTAATTATTTTTGTATTTTTCGTTTGAAAAAATAAAATATAATGTTTTTTCAAAATACTCTTACATCAGTAAATAAGATTTGAATAGTAGAACTTTAATATATTTAAAAGAATTTTATATTATTGGGGTACAATTATTTATATCTAAATTATAAATTTTATATTTAATATTTAGTATACTAATATATCTACTATTTAGCATAGTCTAAATTTTTTCGGGCTATGTCATGTGATATAATTGTGATTTCCAGAAATGTTCTTTCAAAATTAAAAAAAAAAACCCATAAAATATCATTTCAACGTATAATCATATTCATAATAGAAGTTTATATATTATAATTATAGTTGAAGTTTATATATTATAATTATAGTTGATATTATTGATAATTATTTATTAAAAAATATAATTTATTTTTTAAATATATATATTTTTTAAAATATAATTAATTATAATAATATCATAATTTATAATAAATAGATTTTTTTACGGGAATGCTAGTACAATTGTTCTCATATTATTCTATCTCACTATTTTTAATAAACATATTTAATATAGGGTGTTATATAAGTTTAATATAATTAAATTATAATTATTGTTTACAATATGTAATAATAATCTATGTATAAAATTAATAATATTTAACTTATTTTATTATAAAAAATTATCTAAAATAATATTTATATTTTTACATTTTTAAAATAAAATAAAAATTATTTTTAATTTGAGAGAAAATCAAGACATATAATTTTAAAATTAAAATTTAATTAAATAAATTTTTCAATTATAAACTCAAATTAACTACTCGTATTACATTTGTACGTAATTGTAATTTTTATTTTATACTTACTTTATATTCAAACAAATAATATTACAAAAATTATACATTTAAATTCTTTATAATATAATATAAAAAATATATTTTACTTGGGTATTGGGTTGGATCTTTGAGTCTTGTAATTAAATTTAATTTTTTTTATCTTTTTTACTTTTTTTTGTCTTAATTTTATTTATTTATTTATTTTTTAAAATATTGATTAAAAAAAGAAAAGAGAGAAAAAAAATAAGAAAATAAAGAATAAATAGCTAATGAAAAAGTAAGAAAAAGGGGAAGATGGGAGATTTTTTTAATTTTTTAAATATTTTAACTCATTTAATCATATTTTTAAATTAAAAATTACTAAAATTTATATATAATGTTATAAAATTAAAAAATATAAATGAATAAAGTTGCAACATTTTTTGCGTGACATTTGTAATTTATTTTTCTTAAAAAAAAATAAAATAAAGGAAGAGTATGCCGACAAAAAGCTTCTTTTTCTGTACATATTACGACCATTATCTATTCTTTTCTTCTTCTTCTTTTTACCATTTTTTTTCTTTATTGAAAAATACCATTATCTTTTGAAATGAAGAAAGTAAAACGATTTATATGTTTTATCTTATAAAAATATTAAAATATTTATTTTATTATAATTATATTTATAATATATGAATAAAAATAAAAATATATTAATAATATATATTTTTAAAATTATAATATGTTTATAATATATAAATAATGATAAAATTATATAAAAATATTTTTATCAATATATATACATTATGGAAATAATTATAACAAACATAAATATTTTTGATATTTTTATAAATTACTTTATATGGTATAAATAAAAGCTAATTAATTTATTCTCTTATTTTTAATCTGCAATATTTATTATTTATTTTCCTAACGGTCCTTCTTTGATTATAAAAGTAAATGAGAACTTTTCAAGAGAAATTCGAGCATGCACGGCAACATTTTTTTTCCGAAATAAGTATGATTTAAAAAAAATGTTACAAATATTATATTGTTATTTTAAAAAAAAAACTATAAAATTAACACCTTAAAAATTATAACAATTATATTATACTCTTAATATTAATTCATACACCTCTCAATATAAAAAAAAATGATAATTAACTTGAAAGTTACTATGTATAATTGTTTTGATTAATTTTTATATTATTTGTTTAATTTTAATTGTTATTGCTTTTTTAATTGTATTTATTAAAGTTAAAACATTTTTATATGCAGTAATATGAAAATAAAATTTAAAAAATGTAATTTTAGGACTAAAAGTAACACTATAAAAATTAAATGTGGCTTTTGAATCAATATAAATAACATAGTTGGTGGTTTTCCGTTTTTGTATTATTTTTAAATTAAAATTTATTTTTCCCATTTTATTCTGCCGCAGTAACTTTGGATCCATCATGAAAGATTTAGAGTGGCATTCTTGTAATTTATGCTAAGAAACATCCTTTTCTGAGTTGACCATTTATAATAATAATTAAAAATAAACTTACATATATCACTTAAGAATCGTGTGAAAATAAAAGTGAGATTGGGATTTGAGAGTATGGCTGGTATTGCTATTTAAATATTGTTTTAAATCTAATTTTAACAATATCCCAAATAATATCCTGTTTTTAATTACGAAATTAAAGAACTGATTTCTCAAAAAATAAAAAAAAATAATTAAGTTACAGATAAAAAAATAAAAGAAAAACCAAGTAGAATGTAGAAAAATAATTGAGCTGGTTTGTTCAGAATAGTCAGTGTCAGCTTTGAAAAATAAGTCTAAGACATATTACACATCCTTTTCTATGATTTATATATAACTCTTAGACACCACGTTATAAGCCATGTGATTCAAATTTCGTGGGATCCACCGAACGTATATGATATGAAAATGTGAGAGAAAATCTGGAGCCTTCAAAATGATTTCACTGGCCTTCTCTGATACGTCGTTCATTTTTACCTTCGATTAATGCTTGAACAATGAACTTAGCATCTCCTTCCTTTTCTTTCTCTGGGGATCTGCAATGCATCATAGCTGCTTTTAGTGCCGTTGCTTCAGCAACATGACTGTAACTTGTTGTCCAGCAGTCAATGACATGTTCTTCATAGTTTGACAAAGTAAAGCCAAATACTACCTTGCCTTATTTCCAGCTTGCTTCGAAGGTATATTTAATGGCATTCTTAGGAGGTTGCTGCCATTGTTGGGGAATATAAACTTGATTGTCATTGTCCATTGCATCTATTATTTTTTGGCTATTCCTTAAAAAGTATGGAGGAGAATTTGACACGCTCCCAAGTACATGAATTGTGTGACTAAAATAATGAAATTAAGTACGAGAATAACAATATAATTATCACAAATATTATTTAAATAATAATCAATTATAAAAATTAAATAAAAATAATAACTAATTTTAAATCTCAAAACTCAAGAACTATAAAGATATATGAAAAAACGATATCAAAACTTTAATCCTTCAATTTTCTAATAATATGTATCACTAAAATTTCCTTCAAAATAATTACTAATCAATTATATGAATTTAACCTAATATGTATTCATTTATTAAATAAATTATGCATCATATAGTAATAAACTTAATCACTCTCATATAAATTAGATTTTCTACTACTAATTAAGTTCATCAATTATAGATAACACAAATAAGAATCATACATATCTACTTAAAAACTATACATGTTATTTAATCAAGACAAACAATTAGATAATTCTCTCAAATCAATTGTTGCTTAAATAATTAATATCATAAAAATCAGATTAAATAATATAATTGAATTAAAATCACAATTGTGGTAAAATGTTAGATCATCATATGTAGAAAATTAGGTTCATAAGTCCCCTAAATTAATAAATTAGTTAGACATAATTAAGTTCATAAAACTCAGATTTTTCATAAAAAACATAAAAATTAATAAAAAAAAATGAGAAGAATAAGAGTTACATTCAATCTCTTGATTTGTAGCACTAATCTTCTCTTAAATTGCTCACAAAATTATGTCTTCTTTAATATTCTCTTGAACTTTTTCTCTTTTTATCTCATCTTAATAGTTGTTAGGTTTTTTATTCTTAATTGTGTGTTTAATTTGTGTCTTATTAGGGTTAATTAATATAAAAAAAACAAATATTGACCATTAGATTATCTCTTAAAATGAAACAACAGATGAGGATTAAAGACAAGAGATAAAGATCATTAGCTAAATATTTTCCTATTTTTTCACACGTTGTGTTGCCATTTTTTCGCTACTACAACATGGTCTCCTCTAATCACCAACGAATGTTCAGCAATAGATCGCACGTTGTAGTGCCAAAAAAGTACATCGCGGCCTAGAAAAATGCCTGATGTGATATGGTGTTGAATTTTTCCATTTTTGACTCGTTTTCACCTCGTTTGCCATCATTCCACATACATTGTTATAACTAAACATATATTCAGATTTTTCATGATATTTTAGCACAAAACAAGATAAATAAATAGTTCATAAATGATTGAATAACTCTACTTTCATAGAGTTATCACATCCTGAAACTTAACTTTTTATTTGTCTTCAAGAACACCAAGTCTAACTACTAAAATGATATGAGAGCATATTCTTAAACACATATATACTAATACATGCATGATAAGATGAAAATATTCCCCTTAAAAGTAATACAATCTTATGACAATGACGTTCACATATCTATCAATCAACATTCCATTAATACAAGAATATGCAAGATTTTTAACAAATTGATTCATGTTTGTGTATATTGCTAATGATGTCATCAAATGTACTTATGAGATTAACTTGTATGAGTATGCTAAACAATTAAGTCTTAGAACAAGTTTCATAAGTTTATTTTTCACACTCATCTCCACTAATGTAGATATGCACTTAACTAAAACTCAATAGTGCTTTATATGCTTATAATGTAAGGCTTAGATAAGGGTAGATAAATTAATATATTTAGGCTTTTTTCACACCTTAACTTTCTTTTCATTCATCATGCAATATTTAACTACAATTGAGTTTTTATTTGATGTTCTTATGCACCCTATCTTACGATGCTTTTCATTCTTTTATTCCACATCTATCTCTTTTTATATAACTTCACAACACTTCCAAACTTATCTTTTTTTCCTTTTTGTTTAGAAAGGTAATTATGTTGTGAGTTTTTTTCTTTACCTTTTTTTTATAGAAATAAAATGTATTACATTTAACCTCATTCTATAGTATAACACATGTTTAAAACCGATTGAGCTAAAACTTGATTTGCTTGTAAACCACCTTCCTCATTATTTCCCTTTATCATCACTTTAATATCATTCATAAGATCATTTAAACAAATAATGGAATTAGAGTTACACTTAGAGTTGAAAGACATAGGATTTTCCATAAGTTGCTTTTTAGGGATTTTGTTAAGAGTACCAAAAGCTTTTCTTTTATGTTGATTTTTCTCTTTTAGATTAGCCTTCGAAACTGGTACTCCTTTCTCCTTTGTTGTATGAACTTCTTGCATTCATTAGCATTCTCAGAACCTCTCTCAAGTAATTGTACTAGGTGGTCTTACTTCCCCTTGAGTATGATAGATTCCTTTATGGGAGTGGAATTTATGGAACTAAAAGAGACTAAAAATTATATAAGTATTATGATCATTAGTGTAAATCATGTTGTACTTTATATTTATATGTTGACTTTTTGTGTACAAAACACGGTGTTTGTTTATTTTTACTTAATATTTTGTCCTCCTTTGTATAAAGTTGGTTACTATGGATCAGTAATTTACACACATAGAGTTAGGAGCACTATGTTTTAAAGTATATTTTCTCACATCACAAGATTGGTTGTTTTAAGGATGCGTGTTAGGTTGAGAGTGATATAGCCTTTGGTTCATTTCAGGTGCAAGTATTTATGAAATTTACTCTGCACTTTTGGAAATAAAAATTTATTTTTTTGGTTCCTCGCTACCACCTTTGGCAAGGTAGTTGGCGAGGGAGTGGATCGAGTTCTATAAATATCTCCCACTTATCTTAGCTTTTACACATATTTTTAGTACCAAAACTATGTCAAAATACATACTAAGATTTATATATGTTTTCAAAATTGTTTTAGAGAGCTTACATTTGAGTATGGGTCATTTAGTGAGTTTAGTTATCAAATCATAGTCTATACGCATATGTGACTAGATTATGTGTCTCCCGTACACGATTGGGGATTTATGGAGTACATTGTGTCCTTTAGTACCTTGAGATAAAGAATGATCCGTAAGGTTTCTCATTCTATAATTATTTAATGTTACTAATCTATGGCTACTGAGCATACCCCATTGTGTATTATTAGTTGTGAAGGAGATTCAAGTTCGTGTATCAAACTAGGTTGTTACATAATCAAAAGCAAGAGTAGAAATAGGTAGTTCGGACAAAGGTCCCAACTGATAGAAGTAGTAGTGGTTTATTTCTTTCATAATTATAGTTATTTTATTGATTAATGAATTGTTTACTACTGAATAATTGTCGTAAGCAACCTAAGGACTTTATCTCATAGATACGGTCTTTATGTAGGTTTACCACGTTACATCATTTGTTATGCATGATCCTTTGTTGTATTAACATAATCAGAGTTTAAGGTGTGTATATTATAACATACTGTAGCTTAAATTCTGATTAAAACATTAAATATTTTTTCTACTTTATGTTAATTATATAATATTTGTTATGAAAAGTTATGTATTTATCTGATATTATATTATATGTGCTTCTATTGCATTATCTCTTTAAGTGTATTCTTTTCTGTTTGTAAGAATTAGGATTGAGTTGTTAAGGAGTCTGTTCTTCTTATCTTGGTACTATACCAAGTCGTAGATTCTTTCAATTGGCATGAAAAATAGCTCCTTAATGATATTATCATAAGTAGTTTTAACATTGCCATAAAAAAGTGTATGAAGTATCTATTTTATACTTAGTGCCACTCACATTAGATAACATATTTAAAAAGGAGCAGAATTGCCCATAGATTAGGTCATTTGTATTATTTGATCATATAGATTATCAATGGTATCATTTAGCCCTTCTACATTAGAAAAATATGTCAATTACAATCAAATCAAGATGAAAGGAATTCTAGAGATACGTTCTATTATTTCATGTGTGAATTCATGTACCTAGTGTCCTTTTGATAAACTAGCTGCATAATGTGTGAACACACAGCCTAAGCAAGTGTAGGTGTGCAATTCTTGCTATGGTAAATGTGAACACTAAAGAATGCTCCATCCAATCAAGTTAAGCATGGAGTTTGTTACAAAATATCTACAGCTAATAGTTATAAAAGGAATAGCAGAAATAACAAATACTACCCTAATGTAGTTAAAAGGTAGCATATGAAATAAAAAAACTAAGCAGAAGGAAAACTGGTTTAACATCCCCCACTTAAATAAATAGTGGTGGTATCCCCATCAATTTTTTGTGCAAGGATAGAAATTAAGAAGTGTCCAGAGCCTTTGTGAGAAGATCTTCCAATTGATCACCGGTGGAGACGTATTGAACATCCAAGACACCCTTGATGACAAATCATGAACAAAGTGTGCTTCATGCAAGCATGTAGGATAGGGTTGTGTGATGAGCGCAAGACCGGTAATGCAAATACCGATCTTGAAAATACTTTTTGTTTTTATAATATTTAAAATCTCGCAAGTGCACGAATCATTTTATAAAAAATGATAAGTATACTCTTAAGGTCGATCTAAGGAAGGAATATATATTGTTTTTAATTTATTATTCAAAATCCTAAAAACAAAATTAAATTCTAAACATCGTGTCACGATATTTTGATTTGTTTGTTTCTTAATCTAATAGCAAAAAAAAAATATAGATATAGATTCAATAAAAAATCATGCAAATTTTTATCATTCATAACAGTAGAGTATTTAAGGATATAATAATGAAGTTAATTATACTTGTTTATATTATTTACGTAATTAAATATATAAATTGATATTTGTTGATTTTCTCTTTTTGGTATGAAAGTGTCCTTAGGTAGGACCCAAATTATTTTATTTAATATTAATTAACTAATATCCTTAGGCGAGACCTATTAATTAATTAAGTATTAAATTTCAATTTTATTTCTAAGAAAATAGAAAACCATCTAATCACAACTTTAGTCGGAGTTAGTTAATTAGACTTTATTCAATGTCATCAAATTAAACCTAAGAATTTAATTATCCAAGTACTAACTTTCAAGTTTTAAAATCATTACTAAAAATATGTTGTTAATACATATAATAATTTTTATACAAACTTTTGAAATAGAGCTTTAATCTAACTATCGGACGATTGTACCAACAAATAAAAGAGCATTACTCTAAATAAGATCGGATAATTAAACCTTAAAATCTAACTTTCATATTTAAGTTTGTAATAAAAAATAATATATTTCTCTCTAACATTTTTAATATAAAATCTTGAATAAAAACAAAATCAATTTATTTTATGGAAATGTGTTTCCTATTTAATATTTCGTAAGCATAACAACATTATAATTATATCATATTTACAAACAATCGACCATGTTAAATTTAATCACAGACATATTAAATATAACATATAAGAATAAAACATAAAAATAATTGTAAAGAATCCATTAAAATTATACCTTAAAATAATCCTTACAGAATTTTGACGCTAATTCATTTGTTGGAAAACCTTCAAACAGATTTGTATTTTCATTTATTGAATCAAAAAATAAAAATTTATAAAAAAAACATAACTAGTTATTCCTAAAAAGAGAAAAACTCTAAAACTAAAAACTAAAAATAAAGAAAAATTTCTAGAGATAAAAAGAGCTTAGAAAATTGTGTGTTTTGAAATAGGGGAAGAGGGTTCTTTTATAGGTGAGGAAAATGCCAAAAAAAGGGGGAAATATTTTAAAATTTGAATTTGGATGCGTTTGAACAAGTTGGCATGCATATGGGGCGTGGAAATATTGGTAGACGAGCGGTTGGCGCGCATAGAACACGACGAGGTGTGTGCTTCCGACATGGTGCGGGCGTGTGTTGGCACGCGCAGAAGTCAGTGCGACATGTGTGCTGACTATGTATGTTGGCTAGGTGTGTACTGATTATGTGTAGGCACGTGTTGGGTATATGCCAGTGTATATTGGGTGTGTGTCAACCATATATGGGCATGGGTTGGGCGTGTGCCAGTGTATGTTGGGTATGTGCCAACCACGTGAGGGTATGTGCTGGAATATGCTATGTGTTCGTGCATGATGCTACGTGTGGGACTCGGCGTGGAAGGGATGTTGCGTGCGAAACTTGGCGTAGATGGGATGCTCCGCGTGGGATTTGGCACGAATGAGCTGTTGCGCGCGAGACTCGGTCGGAATGAGTGGCTACACATGCAATATTGGTCTTTTTGACATTTTTGACCCATTTTGTCCAATTTTTACATCTTTTTGATTTTTTCTCATTTCTTTTCTCAATATATTTGTGATGTATTACATATAGTATTTTTTTCGAGTCTTCAAGTAATTTTTCAACTAAAATACCTTAAAAATAATAAAAATACACGTGATTTTGAAAAGATAAATTTATATAAAAATATGATAAAATCGTACGAATATAAACACATTTAATCAATTAAAGTATATTAAATCATGGTAATTTTAGTTTTTTTAAGCACTCGTCATTGTGACACAAGTGTTTGGCGTTGATATTATCATAAATAATTTAGGGTGAAGAAGGAAAGGTGAGACACAACTTAGAAAGTAAGAATTGAAGCCAAAGTAATTTAGTTTTTGTGGCAATAAGGGCATTATTCTCAAACTTATTGAATGACCTAGATACAACTTTCTATTTGAAGAATTTCTATGACCAAATTGTTGTTTGAAGTATTTGGATGAACAATGTGACATTTGTGTAATGATAAGCCATGAATTTTCATAAGTTGTTGACAGCAAAGAAAAATTCAAGTTATGTGAATGTAAGGTATTGAAGACCACAAATGACACTTCGATACTCAGAAGGATTGGAAAGGGGATTCCCATCATACTTGTTGATTTATTTCCAAAATTATGGGAGTGTCAACTAGCTTGTTGTGATGTAGATGACATCTTTGAATCAAGTCACAAGAATATTTCTACTGACTTAGATGTAGAGTATTGTGACCATAAAAGACCTTTACACTAAAGAAATAATTGAGAGTGCCCAAATCTTTTAAGAAATAGTGAGCATCCAATATAAAGATGAGTTGAGTGATGAGATGAGATTGATTTCTTGTAATGAAGATATCATCAACATAATTGAATCAACAATGAGAATGAATATACTTGCATTAAAATTTGATGGCACAAATCCATGCTACAAAAGAAGGAATTGAGCTTGTGAAACCAAGCACTTAGTGCTTGTTTTAGTCTATACAAGGCTGTTTTTAACTTGCACACCAAATAGGTTCCTTGCTCGAAACCAAGAGGTTATTTTATATAGAAAACCTAATACAAATCACCATGAAGAAATTTATTATTAATGTTAACCTGGCATAATTTCCAATTAAATGTAACGGTAAGGCAAGGAACCACACATATGATGATAAGTTTAACTACAAAACTAAAGGTCTCATAAAAATCCACCTTTTCTTCTTGCATATATCCCAAAGCAACAAGCCTACTTTTGTATTTGTCAAAAAATTAGAGCTAAGGAGTTTTACCATAAAAACCCATTTATAACCAATGGGTGACTATCCAATAGGCAAGGGAACAAGATATCACGTGCCATTGTTTAAAAGTGCATCTTATTCTTTTTATAATTAGTCTTTCCATTTTTAAATATAAACTATATCATTGAGAATTTTGGGTTTATGAATACCATTCTTGGCCATAGTGATCATAGGATGACATTTGAAAGGTGTTGTGGAAGTAGTAGAAGAAGTATAGGTATTGATAGGTGAAGAAGCAAGTGGAACTATTGAAGTAAGAGGGTCAAAAGGGGATGGAATATTAGGAAGTGGATTATCAACAATTAAGAAGGGAATAAAAAGTGGAACAATAAGATTATAAGGAGAGTCAAACAAAGAAGGGAATGTAGGAATAGGTTTGGTAAGAGAAAAAAATATGTTCATTGAATATGACATGCCTATTGATGCGTATTTTTGCAAGTGTATGAATCGTTCAAGTAATAAAGTGTACAAAAGTACGGATATCGAACCCACAAGGAATGACGTTATTAAGTACCGAAATTGACTAATCCTAATTTTATTTGAAAACCAAATTGTTGAAATTGTTTAAGAAGCAAATTAACTTAAAAATAAACGCAAATAACACAATTGAATGTTGTTCACAAATGATTAAAAACGCTAAGGCATTTGATTTCGCTAAATCAATTCAATCTGATTTCAAGTCATGTTATATGAGAATCAAAGCTAAAAATGATGGTTGAAAAACCCAAATTTACCTAATACTCTCTCTCGAGTTATATTAGAATTACTTATCTATGAAAACCAACTATATTTCTATGAAGATTTAATCACAAACAAGCACATTACGATTTATGGAATTTCTAGAATAACCACATACATCATGCATTAGGTCTCACACTCGCATTCAACATACGATATTTATCACAAGAAGCATTCATTACACATCTCTTATCGGTCTCAATATAATGCAACAAATCATCTAAATATTGGCCAGAAATTTAAAAGCATTAAGCATGGAAATAAATACTCAACTTGAAAACAATGAACTCATATAACAATAACAAAAGAAATCAGATTTTCTTAATTCAACTACATCATAGCCTTAGTAAAAATAAATTAGTTCATAATGGAAATAAGAACAAACATTATCTCAATTGAATCCATGAATAACAAATCGGAATAAAATGCAGAAAATGAAAGCTAAGGAGAAGAGATGAAAAACTCTTGAAGATGAACACTTGGTAGCAACAATGGTGATAATCTTTCAAGCTTCTCCAAACTTTCTCTCCAAAATTGTCTTCTCTCCTCCAAAAATGTCTCAGACCTCCTTCTTTCTGTTGTCCCCTCTTTCTCTATCTTATGGTATATATAGATCTAGGGTTTTGGGGACAATTTTGGAACAAACAAAATAAAAAAATTGTTTTCGGACGAAACTCGCTGGCGGTGACATTATTCTCGCCGCGGTGAGATTTCTGGAAAAATTAAAATTTTGGTTCCTCTGATTATCGTCGGCGGCGAGATTTGCATCTACCAAAACCCATCTTCTTTGTAAGATTTTTGCCGATGGCGAGAATCTTCTCGCCGGCGGCGGGATTTCCAAATTTTGAAACTTTGTTTTTTTTTATTTTCACTCAATCCCGATCATTGAAATTTGTCCCAAACTTCTCCAAAATCATGATTTTACCTGAAATTACACTTTAAACACGAAATACCCATGAAATGAAATTTGTGGATTAAATAATCAAATAAACACAATTTTTACACAAATATCAACATTTAAATCATAACAAAAATGCAATAATTTGACTCTTATCACCTACTAATGTAAAACCTATAAGAGGAAACATCCAAGCACAAGTAACCTTGATAATTGGATTCATAACCAATGAAAACACACTAAATGGATCATGGTTGCAATTTATGTTGTGTATAGGATCATAAATAAGGAAAGCATTATCATCCAAAACTTTTGAGAAATGTGTAATTAAGGGGTTTGTGAAATAAGAATTCATAGGGAGTCAAGTTGTTTAATGACTTAGTAGGTAGACTATCAATAAGAAAGACTACAGTACTTATTCCATAAGGACAAAAATACAAAGGCATGCTTGATTGATGCAAAAATGTTAAATCTTTTTCAACAATGCGATGATAACATGATTCCACGACAACATTTTGTTTCGACGTGTGTGGGCATGAGTGTCTATATATAATGCTATATACTAAAGAATAAAGAGAAACAAATTTCCCTCCTCCATCAGTTTGAATACTTTTTATATTAGTCTTGAACTGTGTTTTGATCATAACAATGAAGGATTGAAAAACATTTGAAACTTTGATTTGAAAGAAAACAACCAATTGAATAGAATACAATCCTCAACAATGGAAAGGAAATAGTGATCACCATTACAAGATGTAATAGGAATTATCCATAGATCTAAAAATAGTAATTCAAAAACATGTGTATTCTTTTCAATTCTAGTTGAAAAAAGAAAGTTTATGAGACTTAAGGTTTGACTGGAAACACAAAAAATCAGACTTAGGTACACTAGTAGCATCAATAGATCCTTTGTGTACAAGTTGTTGAACAAGATCAAAGGAATGATGTCCAAGCCGTGAGGCCATTGATGAGGTAGAAACAATTCCTTTAAACTTATAAAGACCTTCTTCAGGTGCTCTTTGCATTAGAACTTTCTTCATAGTAATATACTTGACTTAAAACATATTTAAATGAAATTTCTTAAATACGTTATTGTCAGAGCATAATTTGTTAACAGAAAGAAAATTATGAGTGGCATGATATGTATGCGAGATATAATTTAAAGAAAGAAAGCATCTATGATTATTATGAGTAAGTGAACCATGTCTAATGCAATGGAAAGGTAAAGTATACCCATTACCTAAGGTAACACCTTCACTACCATTGTAAGGAACATTCTTGATAACAGAGGTGACATAGTGACTAGCACTATTGTCCAACTATCACGCATTATCTTGATGAATAGAACTGTGATATGATGCAAAATTAGTAGAAATTTTTTTATTAGAGAATAAAGAAGACATATCCCCTTTGTAATTTTTGTTGAGAAGATCTCATAAAACAAAACAATGTGAAGCATTATGGCCAATTTTCTCACAAATTTATCAAACATGATGTTCACAAGAAGATTTCTTAAAATAAATTGCTCTATATATCTAGCTCTTGACCATGTTATTGAGCCTATTCCAATTCGTATAATGAGGATTCAACACAATTTGTCCAAGATCAAGAAATTTTTGTGGAGAAGAAATTGATTTATCTATAAAACTTTCAAGTCCATAAGTTATGATTAAGCTTTCCATCTACTTGTGCCAAATGAGATAGTTTATGTGATCAAGCTTTATAGAAATGATAGCATTCACAAGGAGTTGAAATTCTAAGCTAGAAGATCAAGCGAAGAAGATGAACTCAGGTTTGTAGATGGTGAACTAGTTATTGGATCAAGAATTGGACAAATACATGTAGGTGAATTAGCTATATCGTGATAAGTCGCCTGGCGATTATCCATGTTAGTTAGAGAAATTTAATCCCTAGAAATTGTCTGCTCTGATATTATACAATCAAATTAAGCTGAAAGGAATTCTAGAAAAAATTTCTATTATTTCATGTGTGAATTCATTACACATCTTCTCTTCTATAAACTAGTTGCACAATGTGTGTTAGTAGTATATTTTGTAACAAACTCCAAGCTTAACTTGTTTAGCTGTTGCATTATTTAGTGTTTGCATTTTTCATAGCAAGCATTGCACACTACCTTGGCAAGTGCAGTTGTGCAATGCTTGCTATGGCAAGTGTAAACACTAAAGAATGCAGCAGCCAAACAAGTTAAGCTTGGAGTTTGTTACAAAATATACTACTAACCGTTGTGAAAGGAATAACATAAATAATAAATACTACACTAATGCAGTTAAAAGGTAGCACATGAAATAACAATCTAAATAGAAGGTAAACTAGTTTAGTACCAATTAAAGATAAAACACATATTTTAATGATTTTTTACATTAAATAACATAGTTTGTCTTTAATTATTTTTTTTAAAGGTAAAGAGCTAAATGATACCACTTATAATTTAAGAACTAAATAACACTAATAATTTAAGGAATTAATTTTAGATTTTTTTGTGCATAGGAATATTTGATGGTTTTTTTATTATTTAAAGAGTAATCAGTTTAAAGCTTTCAAATTGTGCTATCATTTTTATTTTTCTTGTTTTTCTCCCTCTCTTTGATGAACTATGGTTTTGTATGAATGTTAATGTTGGTTAGTCAAAGATCTTTACTTTGTTGCAAGACATTCAAAAATAGTAGGAGTTATAAATATTTGTTATCATAACTTATACTTTAAATTGTTTTTGAAAAAGGTGTAAAATATGTTGAAATATTTTGAATTAAATTGTTAAATGTTTCTAAATTGATTGTTTTTCCATTGATCTTCCTCTTTTTCGGTTGTTTATCTACATCAATTCTCTTTTTCATTTTTGTATGATTCTTCTATAAATAGAGAAGAAATCAGAGAAAAAGAAACACGAAAAAAGAAGAAGCAAGATTTAAGAAAGAAAAGGAAAAAAAATAGAGAATAGAAAAGGCTATGAGGAGAAGAAGAACAAGAACAAGAAAGAGAAAAAAGAAAAAAAGGAAAGAAGGAGAGAAGTACGGAAAAGCTATATTTATATATATATATATATATATATATATATAATTTATTTATTTATTATTATTATTTTGGTTATATATTTTCTATTTAGAGTTAGGTTCTTTCGATAGAGTTCAGATACTTTAAAGTTCGTAGAATAATAAATTATGGTGTAAGTTTATTATTATTATTTAATTGTTGTATCATGTGAGATAAATTTCCGTCGTTCTTAAACACCTATGGTGAGCGGAAAAATTATCTTAAGGATATTGTGTGATACACATGCCTCGATTATTATTTTATTTATTTAATTTATATATTATTTAAATTTTGTATTTATATATTTATATTTATATATATTTCTAATTTCTTTTGATAAAATAATTTCATTCTTAAATTATTTGTCTCATTATTATTTCTAACAATCTTAAGATAATTTTTCGCTTACTTTTTGGACAAACAAATACAAAAAAAATTAATAAATATTTTAAGACAAATAGATTATTTATAATTTGTTATATTTATCTATTATATTATATATATGTTATGCAATCTGAAATGATAACTCCAGTGTCCCAAACTGAAAACTCAACTATGAATGTTGTTGACCCTATTATGGGTGGTTCTACTGTGAACCAAATGAGGAGGCCTTTTGTGGCTCATAGGGTAACCCCAATGTTACCGGTTTCTAATCCAATGAACCATGATGTGTTAGAGAGACCAGAGAAATTTAATGGTTTGAACTTTAAGAGATGGAAGAGTAAGATGATGTTTTATCTCACTACCTTGAATTTAGCAAAGTTCTTGACTGAAGATGCTCCCAATCAACCTGAGGGTGAACAAGATTTGCAATCTGGTAGTGTTATTGAAGTATGGAAGCATTCTGATTATCTATGTCGGAACTATATTCTGAATAGTCTAACAGATTCCTTGTACAATAAGGAAAAGACAACCAAAGACTTATGGGAATCATTGGACCGAAAGTATGAAACTGAAAATGTTGGTGCAAGAAAATTTTGGTTGGTCGCTTTCTTGATTATAAGATGGTGGAATCTAAATTGGTATGTAGTCAAGCGCGTAAAATCCAAGATGTCGTAACAGAGATGTATGCTGAAGGGATGGTACTTTGTGAAACCTTTCAAGTTGCAACTATTATTGAAAAGTTTCCCTTCATGGATAAAGTTCAAGACCTACCTTAAGTACAAGCAAAGGGAAGTGTCTTTGAAAGACTTGCTGATAGGATTCAAAGTGGAAGAAGACAACAAGGTTTCTTCTAAAAGAGGTTATATCTCATCAGCACCCAAGGCTAATGTGATGGAACATGGTCAAAGTTCTAAACACAATAAGAATAAGGGCAAGGGCAAGCTGGGTAAGAATTTAAAGTGAGACCTAGAGAAGCAAGTTTTAAGAAGTCAAGCTTTAAAAGGATTTGTTTTAACTGTCAGAGAATAGGGCATAAAGCCCCAGACTGTAGGTTTCCAAAAAGAAGTAAAAAATGTGAGGCAAACATAGTTGATGACATCACTCATGATATTTTTGAATTAACTTGTGTACAGTCATTTATGAGGTAAACTTGGTAGGATTAAATCCAAAGGAGTGGTGTATTGACACTGGTGCAACAAGGCACATAAGCTCAGATAAAGGGCTATTCACTACCTTTGAAGTAGCGAAAGATGGAGAGAAGCTCTTTATAGGAAATTCTACTACATCAACCATTCAAGGGCAAGGCCGGGTTAGGTCAAACTGAAGATGACCTTTAGGAAGGAGCTTACATTAAATAATGTACTCTATGTGTCTGACATCTATAAAAATCTTGTTTATGGCTTATTGTTAAACAAGCATGGCTTTCAGATGATGTTTGAATCTGACAAGGTCATTGTTTGAAAAAATGGTGTGTTTGTGGGGAAGGGATATGTATCTGATGGGCTATTTAAGCCCAATGTAATGACTGTAAAAAATAAGAATATTAATAAAATTAATTTTTCTACTTATATGCTTAAGTCTTCCAACTTGTGGCATGGTAGACTAGGTTATGTTAATTACGATACATTGTGTAGATTAATTTACATGGAACATATACCTGCATTCTAAATAGATTCAAAGCATAAGTGTGAGACTTGTGTTGAGGCAAAAATAACTAGGCCATCATTTCATTCGATTGAAAGGAGCACTGAACCCCTAGACTTAATCCATAGTGATCTATGTGATTTGAAATTTCTTCAAACAAGAGGTGGCAATAAGTATTTTATTACTTTTGTTGATGATGGCACGAAATATTGCTATGTGTACTTTCTTAAAAGAAAAGATGAAGCTATAAAGGAATTTATTCTTTATAAAACAAAAGTTGAGAATTAACTCAACAAGAAAATCAAGGTACTGTGGAGTGATCATTGTGGTGAATATGAGGCACTATTTGGTTAATTCTGTGCACAATACGTAGTTATTCATGAAACCACAACGTCTTATTCACCTTAGCAAAATGAGGTTGTTGAACGTAAGAATCGTACCTTGAAAGAAATGATGAATGCATTGCTATTAAGTTCTGGGTTGCCACAAAACTTATGTGAGGAAGCTATTTTGTTAGCTAACTCCCTTTTAAATAAGGTACCCTGGATAAAGACACATAAGACATCGTATAAATTATTTAAAGTAAGGGTACCTTTCTATAAATATTTACGAGTGTGAGGTGTTTTGCAAAAGTGGTTGTACCTATACCTAAGAAGGTGAAGATAGGTCCAAAAACAATAGATTGTGTCTTCATTGGATATGCTTATAATAGTAGTGCTTATCGATTTCTTGTGCATGAGTCAAAGGTCCTAGATATACACAGGAACATGATAATGGAATCAAGGAATGCATCATTCTTTGAATATGTATTTCTAGGTAAATCTCAAGGAGAATCCAATTCGTGTAAATGAACCTATGAGACTATGAATGAAGATAGTCAAAACAAAAAACCTGAACAAGAGGTTGAAGTTGAACTCAAACATAGCAAGAGGACTAGGATAGAAACGTCCTATGGTCCAGATTTTTTGACCTATTTTCTAGAAACTAAACCTCAAACCTATGAAGAGGCTATGAATTCTTCTCAAGATCCTCAATGGTAAGAAGCCATTAATAGTGAAATTGAGTCCATTCTACAAAATCACACTTGGGAACTAGTTGATTTACCTCTAAGTAGTAAAACACTAGGGTCTGAATGGATTTTCACAAGAAAACGTAAATCAGATAGATCAATTGATAAGTACAAGGACAAACTTGTAATTAAGGGATACAAACAATGACATGACCTTGATTACTTTGATACTTATTCTCCTACGACGAGAATAATATCTATAAGGATGATAATTGCTATAATAGCTACGAAATCTTGAAATACATCAAATGGATGTAAAGACAACCTTTCTAAATGGAGAGTTAGATGAAGAAATCTACATGGACCAACCCAATGGTTTTTCATGCCTAGGGAAAGAAGGAAAGGTTTGTAAATTGGTGAAGTCTTTATATGGCTTGAAATAAGCACCAAACCAATGGCATGAAAAGTTTGATAATGTCATGAGGGCAAACAAATTTAAAATCAACCAATGTGAAAAATGTGTATATGTCAAGGACAAAGAAGATGGTTATGTTATCTTGTGTTTTTATGTTGATGACATGCTAATTATGAGTAGTAATAATCAAATCTACTAAGTTTATATTGAATTCAAGGTTTGATATGAAAGACATGGGACCTGCTAATGTAATTATGAGAATTAAGATATCAAGAATATCAAGCGGTCTCATTCTAAGTCAATGTCATTATGTTGATAAAATACTTGAGAAATTCAACAAGGTGATTCTGGAATTGTGAGAACACCAATAGATGTAAATTTACACCTATCTAAGAATAAAAGTGAGAATGTGTCTCAATTAGAATATTCTAGAGTGATAGTCTTATATACTTAATGAGTTATACGAGACCAGACATAACTTATGTTGTAAGCAAACTAAGTAGATATACTAGTAATCCAGGATCTGATCATTGGAAAGGTATTACAAGACTACATAGATACTTAAGATATACACGTAGCTATAGACTGCACTACACAAGATATTCAATTGTATTAAAAGGATAAAGTGATGTTAATTGGATATTTGATATGAAAGACTCAAAATGTACTAGTGGATATGTATTCGGTGCAGCTGTTTCATGGAAGTCCTCTAAACAGATATGCATTGATATATCCACGATGGAATCTAAGTTCATTATTTTGGATAAACAGATATTCCAAATGATTACGCAATTTTATTGAGGATATTTCTATTTTTTTTATATTGACCATATTTTTTAAATTAATTAACTAATTAGATAAAACTAATAAAGAATATTTTAAATTTTTTTGAAAATGTTTATAAAAATTAAAAATTTAATTAATTATATAATTAACATAATTAATTAATTATTTAAATAGAATATGTGATTATATTAATTAGATAGTTTATTAAATTTTAGTCCAAATCAGTTATTTATAAGTATTAATATCCTAAAATTTATCATCAATTATTATTTTTATATAATTAATTGATTAGTTCAGTTAATTAAACATTAGTTAGTTTATTAGTTCAATTTGTTAACTTTTTTACTAAATTCATTGTAAATGTTTAAATTGAAAATCTCATGCTATTTTTATAATTAAATCTTGGGTAATATATCACTAAATATAATGAAAGTTGGACCCAATCATTATAGATAGTTAAAAAATTAGAAGTAACTACACTGTATGTGATTGAGTTAAATAAAAAAATCATTCATAATATATATTTAAATTTCATTTCTTTAATTGATAAGAATGTATGTATATATTTTAAAAATTTATGTGGATTTTTATTTATTTTTATGCTTTATATTAGTAGAATAAAATAAAAATATAAGATTTTTATTTTTATTAATTTAATATTATTAATTAATTCATATAAAAATATAAGAGAAATTAAAATTTTAACTTAAAATTAAAGATATCTTTAAATTTCATTAAAAGTTATTTTTGATATTTTAAAATGATTAAGGTTATTTGTCAAAATATGTAAACTCTAAGAATAAATTTTTATTTTTATTTTACAATTATTTATTTTTGGAAGTTTTTGCCATTTATTGCTTTCTCTTTCAAAGGAATAAGAGAGATGGGAAAAAAATCTTTTCCAAAATCCAACCTTAAATTGAGGAGACTATTAAAAAATAAAAAATAAAAAAACAAAACCTTAAATTGAGGAATCAAAGGCAATCACAAATATCGCGTGCCAATTGCCTTTAATTGTTTTTTTATCTCTTTATTCGCGTTTATTATTGGGAAAATTATATATATATATATATATATTAATTTATGATAAATTTTAAATAATATACTTTATTATTATTAATAAATATAATTAAAATTATCAAAAAATTACTAAATTATATATAATTATAATATATAAATATTTGTATGATTTATCTATTATAATGTTATATATTAAATTAGTAAAAGTAACTTAGTATTGAATAATTGATTGTAAAAATAAAAAAAATTAAATTTTATGGTAAAAAAATAGTATCATTTTATTTTTTATCTCATATATTTTTATTATTAAAAAATCTAACAAATTATTTATTTTAAATACTTTTAATTCAATATCGTATAAATTAAATTATAATAATTTATATCATTCAATATTTAATATTATAAAATATTAATTAATTATATTTTCTAAGAAAAAAATAAAAAAATATATTATATTATTTTAAAATTTTAGTTTACGTAAATAATTATTTTTAAAATTATCTCAAATATTATTATTAAAATTTATAATTATAAAAATAATAATTAAAAATAATCTAATTTATTAAAACTTAAAATTAAATAAATCTAATTTATTAAAATTTAAATTAAATAATATTTCAAATAAGGAAAATGTGATTTACATTTTTTATTTATAAGATAAATATGTAAGCCAAATGCATTTATAATAAAAGTTAATTTTGTAATTCTTTTTTTCTCTTTTCCTACCTAATAATGTATAGATCTGATAACATGTTTTTCATCCAATGGTCTTTCACAGCCCATGTGCCAAAGGACCATACTCATCATCAACTATAATTATAAACGACTTTGATGAAAAAATAATAATTATTATACGTGATAGTTTACTTTAATTAATCTCTAGTACTTTCTCGTGTTTAAAAAAAAAACAAAAAGGAGAGAGAGAGAGAAACTTTTTTTCTACTTTATAGAAAATGAAAATGACGGGCAAGAAATAAAGAAAAAGAAAATGGAAAGCTGGGATCCAGCCAGAATTAGATCTAACTTTAATTCGAATAAAAATATGATTAATATTATTAAATTTCAATAGGCAAGTATTGCATATTGATAAGATTTAAATTTTTATAAAATTATTTAATTGGTTTGAAAAAAATAATAATAATTTGATGGTGATTTATATAACAAATATATATATTAATTTTTGACTTAATTTTATTATATTTCATTTTAACCTAAAAATGTGTACGCGAAAAGATGTTAAAGAAAAAAAGAAAAAAATTAAGTAACTTTGGTAACGAAAAAAAAATACTCAACGAGGGCCGAGGGGTAAGTGTGTTTCTCTTTAGTTTTTATTAAATATAATATTTATAAATAGATAAATTAAAATTATTAGACTAAGCAATAAAAATTGATAGGTAAATTATCCAATAAAATAATAATCATAAATTCATAAATTATAAATAAATATTTTAAATAAATAATTTATAATTTAATATAATAAATATATAAAAAAAATTATTACTTATAAGACAATGAATTACGTCCGGAACAAAACTTATTCATTTAAATATTTATTGTTATCATTTTTCGTAAAGAAATAAATATTTTTTAAAATATCAGTTTTACTCTTTAAAATTTAACCTAAAATTATTTAATGAATTTCACTGGACCTTTACAAGAAGTAATAAATTTATATTGCTTACCAAATAAAAAGGATCCAAAATACAATTTAATCATATGTATCAGGTTTTTACTAACATTTATCTATTAGTAAAATAGTAATAATATGATTAATAATAGTGTTGTAAAATTAATAAAAATAGATAATTTATCTAATTTTTCAAAGAATAATTAATAATATATTTGGATCCTATTTTTTTTAAAGGAATTGCTTTTTTTTAAGAAAAAAAAGTAATAAGTTTATTTAAAAACAAAATTAATGGTATAAATTTTTTTTATCTCATTTATTATTTTAACCATTTTGAATTAAGTGAAAATTGAAAGAAAGAAAAAAACTTTTGTCCGTTTTCAACGAATGGGCAAAAATCTCAATTTTAACAATTTTTTTTTTTGGTGAATTGGCGAAAATAAAGTAACAAATCTTTTAATGAGGTGTTACTAAAAATTAGCACGACCCTACATGTGCTATCGTGAGTTTTAATTGGAGCCAATTGTTATGGTCACCCATAAATTATTGATTACCTCAAATCCTCCGGTGTTTTGAAATTTCTATCATTGTATGTATGTTGACGTGAATGTGCATTAGATGCGTTTCTTTGTGAATTTGGTTGCTACAATGAACTCTTACATTAACATGTGGTTTATTTTTATTAGAAAGAAAAATATATTGTATTTTATGATTACCATTAACGTTACTATGTTAGGCATGTTTACATACATATGATATTTTTTTTATAATAATTTGGTACGGATTGAATTGTAGTAAAATTCGTCAATCTGATTCGATCCAAATCTAAAAGTATTATTTATTTTTGAATTCAAATTTGGGATATAATATTAGAAATATCTTGAAGTTTTAAAGAATCTTTAAAAATACACTCAAAGTTTTAAAAAATTTAAAAATATCCCCGAAATATAATAGAAGTTAAATTTAATGGAAGTAAATAGTAACATTCAATAACAAAAATACCCCTAAGTTTCAAAAAATTCAAAAATACCTCTGAAACATAAAAGGAGTAACATTTCTAAAATGAAAGAAGAAAAAATAAACCAATAAATAATAGACATAGAAACAGAAGACATCTCATGATGTTTTTCATAAGAAGAAATGGTAATAAGTAAAAAGAAATTTGAAGATGTTTAAAAAACAAAATTAAATATTAAAGAAAGAGATAAATTTAAAGACCCATCATTTTTAATAAGAAAATTATTCTTTAGGAAAAACATAATTTACTATGATATAAGTAATAAAAAAATGAGTATTAAGATTACAAATGCAAAAGGAAGTTATAATATACCATTAATTGATAAAGAAACTATATTAAACAAGTTATCAAAAATTTATTATAAAAACAAAGAAAAAATTAGATACATTCATTTAGGATAAATTCAAATATTAATAAAAGCTCATTTTAGTGAAGGAATAGATACACCAATAAAAATAGCATTATTAGATAACATAATAATAAATAGGCAAGATGCATTATTAGGAATGATTCATGGTAATTTAGGATACCAAAAGCTAAAATTTATAACATATCCTATATTTGCTATTAATATACATGATAAAAATCTAAATTAAGTATTACGTCTAGCTTATAAATTTGAGATACGAAAATTAACGAAAGAAGGAAATCATTCATTTTTAATACATTATCTAGTAGCATATTATTTAATAAATAGTCATAATAGTTCAATATACGGAAAAAATGAATTTATAGAAATAGACAAAACTTTTAAGGAACTTGGACAAATAATAAAACCAAAAATACTAACAAACTTTGAAATACCAGAAGAATGGAAATTAGATATAAAAAAACTCTTAATAACAGGAAGAAAAAGTAATGTTGTTAAAAATAATAACATATTAATGTTTACTTTTATAGATCATGAAGGAGAAACTTCTAATCAAGAAGAAATTAAAAAACTAGAAAATGAAGTTAAAATAATGAAAACATTAGTACATGATTGTATATTAGGGAAAAATAATGTTTAAAGATAAAATAAAAAAATATGCATCTAGAAGTAAATGAAAACCTAGTAGACATAGCAAAAAATCATGCAATATTATTTGAAACTATATAATTATTAACAAAGGAAATTGATTTAGTTCAAGAATCAAATATAAAATATTTACAGGAAATAATAGATATATAAAAAGAATTACTAAAGAAAATAAATGAATGTGGTTATAATAAACTACAATAAGTTACACACAAAGATTTTTTAGAATTAAGAAAAAATGTATACAACATACATATGAATAATGAAATAATAGGTTATAAATATAATCCCTTAGAAGGACTAAAAGAAGAACCACCTAGGAGAACAAATTCCTTGATTCCTAAAAATGAGAAAAGAAAAAATGAAAAACAATCTAAGAATAAAGAAATAATTCTAATTTAATGGAATGTAGAAAAGAATTAGAAAGAAAATTCATGGATCCTGAAAATAGGGATATAGAAATATTAGTTAGTTTATTGACATTAGCCAATAAAAAAATAGAAGAACATATAATGAAAAACTTTGTACTAACAAAGAAGATGATGATATGATAATAATCAATGAAACTGATTTTGATCTAGAAAACATGACCCCAAAAAGTCATATGAAACCAATTTCATTACTAGTCTCTTACCAATAAGGAACATCTAACTCATATAGGGGAGAAAGAAATAGGCAAAGAACAGAACAACCTGATACCTGGATAGAAGAAGACAACCACCTAAAATGGAGGAAAGGGTTGTATTGGGGAACTAGAAGTAGTATTCCACCAGAGTTAAAATCCATGATAATTATAAGTCTAAACTTCTAGATTTAGACTATATAAGAGATAGGAAGAAAGTTTTAAATGAATGAGCTAGTGGTATGAGTGTGCTCATACAAACCTGTCAAACTACCCAAAAAAACCTATCAATCTGTAGGGTACTTATAGCACATAAAATGATAAGAAATGTTAAAGTTTGGTTTTCAAACTTAACAGATCAACAAAATTTGTTAATGCAAGGAAATACTTCCACAGGAAGGGAATACTTGGATATAATAATAAATGAAATATACAAAGAATTGATTGGAGAATATAAATGAATGACTATTACTGAATCCAGTGAAAATAAAATCAATAAAACTAAATGACATCTAACAAATAACAAATATGGAAATTTGTTACATGTGTTACATAGATTCTTTTATTTGTGAATATGAAATATATTACCATAAATTACTATCCTTTATGCAAACAACTTATAAAGAAATATTTTTTTCAAAAATTACCTAGAACACTACATAAAACTTTAACAGAAAATTGGGAACAAAGAAATAGAGAAAACTATACCAGATATTCTAGAAGGAAGAATAAGAAGCCTTAAAAATTATATCATTATTCAATGCCAAGAAAGAAAAAAATATAAACAGATAAGAGGGGATGATAAAATCTGTTATGATATAAGAGATTTTAAAATACTAGGAAAATATGGATGTAATATAAAATCTTATAAACAAAAATATAAATATAAAAAACATAAAAGATTTTAAAAATATAAATTCAGAAAACAAAATTTCCAAAATTACAAAAAAGAGATTTAATAAAGAAAACTACAAGAAAAAATATTTTAGAAGAAAGAAGTATAAACCTTTTGAAAAAGGAAATTATTTCTTTTTAGGAAATAAAAAATGCAGATGTTAGATTTGTAATGAAGAAGAATATTATGATAACGAATGCCTAAGTAGACTTCAACATAAAAAAAAGAATTTCTACAAAAAGCAAAAATAGTAGAAGAAGCTTTCAAAATGGAATTAGAACCAATAAAAGAATCTGATATAGATGATACTTATAATAACTATCTATTGGAAGAAAGTGAGGAAGAAATAACTGACTTAGAATATGAACACTCAAACTATGGGTATTTTTAATTAGAAGATGAATGATTTGTATAGTATTACAAATCCAAATAATACTTACATTAAAGTAAGACTAAAATTTAAAGGCTATAACATTTATTATTTACATGCACATATAGATACAAGAGTTAGTATGTGTGTAGCCAGTAGATATGTATTTCTAGAAGACAACTGAAAACAAGCACCAAAAGATTTAATTGTAAAAATTGCTAATAATACTACAATAAAACTTAATAAGGTATTAAAAGATACTGATATAATAATAGGATGAGAAAACTTTCACATTCCTACCATATATCAATAGAAAACAAGAATAACTTTGTTAATAGGAAATAATTTCCTAAACTTATATCAACCTTTCACACAACATTTCGACAAAATAAGTCTCACAACCTTAGAAAGGGATACCATATATGTCTCTAAAATAAGAAAAGCTTTAATTGTCTCAAACCTAACTTTTATGCAACAATATAAAAAGCAAAAACGTGGTGAGATTGAAGACCAGTAAAAACCTTATTTAGAAAATATTTCATTAGATATAGAAGAGAAACAAAATTTTTCTCTCAATGAAATACAAAAGACAAAGTCCTAACAGGCATTAGAAAACTATTAAAAATAATAAAATTAGAAAATTCTTTGGATCCAAACTTTGAGAATACATATGCATGCAAGGGGTACTTGTAATCTGTCGAAAACAGTACGCTTCAATTAGTAGTCCAAGGGTACCATACTTTGTAAGATAACATACATGTGTATTCTTTATGTATAAAACTATTCTCATGATGCATGTATAAAATTCTCGAATGTCATATCACATTTTCAATGCTCATTTCATATCGACTTTTGATACTCATTTTATATATATAATTTTTTCAACCTATGCATAATAAAATATTCATAACAAGTTTCTTATTTTTAAACAATATTTATAATATTATGACATTTCTAATAAAATCATGACATCTAGTTTTACACTTATGAATGATGACACTTTATTTATAAAAATATTGAATGAATTTAAAATGTCAGAGTAAGAACTCTTATCTCGAATTATTAACCTGAACACTTGGATTTTGTGCCCTAAAATGTATTAAAAACCCAAACACTTTAGGGAGAGAAATTTTTTTAAAAGAGAGAGAAAAGAGATAAAAATGAGTGTGTAAAAATGGGTAATGTTTACCCCTTTTTTTATAAGCATTTTGTGAAGTTTGGAATCAAGCTTGCCCTTGGTGGAGGCAAAGTGGTGGTGAGGTAGTGGTGTTGAGGTGGTAGAGATTTCTTAATTTTTCTCTTTCGATTTGAGTTTTTACACAGAAACTTCCTCGACATATCCATATATTGTAAAACATTGTTTAGAATTTCTTTTTTGATACTTTAATTATTTATATTAGATTGTACGAGGTTTTATATTTTAACACCCTTAAAAAAGTTTCATTTTAGAAATTTAAAATTCCTTAAACAAGTATAGATATTTTGAATGAGCTTTCTATTGTAACTCCCAAGTTGCATCTTTAACACCATGATGTCTCCATTGAACTTTCACTAGCGGTATTGTTCTTTTCCCAATTTCTTGATTTGAAAATCAATTATTACCACTAATTCTTTCATTAAATATAAAATTTAAATTATATAATTGATTTAATTATTAATTTTTTTCTATTTATCAAAATTTTATAAAATATTTTCAAAGTTTAACAATAATTTTCATAAAATTGATAAATATTCTTCAAAAATCCATGATGTTTGTAATCATTGATATTTTTCATTTTTATTTTTTTAATAAAAATAATCAAAATGTGTTTGAAAATAATTTATACTCTTCTATGTTCAAACAAAAAGATTAAAAATCATTTAAAAGTTATTTAGTATGCTTCTTATTTGTGATTATTTATTCATTACCTAAAAAATTAAAAAAATACTTTTTGGTTATTATATCAATAAGTTTGATATATTTATATAAAAATAAAATCAATAAGTTTGATATTACTAATAATTCTGTTCCAATATTTATCCTTCTTGATTTACTCTAGGATATATTCCAAGAAAATGATAAAAAAATTGATATTACAATTTTTTTAAAGATTTTTAAATCACCTCATATTTTGATAATAAGTGCATAAAAAGAGAGAAAAAAAATGATACCAAACATATATAATTAAAATAATAATTATATATAAATAAAAATTAGATACCAAACTTGTTATCAAGCAAATTCTTAATTTATTGGTTTCCATCAAATTTTTAAAAACAAATTATGTATTTTTTATTACAAAACTAAGAAAATCAATTAAAGTCATGCAAAAATAAGAAACACACAATAAAAGTAGAATAAATTTCATTTTTAATTTTATGCTAAATTTTCAAGGGGTAAAAATTAATATTTTTCTAAAATATTTATTTTTATTCATTGAATAAATATTAAATAATTTTTTATTCACAACTACATTATAGTTCATCTTCTTACAACAAGATATCTTAGTAAAAGCTCTACTATAAATTTTTTATTTAAAATAAAAATTATTAGTTTTTAGTAAAAAAATATCTTAATAATTCATTATATTATTGATAAAATTTTACATAAAATAATATAATTATAAATTATTATATTTTATTTACATAGCATACAAAGCAATTATTACTCATTCTTTCAATTGAATTGTCTTCGTATTATTGTTGAAATTTTAAGAGAAAATAAAATAAAATTAAAAAATATCAATTAGAAACATTATTGAAACATATAACAAATAATTGTCAATAACATCATTTTTCTTAATAGAGTATTCGCAATATTAGTAAATGGTATAACATTTTTTACTATCTATTTTCTAATTGAAAAACGAGTTTAATTATTTTCAATATTCATTGTGAAAGAGAAAAATCTATATTAGATTATAAATGAAGGAAAATTCATTATAAAATGCCAGCGAATGAACAAAAGGTAAAAAAATAAAATAAAAAGAGAGTAAATAATAAAGAAACTAAAATTATTCATCAAACTAAACATTGAAAACCATTTCATTATTGATAAAGAAAGCATTCATATGAATAGGAATAAAATAATAATTATAAGTATATAAATTATTGATTGTTTTTTAAATAAATGATTTATGATTTAATATATTTCATATGAATAGAAATAAAATAATAATCATAAATTTATAAATTATTTATTGTTTTTTTAAATGAATAATTTATGATATAATATAACTAATAAATAAAAAAATAAAATATTTAAAATTAATATTATTATTAATAGTAGGGAAATGAATGAACTTTGGTATACATAGACCAAACAATAATCATATAAATATTTTTTGTTATAATTTTTAGTAAAGAATAAATATTTTTAAAAATACTAATTTTTTTTTTGAAAATTTAGCTTAAAATTAATGGATTTTAGTGAAAATTTTATAAAAAATAACGAATTTATATTAATTTATTAAATAAATAACGGATGTCAAATATAATTTAACTAAAATAAAACAAAGACTTCATTAACAATTACAAGAGGTGATAGCTAGAGAGATCTAGATAGAGTGTGTAAGTAAAGCTCCGATTGGATTACCGGACTTGTCTCTATACCCCTAAACCAATGAAAACATGGTGGAAACCGGAAAGTCAGACAAAAACAAGGCTCATTTTCAAAGCTCTCTATAGATAACATATAAACAAGTAAAAACTCTGTTTGATTTTTTTTTCTTTTTGCGTATATATCTATTGGTAAAAGTACTGGTCATCAATTTTTTTTTCTTTTTTTTCTTTTTAAAAAGAAGTACACTAACCCAATTGTATTAAATTATTGATTTTGGTATTTCCTTGGGCCTTACAAGTCTACACCAAGCCGAATCTAAGAAACTACCTATAAGCCAACATTTGGGTAGAGCCTAATAGCTGTCTATATAGGTCCAAAAATAAATTAATGATTAGTAATTTACATGACATTAATATTTTACCAAGATAGATGCATGGGTTATTATTTTAAAGTTGTTTTACCATTTGGGTAAGATTTGTGAGGTAAAGCCAAGAAGCTATATAATGAGAGGAAGGCTTAAACATTATGGCACAACCAAGACTCTCAGTCTCTTATACAATATGGGGAGGATAATGGGGTCACTGACCTCTCTCATTCTCACTACACTTGTTGGCTTAATCTCTCTCACACTTCCATCTCAAACCTCAGCAGACAATTACATCTACTCCTCTCCTCCTCCTCCTAAGTATTACCCACCGATTTATCCTCCTCCTCATCACTATCCATCTCCAACTCCTCCTAAAGCTCCTCACTATCCCCCTAAAACCCCTACCTATCCATCTCCAACACCCCCTAAAACCCCTACCTATCCCCCTAAAACCCCTACCTATCCATCTCCAACTCCCCCAAAGACCCCTACCTATCCCCCCAAGACGCCTACCTATCCAACTCCATCTCCAACTCCCCCCAAGACGCCTACCTATCCAACTCCATCTCCAACTCCTCCCAAGACGCCTTCCTATCCCCCCAAGACCCCTACCTATCCAACTCCATCTCCAACTCCTCCAACTCCTATCCCAAGACCCCTACCTATCCAACTCCATCTCCAACTCCATCTCCAACTCCACCCAAGAAGAAGCCACACTACCCACCACACGTCCCAGTTCAACCACCACCAAAGAAGCCACACTACCCACCACACGTCCCAGTTCAACCACCACCAAAGAAGCCAGACTACCCACCACACGTCCCAGTTCAACCACCACCAAAGAAGCCACACTACCCACCACACGTCCCAGTTCAACCACCACCAAAGAAGCCATACTATCCTCCAGTAGTCCCAGTTCAACCACCACCAAAGAAGCCATACTACCCTCCAGTAGTCCCAGTTCAACCACCACCAAAGAAGCCATACTACCCTCCAGTAGTCCCAGTTCAACCACCACCAAAGAAGCCAGACTACCCACCACACGTCCCAGTTCAACCACCACCAAAGAAGCCAGACTACCCACCACACGTTCCAGTTCAACCACCGCCAAAGAAGCCAGACTACCCACCACACGTTCCAGTTCAACCACCGCCAAAGAAGCCAGACTACCCACCACACGTTCCAGTTCAACCACCACCAAAGAAGCCAGACTACCCACCACACGTTCCAGTTCAACCACCACCAAAGAAGCCAGACTACCCACCACACGTTCCAGTTCAACCACCACCAAAGAAGCCAGACTACCCACCACACGTCCCAGTTCAACCACCACCAAAGAAGCCAGACTACCCACCACACGTCCCAGTTCAACCACCACCAAAGAAGCCAGACTACCCACCACACGTCCCAGTTCAACCACCACCAAAGAAGCCATACTATCCTCCAGTAGTCCACTCTCCACCACCACCTAAGAAGAAGCCTTACTACCCACCAGTTGTTCACTCTCCACCACCTCCAGTCCCAGTACATCCACCATATGTTCCAGTTCATCCACCACCAAAGAAGCCACACCACCCGCCACATGTTCCAGTTCATCCACCACCAAAGAAGCCACACCACCCGCCACATGTTCCAGTTCATCCACCACCAAAGAAGCCACACTACCCGCCACATGTTCCAGTTCATCCACCACCAAAGAAGCCACACTACCCACCACATGTTCCAGTTCATCCACCACCAGAGAAGCCACACCACCCACCATATGTTCCAGTCATCTCACCACCTCCTCCTAAGCACTCTTACATATATGCTTCACCCCCTCCTCCTCACCACTACTAGGCTTCAATGGCGTAGCCTCAACCCCTTTTCAATCTTGGTAAGCTAGTGATGGACATTTAAGACCTTAATTTTTGACAAGTTTAAAAAATTATCTACATTTTTTTAATTACGTGTTATCAAGTAATACTCTTGATAACAAAATTATTACGCTTTAATAATATTGACATTAAACTCATTTTGTTTTCAGGAAAGAAGATAAAATATCAAATCTGAATAAAGAAAAGGGTTTTGTTGGAAGTTTAGTATTGAAGTAGCATACACAAAGGGAAAGCGAATTGCCGCGTTTGACAATAAAAGTGTGTTAAATGCTTTTTTCTGAAAAAAAAACAAACAAGACCCAAGAAAAAAAACAGATAGGGCTTCCCTGTTTTATCTTTTTCCATGTATTTGACAGTTGTAATGCACTTCCTTTTGTGTATTTGAGTTTGTTTAAATTAAAACATAATTACGTAGTATGGTTATGTTGTAGTCTCAACCTTTTAGCCAATGCTTGAGGTGTACCATCTTATTTATATAAATAAATTATAATAAAAAACTTTATATTTTTTTAATTTTTGGCTGCTTTATTTACATATTTTTTGGGCAAATCTCAGCTCAACTTCTTTATTTATTTATTTATTTAATAAGAGCCTAAATATCATGGTGCTCTAGAAAATAATTTAATATATATATATTAATAAATGCCGAAATATTAAGTATTTATTAGCTATAATACTAAAAAATCAACTAATTACCATTTATAAATCTACTTAATATGCAGTGTGACCAAAAGAAGAATTGGGCAAGTAACCAATTCATAAATTTAATAGTAGATAACAATGGGCAAATTCATAAATTTTTATGGATGTCTCCTATAATTACATGGGGCACATTCGTAAATTATATTAGATAGATAGATCTATAATAAAACGGGGCAAATTTATATTTCACACTTATGGCCCAAAAAAAAATGGTTCTATCAGTTTGGGTGGGGAAAAAGAGCAGACATCAAGGACAATGAGTTAAATCATATTTAGACCACTGTCATCAAAAAGATATAAATTTTAAATATTAATAGTATTATAATTATTTTAAAAAATTAATTCATATCAATATATAAAAATATCGCTTTCGTATAAATTAAAGTTCTCTACGTTGCGTATATTATTTTAAGATATTTTGTCTTTTTGGTTCTTGGTTTCTGCCAGTGACATAACAAGTCAATAACTGACTGCCTTTTTTCACACAGTAATATCATAATTAATTTTGTATGCTATATATGTCTCTGTCTGCATGTATTCATGCAATATATTATCCAATTTATAAAATAATGAATAAAAACATCTTTATGTCTCCTTGGGAAAAAAAAAAGAGACAGGATAATGTCGGCATGGTCCATAATACTACTACATATAATATATGTATGCCCAAGTGGAGGGTGCTATATATTTTTCTAAATTAACTAATGTTTTATCTTAAAACTTATTATTATTATGTTTTTTTTTTAAATATAAATTTTCATCTCCGATAATCAAGCAACAAAAACAAGAGTGAATTTATAATGACATGAGAAGATTTTTGCATGATTAAAACTTCAAGATTCTAGTCGCTAAAAGAATTAATTTATTATTTTTAAAATACATGTTATTTTAATTTAATAAAATTTAAAATTAATAAAAAATAAATATTTAATAAAAAATAAAAATAATAATGTATATGATTAAAAAGTAATCAATAACATCACATTGCTAGATTGACACGCAACTTTATTACTCATTTCATGCAAGTGGTGTGTAGTGTACAACAACTTTTTTACGTCAGGCATAATATATACTATTAAAAGTTGGAGAAGAAAAATGTTTAACTTATTACTCATATCACCTTTTTTTAAAGAAACTAAGACAAATAGTAATATTTTCTTTGAACAAACAATGTTTTTTTTTTTTTGGGATACGAAGAATTAAGTCCTTTACAATGTCCGGAGAGAGTCGTAGGTATAATACCGGCAGTTGTATTTGGTGTCTTAAATAATAATAACAATTAATGATTTAACGTGATATTAAAAAACTAACTGATCATTATGTTAACAAAAATAATCAATATTATTAAAGGTATTTTAGTTATCTATGAACATGAAATATATTTAATTATTTTTTTATAATTTCCCTATATATTATACACAGATATTATTAAATAAATATTTTATATTCTAAAATATTTATATAAGTATATATTAATTTTAATGTTTTAGAAAATAATATCACTTTTTTCAAACCTTTATATATATTCTAAAACAATAAAATTGTAGTTTTGATTTTTTTTAAATTTATTACTCTTTTAACATAATGAATAGTATCACAATGTTGTACCTCCCTCCACACGTGGATTCAAGGGATTATTTTAAGTACTATATTATTCGTGTTTTAGTTATCTTTATTAATAACTTGATTCATTTAGCGTTATAAATATAAGATTCATTTTAAATACTATGTTTAAATCACATAAAATATTTTTTAATTTTAAAAAAATCTTTATTAAAGAGATTTTTCATCCAATAATTAGTGCAAATTAGTTAATATTGGATCATACTTCCTAACTAATTGAGAAAATCTTACATATCACTTATATTGTATACACATATAATTTCTTCTACTTATATTTTTTATTTTTATAAAAATTAAAGGTAAAGATAAATTAGTTACACCATTTCTTCATTAATTCTCTTTATATATGAAAGATTATTCCATCCAACAGCTCTTAATATTTTAAATAGAATATTTGTGATTTGTTTTAGATTAAGTTTTTTAAAATATTATTTTATATTAATTCAAATCAAGACTATAAGATAAATTAAAAACATAAACCATATCTATCACATGAACAAACGTTTTTTTAGGCATTCTTCTTAAATGTCTCTAGTTTTTCTATGAGATAAGATGTTAAATTTTTAACATAACTTAATCTTTTATCACTTAAAAACTTGAATATTTGAATTTCAATAATACTTAAACTAAAAGAGTATTTATTTATATCACATACAACTATAGTTATATATGGCAAATATTTATAGGCTTAGTACTGAAAATTTATAAAATATGGACCTGATTAACCTAAAGGGGTGAATAGGTTATTTTTAATTTTTATTAATTTATAATTTATTAACCTAAACAAAGCGACCAAACATGCAATCGTGTGTAAGAGTAAAGTGCGGAGATTATAACACGATATTTTTAGGTGGAAACAACCTAGGCCACAACAATGACCTAAGAGGAAAACCACCAGTCCACTGGATCACCTAACTTTCCACTATGAAAATCAAATGTTCAAGTACAAACTCGGTCTTATGCTATCCTCCTTAGGATACTGCCCCAATGTACTTTACTTACGAGCACTTGCTCTATTTTCACAGTTTCTAATATTAACGTGAGCGGTTTCTAGACCAACGTTCCAATAAGCTTCCCGCCAATCAGATACGTTCCCAAAGTAACTGCAAAATAGTTAGCACAAAAACACAAGTGCCCGTGTGTGTTCTAGAACGGATTTAACAATGAATAATCCTAACTAGATGATTTAAAACAAATTTCATTTAAACCAAATCAACTAGAATATTCTAGAGCAAAAAGATTAGGCATAAGTTCAACAAAAATTTGCTTCTTTGAAATTTAATCGTCAAATCAAATAATCATGATCACACATGAAATTATTTAATCTAAACATGTAAAATCTAATTAAGAAGAAGCTATGTAAAGATAAAAATACCAATCAAATTTATTAATAAATACCTTCAATATGATATCAATTTTCTTTAAGTCTTAATTACTTTTGCTTCATAAATAATATTATTCAAATCACAACATTTATATATATATATATATATATATATATATATATTAAAGAAAATTAAAAGCATACCATTCTTATTTATTTATGTATATATATATTAGCATTGATTTTTGCTGACCATGATTACATGCGTTGAATAACTTTATACATATATTACCATTGACTCCTGTTGAATAGCTTTATATATATATATTAGCACTCGGCATTCACCAGCTCCGACTTCTTTGTTTATTTTTTTTTCTTTCTCAATTCGACAGCTACAAATTTTTCTTTCTTCGTTTTCTAATTTTTTTCCTACACACCTTTAACCCTAATGTATCTATATAGATAGATAATAATAATACCTAATGATATTAGGGTTAAATGTATTTTAGGCTTAATTTTTTAAAGTCCATTAAAACACATCTTAAAAAATTAATTAATAATTTCATAAATTAATTAAAGTTTGAATATATATTTTAACATAAAATATAATTTTAGATTTATGAAAATTTGTTATTAAATACATAAATAATATGTGTCGCAGTTATAAAAGATATACCTGAAATACGATTATCTGAAACTTGAGTATTTGTTGGGTTTTTCTTGATAGACTTGATAACAGGCCTAAAAACAAATTTATAAGTAAATATTTTGTCTACGAAAATAACCAATACTCATATCCTTACAAGTACAATTATATTTAATATGATAAATATCTATTAATTAAAATAGTATAATTAATTATTTTTTAACATATAATTAATTATTGATAATTTCACAATTTATCATAAATAGATTTTTTTAAACCAAAAACATCAAATCTAGATCTACACGGAAAAAAAAAACCAAACAAAATATGATAAAAATATCATTAGGTGTAAATTTAGGTGAAAAATATCACACTAAGTCAAAATCAAAGTGTAATGTGTTTATTAAATTAAACTAAAAAAAATCTACTGTAATATATAATAACAGACTCTCTCCGGTAACAAGTAAAACCTATCAAAAAGTGGTTCAAGTTTTAAGAGATAAGGGAAGGAGATAATTTATGAATTATTTTGTACTAGCAGTTCAATTTCCTAAGAGATTAATCATCATTTATTTTTTATTTTAATATATATTACAAATTTTTTTTCATTTCGTATAAATTTAAATTTAATACGATAATTTTTTAACTTAAATATAATTTATGATAACATTATAAATATAAAATTAATAAAATAATTAAAATATATTTATTATAAATAAGTAATAAAGTTTATAAAAAAAAAGTAAATAAGTTCTTTTATTATAATATGTAATGTTATCTTTATTTTTTTTAATTTATCGTTGTAAAATATATAATACATTAAATTAAATTATGTTTTATTTAAAAATAAATAATTTTTTTTTAAAATAATTTGAATCAAATTATAGATATTCATTAATCTACGTCTATTTAATTCACGTATAAAAATAAATCAAACCGAATCTTCTCCTAACCATTCTCGTCTCTAAGAAGAGTACGTTAAACCTACGCTAGTTAGTTACTTATAACAATGTGGCTGGACAGCTGAAAAATTAGACTTGATTAAATTTTTAAAAAAAAATTATGACTAAAATTAACTTGAAATTACGGAAAAATTGATATAAGTAAATATATATTTAATTAAAATAATTAAATATATATATAATAATAATTAAGTAGGAAATTGAACTGCTAGTACAAAATAACAAATTCTTTAATCTTGTTATATATATATATATATGCTTTAATCAAAAGCAAAAAGAAAATAAGAAAAAGAAAATAAGGTCTATAATTAGTGTTTCTTATCAAAAGGATCCGTGTATGCTGAAAATGATAATGACAATTATGAATTATAATAAATGACAATTATGAATTATAATATCAAATCATACTTTTGAAAGAATTTAGCTGGAACAACTATGATATCAAATTATTACCTACCCAAAAATAAAATAAAAATAAAAAAACTATGACATAAAATTTCAAGTAAAAAAACAACTGATATCCAAATAACAAAGTTTGGAATTTTTTTAGCTATTTGTTTAAAAATATTTGGAAAAAATAATAAAATTTATAACCTAAAATTCCTATCAACAAAAATAAGGATGCTACTTTAATTTAGAATTTTAATTTGTTAATATTTATATTATCATTATTATCATTATTATCATGTCCAATGATTATACTTTTTGACAGCTGCACTTCCTTTCCCTCTCTCTCTCTTTATATAACGGGACGTTAATATTAATTCTTTATTTTTATATATAAAATAAAAAAAATGTAATAAGTGTGAACATGAACAATAATTGTTATTAAGAGAAAAAAATATAGGTAATATAATTTTCTCGTATTCTACACATTTACATTTACATTTAAATTGGAAGCACTATTATTCTATTATAGACGATAAACTTATTACGTACTAACAAATTTTCAATAAAAATAATTATATAAATTAAAAAATACAAACATTACAATAACACGTCCTAATATATATTTTTTAAATTAGAAATATAAAAAAAATTTCATTACACAATAATAATGCTTGTAATTTTGTTAGTGAAATTCTTCAAACTAATTGGATATATTTTTAAGGTTATATACTTAAATATCCTATTTTTTAATTAAAAATAAACATTTTTAATATCAGACATTTTCCTAAAGTTTTTGCCAATTTATGTTAATTTCTGCCCTCTTGTACAACAGTAATCATAATTTTAACTCAACTTTGAATATTAAATTATATGGAAGGTGATAGTAAATTTCATATATTTATTTAAAAATTAACGATAAAATTTTATATTTATTTTTTGCAACAATTTTGTCTTATTATTGTTATGAAAAATATATCTATATAAAGATAAATAACTATTTTTTTATATTTTAATTTATTTTTTTATTTTTATTTTATTTTTTGTAATTATTTAAGTTATAAAATCTCTATTTAATATAATTAAAAAAATTAAAAAATTTAACTTTGTTCTTATACTATCACTTTTTCATAATAATATCACTAAACTATTACAAAAAATAAATACAAGATTTAAGTGTTGTTTTTTAATAAGCAAAGGACCTCTTTGTTCTAAATTATATTAATCTATGTGAATTCAGGAGTCATCTTATAACCATTAAAAATTTTCATAAATCTAATTTCTAAATAATATAAAGATTTTTATTTATAGCTCTCTAAAGAAAATTATGTTAATTTTAAGAGTTATTATTCAAAACTTATGGAATAGAAACTTCCTTGTTTTTTTTAGATTATTTTGTTATGTTTAGGAATTATTTCTTAAAAACAAAAAAACAAAGTCAATTCTTTTAACATTATTTTTTAAAAGGATGAAGTTGTTTTTTTATTAAATAAATAAAATATTATATATGTGAGATTTGAATTTAAGTATACATTGATATAAGATTGATAATCACATCTATATGTATGAAAAACATGCCCTAAAAGCATTCAATACATGCTAGAATATATTCTAAGGTGGGATAACATGCACTTTTTCCTAAATATACATATTAGTTGGGTTTAGGTAGTTAAAAGCTCTTATTGAAATTTGAAAAATGAAAGGAATAATTGTCTTTACCATGTGGAATTCTACCTTAAACATAATAAGAGATAGCAACAAAAATAAAAAGAAGGTTCGTTTTCAAAACTTGCAACCTCCTCCATCTTCCCCATCCTACTAATATTTTAATTAATATTTTTCAATTGTATTAGGGAAATTATCATTTGCCTTGGTAATGACGTCTCATTGTACAAAGGTTCTTCAATAAATAATTAATATATGTTTAAACATGAAACAAATCCCACAAAAAAGTACTATGTTGTTCATTGAAGACTTTTTTTTAAGAAATTCTTTTTTAAAGCCATTATTTAGTTAATAAAACCGAAGGAAAAACATAAAAATGAAAATATTTTTTGATCGAAAGTAACTTTTGGGCTATCCATTTGGGATCGTGACTTAAATATTTATTTTTGTGTTGATTATTTTGTGAGTAAAATATTTTATATCAAACTTATTTTATTTGACTTAAATTAGCCCGCGATTTATTTAGTGATTTGTTAATAAGATTCATCCCTTACACATTTCAAGTCATATGTTTGAATTGTGTAAATTATTTGATCTATTAAACGAAAAAGAAAAAGAAAAAAGACTTCAGTGCCACATTGTGTACTACTTGAATTTCAAGGACTAGAGTGTATTCAAGGCTTAATACTTCTACCTACCTCCGAAGTTCCTAATTTTTCCTCCTTATCTTGCTTTTTCATTTCCTTCATCGTTCTTTTCATATCTATGAGTTGTCACAGCATCTCTTGGTTCGAGTTTACCATCTCTTGGGCTCTATTTTCTATGTTTTCTTCAATTCCCTCCTCGAGAACGAGCTTTTTCTCAACCATGTCCTTGACTTAAGCTTCAGCAAGTCGAACTCTTTTTAGTGCTCGGGTTTCAACCATATTGGTTAACACTATTACAAAAGGAGTATTAGAGTCAGTTAAAAACTGACTTTAAATGAAATTATATATAAAATTTAAAATCGGTTCAACGCGTGAACTGACTTAAATTTTTTTTTTTACAAAATTTACTCATTTTCTATTATACTCAAATTAAAACATGTATTTGATCACTAAATAATAATAGAAAAAAATAAAATCAGTTTAACAAATAGTTTAAATAATACAAATAATTAAAAAATAAAATATTAATTAATATTAGAAAAATTACCATGGTGTTGTTCTATGTTATTCAAGATCATCATATTCTTCTCCTGATGTTATAATACAAACCTATATATATAATACAAAATTCTATACACACAAGTAATAACACATAATAACTGAAATACAAAAATTTATACACATAAATAATAACACATAGTAACAGAAAAAAATATGAATAATAAGTGCGTAGGATTAATAGAAATACTTACAAGAGTAAATGAAGTGACAAAATGAAGAAAATGAAGAAAAAATCGTGTTTTGTAAGTGAGAAATAAGTATAATTTTTTTGAGTATTTTGCTCAAAAAAATATGGGATCTAAAAGATTAGTTAGAGAGGAAGAAAACTCACTAACCGACGCTGAAATTGGTGGTTTTAGGTGATCGGAAAATGAGAAAGAGTGGAGGAAAAGTAGAAGAGGTTTTGGGTTTGTGAAAGTTATATAACGTTTGGAATAATTTCTGTCTAGGGAAGAAAGAAGAGAAAAAAATTATCCACGTGTGTAGCATTGGTTGACGTGTCAAACCGACGCTACACGTGGATGTAACGTCGGTTCCAGGTGTCAACTGATACTACGTCCACATGTAGCATCGGTTCTACACTGAATCGACTTTAAATTCATTAAAAGTCAGTTTTTTTCCAAAAACTGACTTTACATATTGACTTAAATACCCATTTTTGTAATAGTGTAAGAGAAAAATTGAGGTGTTATTATCTTGTAAGGTGTTGATCTCTCTTTACCTATGGACACAATCTAAACTCAAATTAAGTTATGGGAAGTGAGAGGTGTTAGAGCTTCAACTAAACGTGTCTTAAAATTTAAGCCCCACAATGAGTATTAAAATGTTGGAGGACAATTCAATTTTAGAGAGAGAAAGTAAAAAAAATGTAATAAATGAGCAATAAAAGATAATGGTTTAAGGCATTTCATTGGTTATATATGGGGCTTACATACACAAGTCATTTATTATGGAGTTACACGTGGAAATTCTTTTTTAAACTCTTTCCTATGTTGGAACCTAGTTTGACATTCGTTGGCATAATATCCTTCTTCATTACATATCCAATATCTACATCTTTTTTTTTCTAAAGGGTAATAATTTCTGTTTTCAGAATGTTTATATCTCTTTCTATTAAAATATCTCTTCTTATAGGTTTCCCTATTGGATCTTCTTTTATATTTTTGAAAATTTTGTTTTCTGAATTTATATTTTTTAATTCTCTTATATTGTTTATATTTTTTGTAATTTTGTTTCTATGGTTTTATGTTACATCCATATTTTCTGGTATTCTAAAATCTCTTGTATTACAACAGATTTTATCATTTCCTCTTATTTGTTTATATTTTTTTTCTTGACATTTAATAATTATCTAACTTTTAAAACTTCTTATTCTTTCTCCTGGGATGTCTGGTATAATTTCCCTATGTCTTTGATTCCAATTTTCTATTAGGGCCTTATGTAATGTTCCAGGTAATTTACAGAAAAATATTTCCTTATAAGTTGTTTGCATAGAGGATGTTAATTTATAATAATACATTTCATATTTACAAATAAAAAAATCTATTTAACACATGTTATAAATTTTCATATTTGTTATATTCCATTTGGCTTCATTTATTTCATTTTCATTAAATTTAGTGATAACTCTTCCTTTATCTTTTCTAATAAATTCCTTGTATATTTCCTTTATTATTATATCTAAGTATTTTCTTCCTGTGGAAACATTCTCTTGCATTAATAAATTTTGTTTGTGTGTTGAATTTGAAAACCAAACTTTAACATTTATTGTCATTTTATGAGCTACTAATACCCTACAAATTGAAATGTTTATTTGTGTAGTTTGAGAGGTTTGATGAGCACACTCATACCACTAGCCCATTTATCTAAGACTTTTTCCTATCTCTTATACAATATAGATCTAATAGATCAGATTTTTAATTATAATGGAGTTTCAATTCTAGTGGGATACTACCTCTAGTTCCCTAATGTAACTCTTCTTTCATTTTGGGTGGTTGTCTTCTTATATCTGTAGTGTCAGGTTCTTTTAACCTTTACCTATTCATTTCTTCCTTATGTGGATTAGATGTTCCTTCTTGGTAAATAATTGGTAATGAAATTGGTTTCATATGACCTTTTTGGGTCATGATTTCTGGTTAAGAATTAGTCTCACTGATTATTATCATATCATCTTCTTCTTTATTTGTAAAAAGTTTTTCATCTGAATGTTTTTCTAATTCTTCATTAATTAGTTTTAATAAACTAACTAATTTTTATATATCTTTATTTTCAGGATTCATGAATTGTTCTTCTATTTTTTCCCATATTTCTTTAAATTGAAATTATATATTTTTCATTAGATTTTTCTTCATTTTTTCTTCTATCATTTTTAAGAATCATGACATCTGATCTCTTAAGTGGTTGTAGTTTTATTCTTTCTAGGAGATCATATTTATGACCTATGATATTATTGTTTCTATGTATATATATATATATATATATTTCTTAGTTATGTAAATTTCATATATATATCTTGTTGAAGTTTATTATAACTATGTTCATTTATTTTCTTTAATAATTCTTTTGTGTTTCTGTTATACCTTGTAGGTATTTTGTGTTTACTTCTTGGATTAAATTTATTTCCTCTATTAAAAGTTTAAAGGTTTCAAATAATATTACTTGATTTTTTGCTACACCTACTAAGCTTCTATTTACTTCTAACTGTATATTTTTTATTTTATCATAAAACATTATTATTTTTCTAATATGACATCATGAACTAATACATTTATTACTTGGACTTCATCCTTTAGTTTTTTAACTTCTTCTTAATTAAAAGTTTCTTCTTCATAGTCTATAAAAATAAATCTTAATATATTAATGTTTTTAACAACATTATTTTTTCTTTCTATTATCAGAGGTTTTTTCTTGATATCTAATTGTCATTCTTCTCGTATTTTAAAATCTGATAGTATTTCTAGTTTTATTATTTGTCCAAATTCTTGAAAAGTTTTGTCTATTTCTATAAATTCATTTTATCCATATATTAAGCTATTATGTTTGTTTGCTAAAGAATATCTTACCAAGTAGAGTATTAAAAATGAATTATTTTCTTCTTTTATTAAATCTCCTATTTCAAATTCATAAACTAGACTTAATACATGGTTAAGTTTTATTATAGATATTAATAACAAACCTAGGATATGTTGTTAATTTTAGTTTTTGCTATCTTAAGTTAACATGAATCATTCTTAATAAAACATATTTTCTATTTATTAATCAATTATCTAGTAATGTTATTTTTATTAGTGTATTTATCCCTTTTTTAAAATGAGTCTATATTAATATTTGAATTCTTTCTAATGAATATATCAAAAAAATTTCAAAACAAAACAGCAGTAGTCTTTAGGATAATACCATAATTTTATAAATTATTAATAATTATGAGATTATTAATTAAATAATAATATTATAGTTAAAATTTAATTCTATATGCCATCAAAATTCAAACCCTTATCTATTATCCAAAAAATATCAATATACACTCTATATATATATATTTCAATCAATTAAACTATCACTCTTTCTATAGAAATGTTTTTTGGTTGATCTATGAGTATATAATTACATGTATAATTTCAAGGACTAGAGTGTATTCAAGGCTCAATACTTCTATCTACCTCCGAAGCTCCTAATTTTTCCTCCTTATCTTGCTTTTTCATTTCCTTCATCGTTCTTTTCATATCTATGAGTTGTCACAACATCTCTTGGTTCGAGTTTACCATCTCTTGGGCTCTATTTTCTATGTTTTCTTCAATTCCTTCCTCAAGAACGAGCTTTTTCTCAACCATGTCCTTGACTTAAGCTTCAACAAGTCGGACTCTTTTTAGTACTTGGGTTTCAACCATATTGGCTAACATTATTACAAAAAGGGGTATTAAAGTTGGTTTTTAAAATGAAATAATATAAAATTTAAAGTCGGTTCAACGCGTGAATTGACTTAATTTTTTTTTTACAAAATTTACTCATTTTCTATTATACTCAAATTAAAACCTGTATTTGATCACTAAATAATAACAGAAAAAAATAAAATCAGTTTAACAAATAGTTTAAATAATACAAATAATTGAAAAATAAAATATTAATTAATATTAGAAAAATTACCATGGTGTTGTTCTATATTATTCAAGATCATCATATTCTTCTCCTAATGTTATAATACAAACCTATATACATAATACAAAAATCTATACACACAAGTAATAACACATAATAACTAAAATACAAAAAAATTATACACATAAATAATAACATAAACAAATATGAATAATAAGTGCGTAGGATTAATATAAATACTTACAAGAGTAAATGAAGTGACAAAATGAAAGAAATGAAGAAAAAATCGTGTTTTGTAAGTGAGAAATAAGTATAATTTTTTTGAGTATTTTGCTCAAAAAAATATGGGACCTAAAAGATTAGTTAGAGAGGAAGAAAACTCACTAACCGACGTTGGAATTGGTGGTTGTAGGTGACCGGAAAATGAGAAAGAGTGGAGGAGAAGTGGAAGAGGTTTTGGATTTGTGAGAGTTATACAACGCTTGGAATAGTTTCTGTCTAGGGAAGAAAGAAGAGAAAAAAATCTATCTACGTGTGTAGCATTGGTTGACGTGTCGAACTGACGCTACACGTGAATGTAGCATCGGTTCCAGGTGTCAACTGATGCTACGTCCACGTGTAGCGTCAGTTCTACACTGAATCGACTTTAAATTCATTAAAAGTTAATTTTTTCCAAAAACCGACTTTACATATTGACTTAAATACCCTTTTTTGTAGTAACGTAAGAAAAAAATTGAGGTGTTATTATCTTGTAAGGTGTCGATCTCTCTTTACCTATGGACACAATCTAAACTCAAATTAAGTTCTGGGAAGCGAGAGGTGTTAGAGCTTCAACTAAACGTGTCTTAAAATTTAAGCCCCACAATGAGTATTAAAATGTTGGAGTACAATTCAATTTTAGAGAGAGAAAGTAAAAAAATGCAATAAATGAGCATAATTATTATAACTAGGTCTAGAAATATGTATGTATATGAGGATTTATTATTTCTCTTCCACCAGTAAGAATTGTAATTTGACATTAAAAAAAAGAAGTTTACTGAAAATAGGAAAACACAACTTTCACATTTTGATATTACGAGGATATATTTTTGGAAGAAGGTCGTGGGTAGTAGAGGCAAATGGGGTCGGGAATGTGGGGAAAAGTTAATGACTTTACGAGGACATTTGTTATGATTTTGGTGGTGCTTAAAATTGAAGGAAAAAAATTATACTATTACCATAATAATTAGTTATAAATTTAAAAAATAAATCTTATTTTTTTATTTAATAATTATATATTATATTAAATTTATAACATAAATAAAATTATTAAAATTTAAATTAAATGTGAATCCCAAATCAATTACCTTATATTATATGTAAAGGTATACGTTTCAAATGATCATTAAGAGTATAAGTTTGAATCTCTTTTTAGTGTAAATACTCTTATAAGTTTGAATATCGTTTAATGTAAATATATGTCTAAGTTTGTGGGTATAAAAATAAAAATCCTTTCGTTTTATATTATTTATAGTTTTATTTTTAAATATCTTTAAATTTTTTTTTTATTTTAAACATATAATTTTTATATTATAAAATATATATATATATATATATATATAGTGTAAAGTAAGATTAAAATGAAACTTCATTTCTCAATAAAGTTGTTCTGTCAATTAAATCAATAAAAAAATTCTAGACAGCTAGCAAAATAGTCATAATATCTCACTAGTCCCTTCACAAATTTTTTTTTTTTGGTTTGTTGCAAAATCCGAATATTCATGCGTAGTCCACTACATATTCATATTTTTGTTGTCAATTCCTTTCAAATAATCCACTGCCGTTTTTGAGCCACTAACCCTCTAACCCCACATATTATTATTATTAAATATCACTAACCTCCCTGAACTTTCACAAATAGCAAAGAAGTCGATTTTTTAAAAATATATATCACTATCTGCATTTGGTGTCGGTTTACTACAAACAAGATGTTAGCAATAATAATAAAAAATTAATATCATAGCGTTAATATTACAATCCATAAAGGTTTTAAGAGATCATACATAAATCTACGATTAGGAATCGAATTCAGATATTTATATATTTTAAAAATAGGAGAGAAATTTTAATAATTTAAATAATTAGAGATTTTAATAGAGACATAAATAAAACTTTTTGTTCTTAACGATAAGTTTTTTTTTAATGTTTTGGCATGCATTTGTTAATATTGTTTCATGATTTTAGTTCTAAATTATATATTTAAATTTAAATTTTCATTTTATTTTATCTTATAAAATATGGCATTTTTATATTATTTTTAGTGTAATACAAGATAAATTATTGGGACTAAATTGGGAATAAATTTTTTTTTTCATGTCGCATGGGTGGACCAATAGTCCAATTTTTTTTTTCCTTTCCAAAGGTACTAAACTACATTATAGCTATTATATTCTATTTAAACTAAATAATAAATTTAGCACCAATAGTCATTATATTTCCTTACCTCAATTTGATCAATTTTTTTAAAATAATTGATAAATTTAATGCAAATAACCAACATCATTTACATAATATAAAATTACTTGATATATTCATGATTTTACGGATATTTTAATAATTTTTATTGTAATTAACAATTTTATCTTAAAATTTGTAAATATAATTACTTTATTTTACCACAATAATTAATATCTTATGAAAATAGAAAATCAAATTGGTAATATATTTTTACAATTATATATATATATATATTTCATCATTTTTTTAGATTTTTTAGATGTTAAATTTGAAAATTTTAGTTCGAAATTCATTAAATTAGTGCACGAAATTAACCGATCAATTTAATTAATAAATATCTAAATTAATATTAATATTAATTAAAATTTTAAAATTTATACGGGGAATATAACCCCCTATATATGTCCACCATTGCTCATACCAATTAAAATGGGTCTTGAACTTTTACATCTTTTGATTTGAAGTCTCAAAATATACATAGATTTATTAAATTTTATATAATACGTACATATATATATATATATATTATATATAACAACGTATTATTTCAAAAATAATTCAATAATACATTATTCACTTTTCATGGAATACAATACTTGTCTAACGGACATAAGATGTCTAACGGACATAAGATGTGTCTAACAAAATATAGATAAGAGAAACTTCTTATTTTTTTTTCCTCTTTGATAAAAGAGTCCACAAGCTGTTGAAAGTTAATTGGAACAACTACTTTGGACCCATTGCTCTCGTATAACGTCAATCAAGGAAAGAAACAAAGAATGAAAGAAAGAAAGAAAGAAAGGAAGAATGAAAGAAAGAAAGGAACAAACAAACAAACCAGCCGTATGTATGATTCATGTATTTTGATTGATGATGTTAATGAAAAAAAAAACATCTAATAATAAAAATGTGCATTTTAATTTTGGTATTTTTATTTGGAAAAAATTATTATATCACATAGTTTTTATTAAATGAATATATTAATTTTATAGTTATTAAATTAATTATCAAAATTTTCATGATTTTTTAAAATGAACAATTTAGTCTCATAATTTATGAATTATACATTATCAATCGTATTATTATAAAAAAATATTATTTTTAATCTAATAATTTATTAAAATAATCACTCCATCAAATAAAAAGAATATATATATATGTTAAATTAAAAAGTTACGAGAATAAATTTTTATTTGTATATAATAAAAAAAATATTGAGATTTTTTTCCAATAATTACGTGATTATAGAACTAAAATATTTAAATTAAATAATTATAAGACTTAATTCACAAAAATTATTGAAATTATATTTTTAGTCTCGTATCTATTAAATAGAAGAACTTTTAATACAATGAGTATGAAACTGACACTTTTATTTTCATTAGTTTAATATCATTAATATTTTGTAATTATATGATTAAAATGTTAATTTTTAAAATTAAAATATCTAATTTAATAATAACATACCTAAATTACTTTAAGTTATAAAAAAATATTTATTTTTAATAATAAGGAACTAATAGAGTTATAAGAAATGTTCAAGTAGATTATTTTGTATCATATATTACAATTTAATAATATAATATGTTTTATTAAATATAATTATATATATTGAATGATATTTATTAATAAAATTTTAATAAGTGATTTAAGATTCATTAAAACGAACACAGAAGAAAAAAACAAGTTAGAGATTTTGTTAACTAGCCATGCTCTTTATTTATTTATTTAATTAAATATGTAATTTGTAATAAAAAAAGTATGAATTTTATCACTAAATTATTAGAAGAACGATAATTTCATTTTTTTAATTTCAACTACTTGTAATTAATATGATTAAATTTTAATTGTTTGAATATACTATTATCTTAATGGTAGATTAGGTAGATTGGATACGACCTTCCAAACCAATGTCAATGTTGACTGCTATACGATTACTTCATGCACGTGATCTCACGTGTCCCTCTGTAAGATGAAATATGCATGTGTGATTCTCGTTTCAAATGATTTTCTTTAGATAAAATATTATTGAATTATTGAAATGAACTTAGGACAAACAATTGTTGGAAGAGAACATGCTCATTGGTAAAGATTTACCTTTTTTTTTTTTAAAAAATAATAATAATAATTCAAATATGCAAGATATTATTTATTTCTTTTAAAAAAAATGATATCCAGCTATTTTTGATATTATAAGAATAAATTTTTAACTATAAAAATACTTAATCATTAAATATCTAATATAATTTTATATTATTCTGAATTTTATTTTTTTCCCCTTTTAAAATAAAAAAAAATATCTAAAGATAATGATGCAAATTCTATTGATATTTTTTTTCCCCTGCAAGTAAAAATGAATTACCCCCCCTTAAAACCTTTATTGCATGTTGCATGTGTTTTGATCTTATCTAGTCCTGGGTTCTCAAAACAATGATCACATAGCATCATATATAGTCTTATTAAGACTGCGTTTGCATGTTTGTTAAATAATAATTCATTTTTAATTTATTACTTTTATTATATTTATTTTAATTAAAAATTGATAAATTTAAATAAAAAAATTTAAGTTAGATCCACAATCATTAAAGTTATAATAACTTGGTACACTTTTTCGATGCACACAAGGCCGAGCTAGAAAAATAGTACGAGTGGGATTAGAATATAATTTTTTTAAAATGAATATAAAATTATATTTAAACATTTAAGAATAAAAAATATATTATTTTTATCATAAATTTAAATTATATATATGAAATATTTTTTATTATATTATATGAATTTAAAAAATATTGTTATATAATATATAATATTATAATTCTATATATACAACTACTTTTAATTTATTCATGATTTATTTATATATATATTTTTACATATATACTATATAGTAAGATATGTATATAAAAAATTAAACATAAAATATTATTAAACTCCGCCCCTGAATGCACACCCTTTAATGTCACTTGTCACGTACCTTACGTATTTTGATTAAAGTTATAGAACCAAGGCAAAGAGTCCGTTCATGGTATAGATTTTTAATTAAAATAGTTTATGGAAATATATTTTAATAATAAAATAAGAAAAAAATATATTAAATTTTTAAAGATAAATCAATAAAGTTTGCCTTTAAACTAAAGCATTTTTATGGGAAACAAAAACATTTTTTATGCGTATGAAAGAATTCAATCGCGATTCTAATTATTACGGGATCTATTATTTAAGCACTTTCAGTGCTTTTTTAAGAAGTCACACTTATCAAAGCTCACTTCTTCAATATTTTCAAAAAATTTCTTCTAATTATAAGAATAAAAATATATTTTTATATATTTTTAAATAATTAAATTACTCAAATATTTTACATATTTAAATGAATTATATATTATTTAACAAATAACTCGTAACCTAACTTTAATATTTTTGTTGTAAAATGGTATCAATTAGTAAATTTTGTTTTTTTTGTACAAAAATTACTTCACCTTTTAACTAAAACCACACATACTAAAATCACTTCTATAAGCAGTGTATACAAATCGGCTTTAAAATCTGTCCTAATAATTTTAAAAGATGGAAATAATACAGCAAAATTATTATATTATAAAGTTTGCATATTGTTCTGCTGCTCTGAGTTTTCCTATATAATAAATAATAATAATAATATTTAAAAAAAAATATGACAATTTTAGTGTATGGTTTTCCCAACTTGGAACGGAGACTATGGAAAATGCTAGCTTTATACTATATATATTATTCCTTGGAAAGTTTGCAACGAGTAAATCATTCAAGGCTTTCACATCAGCCATGTTCCTTAGTTTGCGTTTCATCTTTAAGCCGACACTAATGCTCTCCCTTTTTTTTTTTTTTCTTCCCTTAAAAAGGTCATAGATCCATAGCATTGCCCTATACAAGGGACATATCATAACCCAGTAAATATATAATAATATTTTCTTATTTTGCTTACCTTTAAAAGTATAAATGTACTTAGAGAGCCAAAGAAATAAATTAACTTTATTTTTAAATACCTATTTAATTTTAAGTATAAAATAAATAATAATATACAAGGTAAAAAATAAATTTCTATATAATATCATATTAATGTTAAAGGTATGCAAATTTACACGCAATACTAATGTTGTAACACTGTATATATTATATGATAACAGAATCGTTCATTATATTTAAAATGGGAAAACTTTATGTATTTATGTTAATATTCATAATTATTTTATAATATATTCTAGTACTATTCACTACCGTTCATTCTTTCAATATTTACTTACACACAGCTTATACAAGTATATGTAAAAAAATTCATACACATTTATAAGGTATTACAAGTTTACACACTTATATAATTTTCACTTTTATACAAAAATTGCACACACTCAAACTTTACACTAAAAAAAATTCGTTTAGCTCATAATTTATTATGAAATATGCTAAAATTAATATGTTAATTTTTATTTAAAATAATTACTTAACCTAATACCATTTAAATAATGTATATAAATTTAGGTGTTATTAACCTTTATTATAATATTAATATTTTCTAACAATAACTTTTGGTAAAAAAGAAGAAGGAAAAATCTCTTTCTTTTTTCCATTATAAAATGCTCAAGTCCAAGGAGTTTATGACAAAGATTTTTTTTCCTAATTTTTTCAAAAGTAATTTTTAATCGGGTATATTAAATAAAAATTTTAATTTTAATTTTAATTTTTAAAAATACTTCCAAAATAAGAAATAGTTCATAAATATTTTTACTTTTTATTTTCAATATTTTTAATAAATAATTTTTGAGAAAATAAGTCGAATTTTATGAATTTTATATGAATAAATATTAAAAATATGCGAATGAATAAAATATGTAAATAAAAAAATTATTTCTCAGAATTTTTTAAGAAAAAAGATTAAAAATAAGAAAACATTTCCAAGCAACTTACGTGATTTTTAATTCTTCTCCAAAAAAAAAATTAATAAATAGAATTTGTTATCAAATACATAATTATTTTTAAGAATAATCATAAATTATTAAACCAAATTATTTAATTGGAACCATGGCCTGTATATCCTGTATTTTTGTTTAATATTCTCAGTAGTTAATGGCTAGTGGCCTTGTGGCATGGACTAAGAAGCTTGCATTATTGTTTCTACCTCACATCAGCCAGGAGAGAGGGGGAGGAGGGGGGATGTTTCAGTACGGTAAAGAAGTAAATTTTAAATTTGGATTATAAAAAACCAAAATTAAGTTAAATAGTTTAAATTTTTACCAGTTGGTTAATAAAATTGAAAAATAATAATATCAAAACTTATAATAATAAAACTTATGTCCAAATCATATTTTTTTACTATGAAAGAAAAAATTCAACTTAATTACAACTATTTAGACTTGTTCATATTAAAGTTAAATTTCATTCAATTTCGTTAAGTTGTTATTTTTGTTATATGTTTTACCTATATTATTTTATATAAATTTTCAATAAAACTTGACATTTGGATAAATCATAGATTAAAAAATTTCCCAAAAAAAAAAATATAATTTTATTGTTTAAAAAAACCTTGATTTTATGCTTGTATACTTTGCAATTACTCTTTGAATCAATTGGTAAGTACTATTAAAGGATTTGAGGTTTGAATCAATTTGTAAGTAATAAAAAGATTTGAGCTAGCGAATTTATATAAATTGAGATCCCTTGATCTTTTAATGAATTGAGCTAAATAACTCAAGATAATTTGAATCATTTACATTTAAAAAAAATAAAAAATAATATATATATATAGATAGATATATTATGATAATACACTATTAATACCTTATTTTAACTATGAATATATTAATGATCTTTTTTAAAAAATATATTTAAAAAATATGAAATAAAATACAAATAAAAATTAACAATGACAAGCTAATAATTTTACCATTTTTTCTTTTCTTTTTTACTTTATACTATTTTACATTGATAAAACTTAATTGAATTTATTCAAACTCATTATTTTATGATCATTTTGGACTAAATTGTACCATTTTTAAAAAAATATATTCTGTTATACCCTTTAAAAAATATAATACTTTTATGTATTTTCTAAATGAAAGGTAGCACTTGGTACCCCACTCCCATTTTCAACCATGCATACCATCTCATTCCTCAAAGCGTATACAATAAATTTCGGATAATGGCTGTCGGTCGAATCGAGGGCCGTGAAGAAACTGGCACATACATTCTGCATAGTTTCACTCATTTTCTCTATAACTGTGTAAGAAGCCAACCGGAAAAGAAAGAAAAAAAAACCCAAACGCCAGCTTCCAAATTTTCTACCATGCATACTATCTCATTCCTCAAAGCATATACAATAAATTTATGATAATGGCTTTAGGTCGAATCAAGTGCCGTGAAGACACTAGCACATACATTCTGCCTAGTTTCACTCATTTTCTTTACAACTGTGAAAGCAAAGCAAACAAAAAAAAGGAAATTCTAAAACTTTAATAAATTAACACCTAATTACATTAAACTTAATCTAATTGATCAAAAATCAAAATTTAAAAAGGTGTAATTGACTGAACAGCATCCAACTGAACAACGTCTAATGTGAAATTTTTGGAATAATTTTTTCTTTTTGTAAAAATATGAGCTGGTCAATGAGTGTTATAAATGTAGTTTTCCCAAAAATAAACGGGTAAAAACCTCATCAAAATGCATAGAATTGAGCCGTGGCCTGAAAATAGTCACAACAGAAGAACATTAATCTTCTGTATTTCTATTTCTTTTTTATTCATGTTAATGAGGGAGAAATCAAGCCTACCTGAACTTGATAAAGGAGATTTTTGAGCTCAACTGATGTGTCAGAAAAGGCGGGTTGCGTTACAAACGAACTGCATCCCAACATATCTGGCATTAATTCTAACAATTTTGGGGTGTGCATTCTTGGGTAAATCCAGGCGCAATCCCCGGAAAAACAGCTCAGGAATTTTTCAAGATGCTAAGCAGGCTAAAGCATCTGTAATCCAAATCCACAACCACGAGCACTCGCCGCAACATCATCTGTTGTAAGAGAATCTAAGTTGACTTGAATCTTGATGTAAGATGTCAACATTCAGAGAAACAACCACCAAAATTATTTTGAAGCTATAAACCTGTCTCGCACCCAGTGCAGCTTGCAGTGGAGTCATGGAATCATATGGAACCGGCAATGCCAAAAGTATGGATGTAAAATTCACGTAACTATTTATCTTAATAAGTGATGCATATTCACAGAGACACCAACTACCACAGCCAAACACGCATACACATAGAGACACCCTTGTCAGCACCAACACACCCACCCACCCACCCATACAAAGCAATTAAGACATCTGGAAAATATAGGCCACACCCCTGTCAGTAGCTCCCAGAGTACAATAGCAAAACTGAACACATCTGCGTTCTGATCATAAGGTTGATGATTTATAACCTCGTAGAAGGAAATCAAAGCATTAAGGGTAATGTACCCGTTGTTAGGATCCCTGTATCAACGACCACCAAAGTTCCTCATCCTAAAAAAGGCGTAAAAGCCAAGATGAACCTACTCATAGGACTAAAGACAAACATCAAATTGAAAAAAATTTTAGTGTTCTAATAGTGAACCATTTGATTGAGATTAGGCAAAAATACGACATTCCTCCCCACGAAAGTTTAATGCCAGTATCTCCTCATCTATATGATGCTGATGATCCCCCTACGGGATGGTGGGTAATACATTTAGAGGCTTTTAAAATTGGACTTCGATGTCCCTTCCTTAGGTTGGTAACTCGTGCTCAATACTTTCGATATCAATTTCGCCCAAGTAAATCCTAATGGGTGGCAAACTCTTATGTGTCTTTCATGATGGCTAGTGAACATGGGATAGACCTTACAAGCGACGAGCTTAAGAGCTTGTATTGTTTGAATAAGAACGGCCCAAATAAAGGAAGAGCATATATATCTTGTGTTATTGGGCATGGACTTCATCATTATTGGGGATATTTGGGGTAATGGAGTAGACCTTCTTGTCTATTACACTTGGAATCATCATTTTAGTATCACCTAACCCCATGGGAACTGATGAACAAATTAGATCTAAATGACAAGGAAAAGATTAAGAGGATTGAGCTACATAATACCTCGCATAAAGGCTATCGAAAAATTCTAACTGTAGCTCGCTTGAAAAAGTTCGGGATGTGGAGGGAATACACAGATGAGTATTCAAGTCGTCCTTTTTTACGAGGTAACTACTTTAGTTCGCAGTTCGTACCATTTTATTGATTTTTTACTTTCCTTGTACAGGTATGGATTACTCGCATATCAACTTGGAAGATTTAATAGACACTTATGGTGTCCAAGACTTGGTTCCCACTTATCCACACTTGGAATCCTCGTCGCCATATCTAGAACCCATGTCGCTGTTGTACCTATCATCTCTATTATGCCTCACCCATTTGTTAATGTATGTAGGTCATGTGTTTAGCAAGAGAGGGCAAGCTGTCCCTTAGAGGTTATAAGCATGAGGTGCAAGCTAGTCGCCTACAGATTGCAAAATATGACAAGGTTGTGAAGGAGAAGGACGTCCTTACCAAACTTTTAAAGCTAGAGGGCAACTTGTTAGATAAAACTGAAAATTTGAAAAAAACGGATAGCTACTGTTTTGAACAAGGATAGCAAGCTAATTACTTTGAATAGATGGCTAAGGAGGTCGAATAGGTCACCAAAGAGGCTGAACAAAATGCTCGCACAATGCAAAGTCAAGTGTGCACGTTGTCAAATCAAGTGAGCTCGCTTTCAACCCTGATAGATACTTTGAAAGCAGAGTGCACTAAAGCCTATAGAAACGACATGAATTTCGTAGTTAGTAGCCTGAGGACTCAGGCCAAAAAGTTGGAGCTAACAATGCCTTATTTTACCTTAATGCGAGCTTTTCAAAGTAACAAGTCTAAGATACCCCCAACTGATACTCCGTAACCTTCACCTCATGGTGATGAGGTTGCACCTACCAACTGACCTAAAGGGATGATTAAAGAGGCCACTCTATAGAGAAAATACCTTGTATTTATTCGTTTGAGATGTAATTTTGGACGTATATTTGTTGTAAGGAATATTTTGGAAATTTGAATTTTTATGGCCATTAAATGCATGGTTTTATTTCTATTTAATGTATTTCCTATCATTTGTGTGATTTATCTATAATCACAAAATTGGTTTTTCCCGAGTGTCTGAGGCCGTGTCTTAGAATTAAGATTAATTATAAAGTTACAAACGATCCGAGGAAAATCAAAATATTATTTTAAGTTGTGTTTAAAATAATGGATTATAACCAAGTGAATTTAGATGACCTAATTGAAACGGGTTCATGTTTTTCTTGTACCCCAGAAGTATCGTCGCCAATCACTAGAGAACTCCCTGTTAACGAGGGACGACCTCCTTCACCCGCCCTTAATGCAGAGGTGAATCAAACAACCTTACGAGCCAATAAAGTTCTTCCTATTATGAGAATACGAGCCACCTCTTCCACCCTTAGCGAAAAGGTAAATCAGATCCTTCTTGATATCCTAGTGGGTAGGCCAATGAAAAGAACAAAGGCGATTCCTGTCTCACCTTGCTCCTTGGATAAGGGACCATTTGCAAAGCTAGATCAAGTCAACATTCTTGCCAAAAAGGATGGTAAGGTAAGTACACCCCCTCCTCTGACTGAACAACAATCTGATAGTGTACGACTTGGTAAAGGCTTGTCTCTGTTAGGGGATTTTATGAGTTCGTTGCAAAGCTTATACCTCCTAAAAAAGAATGGGGAGAAAAGAATGATATAACTAACTTGTTTAAAGGTGGGATGTTTAATAATCCTGATGCGCAAGATGAATTGTATCACCATTTCGGGGTGCCTGAAAACCAACCTCTTATTTATGCAACTCGTAAATAAGAAAATGGAACACATATGATGGCTAGACGTATGTTTGATGTAAGCAACCTTATGAGTTGTGCTTTTTTAAGAAGATATAATTATTAATCCACCTGGATTGCTTTTCGTATCATCTTAATAAAGGCCATAGCTCTTGCAAAAGATTCAAAAGAGAAGGCTGAAACTTGTCATAAAGCGACCGAATTTGTGGATCAAGAGTTGTGTATCTTGAAGACTCGCTGTGGAATCATAGAGAAGGAACTGATAGATACGCATAATGAATTGAAGGATGTCACTCATAAACAAGATATATATAAGGAACAGGATGATTTGCACAAATTGGTAGAGTATTGAAAACATAGGGCACTCGATAACAATACTCGGAAGGCTCTTGTATCAGAGAACCGCAAAGCACATCCCTCACATAAGTGACGAACCGCATAATAAAGCTCAAAGTTCTTGTTTCTAATAACTATATTTGTTGGCAGTAAGGATTGTAATTTGTTTCGCAAAATAATGTAATAACATTTAGACATTTCATTTACCTATATTAATGTTATATTGCTGGAATAAATGTGTTGTTGATGTCTTGGTGATGTGCTTAGGACATATTTCGCATCTCAAGTGGGAGGTCAGTGGACTCCTTCCTCAAATCATGAGGAATGGGATGTATCCCGCATCCCAAGTAGGGGGGTTAGTTGATTCCTTCTTCCAATCATGGGGAGTCACCGCGTTTACTTTTCACGAGACAGGAGACAAGGGCAAAATTGAATTCAACTCCTAAATATGGTCCTAAAGAGAAGGTTCACCGTGGAACTCAAAGCTTATTCGTGGGATGAATCCCGCATCTCAAGTGGGGGAGGGGGGGTCAATGGACTCCTTCCTCTAATCATGAGGCATGGGACATATCTCGCATCCTAAGTGGGAGGATTAATTGACTCCTTCCTCCAATCATAGGGGGTCATTGCGTTTACTATTCACGAGACAGGAGACAAGGGCAAAATTAAATTCAACACGTAAATGTGGTCCTAAAGAGGAGGTTCACCGTGGAACTCAAAGCTCTTTCGTAGGACGTATCCCGCATCTCAAGTGAAGGGGTCAGTGGACTCTTTCCTCCAATCACGAGGCATGTGATGTATCCCGCATCCCAAGTGTGGGGGGAGGGGCAATTGACTCCTTCTGCCAACTTGGGGGGCCATTAAATGATTTCTTCACGTTGTAATATAACACAGGGGTGAACTCAAAATATATCATAATTTTTCCATATATTAATCATGAGATTTCATACATAGTATTTCTTGAGATACTCCCCATTCCAACTCAACTCTTCCTTTATGCCGTCATGTTCAATCAAATAAGACCTTCCTGGAGTACTATCATATATTCGATACATGTCTCCCATACTACGGCAAATTTTCCATAAGTAATTTCAACTTTGTTTCCCAGTGATTTCCGCAAGACTCACTCCCCTATACTGAAGCTTTTGTGCTTAACGAATCTGTTGTACGTCTTTTGAACCGCTCTCTTTTGTGATTCAATGCATATCAAAGCTTCTTCCCTTCTCTCTTTAACCAATAAGAGCTCCTCACTTCTGAGGTAGTCATTATCTTGTTACGTGATCCTTAACCTGAGAGTAGGTTTGTGTATCTCCGAGGGTATAACTACTTCAGTACCATAGATAGGAGAAAAACGACTTTCCCCCGGTTGATACCCTAGGGGTGGTTCTTGTGACCCAAAGAATACCGGACAATTCATCTACCCATTTACCTTTCACGCCTTCCAAACGTTTCCACAATATATTAACAAGTGTTTTGTTGGATGACTCGGCTTGACCATTTGCTTGTGGTCTATAAGGGGTGGAACAGGACAATTTGACGCTCATTTTGTAGCAGAAAGATACTAATTGTTGGCATGTGAATTTTTGGCCATTATCAATGACCAACTCACGAGGCAAACCATATCTACATATGATATTTTGCCAAATAAATTTTTGCATGTCCACCTCCTAAATTCTCGCCAATGGTTCTGCCTCTATTCACTTAGAAAAATAATCCGTTGTTACAATTAAAAATTTTCTTTGGCCAGTGGCGAGAGGTATGAGCCCGACAATATCTAGATCCCATTTTTGAAATGGCCATGGACTGACAATAGATTTCAAGTCATTAGCTGGTTGATGTGGTACATTGGCCTGCCTTTGGCATCTATCACATCTTTTGACATGAGCGATGCAATCTTTGAGAAGGGTAGGCCAATAATAACCCTGTCGAATGATCCTCTGAGAAAGGGTTCTTCTCCAGAGTGTGCGCCACATTGTCCCTCATGTAATTCGCTCAATATAATCTGAGCTTCCGAGGGGGGTAAGCATTTTAGCCACGATCCACCATAATTTTTTCGATACAATACCCCCTGAATAATGGTATAGTTTTTTGCCTTCGTCATAATTTTGCAAGCTAAGTCCTTGTCCTCTGGTAAGGTATCATTGATGAGGTATTCTAAGCACGCGGTTAACCAAGAAGTATGAGTTATAGAATTGATGTCCGGTTGAGTTTGATCCTTCACTCTACTTTCTCCGACACTAGGACTCAATAAACATGATACCGGGATCACTCACTTTAAGTCTGAGTTCACTACTGATGCCAATATGGCTAAGGAGTCGGCATGTGCATTTTCCCTCAAGGAATTTGTTTAATCTCAAATACTTCAAAGGCCCTCATTTTTTTTACCTCTTGCATATAAAGTTTCATCTTTTCTTCCTTAGTCTCAAACTCCTCGTTCACTTAGTTTACTACCAGTCGTGAGTCGCTATGGATCAACACTCTTTTAGCTCCCAAGGTTATCAATTGGTGTAAGGTCAAGAGTAACACCTCATATTCAGCCACATTATTGGTTACTCGGAAAATGATACGAAGACATTGTTCTATCAAGCCCCCTATTGGAGTAAATATTACAATTACAATCCCTGCTCTTCTCAAGTTGCTCACCCCATCAACATATACTACCATAGATGCTGGTTCTAAGGTCTTTGATATTGGAGTACACTCTTGAGTCCATTTAGCGACAAAATTTGCAAGGGCTTGTCCCTTAATTATCGAAAACAGCTTATAGTATATCTCGAACTCACTTAGCTCAATGGCTATTTGAGAGAGATGACCGAAATGATCGGCTTACCCAAGATGTTTTTTTAAGGGATATGAAGTGAGGACCACTATTTTGTGGGAACCAAAGTAGTGCCATAGTTTGCATGCCGTCATTCTTACTGTAAATGTTGCCTTATCCAATGGGGGATATAGCTATTGCACTCCCATCAACGAGTGACTTACATAAAACATAGGGTGTTGTTTCCCATCTCGGTCAACTATCAAAACGACACTGACGACTTTATCCGTGAAAGACATGTATATATATAACACCTCTCCCATAATAGGATTAGTCAAAAGAGGTGCTCTCTCCAAATAGTTTTTAATGGATTGAAAAACTTGTTCGCAATCATCACCCCAAACATACTTCTTGTTTTTCTTCAATAATTGAAAAAACAGCAAACACTTTTTGATACATTTAGAGATAAAGCGACTAAGTACAGCTATACGACCGTTCAATTGTTAAACTTCCTTAAGGCAACATGGGGACCTCATATTTACCAAGGCCAAAATTTTGTCGGGATTGGCCTCTATACCTCTAAACGATACCAAATACCCTAGGAATTTTCCTAAGGTCACCTCAAAGATGCACCTTTTTGGGTTTAGCCGCATCTTATAACTCCTGATTATAGCAAAGACTTCCTTGAAATAAAAAATGTGGTCCTTCGCACACTTGATTTTTACCATCATGTTGTCAACATAGATCTCCATGTTTCGGCCAATTTGGTCTTCGAACATTTTGTTGACCATCCTTTGGTAAGTAGCCCCTGCGTTTTTCAAGCCGAAAGGCATCTTTATATAACAGTAGGTACCTCTCTTCCATGATGAATGCTATTTTTTCTTCGTCTTTGGGTGCATTTGGATTTGATAGTAACCCAAATAAGCGTCCATAAAACTCATAGATTCAAAACCAACTGTGGCATCGATAAATTGATCAATATTAGGCAATGGGAAACAATCATTTGGTGTTGCCTTATTCAAGCCTGTGAAATCAACACACATTCGATGTTCTCCCTTTGGTTTATTCACTAACACCACATTCGATAACCAAGTTGGGTATGTGACCTCGCGAACCCAACCCCTATTTTTCAAAGAATTAACTTTCTTTTTTGACATTGCTCTTATGTCGGGCAAACTTACTTTTTCTTTGTTGATCCGGTTTTTTAGTGTGGTCGACACATAATTCATGGGATATGATGTCACAATCAACGCCAGACATATCTTCAAGCTTCCATGCAAAAAGGTCAACATTATCCTACAGAAAACCACTAAACATAGTTTTCCACAAATGGGATAGTTTAGAATTTATCTTCACAGATTTGTCATCCCCCAGATCTCCTATGTGAACCGTTTCATAATCAATGGGGTTTATTGTCATAGTATGTTCCCCCATTCGTGGCGTTTTCCTCTCACCCGAACGGTTTTTGTTCTTTAATTGCTACTTCGATAATGGTGGTAATGCTTTTTTCATGGCGGCATTATAGCAATCCTCGCCCTATCTTGTTCTCCCTTGATTTCTTTAATCCCTTCAACAATGGGATATTTAATAAGCTGATGGTACATGGAAGGTACTACTTTCATTTTATGAATCCATGGTCGACCCAAAATTACATTATAAGATGTGGGGGTGTTTTAAACCACAAAATTCTTAAGAATTACGGCTCCTTCTATTTAGACTGATAAGCTTATAGTCCATACTAACATGGTTATGTTGCCGTTGAAACCCACTAACGGAATTTATTGTTGCGTAATCTCTTTAGAGTCGATCCCCATATCCAATAAGGCAAAGAAGTACAATAAATCCGAAGAATAACCATTGTCCACTAAAACCCTATGCATTTCACAATGTGCAATCTTAATTGTGATGACTAGAGGGTCATCATGAGGCAGGAGAACTTCTCGCCCATCAAAAGTGATAAGGTAAATAGGTCCCTCCGGTCTCAAACTATAGACCAATCAATTCGTGTCTCTGGCTTCCCATGCATATCTTTCCTAGAATTATTGGAATGACCAGCCATAATAGGTCCACCGTTTGTGGTATGAACTATTTACACATCCCCTGGTGGAGCATGATTAGTTATGTTTGCGTCCCTAGGAGCTGGATTTGGGGATGTTCTGCCTCTTTGAATGGAGTTGTTACCTCCTAGGTTTCCTTCTCGTGGGCCCCCTGCTCTATCAACAATGTCTCGTAGATATCCTTCAGAAAGCAAATGTTCAATCTCCCATTTATGGTGTTGATAATCTCTGGTCCAATGTCCCGTGTCTTTGTAGAACACACAATATTTGTTGGGGTTTATAAGTGGAGCCTTCATGGGTGGTGGTCAATTAACATTATTAAGACACTCCATTCGTTGCACTACCATTGTCAACGAGACCTATAAAGGTGGACCCCTGAAAGGGGATAATGTTCAACCCTTAGTCCATGAGCCTACCCTCGGTGTGATCATAGGTTTAAAACGAGGGTTTGGATGCCTCTCCCCGACAAACCTTCTATTCTCTTCCCTTTTACTCAAGGTATGTTTATTCACTCTTCTATTAGTCACTCCTTTAGTGGATTTCATTTCCCTTTCCACGTTTACAAATTTTTGGGTTTCTTCGTAGACCATGTCCAAAGATCGAGGTGTGGTAATTGTTAACTCAATGAAAAGGCCGATATCACGCTTGATTCCTTTACGAAAAGCCTCGATTGCTAGAGTCAGGACAATGAGAAATTTCCATCTTTTTTGTCTTAAACCTCCTCATATAAGCTTCAATTGTCTCTTCCTCCTCTTGGATTATCGATAATAGGTGATGAGACTCCTTTCTTATGAGCTTGTTGCATGCATAATTGGTAATAAACACCTTGACAAAAGCATCGAAGCTATTTATGCTTTTAGGAGGAAATTCCACGAACCATTGTTGCGCAATTTCTTGGAGAATAGTAGCAAATAACTTGCAATACATCGCTTCTCTTCTGTTTTCTAGAAGACTTACGACAGCCATGGCCATCTTAAACTGGAGAACATGAGCCACCAGGTCAAGGCATTTAGGAGCATTAAATTTGGGAGGGGATGGGTAAGGTAAATTCTAAGGCATTTGAAAAAGGCAATGTTGACAACTGATTACAAATAGTTTTGATATCGCCCCAAGGCCTAAGCTTCTTTTGTCTTTTAAGTCTATTATTCATTTTAGCCCACATCTCCTCTATATCTTTTAATTTTTTGTCCAACACATCATTAAGAGTCAAACAGGGGATTCAAAAGGGATGCATGTTGCCTTGTGTGCTTATTAACTGGTGGATTCATCTGGGAAGACAATGGAGTAAAATAGGGGTTTGGAGTTACACGAGGATATTGTTCTATAACACCTACATGTTGTTGTGGGTAGGGAGTGCATGATACGCATCCCTTCTAGGTGAGCTATTATCCAATATCAGTAGGTTAGGCGTATGAAATGAACACTCTGCCTCTGAATATTCTTACCGTTCCAATTGAGACCTTAACTTGTTATTCTCTTTTTGAGATTCGATGAAAGCTTGCTGCAACTTGTTTATTTTTCTTTGAAGACTCTTCATCATTGCATTCTTTTCAAGGGAAGCACTTTAAGAACTATAATTCAACGAACTAGTGGGGTGTTGAATGGGATTTGTTCTAGTGGGTCAGGTCACATCGTTATGAGGTGAGATTTGGTGACATTCGCTGACTAGGGGATGAGCACTACATGGTTCGCAATCTAGTAACGGCCTGACGAGAGAAGAGACATGTGTCTGGTAGTTGAGATCAAATTCTTGAGCTGGATGGACAACACGATCAACCTGTTCGGTATGTGATAGCAGGTTGTTCATGTTACGTGATGTGGAGGTCCCTAAAACACAAGTTAATTCTCCTGAGGATAAGATATCGGGTCTCAAATGCTAACTATGGACTAGAAATATTTAAGTTCCCACAAACTGTGCCAAATGTTTGGAGAAAATTTGATGTGTTAGGGATTCTAGTAATTTTTAGTGAGTAAAAAATATTAGTAAAATAAACAGATCCTATATTCTCCCTATGGAAGGGGTATATATAATACCTAGATAGGTGCATGGATTACATGGGTAGAATCTATCATACAAGCAACTAAAATACCTATTAAAATACATACAATACAATTTTTACTAATTAGGTCGCTGTATACAGATTATTTGAAGTTTTTGAATTGAACACCCAAGTTGCTATATGATACAGAACTCCATACTCATCAGGTCTTCATCTTCATCACCTCGCTATATATCGAGGTCACTCTATGGTACAGAACGCCAGACTCATCAAGTCATAATCTTCATCACCTCGCTATATAGTAGCGAGGTCGCATAGTTTGCTAAGTCACGTGTCTGTTACATGTATAATACCAAACAAGAAGTATGGTCAATTTTCAATAAGTCTGCTTATAAGGTTTCATTGGAGATGGTAAGGAAGTCAAGCTTAGTTTTCAATATTGTTGTCGACTCTTAATTAAGGTATCCTCCTTCAAATCCTCCTGATGAACAAGTTTGGCATATCCAAGTACCAAGCAAATTGCTATGCTTTTTAGTCTTGCCTTCATAATTATCTTCCTATAAGAGATAATATTCAACATAAAGGAATGAATGTTCCAGCTCACTGTTATTTTGGTTTGTCATCTTTTCTTTGAATGCCAAATGGTTGTTGATGTGTTCATGAAGTTAGAACTTCAATTATAAGTACTAAATTTTAAGGTTTCTTGATAACTTCACTAGTCTTGTACATTTATTTCAATAAGAAGTTTGATGGTGAGATGGATCTAAGGTTTTGGGCCATTATTTATTAGCAAATATTTTGTAAGGTATAATATTGGTGGATGCAACTTTAAGAATTAGTGCATATTTGGTTGGCTGGAATGGAAAGGTATCACTAGTCTTCTCCCTTTAAGAAATCATAATTTCATTCTCATCTCAATTTTTTTTTCCAATTTTACCCCAATCCCAAATATAACCCTAACCCATAAACCATAAACCCTAAACCCAAATCCTAAATCCCTAAACCCTATCTAGAAAAATAATAATTTTAACCCTAAACCCCAAATTCTAAATCACAAAACCCAAAACCCTATTTAAAAAAATAATAATTTTAACCATAAACCTTAACCTACAAATATAACCATAAACCTTAAACCTTAAATCTTAAATCTCAAAATCCTAAACACTAAATTCTATTTAAAAAATAATAATTTTAACCCTAAACCCAAAACCATAAACCCTATTTAGAAAAATAATAATTTTAACCCTAAACCTTAACTCACAAATATAAATCTATATCCTAAACCCCAAATCTCAAATCCCTAAACTCTATTTAGAAAAATAATAATTTTAATCCTAAACCTTATCCCATAAATATAACCACCCTAAACCCCAAATCCTAAAACCGTAAACTATAAACCCTATTTAGAAAAATAATAATTTTAACCCTAAACCTTAACCTACAAATATAACCCCAATTCTCAAAACCCTAAATCCTAAATCCAAAATCTCAAACCTCAAACCTTAAACCCTATTTAGAAAAATAATAATTTTAATAATATATTTTATTTTTAAGTAATAATTATTTAGAAAAATAATGATTTTAATAATGTATTTTATCTAATGAAAAAATAATAATTAAATGATATTATTTAAACTTTACCGAATATAGGGGTATTAAGGTAATATATAGTGTTTTCCATTCCATTCCAGTTGTAAACCAAACACTATAATACTGATTTCTTCTTTGATTTCAATGGTCAAACAAAACAAAACTGTTTCCTTCTATTCTAATTCCATTCCCACTCCATTATGTAAAAACACCACCTTAAAGAGAATAAAACGAACAAGTTAAAAGGGAACTGTTTTGTAAAATATGCAATCACAAGAATATGAAAATGTATTGTTAAAGTCAGATTGTATTATGTTAGTGTTGTTGTCATTTTTACCTTTGTTCTGTGATGTGTCTTAATGTGTTCATTAAGGTGATATGATATTTATCTTGCATAGAGGGGCATTAATGTAAGTTTCTTTCATTGGAGGTTATTCATGCCTTTTTTAACATAGATTCATATTTCATTTCGTTTTAGAATGTTTTAGTACAAAAACAACAACCCTAAGATATCTGACCTTCTTTCCATAGTAAGGTTTCAAAGTCAAAGTAAACTCCTATTACCCTAAGCATAACAGCTTATGCCCATAAGAGAAAATAAAGCACTAGTCCTCGAGCAACATACCCTTCACAAAAAGGTTAGAGAACCATTCCCCTAAACAAAATCAACAAATTACAACCATTTCACAAAGACAAAGGACATATGAGATACCTAAAACAAAAAACAAAAAACACCAAAACCATAAAAACACTAAGGGAACCAGTGATCAACCAAAGGCAGGGGACTTCCGATGTTGTATCTTCCTCAATCCTCACCCATTGTACCACTTAAGGGAGGAAGAAGTAGAACCTGAACTTTGTTGAAACTGAGCATTTCCTAAATGTCCTTTTTGGCCCTTTTTCAATGCACGACCTTCCCAGCTGAACTTGAGTTTTCCCCACTACCTCTTGCCATGCCTCTCTACTAGCTTCTTTAACATGCATTGGAGTACTGAGCTGAATCTCAGCTCTATGTCAGTCACCAAACCATGCATATTTTCCTCCAAAGTCAAAGCTCATACCCTTAATTGTCTCACATAATTTGATCTCAGTGCGATCTTACTGATTTCAATCAAAATAGCATGTATATATTGTACATAATCGAATTGGCTTCAAAATAATTGTATATATATATATATCTATTTTATACATATTTATACATAAATGAATGAACATTACATACTATGTACAACTGCTATTTTGGAGTGAACTCTTCGAACTCTAACACTCCTAGAATAGCTACTCTCAACCAAAAGTTGATCAACTTAAGCAACACAGCCAAGTTTCTTGACACATTTAAAGCAATGGAGTATTTCCACAAATCAGATTGCATGTTTTGTAACTGAATCCAAAAAGAAGAAAGTCAAAACTCATACCTAAAGGAGGAGCGTCTGGTTCCACCTTCTTCACTACGAAAAGGTTGTTGTTGAAATTCCAGTGGAGCCTTTAGGAAACAAACTCAAGCTCATCCGGTTCTTCAAAAGCAAACACAGAGGTGCCTCGATGTAGAGCTCGAACATCTAGCCCACCATTCATTGTCCAAAAACTCAAAGAAGGGTTTCAGACGAGGTCATTTTTACAGAGATAAGATAAATCCTTCGATATTAAGAGCAAGATCAAAGTTTTCCATCTGATTCAGTACATCTTCTATCAGTTCCATTATCAACCCCAGATGAACGGACTAGCAGAAATTGAAATTTGAACTGAATTGCATAAATAACGAAGAAATCAAGATTGCAAACTAAGCGCCAGTGCCTACTAGTTGAGAAATCAAGGAGATGGAACAAGGAAAAAATCGAGTAAAGTGATCTCAGAGAAAGCTTACAACAAAAAGATGAAGACGCGAGAGGTTTACGAGAAAATCAACTAGATCAAATTCGATGAGCCTAGAACAGGCCGGGCCAAGCACATATGGGTCGTCAGAACCCTTTTACAAAGCATTTCTATTTCTAACCACTTATTCTTTGAGAACAATTAGCGGCCAACTAATGTAAAAATTATCTATTAATTAAAGTAAGCAAATAATTTATCTATTTTTGATATATTATTTTATATATCATTAATAATTAATAAATACGTGAATAAAAAAATTCAAATAAAAATTAGACTTTTAAGAAAAATAATTCGCTTATTTTATTTTTAATATATCATTTTATTTACCATAATAAATAAGTATGACAAAAAGTGTTTTTTTTTAAATTTAAATTATTTTAATTAATAAAAAATTTGTAAGAATACATAATATTTCATAGGTTTGTTAACATAAAAATATTACTTATTTCTGTTTGTTATTCAATATGTAATAGGCATGGGACTTAATGAATACAATTACCCCGCTAGGGGATAGCGAAGTTATGATGATGGCTTCGAGATGGCTTGGGCTTGACGAGATTCGTAAAGATTATAATCTGGTTGACCTAAGGACCTCGATATCCAGTCGTAAGATCCCGACCTGACTACGGTTCTCTTTCCTTGTGAGCAACCCGAGAAATTTGCTTAGGAATCTAAAAAGTGGCCTGAATATAACGAACTATGATTATATATGTGTAATGACCTAATGATGTAACATTTATAGCGGTTTGTTTTCTATTTAGCTCGCATATAATCTTATATCTAAATCGCTTATATGTAGCTCATACTTATATATACCCCTTAATGAAGATAATACAGGATCTCATTCAATTATCTAAATTTTTACTTCTCCCTACAAATCATTAGAATCTTAAACATTTTAATTCTCTCCAAACAATTGGCTCCGTCTGTGAGAACTCAAATCTTTATAATCTATAGTTGGCATTTGAGACCTGATCATATACTAAGAGAATTAACTTGTGTTCTCGGTTTACACGCCGTCAAATGGGTTATCCACCCTTGATTAGTGAACGGGTAAAAAAAACCCATCCTATTGGCACAAGAATTCGACCTTAACAATAGGGCGCCTCCTTCCTCGCCCTTCAGGTCGTTGACAGATCATGATTTAATAACTGCTGCAACTAGCAAAAACTGGGATTCGACCCTTCACAATGTAGGCCCGTCCACACAAGCCATACGACCTTTAGATACCTCCCCAAATTGTAGTTCGGACAACGCTCTATTTGAAAGAGATGTGATGATAAAAGGGCTTCAAAAACAAATAATCGAACTACAACAAGCTTTCATAGAATTCCAAAGGAAGAACAATAAGCTAAGATCCCGATTAGAACAAAACGTGTGTTCAAACACAAGGAGTTCATTCTATATACCCAATAGCCCCCAGTTAGTACATCAACCCTCTAGAAGGGAATGTATAACTTGTGTCCATGACCCTCATCAACACATAGATGTTTAACAACGTCCCTAAATAGTTTCAAATCCTCATTTCATTCTAGGGACCTCCCAAGTGAATCCTCCTACTTATGAATATGCTATTCAACCAATTTTTCCTTATAAATCGAATGACGAATTGGAAAAAAATTAAAGGAGATGGAAGATAAAATGTGGATGAGAGTTAACGACAGACTTAAAGGGCAAGAAAAGTCAAAGCCATGGGGTGACATTGAAAATGTTTGCAATCAGTTATCTACATCACCTTTCTTGGATGTTATCGAGTTAACGTTGCCTCCCCTAAAGTTTAATGCTCCCAAATGTCCTGCATATAAAGGAACCAAAGATTCGGTGGCATACATTCTTCAATTCAAGATGGCCATGGCAGTAGTAAGCCTATCCGACGATAAGTGGGAATCAATGTAATGCAAACTATTTGTAGCCACCTTCCAAGACTCGGCCTAACAGTGGTTCATGGAGTTGCCCCCTAAGAGTATTGCTAGCTTTGACACTCTAGTCAAAATATTCATCACTAATTACCCTTGCAATAAACCAATCAAGAAAAAGTCACACCACTTATTCTCAATAGTCTATAAGGAGGATGAGACAATTGAAGCGTACATACGGAGGTTCAAGACGAAGAAAATGGATATTAACCAATGCCTTGATTCCATAACTATCAAAGCCTTTCGAAAATGGATCAAGCATGATAATGGCCTCTTTATTGAATTGACAAAAACTACACTGCGCTCCCTCGAGGCAGTTTATGAAGAAACTCAAAAATTTGTCAATGTGGAAAGAGAAATGAAATCGAGCAAGGGGTTGGTCAACAAAAACCAAAACAGGCCCACCCTTATTAAAAGAGAAGAGAACAAAAGGCATGTCGGGGATAAACGTATCAATTTTCCCCACTACAAACCCACCCAAAGACTGAGAGACAACTTGGAGACTTGGGGTCGTGCCTTATCTCCCTTTCGAGGACCACCCCTACGTGTCACATTGGCAGAAGTAGTGCATCGAATGGAATGCCTCAACAACGTTAATTGGCCACCTGCCATGAAAGCTCCGCTTAGAAACCTCAATAAGTATTGCACATTCCATAGAGACACAATACACTAGACCCAAGATTGCTACCATCTGAAATGAGAGATTAAACACCTCCTGTCAGAAGGGTACCTAAGAGACACTATCAACAAAACTAGAAGTCCTCAAGAAGAGGTGTAAAGAGAAAATCCTAATGAAAGGATCAGAGTGCCAACTAACCCAATCCATAGGGAACCCGATAGAGCACACCTCGCCCCCCAAGGGATGTGCGAATAATACACACCATTCATGGTAAACCTACCATGGTCGGCCATACCAGCAATTCCAGGAAAAGGTACGCATAAAAAGCTTAAGATACGGGACGTTTGGTCTACAGTCTAAGAATTGAGGGACCCATTTACCCAATCACTTTTAAAGGTCGAGAGTGCTTGTCCTCTCATGACGAGCCTTTAGTGATCATTGTGAAAATAGCTCATTACGAGGTACATCGAATATTAGTTGACAATGGTAGCTCATCTAACCTCTTATACCTATTTGCTCTGCTTGACATGGGCATAGATCCTAAAGAGATCACTCAATAGCAAATGCCACTAGTTGGTTTAAATGGAAGTATAACGATGTCGGTAGGTACCATACACCTACCAATGTTGGTAGAAGGCGTCATAATATTGACAAGCTTTGTCGTTTTGAACACCCCCACATCTTATAATGCAATTTTGGGCTGCCCATGGATACATAAAATGAAAGCGATGCCTTCGACATACTATCAACTGATTAAGTACCCTACTATTGATGGGGTAAGAGAGGTTAAGGGGAACAAGATTGGGCACAAAATTGTTATAATGCCACTATGAAGAATGCACTACCCCAATCTTCGAAATAGCAATTAAAGAACAAAGGTCATCCCAACGAGACTAAGAAACTGCGTACATGTGAGCATATCATGATGGAAGTCCATGACAAATATAACATGGTTCATATAGGGGGAATCGAGAACGACCAATCCATGAAAATTAATGATGAACTACCTTCTCCATTCAAAGCTACTCTTATTAATTTCTTGAAGAATAACGTGGATCTGTTTGCTTGGAAGCCTGAGGACATGCACGACATCGACCCAAATATCATCTCCTATAAGTTATGCCTAGATCACACCAAAAGCCAGCCCAATAAAGAAAGTAGAGATTCGCCAGACACAAGAATGAGATTATTAAGAAGAAGATCGAGGCCTTGAAAAATATGGGTTGGGTTTGTGAGGTCAAGCACCTAACCTGGCTATCTAATGTGGTATTAGTGAACAAAGTGAGAGGTTAGCACATAATGTGCATGGATTTCATCGATTTGAATAAGGCGATCCTAAAAGATTGCTTCCTTTTGCCGCATATTGACTAATTGGTAGACGCCACGATCGAGTTTGAATCAATGAGATTTACAGATGCTTATTCGTGCTACCATCAAATCCGAATACATCCTAGAGATGAAGAAAAAATAGCATTTATCATGGAAGAAGGGATGTTTTGCTACACCAAGATGTCATTCGGTCTGAAAAATGCCGGTACTACCTATCAAAGAATGATGAAAAAGATGTTCTAAAACCAAATTGAGTGAAACATGAAGGTGTATATCGACGACATGATGGTTAAAACCAAATGTACTAAAGATCATATCTCTGACCTTAAAGAGGTTTTCTCCATAATTCGGAATTATAGAATGCGTCTCAACCCAAAAAAGTGTATATTTAAGGTAGTCTTGAGAAATTCTTGGGGTGCTTAGTGACATCCAGAGGCATAGAAGCCAACCTAAATAAAATCTCGGTCCTGATCAACATGAAGTCCCCTTGCTACCTCAAGGAAGTCCAACAGATGAACGGACGTATCGTAGCTTTAAGTCGCTTCATTTCTAAGTGCACCAAAAAATGTCTACCATTTTTTCGATTGTTGAAAAAGAACACGTAATACATTTGGAATAGTGAATGCAAATGAGCCTTTCAATCCATTAAAGATTACTTGGGGAAAGCAACTATTTTGGCTAATCCTATAGGATGAGAAGATTTGTATATGTACATGTCTTTCATGGACAAAGTTATCAGTGCCGTATTGATGGTCGATAAAGAGGGAGCCCAACACCCAATGTACTATATGAGTCATTCGCTGACAGGGACATAACAATGGTATCCTCCTCTAGACAAAGAAACCTTCACAATAAGAATGACGACATGTAAACTCAAGCATTACTTTGGTACACACAAGGTAGTGGTCCTCACCTTATACCCCTTGAAATTGTTTTTGGGTAAACCAAACCTTTCTGGGTGTCTTTCTCAAATAGCCATTGAGTTGAGCTAATTTGAGATACATTATAAGCCTCTGGCCACTATCGCATATTTTGTCGAGGAATGGGCACAAGAGAACAATCAGGAATGTAATCGGGGTACATGCAGTGAAATCAACCTTAGTAGGGGAAACACCTCCCCCTGAAACGGAGTTATGGAAGGTGTATGTAGATGGAGCAAGCAATTCACGAGAAGTAGGAGTTGGAATCGTAATATTCACCCCAATGGAAGGTCTAATAGAACAATTCCTTTGGATCACTTTCCAAGCAACCAACAACGTTGCTGAGTATGAGGCCCTACTCTTGGCATTACAACAATTAATAGCCCTTGGAGCTAAGAAGGTATTAATCCATAGCGATTCGTGCCTAGTGTTAAATCAGGTCAATGATGATTTTGAAGCTAAGGAAGAAAGAATGAAACTTTATGTACAAGAGGTGAAGAAAACAAAAGCAGCATTCGAAACTTTTGAGATCAAGAAAATTCCTTAAGGAGGAAATGTCCATGCTGATTCCTTGGTTACATTGGCGTCTGCGGTGAATTCAGATTAAAAAAGAGTCATCCTGGTATCATGTTTGCCAAGACCTAGCATTAGCATAAGTGAAGTAAAAGATCAAAATCAATCGGACATCATGTCTATGATTCATGTTTCCTGGTTGAAACCATATATAGAATACCTTATCAACGATATTCTCCCATAGGACAAACACTTAGCTCACAAACTCACAACGAAATCAAAAAAACTATGTCGTCATACAGGGAATCTTATATAGAAAAATTATGGTGGCCCATGGTTGAAATGCCTACCCACGACCGAAGCTCAAACGGTCCTGAGCGACTTACATGATGGCCAATGTGGAGCTCATTCTGGAGGAAGAAATCTTTCATAAAGAATTATCAGACAAGGTTACTATTGGCTCACCATTCTCAAAGATTGAATCTCTTACGTCAAAAGGTGTGATAGGTTTCAAAGGCATACCAATGTGCCACACCGACCAGGTGCTGACCTAAAATCTATTATTAGCCCATGGCCATTTCAGAAATAGGGTTTAGATATCGTGAGACCATTGCCTATCACCCCAGGCCAAAGAAAGTTCCTTATCGTGGCAACTGATTATTTCACCAAATGGATAGAGGTGGAACCTTTAGCTTGAATCCAAGAAACAGATGTGGAAAGATTCATATGGTGCAACAACATATGCAGATACAGATTACCTCGTGAACTAGTCGCTGATAACGGTAGACAGTTTACTAGACATAAACTAATATCTTTTTATGATGAGAAAGGTATCAAGTTATCTCATTCCACCCTTTATCGACCACAAGTGAATGGTCAAGCCAAGTCATCTAACAAGAAACTCATCAATATACTACGAAATTTTTTGGAAGGAGCCAAAGGAAAATGGGTCGATGAACTACCCAACATTATTTGGGCCACAAGGACTACTCCTAGAATGTCAATGGGAGAAACCCCATTCTCCCTCATTTACGGCACCGAGGTGGTCATACTTCTCGAGATACAAAAGCCTACCCTCTGATCTAGTATCATGCCAGATGATAATGATTATTTAAGATGGGAGGACCTTCTATTAATTGAAGAAAAATGAGAAGAAGCCTTGATAAGACTCGAGTCACAAAAAAGAATGCTACAAAAGACATATAACAAATTTGTTAAGCATAAGAGTTTCGGTATTAGGGAGTGGATTTTGTGAAGAGCGTTGGGTAACAAAGTCGAAACTAGTGCAAGAAAGTTTGCCTCAACATGGGAAGGTCCATATCAAATATACGACATCACCCTTTCGAGCTCTTATTTGATAGAACATGACGGTATAAAAGAGGCCATGAGTTGGAATGGAGAACTCTTAAAAAATACTACGTGTAAAGTTGATGTCCTATATATATGACAAGTACAATATCTTTTGATCAATTGTTGAATTTATTTAATGAACCCCCAAGTTAGAAGTAGTCGAATGACCTTCTCGCTTAGGATGTGTGATTCATCTCATGCCTCATGATTGGAGGTAGAGTTCCCAGACCCCTACTTGAGATGTGAAGTACGTTCAAATGAGCACATGTAAGGGGAAGGATGCTCACCCTTGTATAGTGCACATCTCCTATAACTTATTTAATGAACCCCCAAGTTAGAAGTAGTCAAATAACCTTCTCGCTTGGTATGCGAGATTCATCCCATGCCTCATGATTAGAGGTGGAGTCCCCTGATCCCCCACTTGAGATGCAAAAAATACTTGAAGGACTACATGCATGGAGCAGGCATTCACCTTTCACATCACATGCCTTGAGAACCTTATTTTATGCCCCAAGTTGGAAAGCATCATTCGACCTTCTCCCTTGGGATGCAAAACATGTCCTAAGCCTCATGATTATAGGTGGAGTCCCTTGACCACTCCAATTGAAATGCAGGATATGTCTTATGCCTCAAGTTTGGAAGTAGAGTCCCCTGACCCCCCCCACTTGAGATGCATGATACGTCTTATACCTCATGATTGGAGGCAGAGTCCCCTGACCCCCCACTTGAGACACCGACTACAATTCTTACTGTACTGTTGGATAAGTATAATCATTTTCAAAATCACTTTAAATTATGTAAGATAAAGAACAAATAATAGGAGTTCCAACGATCACCAGACCAATCATGTGATATGGTATTACAAATTATTGCAAATATTATTACACATGAATATTAATTTCCTTTATGATAGGAACTTTATGACTGTTTTTTCTTGAGCACACTGTGTTTCCAATATTCAACTAGTTTGCGTAATCCATCTCTCTCATCCTTGTATCTCTCATGTTCGAGACGTGACAATTTCAAATCTTTATGCGAATTTGCTAATTCTTGTTTCAGGACTTTACAATGAGACTTTAACACACATAATTTTTGATCCATGAATCTGGCTGCTTCCCGACACATCTCAACTTATTTTTCTAAATCTTTCGCCAGAGCTATGGCCTACAATTAAAGATATGTCGCACATATTAAAAATAAAATCGATATCGTCATAACTTTTACATTAATAAGATACTTACATCGAGCATACACCTTGCTATCATACACCAGATTGTTCCTCCTCTTTTGTAGGTTGAATAGATTGACGGACGATCTTTGAGAACTCCAAAATGGTGATATAATTCTTCCTACACACGAGAAGCATTAAACATTCCATCTTTGAAGAGACCTTTAATACCACTAGGCTCATCCTTCTCTTTTTTCAAAGGATATATACTATGTAAAAGGTTAATACCTCCCACTAACGAGGACAACTCCTCATGTTGAGGTAATTTATCAATGCACAATCGAGTCGTTGGTAAGAAAGTAGGCATCTCATCTAGAGCTGACTTAGAGAGTGCTTGTTTCCTCGTGTCAGTCACAACTTGTGTAGTGAGTAAGGATTAATCTTCTCACTACAACAAGCAACAGATCACTCCCCTATAATGAGGAATGCTTTAATGGATAACGGTGACCCCGCTTCAAACAGGTCATCTAAGTTTACCTTTCTATAATCCATCAGTATATGTCAAAATGACCTACAATGAGATGATGAATTCTATTAGGTCGCTTAGTGTTATTATTAAACTATATAAGCATGACCTCAAATGCTCAGAGTTATGCGTATTATATGAATGATAAATGAAAACAAGTACAATCAGATATAATATATATAGAAGTAAACGACCATATTTAATGAAGTCAATTTAAAATTCCCAAAATATTCGTTACATTTGTCTTTACAAAATACTAAAATAAATCCCTCAGGGGGTGGCTTCTTCTACCATACCCTCAAGTGGATAGTTGGGAGCGACCTCTGTATTACAATGTGAAGTTTGTGGGGGTAGTGGTCCTTAGTGCCTTGGATATATGATCGGGCAGAACCGATATCGTCGATCCTACCGATACTTTGGTTTTATGTATTTATAAAACTCTCGCAAGTGCACGAATCATTTCGTAAAAAATGATAAGTATACTCCCAAGGTCGATCTAAGGAAGGAATGTATGTGGTTTTTAATTTATTATTCAAACTTTTAAAAACAAAATTAAATCCTAAACATCCTCTCACGATATTTTGGGGTTTTGTGTTTTTAATCTACTTACATAAAAATAAACATAGATTCAATAAACATTTATGCAAATTTTATCATTTATAATAATGGAGTATTTATGGATATAATAACTAAGTTAATTATGCTTGCTCATATTATTTAGGTTATTCAAGATATGAATTGATATTTATTGATTCTCTCTTTTTTATATGAATACCACCTTTGGTGGGGTTAGATATTCTTTGTTAACTAAACAAATCAATTAACACCTATGGGTAGGGTTGATAACTAATTTGGTTAATTAAATTAATTCCTTTTTTCTAAGAGATTGAAAATGAACCATTTAAATGCCACCTTTGGTGGGGTTAGACAGTTTAAACTTTATTCAAGGTGTCCAAATTAAACCTAAGAATTTAGTTATCCGAGTACTAACTTTTAAGTTTTAAAACCACTACTGAAAACATGTTATCAATACATTTTCAGATAATAATTCTTATAAAAACTTTTGAATTAGAGCTTCACTCTAACTACCAGGCGATTGTACCAACAAATAAAAGAGCACTACTCTAAATCAGACCGGATAACTAAACCTTAAAATCTAATTTTCAGATTTAAGTTTGTAATGAAAAATAATATATTTCTCTCTAACATTCTTAATATAAAATCTTGAATAAAAATAAAATCAATTCATTTTAAAGATTTTTACCTATTTAATATTTCGCAAGCATAACAACGTTATTATTATATCATGTTTACAAACAGCCAGCAAAGTTAAATTTAATCACAGACAAATTAAATATTACATGTAAGAATAAAGCATAAAAAATAACTGCAAAGAAAATAAAATCCTTACAAAACTTCGATGCTATTCCCGTTGCTGGAAAACCTCCAAGCGGAATTTGCACTCCTATTTATTGAATCGAACGCAAATAAATTACAAAAACATAGCTAGTTCTTCTCAAAAAGAGAAGAACTCTAAAACTAAGAAAAACTAACTAAAAACTAACTAAAAACTAAGAAAAACTAAAAAAAACTAAAAACTAAGAAATGGAGAGAAACAAAGAGGAGAGAAGTGTGTTTTGAGGTGTGTTTGAAAGTGAAGAGAAGAGGGATATTTATAGGTGAGGATGGAGAGAAAAAGTGGGTGAAAAAATGGTAGAAACGCAGAGTAGTGATTATTGATGTCATTTGATGACGTCAGCATGACGTGGGGGCGACTGTGCGTGGATTGGGGCGCAGATGGCAGCGGCAAGCGCGGAAGGCAGCAGTGGCGCGTAGAGGCGTGCGCGGAAAGGGGCAAGGGTGTGCGCGGCGCGTGCAGATTGGAGAGCTGGCGCACATGGACTGGGCATGCTGTACGCGCGGGAGACTCAGCGTGTTCCGTGCGGCGCGGGCTGGGCGGCACGTTTTTCCTCCTTTTTGACATTTTTGACCTTTTTGACCCATTTTGTCCAATTTTTCCATATTTGTTGACTTTTCCTCATTTATTTATTAATATATTTGTGATGTATTGCTTCCAATATTCCTCTTTGAGTCTTTAAGTTACGTTTTTAAGCGAAAATACCTGAAAAACAATAAAAATACCCGTGATTCCGAAAAAGACAAATTTATATAAATATATTATAAAACATATAAATATATATATATATTTAATCAATTAATGTGCATAAAATCATGGTAATTTTAGTGCTTTTTGAGCACTCATCAATATACTACTTTGAAAAGCTCACATCAAATTCAGGTAAGGCACCGTCAAATCTAACTTTTTTGCCTACATCCTTAGATTACCCACCATGAAGCTAACACCATTACGATAAGCTTTGGTGCACTCCGCCTTCAAAGTGTCACAGTTCTTCTCCTCAACCTTTTAACGATCTCCTCAAAATGCTTGGCCGCTTCCCCCATCTCAAAACAATAGGTATCAACTTTCTGTAACTTCTCCACCTTGTCAATAAGCTCATTTTCAAGGTTCAAAATCTTTGCGTCTTTCTTAGGCATCAAGATATCATTATCTTTCGTTGTCTTCTTATTCTTGGCAATTTGTAAGCGGCTGGCCTGAACCTCGCGCTTATAGCCCTTGAGGAACAACTCGCCCTTCCTCGCCAGGTACTGATGGGTAGAACCGGCATCGCCGATCTACCGATACTTTGGTTTTATATTTATAAAACTCTCGCAAGTGCACGAATCATTTCATAGAAAATGATAAGTATACTCCCAAGGTCGATCTAAGGAAGAAATATATGTGGTTTTTAATTTATTATTCAAACTTTTAAAAACGAAATTAAATCCTAAACATCCTGTCATGATATTTTGAGGTTTTATGTTTTTAATCTAATAACATAAAAATAAACATAGATACAGATTCAATAAACATTTATGCAAATTTTATCATTTATAATAGTGGAGTATTTATGGATATAATAACTAAGTTAATTATGCTTGCTCATATTATTTAGGTTATTAAAGATATAAATTGATATTTATTGATTCTCTCTTTTTAATATGAATACCACATTTGGTGGGGTTAGATATTCTTTGTTAACTAAACAAATCAATTAACACCTATAGGTGGGGTTGATAACTAATTTGGTTAATTAAATTAATTCCTTTTTTTCAACGAGATTTAAAATGAACCATTTAAATGTCACCTTTGGTGGGGTTAGACAGTTTAAACTTTATTCAAGGTGTCCAAATTAAATCTAGAAATTTAGTTATCCGAGTACTACTTTCAAGTTTTAAAACCACTACTGAAAACATGTTATCAATACAATTTTACTCTAACTGTCGGGCAATTGTACCAATACATAAAAGAGTACTACTCTAAATCAAACCGGATAACTAAACCTTAAAGTCTAATTTTCAAATTTAAGGTTGTAATGAAAAATAATATATTTCTCTCTAACATTCTTAATATAAAATCTTGAATAAAAAACAAAATCAATTCATTTTAGAGATTTTCACCTATTTAATATTTCGCAAGCATAACAACATTATTATTATATCATGTTTACAAACAGCTAGCAAAGTTATATTTAATCACAGAAAAATTAAATATAACATGTAAGAATAAAACATAAAAAATAAATATAAAGAAAATAAAATCCTTACAGTACTTTAATGTTATTCCTGTTGTTGGAAAACCTCCAAACGGATTTTGCATTTCCATTTATTGAATCAAAAAACAAATAAATCACAAAAACATAATTAGTTCTTCTCAAAAAGAGAAGAACTCTAAACCTAAGAAAAACTAACTAAAAAAAGCCAAAAACTAAGAAACTAAGAAATGGAGAGAAATAAAGAGAAAAGAAGATATGTTTTTAGGTGTGATTTGAAGTGAAGAGAATGGGGGTATTTATAGGTGAGGAAGGGAAGAAAAAGTGGGTGAAAAAATGATTAAAAATGAAGAAAACGCAAAGTAGTGAATGATGAGGTCATATTGGTGTGGGCACAGCAGCGCGCAGATGGGGCACAGGCGCGTGTGGAATAGAGTAGGGATGCACACGGTACGCACGGAATGGAGAGCAGTCGCACGCGTTGCTACGCGTGATTAGGGAAGATGCTGGCATGGTGCACACGTTTCTGGGTGCGGTTGGGCGTGCTGCGCGTGTTGGCCGGCACGGTTGGGCGACTACGTGCGTGATTTCCTCATTTTTGACCTTATTGACCTATTTTGTCCAATTTTTCCACATTTGTTGACTTTTCCTCATTTATTTTATAAATATATTTGTGATGTATTGCCTCTGGTATTTTTCTTTGAGTCTTTAAGTTACTTTTTTAAGCAAAAATACCTGAAAAACAATAAAAATACCCATGATTCTGAAAAACAGATTTATATAAATATATGATAAAATCATATAAATATAAATATTTTTAATCAATTAATGTGCATAAAATCATGGTAATTTTAGTGTTTTTTGAGCACTCATCACAACCCCCAACTAGCTTCTTGCTAGTCCCTTAGCAAGAGAAGCGATAAAAACTAAAAATTAAACTATCCTAAATCACTTCCGTGGATTGACATGGTTGCATTTAGCCTATGCAACAAGCCTTTAAACCCTTAGGTTGCCCTAGTGGACGAGTTTGAGTCTCGTGAGAGTTTTCAGTAATGATACCCACAAACATTGAACTAATGTAAAAATTAAAAGAAATAATAAAAATAATCAACTTAAAAACTAAAATTACAACAAAATCAAAAATTAACTTTTAAGAATAAAATAAAAGAAAACAACATGAAACATAACACAAAAATGTCTCATACTTTTTAATCTCCTTTAAGATCATAATTAAAATCTAAAGCATAGGTTATTTTAATCTTCTTAAAGAATCATGATTTATTATAATAATTAGTCAAAAATCATTTTCATATTTCATATAAAAAATGTATCAATTTAATTTCACCCAATTTCAGTGTCATGAATCTGAATTCGCTTCGACTCTATTCCTCACTATTCAATACTCTCAAAATATTGAATCCTATGGGTTCAAACACTCGTACTAATTTATATGCGAAAGAGTTGATGTATAAAAATGAACTAATATGTTCGCATATGTATAAAGAATAAAGGCTCAAAGTGTTATTTTGACGTTGATCTCATGGAAGGAATCAAATGTATAAATTATAAAGATATCATATATAAAAATTATTTTCATGCATAAATCAAACTCATTAAGAAATTTTTTCAAGATATATGCCTTTTACAAATGAAGAAAGTGCAATGATTTTTTAGAGAATTACTTCCTATATCTTTCTTTTGTAATTAGCCTTTACTCACAACTTTGTAGGCAATGTAGGTCATAGTATGTAGATTATACTATATATTCCTTATCTCTCTATATTTTTCTGAAGATATTTTTCAATATATATCATTTTTTAGAGAGCAACCCATGTACAAATTGTATATTTTTTAAGATTTTGGGTAATACGGGTCATAGTATGTAGATTATACTATATGTTCTTTATCTCTCTATATTTTTCTAAAGATACTTTTCAATATATATCATTTTTTTAGAGAGTCAACCCATGTACAGATTGTACATTTTTTTAGGATTTTGGTTAGTGGTTAATTTTGTGGCTTTTCTATTTGATTTGGTTTAGGTAACCTCAGATATATCTCTATTTTTTATAGCAGTCATGCATGAATGAGATAAAAGCATATAATATCAATTTCTACTCAAATCATTTAATCTAAGTAATAAAAAAAATATACGACACTCTATTAAGATGAGAAAAAATTCATACATTCAATGCTAATACCTATAGAGATCATCTAAAAATTTGAAGAAATAAGAAATGTATTTGAAGTAGAAAAAATATATATTTCACTCTGAATAAAGGAAATTAGGCTCAAATTATATCTCACAAAGGTAGTCTCCACTAAAACAAATTCACAAACACCGATTTTAGGTTTAATATAATTTCTACACCTTATCAAGAAATACTAGTTATAACAAAAACTAACTAATTATCAAAAACAATTACAAAATATTTCATGATATGTTATCAAAAATTAATCTAACAGTACAAAAGACTTAACTATTTACTTAAATTTGATTTAAAGAAATGATAAATTTTTGTGAGAATTTTTTTTAAATTTCAAAAATTACTAAATCACACAAAGAAAATAAAACCAAACACAATAAAAATGAAAATGTGAACATAAAAAAGAAAAAATTATTATTTTTTTTATTTTTTAAAAAATTGTTAAATCTTTTTTTTTTTAAATTAAGCATGGTAACTTTTCACCACCCCTAACCTAGAATTTACATTGTCCTCAATGTAACAACTGTAAATTAAAGATAAAGAGAAAAGAGAGGAAATATTACATATTTCTTGAGAATGTTGCAAGTAGTGATGGAGAAATGCAGGTGCATCCATCATGTTCATTAAAGTGCACACAGGCAGATCGCTGTGAACTTCTAACATCTTAACAAATTTTTTTAGTTTTAACAATTTTTAAAACTATTCAAATGTAATTAAACTAAAATAAACATAGAAATGAAGTGAATAAAACAAATAAGAGGATTTCATTTTAAGTAAACTCAATGTCCCCTCATCAATGAGTCAATCAAACCTACAAGTAAGACAAGTTTGTCTACCTATACTTTTTCAGTCATGTCCAATGGATTTTCAAATTTTTCTGTACTTAAAACTAGGGGCATGCTTGTGAGTTTTAGATAATCCACATTTAGGTACAAATCAAATAATTAAAGGCATAAAAACACAATTGTACCTAGATCAAACAAAACAACTAACTCCTTAGATTGTAATTAAAACTTTAAAATTTTGGAGATAGTTTCAGAATTTTTTTGTTTTTTTGTTTTTAAGTATAATATCTAAGTTAAAATAACATAATCAGTATTAACCAAGAGTACTCCCAGGAAAGAATGGTGGGACAAAGGCTTCTTAACAACCATCCTCCTAGATAAAGAAAAGTTCCCAAGAAAGACTAGTGGCACAAAGGCTTCCAAGAACTAGTCTCCTAGACAGAAATCTCTTAGATCTTTACTTTTCATGCTATTAAAATTTAAGTTTTTCTTAGTTTTTAAGTTCTTCTCTTTTGGAGAAGAACTAGTTATGTTTTTGTAATTTATTTGTTTTTCGATTTAATAAATGAGAGTGCAAATTCCGTTTGGAGGTTTTCCAACAATAGGAATATCATCAAAGTACTGTAAGGATTTTATTTTCTTTACTGTTATTTTTTATGGTTTATTCTTACATGTTATATTTAATTTGTCTGTGATTAAATTTAACTTTGCTGGCTGTTTGTAAACATGATATAATAATAACGTTGTTATGCTTACGAAATATTAAATAGGTAAAAATCTCTAAAATGAATTGATTTTGTTTTTATTCAAGATTTTATATTAAGAATGTTAGAGAGAAATATATTATTTTCATTACAAACTTAAATCTGAAAATTAGATTTTAAGGTTTAGTTATCCGGTCTAATTTAGAGTAGTGCTATTTTATTTGTTGGTACAATCGCCCGGTAGTTAGAGTGAAGCTCTATTTCAAAAGTTTTTATAAGAATTATTATCTGAAAATGTATTGACAACATGTTTTCAGTAGTAGTTTTAAAACTTGAAAGTTAGTACTCGGATAATTAAATTCTTAGGTTTAATTTGGACACGTTGAATAAAGTTTAAATTGTCTAACCCCACCAAAGGTGGCATTTAAATGGTTCATTTTTAATCTCTCAGAAAAAGGAATTAATTTAATTAACCAAATTAGTTATCAACCCCAGCCATAGGTGTTAATTGATTTACTTAGTTAACAAAGAATATCTAATCCCACCAAAGGTGGTATTCATATTAAAAAGAGAGAATCAATAAATATCAATTTATATCTTTAATAACGTTAATAATATGAGCAAGCATAATTAACTTAGTTATTATATCCATAAATACTCCACTATTATAAATGATAAAATTTGCATAAATGTTTATTGAATCTCTATCTATGTTTATTTTTATGTTATTAGATTAGAAACACAAAACCCTAAAATATCGTGACAGAATGTTAGGATTTAATTTCGGTTTTACAAGAGGCTACAAGGAATTATGAATTGAAAAAATTCATTATTCTTTGTTGCCTTCCTTTTACGGTGTCCCTAATGAAGATCCTTTGCATTTCATTTGAGAATTCTAAGCTATTGTCCAAACCTTTCCACTACATGCAATTAATGAAGATCAACTTAGGATGAGGTGTTTTCCTTACACCCTCAAGGATAAAGCTTGGTCATGGTTCATTACTCTACAGTCGGGTTCTCAAAAACTTGGGAGGCAATATAAGAAATATTTATGGGTAGGTTCTATTCCCATCAAAAGACTGTTGATCTAAGGACGAAGATAGCAACATTTTCTCAAATGTATGAAAAGCCTTTTCATGAAGCTTGGGAATGATTCAAACTCCTTTTCATTCAATGTCATAATCACAGCTTCCCATTGCAGCTACAGAACCAAATCTTTTATGATGGATTGACACTGTAGAGTCAATACATGGTTGATAATGCTGCTGGAGGTGCTGTAGGAGAAAAAATCGCAGAGGAAACCTATAATCTTTATGAGCTATTGGGTTATAATTCTCAATAAAGAAGTGCTAAAAGGAGAGCAAGAGTCAATGAAGTTGGCTCCGATAATGAGATTACCTTGCAACTTACTGAATTGACTAAGCAAGTGCAACTTCTCACTACCCACCAAATGCCAAATCAAGAGGTGTGTGAAGTGTGTTTTTCAATTGGGCATGGTACTCATAATTGTTCAAATACTTGTAATTCTAGTGTCGATGCCATGGAGGAAGTCAAATCCTTTCAAAGGTATCATCCAAACACCTATAATCACCCTAACCATCCTTGGAAACAAAACAATTACCCAGCCTACACCCAATGTCCAACACTAAGGTCGAATAAAAACCACCCTTACCCACCAAGCCAATCTTTTAAGCCAACATTAGAGGATAGCTTGAATGCTTTTATTCAAGTTAGTCGTGACAACCAATTGATGAATAATAAAAGGTTGAACACCGTGGAGGCTTCGGTTAAAAGGATTGAATCTAAAGTTGGGCAACTGGCTGAATAAATGCAAAATAAAGAACCAGGAAAATTACCTAGTCAACCAGAACAAGCAAAGGATGTAAGAACCCTTCGAAGTGGTAAGGTAGTCAATACCAATTTACCTGAAATCTCTAATGATCTACCTTGTAGTTCAGGTAACAAAGAAGGTGATATTCTAGTCTTGCAAAAAGGAGAAACAAGTGTTAAACTTAAAAAGCCTTCTGAAAAACCCATTGGGGGGTCATCTGACATCCTCAAAATTCAAAAGACAACAGAGCCACACCAGTTGCAAGTACCTTTTCCACACCGGTTAAAAGAATCCAAACAAGATAAGCAATTCTATGATCTTTTTTGTATGCTCTCTAAAGTAAATATCAATTTACCATTATTAGAAGTGATCATGAATGTGCCCTCATATGCTAAGTTTTTCAAAGAGTTGAACACTAAGAAAAGAAGGTATGAACTGAATGAACGAGTAGTAGTATCAGAAATTTCTAGCGTTGTACTTCAGCACAAACTACCCCTAAGTTGAAAGACCTTGGAAGTTTTATTATAAACATAACTATGGGGGATAAGAAGGTTGCTAAAGCAATGCTTGATTTAGGTGCTAGTATAAATTTGATGCCTTACTCTATATTCTTATAGCTCAATTTAGGAGATTTAAAACCCACAACTATGTCCCTTCAACTTGTAGATAGATCTCTTAAGTATCCAAAGGGAATAGTTGAGGATGTGTTGGTACAAGTAGACAAACTGATAATACCTGTTGAATTTGTGGTTCTGGATATGCAATAAAATCCAGCATTGGACACAAAGCACACAATACATCTTGGTAGATCGTTTATGGCAACTACTAAAACTATTATTGATGTCCAAGATGGAAATTTGACAATGACAGTTTTAGGAGAGACTGTTCATTTTAAAGTTTTTGATTCTTCACCTTTTCCTTCTATTTCTACCATCGATGAAATATTCGATGTTGACCCTTTGGATAATCTTGTCCAAAGCACCTTTTTCTGAACCAGAATAGAAGACAAACTTGAAACTACTCTTACACTTGAAGAGGTCGAAGAAGATTTAGATGAGGAAATTAAGGGGTACCTTGAAAGACTAGACAATGATGAAGTAATGACAAAATCTAGTACACTTTTAAATCTACCCAGTTCTTCATCTAGTAAAGAGGCCAATCCACCTGAACTTGAACTCAAAGACTTACCTGAGCACTTAAAATATGTGTTTTTGGGAGAAGGAGAAACTTATCCAGTGATAATTTCTTCAACCTTGACCAAAACCCAAGAAAAGGAACTTATCAAAGTGCTTAAACAGTTTAAGAAAGCTATAGACTGGAGTATCGGGGATATAAGAGGTATTAGTCCTATGATGTGTATGCACAAGATAAACTTGGAGGATGGTGCTAAACTTATACGAGAGGCCCAAAGAAGACTAAAACCAAATATGCAAGAGGTAGGTAAGAAATAAATTCTTAAATTGTTAGAAGAAGGAATTATCTATCCTATTGCGGATAGTAAGTGGGTTAGTCCAGTGCATGTGGTACCTAAGAAATCTGGGATAACAGTTGTTAAAAATGAAAAAAGTGAATTAGTGCCCACTAGAATAATCACTGGATGGAGAATGTGTATAGATTTTAGGAAACTAAAATAAGTCATCCTTTATGTAACTTGCTATCAAAAAATGTTTATTTTAATTTCAACAAAGATCTCCTTATTGCCTTTAATACCTTGAAAGAGAAACTAACATCTACCCCTGTTATTATGGCACAAAAATGGTCTTTACCTTTTGAAATAATGTGTGATGCTTCTGATTATGCTATTGGATCAGTCTTGGGACAAAGAGTGGATAAGTGTTTTCATGTGATCTATTATGCTAGCAAAACACTCAATGATGCCCAAATGAATTATACCACTACTAAAAAGGAATTCTTGGCTATAGTGTTTTCTTTAGACAAATTTAGGTCTTATTTAGTATGATCTAAAGTGATTGTGCATTCTGATCACGCTGCTTTAAGATACCTATTAAGTAAACCAAATGCCAAGCCAAGATTAATCAGGTGGGTCTTACTCTTACAAGAATTTGACCTATAAATCAAGGATAAGAAAGGCAGTGAAAACTTAATAGCTGGCCATTTGTCTAGGTTGATTTCTGACTTCAATTCTCTTAAAGATGAGAGTAATGAAGATATAGTTGAAACCTTTCCTGATGAACAATTATTTTCAATAGTTTTGAACCCATGGTATGCTGATATTGTAAACTATCTTGCCACTCGTGTTTTATGATAGAAGTCAAATTATTGCATTTTTGTTATGATTTAAAGGTTGATATTTGTGTGAAAATTGCGTTTTATTTTATTATTTAATCCACAAATGTCATTTCACGGGTATTTCGTGTTTAAAGTGCAATTGCAGGTAAAATCATGATTATGGAGAAGTTTGGGACAAATTTCAATGACCGGGATTGAGTGCAAATAAAAAGAAAAAAAAAATTTCAAAATTTGGAAGTTCGCCGCCGGCGAGAATATTCCCGCCGCCGGTGAAAACCTTACTGAGAAAATGTTGAAAATCATGCAGGGAGCACGGATTTTGGCAAAACAATCTCGTCGTCGGCCAAATCAATCTCGCCGCCGGCCAAGTACATCTCGCTGCCGGCCAAATACATATCGCCACGGCCAGTGCATCTCGCCGCCGGCCATTAATAATCCGCCACGGCGAGATTTAGCGGAACCGAAATCGTAAGTTTTCCGGAAATCTCGCCGCGGCGAGAATAACTTTGTCACAAGAAGTTTCGTTCGAAAACACATTTTTATGTCGTTTTGTTCCAAAATTGCCCTCCAAAACCCTAGATCTATATATACATTATGATGGAGAAGGAGGGGACGGCAGAAAGCAGAGTTCAAAGGCATTTTTGGAGGAGAGAAAGAAATTTTGGAGAAACTTGAAGGATCTTCACCATTGATGCTACCAAGTCTTCATCTTCTTGAGTTTTTCATCTCTTCTCCTTAGTTTTTATATTCTGCAATTTATTCAGTTTTATTATTAATGGATTCAATTGAAATAATGGTTGTTCGTATTTCCGTTATGAACTAATTCGTTTTTGCTAAGGCTATGATGTAGTTAGATCAAGGAAATCTGATTTCTTTTGTTATGGTTATATGAATTCATTGTTTTCAAGTCGAGTATTTATTTCCATGCTTAATGATTTTAAATTTCTGATTAAGATTTAGATGATTTGTTGCATTATATTGAGACCGAGAGGAGATGTGTAATGAATGCTTCTTGTGATAAATACCGTATGTTGAATGCGAGTTTGACACCTAATGCATGATGTATGTGGTTATTCCAGAAATTCCATAAATCGTAATGTGCTTATTTGTGATTAAATCTTCATAGAAATATAGTCGGTTTTCATAGATAAGTAATTCTAATATAACTTGAGAAAGAGTATTAGATAAGTTTGGGTTTTTCAACCATCACTTTTAACTTTGATTCTCATATAACATGACTTGAAATCGGATTGAATTGATTTAGCGAAATCAAATGCCTTAGCGTTTTTAATCATTAGTGAACAACATTTAATTTTGTTATTCGTGTTTAGTTTTATGTTAATTTTCTTTTTAAACAATTTCAACAATTCAGTTTTCAAATAAAATTAGGGTTAGTCAATTTCGGTACTTAGTAACGCCATTTCTTGTGGGTTCGATATCCGTACTTTTGTACACTTTATTACTTGAATGATTCGTACACTTGCGAAAATAAGCATCAAGTTTTTGGCGTCGTTACCGGGGAATGGTTTGATTTTATTAATATCGATACTACCTAATCTTAGTTTTAATTTGAAGTTAATTTGCTTTATATTTCTTTCATTTTTAATTTTGTTTATCTTGCTGTTTTATTTTATTTATCAAAAAAAAAAGTAACTTTGTGTTGTTTTTGTGTTAGTTGATTTTCTGGTTGCAGGATTTGTGTATGAGACGTACAAGAAGCCTTAACCTTCTTCTACTTGATCCAGAGATTGATAGGATATAGGCGTCTAAACCGAGAGAGAAGACGTTCAACTTCAGCTCCTAATAGACAATCAACCATGGATCCACCATTTGTTGAGGGAGGTGGAAATCGTAGAGCTTTGAGGGATTATGCTGCGCCTAATGTTGCTGGAACTATTTCGGGTATAAGGAGGCCAGCTATTCAAGCCAATAACTTTGACATAAAATCATCCTTTATCCAAATGGTTCAATCAAATCAGTTTGGGGGAATGTCAAAGGATGATCCGAATGCACATATTGCTTACTTTCTGGAGGTGTGTGATCTTTACAAGATAAATGGTGTGTCCGAAGATGTCAGAAGATTGAGGGTTTTTCCTTTTTCACTTCGGATAAAGCCAAGGAGTTGGCTAAACTCATTACCACCGGATCAATTACAACATGGAATGAATTGGTTCAAATTCTTGTCCAAGTTGTTTCCTTCTGCTAAGAAAGCAAAACTGAGGAATGAAAAGACATCCTTTACACAATATGACCCAGAATGATTGTATGAAGCTTGGGAAAGATTCAAAGAAATGTTGAGGAAGTGCCCACATCATGGTATACCAATTTGGCTCCAAGTCTCTACATTTTATAATGGGTTGGTTTCAAACTATCGTGCAATGATTGATGTTTGCAATGGAGGATCTTTGATGGGAAAAAACAGGAGGATGCTCATGAGTTGTTAGAGGTTATGGCGTAAAACAACAATCGTGGCATTCAGAAATGTGGTAATTGCAAAAAGACCAGCAGTAGTGCATGAAATTGATTCAGTGAATGCTTTGTCGGCTCAAGTTGCTGTTCTTTCAAGAAAGATGGATTCTTTGTCCTCCAAATTTGAATCCAAACCAACTACACAATGTGATTTATGTGGTGGAAATCATGCTAGCATCGAGTGCCAAGTTGGAAATCCATTTGCGACACCAAATGCTGAGCAAGCAAATTATGTTTCAAATTTCCAAAAACCTCAACATAACCCATACTCGAACACCTACAATCCAGGTTGGAGGAATCATCCAAATTTGTCATGGGGAAATAACCAAGGGAGATTCAAACCGTCATCATCTTCCTACCAACCCCAGGAGAAAAAACAAGCAAATTTGGAAGAAATTTTGGGAAAGTTCATTGAGGAGACAAGAGCAAATTTCAGAAATCAAGAGGCAATCAACAGGGACATCCAAAACCAACTGGGCCAGCTTTCAAAGCAGATTGCAGAAAGGTCTCAAGGATCACTACCTAGTGACATAATAAATCCCACAGAGCATGCAAAGGCTATCACATTGAGAAGTGGAAAAGAACTTGAAAATCAGAAGAAATCGGAGAAAAAGATGGAAGAATCTAAAGAAAAGCCATCAAGATCCCAAGATACTCAACCTTCCCCATATGCAAAATATGAGCCTCCTATCCCATATCCTCAAAGATTGAATAAGAAAAAGCTTGATAATCAATTTGATAAATTTCTGGATATTTTTAAGAAATTGCATATTAACATTCCTTTTGCAGAGATGTTGGAACAAATGCCTAAATATGCAAAATTCATGAAGGAAATCCTATCAAAGAAGAGGAGGTCAGAGATAATGAAACTGTCATGCTAAATGAGGAGTGTGGTGCAGCTTCTTCAAAGAAAACCGCCACTAAATTGAAAGACCCAGGGAATTTTACTATACCTTGTACTATAGGAAGTTGCAATTTTGATAAAGTCCTATGTGATTTAGGAGCAAGCATTAATTTGATGCCACTTTCTGCTTTCGTGAAACTAGGCCTGGGAGAAGTGAAGCCCACTTCAATATCTTTACAATTAGCGGATCGATCGGTGAAATATCCTCTGTGGTAATTGAGGATGTTTTAATTAAAGTCGGCAAGTTTATTTTCCCGTAGATTTCGTGGTGCTTGACATGGAGGAAGATAGAGAGATACCGTTGATATTGGGAGACCGTTCCTTGCAACCGAAGAACATTGATTGATGTTCAAGAAGGAAAGCTAATTCTACGGGTGCAAGATGAACAAGTAACTTTTGATGTTTTTGAAGAAATAAAATCTCCAAGTGATGTACATTCTTGTTTTCAAATTAACACTCTTGACGGGTTAATCTCGAAACTTTTGAGGAGATAACTCCATTGCTACCACTAGAAGTCGGCCTTGTGAAATCTGCAACAATCGAGGAGGAAGATGAGGGACGAGACGATGTTCGATTACCGCAACACCTAATGAATATTTATGCAGTGATGGAACATTTAAGGAGTTGGGAACAAATGAAACTCCAACCTCAGTGGTAAAGAATGGAGCCAACAAGATTGAGCTAAACCCAATGTCATCCCATCTAAAAAAAAAAAAAAATTCTTACGTTCACCACCTACGAGGCGCTTCATCACGGTGGAAAGGAGATCTCTCTTCCCTTTCTTACATTGAGGACAATGTAAGGTTTTGGTTGGGGATGCGGTAAACGGTAAATCTTTTCTCCCCTTCATTTTTAGTAGTTTTGTTTGTGTGTTTAGTTGTGTTTAATTTTGATTTTTCCATTTATTTTTCTGCATTTTGTTTTCTGCATTTTGATTTAATTTTTTTTTATTTTATTTTTTTTATTTATTTATTGTCTTATTTTATTATTATTATTGTTATTATTATTATTTTTATTTTATTTGCATTTTACTTGTTTTAATTTGCACGTTGATGATAATAATGTGATTGTGATAACAAGTAGCTGTTAGAAGACATTAAATTTTGCTTTGGTTTAAAGAGAATTTCAAATGTTGATTTTACCTAGTTGGCGACTCTTTTGGTATGTGGTATGATTTGGTTGATTAGTCTAAATTCTTAGAGAAGTCTTATGTGTGAATTTTGCATGGACATTTTTGTGATCTCAACAAACTCTAGAACTCATTTGAAAACCTCTTGAGGCGAAATAATTTGGAATTGCACTGTTTAGGATATGATGTAGGCCATTTTTGGATCGATTGTGCCATTTTAAGCCTACCTTGTTATCTTTATATCACTAGTAACCTCTTTGAGCCATTTAAATATATTGTTAGCCTTACTTTTCTTTCTTTTTGCCTTATATAACCTACCTTCTATTGAGCCAAAAATATATATATATAATTCCTACCTTATTTGTTAAGAGCACTTAATTTTGAACACAAACTTTTCAAGAGGAATTGGAGAAATCTTCCACATATATTGGAAGAAATTGGTTGGGGGTTATGTCTTTTCAAGAGCAATTAGAGTAAGGATGATGAAAAAAAAATCATATATATTGGAATAAAGTAGTTGCCTTTTCAAAGAGCAATTGAGTAAAAAAAAAAAAGAGAAAAAAAAAGAAAAAAAAGAGAAGAAAAAAGAAAAAAAAAAGAAAAAAAAAGAAGAAGAAAAAGAAGAAGAAGAAAGCCTTCACATTCTAGTAAATAAAAGAGTGTTAGTGATGGATGTACTAAGGTGAAAGATTGAGGAAGAACTTTGTTTATCTGTGGAAAAATGGGTTATGATCGTAAGAAAAAATTTGGTTTAAATGGTGTTATTCTTTTACCTAATTGGTTGTGTTTAAGCTAATAAGTGTCCTTATTTGTATTTTGACACGTCCCGTTCTTTCTTAACCAAATACCTAAGCCTAACATTACAAGCCTCGTAAAGTCCTATTGATCCAAAGTGGTGTATTTTTCTTCATTAGTGGAGAGAGGTTTGAAAAGTGAGCCTATGGAGTTTGAGATTTCACCTTTTGTTTGTGGATGTTGTGCATAATATTATCTGGGCATTATGGCTAATGGTTTGTGGTTTGATGGATGTTTAAGAGTCAATAACAAAAGTGAAATTGGCATTTGAGATTTCTTAAAGCTTAGGTGACATTTAATTATTCTATATGTTGGGTGTTATTTACAATTTTTGAGACATTTGTGCAAATTATTTGTTATGTGATTTTATTGTTTTAAGTTAGGATAGTTATAGGTAAGATGTTTGTGGGTGTCATCACTGGAAGCCCTCACGAGACTACAACTCGTCCTACTAGGGCCGCCTAGGGGTTTAAAGGCTTATTACATACGCTTAATGTAATGTTGTAAATAGAATAAATTTCCTTTGAATTTTTCTTTTAATGTCTCCTTTGAAATTATTCATATATCGCTTTTCTTGCTAGAGACTAGCAAGAAGTCGGATTGAGGTTGTTGATAGGAGTCAAATTATTGCATTTTTGTTATGATTTAAAGGTTGATATTTGTGTGAAAATTGCGTTTTATTTTATTATTTAATCCACAAATGTCATTTCACGGGTATTTCGTGTTTAAAGTGCAATTGCAGGTAAAATCATGATTATGGAGAAGTTTGGGACAAATTTCAATGACCGGGATTGAGTGCAAATAAAAAGAAAACAAAATTTCAAAATTTGGAAGTTCGCCGCCGGCGAGAATATTCCCGCCGCCGGCGAAAACCTTACTGAGAAAATGTTGAAAATCATGCAGGGAGCACGGATTTTGGCAAAACAATCTCGCCGCCGGCCAAATCAATCTCGCCGCCGGCCAAGTACATCTCGCCGCCGGCCAAATACATATCGCCATCGGCCAAGTGCATCTAGCCACGGCCACAATAATCTCGCCACGGCGAGATTTAGCGGAACCGAAATCGTAAGTTTTCAGAATCTCGCCACAAGTAGAATAACTTTCGGCCACAAGTAGTTTCGTTCGAAAACACATTTTTATGCTATTTTGTTCCAAAATTGCCCTCCAAAACCCTAGATCTATATATACATTATGATGGAGAAGGAGGGGACGGCAGAAAGCAGAGTTCAAAGGCATTTTTGGAGGAGAGAAAGAAATTTTGGAGAAACTTGAAGGATCTTCACAATTGATGCTACCAAGTCTTCATCTTCTAGAGTTTTTCATCTCTTCTCCTTAGTTTTTATATTCTACAATTTATTCAGCTTATTATTAATGGATTCAATTGAAATAATGGTTGTTCGTATTTCCGTTATGAACTAATTCGTTTTTGCTAAGGCTATGATGTAGTTAGATCAAGGAAATCTGATTTCTTTTGTTATAGTTATATGAATTCATTGTTTTCAAGTCGAGTATTTATTTCCATGCTTAATGCTTTTAAATTTCTGATCAAGATTTAGATGATTTGTTGCATTATATTGAGACCGAGAGGAGATGTGTAATGAATGCTTTTTGTGATAAATACCGTATGTTGAATGCGAGTTTGACACCTAATGCATGATGTATGTGGTTATTCCAGAAATTCCATAAATCGTAATGTGCTTATTTGTGATTAAATCTTCATAGAAATATAGTCGATTTTCATAGATAAGTAATTCTAATATAACTTGAGAAAGAGTATTAGATAAGTTTGGGTTTTTCAACCATCACTTTTAGCTTTGATTCTCATATAACATGACTTGAAATCGGATTGAATTGATTTAGCGAAATCAAATGCCTTAGCGTTTTTAATCATTAGTGAACAACATTTAATTTTGTTATTCATGTTTAGTTTTATGTTAATTTTCTTTTTAAACAATTTCAACAATTCAGTTTTCAAATAAAATTAGGGTTAGTCAATTTCGGTACTTAGTAACGCCATTCCTTGTGGGTTCGATATCCGTACTTTTGTACACTTTATTACTTGAACGATTCGTACACTTGCGAAAATAAGCATCATTTTACAACCTAACACTTCATATCAAGACAAGAAAAGGTTTTTAAAAACTATTAAGGACTATTTCTGGGATGACCCTTATTTATACAAGATTGGTCAAGATCAAGTCATCCGGAGATGTGTACCTGAAGAAGAACATACGAGCATTCTAATTTTTTGTCATAAACTTCATTGTGGGGGCCATTTTGGTGGTGAAAAGGCAGCCCTTAAGGTATTACAGTCTGGATTCTTTTGGCCCATTCTTTTTAAAGATGCGCATATGTTTTGTGCACAATGTGATAGATGTCAAAGAATAGAAAACATAAGCAAAAGAGATGAAGTGCCTTTGACATCTAATTTAGTTGTTGAACTCTTCGATGTATGGAGGATTGACTTTATGGGTCTTTTTCCCCCATCCAATGGTTTTCAATATATTTTGGTTGTTGTGGATTATGTATCCAAGTAGGTAGAAGCTATCCCCACTAAAACAAATGATGCTAATGTTGTTGTTAAATTCTTGAAGGATTTAATATTCAGTAGGTTCGGAACGCTTAGAGCTATAATAAGTGATAGAGGTAGCCATTTCTATAACAAGATCTTTGATGGAGTACTAAACAAGTACAACATCACACATAAAGTAGCTACTCTATATCATCCTCAAACTTCTGGTTTAGTGGAAGTAAGTAATAGGCAAATTAAGAGAATATTGGAACGCACTGTGCGTCCTTCAAGGAAGGATTGGGCATTTAAGTTAAATGATGCCTTATGGGCATACCGCACCACTTACAAAACACCTATTGGGATGATCCCTTACCTGTTAATCTTTGGGAAAGCATGCCACCTTCCAGTTGAACTTGAACACAAGGCTTACTGGGCAATTAAAGAGTTAAACATGGATTTAGATAAAGTAGGAGAAAAATGGATACTCCATCTTAATGAGTTGGAATAAATTAGGAATGAAGCCCATGAGAATGCCAAATTATACAAAGAGCGTACTAAGCACTATCATGACAAGAGGCTACTTCCTAAGACTCTTCACCCTAGAATGAAAGTTCTTTTATTTAACTCTCGTTTGAGATTGTTTCCAAGAAAGCTGAGATCAAGATGGGATGGACCATTCAAAATAGTTCAGGTATTTGAACATAGAGTAGTAGAACTATTGGATTCCAAGACACAAAAAACATTCAAAGTCAATGGGCATCGTGTGAAGCCTTATTTACAAGAACCAAACAACATTGCTAAAATGGATTGCATTTGGCTGAGTACCCTTAGCACCATAAAGTTACGTCTTGCTAAGACTTTAAACTAAGCGATCGATGGGAGGAAACCCATCATTTTAGGTAATTTTCTTTTATTTGTTTTATTTATTTAATTTCTATTGTTTATTTTATTTTAATTACATGTCAATAATTTTAAAATTGTTAAAACTAAAAATGTTTATTGAGATGTTAGAAGTTCATAGCAATCTGTCTGTGTGCAGTTTAATGAACATGATGGATACACCTCATTTCTCCATCACTACTTGCAACATTCTTAGGAAATAGGTAATATTTCTTCTCTTTTTTCTTTATCTTTAATTTATAGTTGTTACATTGAGGCCAATGTAAGTTCTAGATTTGAGGTGGTGAAAAGTTACCATGCTTAATTAAAAAAAAGTTTTAACAATTTAAAAAAATAAAAAAATAAAAAATAATAATTTTTTTATGTTCACATTTTTATGTTTGGTTTTTTTGTGGTTTAGTAATTTTTAGAATTAGTTAAAAAAAAATTCTCACAAAAATTTATCATTTCTTTAAATCAAATTTAAGTAAATAGTTAAGTCTTTTGCACTATTAGATTAATTTTTGAAAACATATCATGAAATTATTTTTTGGTAATTAGTTAATTTTTGTCATAACTAGTATTTCTTGATAAGATATGGAAATTATATTAAACCCAAAATCGGTGTTTCTGAATTTGTTTTAGTGGAGACTACCTTTGTGAGATATAATTTGAGCCTAATTTTCTTTATTCAGAGTTAAATATATATTTTTTTCTACTCCAAACACATTTCTTATTTCTTTAATTTTTTAGATGATCTCTATAGGTATTCCATTGAATGTATGAATTTTTTCTCTCATCTTAATAGAGTGTCGTATATTTTTTATTATTATTCTTGCTTAGATTAAATGATTTGAGTAGAAATTGATAGTATATGCTTTTATCTCATTCATGCATGACTACAAAAAAAGAGAGATATATCTAGGGTTACCTAAACCAAATCAAACAAAAAAGCCACAAAATTAACCATTCACCAAAATCCTAAAAAAATGTACAATCTGTACATGAGTTGACTCTCTATAAAAACTGATATATATTGAAAAGTATCTTCAAAAAAATATAGATAGATAAATAATATATAGTATAATCTACATACTATGACCCGCATTACCCAAAATCCTAAAAAATGTACAATCTATACATGGGTTGACTCTCTAAAAAATGATATATATTGAAAAATATCTTCAGAAAAATATAGAGAGATAAAGAATATATAGTATAATCTACATACTATGACCCACATTGCCTACAAAGTTGTGAGTAAAGGCTAATTACAAGAGAAAGATATAGGGAGTAATTCCCTAAAAAGTCAATGCACTTTCTTCATTTGTAAAAAAGTCAATGCACTTTCTTCATTTGTAAAAGGCATATATCTTGAAATTTTTTCTTAATGAGTTTGATTTATGCATGAAAATAATTTTTATATATGATATCTTTATAATTTATACATTTGATTCCTTTCATGAGATCAACGTCAAAATAACACTTTGAGTCTTCATTCTTTATACATATGCGAACATATTAGTTCATTTCTATATATCAACTCTTTCGCATATAAATTAGTATGAGTGTTTGAACCCATAGGATTCAGTGTTTTGAGAGTATTGACTTGTAAGGAATAGAGTCGAAGCGAATTCGGATTCATAACACTGAAATTGGGTGAAATTAAATTGATACATTTTTTATATGAAATATGAAAATGATTTTTGACTAATTATTATAATAAATCATGATTGTTTAAGAAGATTAAAATAACTCATGCTTTAGCTTTTAATTATGATCTTAAAGGAGATTAAAAAGTATGAGACATTTTTGTGATATGTTTCATGTTGTTTTCTTTTATTTTATTCTTAAAAGTTAATTTTTGATTTTGTTGTAATTTTAGTTTTTAAGTTGTTATTTTTATTATTTCTTTTAATTTTTACATTTAGTTCAATGTTTGTGGGTATCATTATTGAAAACCCTCACGAGACTAAAACTCTTCCACTAGGGCAACCTAGGGGTTTAAAGGCTTGTTGCATATGCTAAATGCAACCGTGTCAATCCACAGAAGTGATTTAGGATAGTTTAATTTTTAGTTTTTATCGCTTCTCTTGCTAAGAGACTAGCAAGAAGCTAGTTGGGGTTGTGATGAGTGCTCAAAAAGCACTAAAATTATCATGATTTTATGCACATTAATTGATTAAAAATATATATATTTATATGATTTTGTCATATATTTATATAAATCTGTCTTTTCGGAATCACGGGTATTTTTATTATTTTTTAGGTATTTTTGCTTAAAAATGTAACTTAAAGACTCAAAGAAGAATACTAGAGACAATACATCATAAATATATTCATAAAATAAATGAGGAAAAGTAAACAAATATGGAAAAATTGGACAAAATGGGTCAAAAAAGAGGAAATCGTGCACGCAGTAGCCCAGCCACGCCGAGCAATGCGCTCGTCGTGCTAGTACAACACCCAGTTGACGCACGCCTGCACCCATCTGCGCGCGCTGCCGCACCCACACCTGTATGACGTCATCATTTACTACTCTGTGTTTTCTCAAATTTTAATCATTTTTTCACCCACTTTTTCTTCCTCTCCTCACCTATAAATACCCCCATTCTCTTCACTTCAAAACACACCTAAAAACACATATTCTCTTCTCTTTCTCTCATTTCTTAGTTTTTAAGTTCTTCTCTTTTTGAGAAGAACTAGTTATGTTTTTGTAATTTATTTGTTTTTCGATTCAATAAATGAGAGTGCAAATTCCGTTTAGAGGTTTTCCAGCAACATGAATATCATCAAAGTACTGTAAGGATTTTATTTTCTTTACAGTTATTTTTTATGCTTTATTCTCACATGTTATATTTAATTTGTCTGTGATTAAATTTAACTTTGTTGGTTGTTTGTAAACATGATATAATAATAATGTTGTTATGCTTGCGAAATATTAAATAGGTAAAAATCTCTAAAATGAATTGATTTTGTTTTTATTCAAGATTTTATATTAAGAATGTTAGAGAGAAATATATTATTTTTCATTAAAAACTTAAATCTGAAAATTAGATTTTAAGGTTTAGTTATCTGGTCTAATTTAGAGTAGTGCCTTTTTATTTGTTGGTACAATCGCTCGGTAGTTAGAGTGAAGCTCTATTTCAAAAGTTTTTATAAGAATTATTATCTAAAAATGTATTGACAACATGTTTTGAGTAGTAGTTTTAAAACTTGAAAGTTAGTACTCGGATAATTAAATTCTTAGGTTTAATTTAGACACCTTGAATAAAGTTTAAATTGTCTAATCCCACCAAAGGTAGCATTTAAATGGTTCATTTTCAATCTCTTAGAAAAAGGAATTAATTTAATTAACCAAATTAGTTATCAACCTCACGCATAGGTTTTAATTGATTTGTTTAGTTAACAAAGAATATCTAACCCCTCCAAAGGTGGTATTCATATTAAAAAGAGAGAATCAATAAATATCAATTTATATCTTTAATAATCTAAATAATATGAGCAAACATAATTAACTTTGTTATTATATCCATAAATACTCCACTATTATAAATGATAAAATTTGCATAAATGTTTATTGAATCTCTATCTATGTTTATTTTTACGTTATTAGATTAGAAACACAAAACCCCAAAATATCGTGACAGGATATTTAAGATTTAATTTTATTTTTAAAAGTTTGAATAATAAATTAAAAACCATATACATTCCTTCCTTAGATCGACCTTGGGAATGTCGGTTCTGCCCATCATGCAGCCCGCACAGATGGGCATAGGCATGCGCAGATGGGGCGCAGGTGCGTGTAGAATAAAGTAAGGATGCGCGCGGCACGCACGGAATGGAGAGTAGGCACGCGCGTTGCTGGGCGTGGTTGGGGCAGATGCTGGATGCGGCTGGGGAAGATGCTGGCATGGCGCGCGCTTTGCTGGGCGTGTTGCGCGTGTTGGCCGCCGCGGTTGGGCAGCTGCGTGCACGATTTCCTCCTTTTTGACATTTTTGACCCATTTTGTCCAATTTTTCCACATTTGTTGACTTTTCCTCATTTATTTTATGAATATATTTGTGATGTATTGTCTCTGGTATTTTTCTTTGAGTTTTCAAAAACTTGATGGGCAAAACCGACATCGCCGATCCTGCCATCGCTTTGATTTTATATTTATAAAACTCTCGCAAGTGCACGGATAATTTCGTAGAAAATGATAATCATACTTCAAAGGTCGATCTAAGGAAGGAATGTATGTGGTTTTTAATTTATTATTTAAACTTTTAAAAATGAAATTAAATCCTAAACATCCTGTCACGATATTTTCGGTTTTGTGTTTTTAATCTACTGACATAAAAATAAACATAGATACAAATTAAATAAATATTTATGCAAATTTTATCTGTTATAATAGTGGAGTATTTATGGATATAATAACTAAGTAATTATGCTTGCTCATATTATTTAGGTTATTAAAGATATAAATTGATATTTAATGATTCTCTCTTTTTAATATGAATATCACCTTTGGTGGGGTTAGATATTCTTTGTTAACTAAACAAATCAATTAACATCTATGGGTGGGGTTGATAACTAATTTGGTTAATTAAATTAATTCATTTTTCTAAGAGATTGAAAATAAACCATTTAAATGCCACCTTTGGTGGAGTTAGACAGTTTAAACTTTATTCAAAGTGTCCAAATTAAACCTAAAAATTTAATTATCCGAATACTAACTTTCAAGTTTTAAAACTACTACTGAAAACATGTTCTCAATACATTTTTAGATAATAATTCTTATAAAAACTTTTGAAATAGAGTTTCACTCTAACTACAGGGCGATTGTACCAACAATAAAAGAGCACTACTCTAAATTAGACTGGATAACTAAACCTTAAAATCTAATTTTTAGATTTAAGTTTGTAATGAAAAATAATATATTTCTCTCTAACATTCTTAATATAAAATCTTGAATAAAAATAAAATCAATTCATTTTAGAGATTTTTACCTATTTAATATTTCGCAAGCATAACAGCGTTATTATTATATCATGTTTACAAACAGCCAGCAATGTTAAATTTAATCACAGACAAATTAAATATAACATGTAAGAATAAAGTATAAAAAATAACTGTAAAGAAAATAAATTCCTTACAGTACTTTGATGTTATTCCTTTTGCTGGAAAACATTCAAACAAAATTTGCACTCCCATTTATTGAATCAAAAAACAAATAAATTACAAAAATATAATTAGTTCTTCTCAAAAAGAGAAGAACTCTAAACCTAAGAAAAACTAACTAAGAAAAGCTAAAAACTAAAAAACTAAGAAATGAAGAGAAAGAAAGAGAAGAGAAGATGTGTTTTTAGGTGTGATTTGAACTGAAGAGAATGAGGGTATTTATAGGTGAGGAGGGGAAGAAAAAGTGGGTGAAAAAATGATTAAAAATGGAGAAAATATGGAGTAGTGAATGATGACGTCATGCTGGTTTGGGCGCGCTTTGTTGGGCATGTTGCGCGTGTTGGCCGCCGCGGCTGGGCAGCTGCGTGCGCGATTTCCTCCTTTTTGACATTTTTGACCCATTTTGTCCAATTTTTTGACATTTATTGACTTTTCCTCATTTATTTTATGAATATATTTGTGATGTATTGCTTCTGGTATTTTTCTTTGAGTCTTTAAGTTACTTTTTTAAGCGAAAATATCTAAAAAATAATAAAAATACCTGTGATTTCGAAAAGACAGATTTATATAAATATAGGATAAAATCATATATATATATTTAATCAATTAATGTGCATAAAATCATAGTAATTTTAGTGCTTTTTAAGCACTCATCAAGCACACCACCTACACATAAGATGGTTTAAAATAATAATAATAATAGGTGATCTGCTATTAGCTCACTGTTAATTCCTCATTCGCTTATTTGCACTACCCTAACTCGCGACCTCTCAACATCTACACCAAAATGCTAAAAAAAATCTCTTTTAAGGTATGTTCACCTGAAGATCCCCTCGTTAAAATAAGTGACTGGGGTATCTAAGACCACTACATCTTTCAGGATGACCTCATCAAATTCGAAGTCATCCATATCCATGGCCTCTAACCCAAGGGTATACTCTTCCCCGACCTTTCTTTTCTTAAAAGCCTCATGCCCATGAAGAGATGAAAAGCTTCGATTACTAGACGTAGATTGAGGAATTGTGACCTCAGTAATTAGAGTGACCTTCAAGTCATCTACAAAGGGATCTTCGTACCAAGTTGGCAAAGGGGACATAGTTTCTAAGTGAGGGTATGAAGGAGCCATATCCTGAATGCCTGTAGTATCAATCAGGTCTTCTAAATGTGCGAGCTGAAAATTTACCTTGTAAATAGCGAATGACCTTGGTATTCATTTGAATAATCTCGCCGTACCCCGAACGTCTTCAAACGGGCCATAATCAGGATGTCACGATAACTTTCACACGAAATTTTTTATAATTCAATTCGTCTTATTTTTTCTTTACCACCAATATCCAATTTACTCATGAGCTCGCTGGCCCGAGGCTACGAAGTGTTAAAGTGATGGTTCCAAGTATATCGAATAGAAAAATCCACCTCATCGCCCCAAATGTCCTCGATGATGTAAAAATACTTGTCTTTCCAACCAGAGCTGCTATCGAGGAGTTTAAGATGTAACTTGTGGCCAATGACACAAGATATATATGCCCTCCCTTTATCTAAGCCATTCTTCTTTAAACAATATAAACACCTTAACTCATTACTAGAGAGGTCTATTCCATGTTCCCCAGTGACTACTAAAAGACTTAAAAGGGTTCACCATCCGTTTTGGGTTTATTTGTGCAAAATTTATGTCAAAGGTACTCAAAGCAAGAGCTACCAACTTAGGAAATGGACAACGAAGACCTATCTTAATGGGCACTAGATGAATTACCCACCACTATGGTGGAGGATCATTAGCATCACATAGTGAGGAGGTACTAGAATTATACAAACACGATAGGGGAGATCATATGTTTGCCTTATCTCCTCCAAATCCTTTGTCATTAGGACGCTGGGCATCTTTTCTATTTGATGTTTTTCTTTAGTCCTATGGGTTGGCTCACCCTTATTTTCCCTTTTCTTTTTAGAACGAGATATTTTTGTAGATGCCGACACGTGAATCCTGATAAATGGACCCTGTGAAGACGAGCCATACATCGCCTTGGATCTCGAGGAGGTAGAAAGAGTGAGAATGCCTTCCTTAATGGTCCTTGAGATAGGGTTGTTCTCACTACTCCTTATCATCTCAAGTCATTTGGTTTGTAACGACCCAGATGGCACACGACTTGACCCAAGAGATACATTTTTGGATGGGTCCCCTTTCGAAGACCTATCCACTTCTTTTCCCTTATAAGACATAAAAAAGGAGATAAAAGATAAAAGGAATTACCTAAATAATGAGAAGATTGTGTGAATCGAGAAGTACCAAAACAACAACAACCTGATTCCTAATAAACATCGTTATGTGAACAAGCTAAAATACCTACTAAGTAATTTTTAAAACAATCTAATTGGAGAATAAACGACGTCTGAGTAACTAACGAGCTGGAATTCTTTGAAGGTAAATTTACTAAGTTAAAACAGATGGTGTAAAAAGTAAATTTCTCCACTATTTATAAAGGGAGAGCGAGAAGTTGAACGATCTTAACCATAATAAAATTAATTAAAAGTATTTTGTAATTAAACAACCTTGACCTAACGATGTAATGTTTATAGCGGTCTTCTTTCTATTTCGCTCGCATATAATCTTGTATCTAAGTAGCTTATATGTAGCCTGCACGTACGTAAGATGTTATACTTATATATATCCCTTAAATGAGAAGAATACAGGATCTCATTCAATTATATAAATTTCTATTTCTCATTACAAATCACTAGAATCTTGAATACTTGAATTCTCTCCAAACAGTTTCATAATTATCTTCATATTATTAAAATTATATAAGAATTTTTCAAATTTATATGACAAAAAATTATAAAAAAATAATTTAAATAGTAATAAAAACATCAATTTTTACATCTCTATATTACTCAAAGCATTATGAAAATTATTTTTAACATATAACAAAAGAATTAATTAATGATGCAATTCATAACTTGAGTGGAGATAATGAATCCGGGTTTATGATTGGATAGTAAAGTAAAACCAAACACAAAGCAAGTTTCATTTTACCTAATAAATAAGTGTCTAAGGTATTTTAATTAATGATTTGAATAAAATTTAAAGATATATCGGTATAAAATTGGTAAAGCATGACTACTACATAAATACTAGAAATTATTTTAAAAAATTAATATTTATAAAATTTATAATAATAAAAATAACATTATAATAATATTGAATGAGAAATAAGTATCTAACGTATTTTAATCAATATTTTAAATAAAATTTAAAGATATGTCAATATAAAATTGGTAATAGCATGATTATTACATAAATACTAGAAATTACAAAAAAATATTATTAAAATTTATAACAATAAAAATAGTATCTTAATAATATTGAAAGGGTTCAATTAGACAGCATTCAATATTGAATGAGTCTAAATACTCGTAATTTAATTTGAACGTAATTCAATGTGAAATAATATGTTGAATTTTTTTTAATAATGAAAATGTATGATATAGTTATAAGAGGTTGTTGTTTTTATGATCGGGTGCTATTTTTTTTTGCTTTTTTTCCTCCTATTGATTTATTTAACTAGATTTTTCATTTTTTCAATATTTAAATAAAAAATTACAATTTTACCCTTATTTAATTTAAAGCCCTAACCCAACCCATTTGGCCCGATCCCAATCCCTCTTCTCCTTTTCTATTTGTTTCTTAGTTTTTCCTATTTCTCTAATCATGCCAAGTTATTGTTGCCACTAGGGGTGTCCATAAACCGGCCCAAACCGAACCAAATCCTAAAATTGGATCGGATCAAACGGTCTAGTCCGATTTGTATTTATTAAAACCATTTTTGAAACATTTCGGTCTGGTTTAAACTGGTCAAACCGGACCGGACCGGTTTAATAAATATATTAAAATTTTCACATTATTTTTCATTAAAGATGTCCAAAAAACCGAACCAAATCAAAAACTGGATCAGACCGAACGGTTTTATAAATCAAACGGTCTGGTCCGATTTATAATAATTAAAACTGTTTCAAACGGTCCAGTTTGAGTAATATAAACGGTCTGGTCCGGTTAAATATTTTTTCCCAAAAATGGATCGGACCGGACCGTTGGACACCCCTAGTTGCCACTACTACGTATCTCTACCATTGTTGCTTGCCCTGCTCAGTTTTCTCCACTTATCAGGTAGTATATTAGTTAATATATTTTCTAAAAAAAATGAAACATGTATTTCCTTGTGTCTTGAGCCTAACTGATTTTATTTATATCTCATTCTTTAGCGATTTCTAGTCTTCTTTTCGTATTCTTTTTCTCTTATTGTGTTTGTAGACTCGACCTTACCATTCCCTCTTGTCAAGTGAACATTATAATTTTTCTCAAAGATGAATTGTCATAATTTGATATGATTAAACCTTTATTGGAAATACAAACCACTTTGGAACTACCCAAGTGAATAACAACAAGAAAAAATAATTTGACATCAAGAGTGGTCAAGGATATGATGGTACTAGTAATATGCATAATGTATGAAATGGGTTCCAAGCATTATTTATTAAATATTCTACATTTATGTACTATATACATTGCTTTGCACATCGTCTCCAATTAGCGTTGGTTGCAACATTTAAAGATGTTGATGATGTGTGGGCTTTATTTTCAAAATAAGCTTAGTTGTCAATCTTGTGGGAGCTTCAACTAAACATTGTTGAGGACTTAAATTTATAAGAGAAATTAAATTATAAGAGTTGTAAGATGGTGGAGAACTTTAGACTAAAAGTGAAGCTAATCAAATTCGTTGTTTACACCAACTTAGAGTTACAAGGTAATGTTCGCATTTTGCTTCTGTCACCAAGTTAATTGAAACGATTGGCGCAACATGTTATGTTATCGATAACATTACTAAAGATGGGCTTAATTATAATATAAAAGGGACGCTAAAGAGGCATTCAAAGTAATTAGATGTTTAAAAATTTTTCATTCTTGTTTTGATTGACAAAGTTACGGGAGTTATTGAATTTCTATGTCAAGAATTACAATATGAATCTCAATATATTTTGAATGCTATAAGACTAATCAAATCTACAAATGTACTTTTAGATAAACTAAGAAAATATGATTAAGACGACTTTTTACAACTTGTGTCATCATTTTGTCAAAACATGACATTAATACACCTGTTAGGTGATATTAAATTGTATGAATGATAACTTTGTGTTTTAGAGTTATTTTGTCCAATTAATTTATCAATTATAATTGCTATGTTATTCAAGTTTTTAGTTAATTTTAAGTTCTTAAATTATTATTTAGTGTTAGTTTTGTAAGAAATTATATTTTTAGAGAAAATTAAACAATTTAAATTTAAAAAAAGACTTAAATGTAAATAACAAAAGTTGAAAATTTAATTTGAATTAAAAAGAGGACTTAAATGCAATTAACAAAAATTTGAATTTAAAATTGTTTTCTACGCAGAATGAGAGCACCAAGCGCGACATTGATCAACGCTCCTCACGCACCGTCAGATTAGAAATTCAATGGTGAGGATTAGGAGAGTGAGATGCAAACACTACGTGGGCGAATGAACGAGATTTCTAGCTATTTGTACAGTCTAGCGCGTAGAGTGGGGTCCACCTATCTATGTAATTGATTTCCATGAGGCGCATTCTATGTCACCCGTCGTAAGATCAAACCATGAACGGACTAGATCGTGCGTGTTGTCCACGCCCCACACGAGAGAGTCACGAGTGGAGTCCAACTGTTTTGCATAGCCTAGTGCACGAAATTCCCCATTGATGTGGTCCACTGATTCTGTGTGCGCCCTCACGTTTCGCCCATTCCGAAGTCGTCATGTGTCTTGTTATCCTTCCAATGAATCAGATGTCGCCATGTGTCATGTGTATTGTGAAATAAAAATCCAGAAAACTTTCTCTCGCTAACTTATTTTGCATGATTTGTTTCCCACTTTTTGCACGCATGTCTAGAATATTTTGTGATGTATATTTTGGAGAACTTGGAGAAGCAAAGAAGAAGAGTTTTGGTTTTTGCTCTACGTCTCTAAAAAAATAGAGAGAACACACAAAAGTAATTTTTTAACTTGTGTTGTTGTTTTGTTAGGTAAAATACAAAAAAAGAAAACAACAAAGAAGAAGAAAAAGGAAGTAAAACTATTTTTTCATTAAGGAATCGTGAAAGATGTTTTTCTAATTTTTTTTTCTTAATTTTATTTCTCTGAAATGTCTAAATATTTTCGTATTGTAATGTCAATTTTTGCTATGAACTAAATTATTTGTTCTAGGGTTGCAATGCAGCTTAAATTATAAAATTTGAATTAATTATTTTTGAATGGTTTGTGAGATGTTTTTAATTTGTTTATTCTATTTATATTTAAGGTTTTTGATTATTGGAAGATTAATCAATTGATCTATGAACCCTAATGAACTTGGAAAAGGAATTTTCGTATTCTACTCGTGGATAGAATAACATATATTTATATAGGATACAAATATACCTTTATTGTATGTGTAGCTATTAAGAACTTTCAACTTAATAAATCTTTGGTAAATTTAATTCTCATAGGAATATAGTAAATTATTTTAGCAAGATGTGTATTAGTTATTGGAAGAGACATGTGGATAAATTAATAGTTCTTGGTTGACAAATTAAATGTGAAAATATAAACCAAAAGAAAATAATATGATTCAAGTGGATTAATTTGGTGAAATTGTAATCTTAAAGTTTTCTTCAAGTGTTAATTTCATATATTGTTATTTAAAATTAGTTTAGTTAAATTCTATCCAACGATCGATTGTTTGGATAAAATTAGGTTGAAACAATTTTAGTACTTAACAAATATTAGAAACAAATCTCCGTGGGAACGATATCTTACTTATCACTTATTACTTGTGATCGTGTATACTGCACGTTCATGTTCTGTTAAGAGACCAACGATGAAACACGTTCATTCTTGAAAAATATCATCTTATAGTGAAACATCATTATCGAGTTGACATATTTAAGGTTATAATTGATTTTCAATTAATGGAGATAAGTGATAGGTTTTCAAATAATTCAATGGAGCTTCTCAACCTTAACTCTTTTGTAATCTTATTAAGAAATTTTATTACGAAGACTTCACTTATAAAGAACTTGAAGAATTGAGAAGGAAAATAATGTATTATGAGATTAATGAAGTCAAAGATTCAAAATTTCAAGAAATTTTATCTTTTTCAATCTTGTTATAGGAATTAGTTAAAGATGAAAGGTTAAAAATATATTTCATAATTAATAGATTAATATGTTTATTATTGACTCTTCTTGTATTTATTACAACTATAGAACATGTATTTTTAACTATAAAACTTATATAAACATCTATATGAAACAAAATAAAAGGAGAATTTTTAACAATCTTTATGATTATTTATATTGAAAATGACTTTGTTGAAAATATTGATTCAAATTAAGATTATAGATAAATTCTAAGATTTGAAGGCATTGTAAAGCTTCACATAGATAGTGTTTTTTTACTGTCAAATGTCAATATACTCACAAATGTTACATCATTTTCAGGTAAAATTTAAAAACTTTAGTTAGTTTAATTTATGTTATTGTTATTATTACTATTAATAAATTATGATGTTTATGAAGTTTTTTATAATTACACTTAATTTTTATTCATATGTTATAAAAACTTAGACTTCAATCTCCCACAAAAAATTCTTAACTTTGCCCTTGCCTAACAATGATACTATTAACACGAGAGAAAAGTTATAAAACATAAATTTGTACTCACTTTTGCATCCTTAATAATTATGTTATTCACGTGACAAAATTATTTAGATTTTAGAAAAATGAATTATTCTTATATTTTTCAAAATAATTTTATAACGTATTACGATATAAGCGACGTGGATGCAAAATTATGCCTTGTTAACATTTGGAATATGCTACTCAAATTACGTTGTAAAAATTTATGTAAGCGCTATACCTCCACCCTCCGCTTGTGTAATTCATTCTCACTCAAGCTATAGAAGCACTTTGCTTAAACAAGGATGTCTTCTGCTCAAGTAAAACAAGTTCCTGGACTAGGAAAAATAATCACTAGTGAAAATACATTTATGTGTTCACTCGTACTCAAATCAATCTAAGTCTAACTACCAATTTTGAGACAAGCTCTAAAATTTATAGCACAATCTACTATCAAAGCTAAACATGTATCTAATTAGGGATGCATAGTTAAACTCATATCACCAAGTTCTAAATGCCATGAATTGATCTTGTAGAAGAGTTTTCAACATACTAGTAATATCATGTTTGATACGGTGTATTGAATACATTATGTATTATCATATTGATTTGAATTGTATTAAATTATATTTTAATAAGTAGTGTTTGGTGACGATTATTTATCGAATAAAATTAATGATAAATTTTTAATAAAATAATTTATATTTAAAATAATATGTAATTTATTTTATGTATTTTTCTTACACATTAAAATAATTTTATTTAAATTAATATTTTATTTATATTTTTATTACATTTTTAAAATAAAAATATTATTTTTAATTTGAAATGAAAGAAAAAATAAAACACAAAAATTTTAATTTTGAAATTTTAGACATGTTAGGTTAAGTATCTAGTACGATTTAAACGCACCCCTAGTAGAACAATTTCTACATAGTTATATTATTTATATTCTATACAATATGGTCTTACTTCACAATCAAACGTAAAACTATATAAAAATTATAAAGTTATAGTACTTAATAGTTTAATAAACATGTCATTAAAATGTTAAGTAGTGGAAGCACTAACCAACTTGGTTCGAATCATGTTCAACCGCACAATTACAATTTCACCATAAGTATAGCTACCCTAAGATCTTTCGTTTCAAACTCCAAGCTATGTTGAATCTTCAAGTTGTTAATTTGTAACTCATCATAGTTGATTATCAACATACAATCTACATATAGCAGTCGATATACTTTTCAAAATCGTGACCTATTTTTTCAAACTCTTTTAGCTAAGAAGGCTTTTATTCATCTCATTTATGAATCATTATATCATGTAACAAAAAATTACCAAATGATAAAAAATTGATACTTTCATCTTATCATATCATCCTATACAAATTGATACATCATCTTGAGAAGAGACAACCTTTTGACAATTCACAGGTTTATATCACCATTTCTCTCGAGTCTTATTAAGTCAACCTATAACCCCGTGTTAAGTTGTTCAAAGATTTATATCAAAAGGAAAAGTCTATATATCTCAAATTTAATATAAATCAGAATGATATGGTACAATATTATTGATAAGTACAGTTAAATCTACATAATTATATTTAATGAAAACTATCACATCGTTGTAATATATTTGGGAAAAATGCCATGTATGAAGCTTGAAAAATGTGCTAGAAGAATGAAACAGAAGAGAGAGGACTTTGTTGAATAATGCCACTTCTTGATAGTCATCATGCTACATAAAATGATGATATTTATACACTCTAAAGGTGTATAGCTCACGCGTCTCATATGCCAATCTAACAACACATAATGAAATGCATATACACACACGGCTCAACTAACTTCACATGAGTATGAATGGGCAATGCGACGAAAGAAATCAAGAATAATATTGATTTTGTATATAGTTATCCATTTTAAATTTTATTAATTCTTATAATTGTACGAATCATTTATAGAAATGATAAATATACTCTTAAGGTCAATTCAAGGAAGTAATATTGCGTGATTTTTAAATATTATTCAAATTTTTAAAACAAAATTAAACCTAAACATTTTGTCACAATGATTTAGTTTTTAAAACTAATTTGCTACATAAAGACTAAGATAGACATGACTTCGACAAATACTAATGCAATTTAATACATTCATAAACAGTGGAGAATAATAGATATAATAATTTAGTAATTATGATTTCTCATATTATTTAGATTATTAAAAATAAAAATTGACACAAATTATTTTATTTAATATAAATTAACTAATATCCTTAGGTAAATTAATTAAGTATTAAATTTTAGCTTTATTTCTAAGAAGATAACAAATCATCTAATCACAAATTTAGGCGAAATCAGTTAATTAGATTTTATTCAAAGTATACATATTAAACTTACGAATTTAACTATCTAAAAAATAACTTTAAGGAATTTAATAAACTATGTTGTCAATACATTTTCAAATAATAATTTTTTCTAAAAAAACTTTTGAAATAAAGTTTCACTCTAAATATCCAAATAATTAAATGTAAAATAAAATAATATTACTCTAAATTAAGTCTAGGTAATTAAATCTTAATTTTAACTCTCATATAAAGTTTGTTATTAAGATTAATGTACTCTTTCAAATAATATTCTTTATAAAAATCTTAAATAAAAATAAAATTAATTTATTTTAAGAAAATGTTTTACCTATTTAATATTTTGCAAGTATAATAAGATTATTATTGTATCATACTCACTATTAACCAGACATGTAATAATTGATCACATCGAATCAAGAATGACACAGAAGAAACAACACAGATATATGGACTACAAAAGGGATATAATTAATACCTTAACAATATCCTCACATAACTTTGAAGAGTTGATTAGACTAGAAAAACTCCGATAGTAATTACACTTCAAAATTTGTTGAATCGAAAATTAGAAACTACTAAAACATAAACATGTTCTTCCTCAAAATTAAGGAAATAACTAAATAAATTATAAAAGCTAAAAATACAAAAATCTACAAAAAAAGGGAGAGAGTGTTGCTGAAAACGCAACTTGGAAACTTTTATTTATAAGAAAGAATGTGAGAAAAACTTGTGTTCGTCGTGACGCAATCTGATTACAACCAGATTTTTGACCAGTTCAAACCTCTTTATTTTCCATTATCTCTTTTCTTCACTTTAAATAATATCAAATAAAGATATTTATTTAAGCTCCAAAAAATGTGATAAACATGCTTCAAGTATTTTTCTTTATTTTAATATTTATTTATTAAAATACCTATGAAATACTACAATATACTCATTAATTTGAACAAATAGATTTGTCTAAAATATAATAGAATAAAGTAAATAGAAATCCATTTTATTAATTAAATGACTTTAAAACATGATATATTTAATACTTTTTAAGCAATCATCACTGTGATACACTCTAGTCATATACTATGACTTACAAGCCTTATAGTTTTTCTATCAAAATTACCGCATTACATTTTCCCTAAGCTCAAGTCCTTAGGAAGGACTGTGAGCTTGATTCTAGTTTCTTCAAATAGAATTATACTCATAGACTTTATCATATCATCTGCAAGTTGCTCTTGTGATGTAGCATAATCAATCATTATTTCACCTTTAAGAAGCTTCTCTCTTAAGAAGTGAAAATTCACTTCTACATGCTTCATATGAGAATACATAATTGGATGCTTTGCCAAACAACTAGCCCTTATATTGTCACAGTCAATAATAGGAATTAAACTAGGTGTGACTTGTAACTCTTGTAAGACCTTTTGAATCTATAACACCTCAAAAATAATCAAAGCTAGAGACCTCACTTCTAATTTAGTAGGGATCTCCACATAACTTTATGTTTTCCTAAGCTCTAAGGTACAAGTGAACAACCAAGGAAAATCCACCAACCTTCTATGCTTCTTCTATCATCTAAACAACTAGCCTAATTAGCATATGTATAGGCTAAAATTTGCAAATGATCTATCTTGAGCAACTGAATTCCACGAGTGAGAGTTCCCTTGAGATATTTGAGTAATCTCTTCATTGTTTACTAGTGTGTATCAATGGGACAATATAGGAATTGACATAACTTGTTTACAATGTATGCAATTTCAGGCCTTGTAAGAGTTAAATATTATTAAGCTGATACTATTGATCTATACTAGGTCGAATCTTCCAAAGGTTGACCATTAGTTTTAGATGGAGTTGTACCAAAAGCCATAGGTTTTGACATAGCCTTTGAGTCTAAAAGCTAAGTTCTCTTGAGAAGTTGGGTGATATATTTGTGTTGATTCAAGTGAAAACCATTGTCAATTTTGGAGACTTTTATCCCAAGGAAATAATGAATTCTCCCAAGTCTTTCAAAGAGAACATATTGAGCAATTTCGTGATAAGTTGTTGAATAAGACTAGAATCATTTCCTCTTAATAAAATATCATCAACAGTAATCAACATTATAACTTGAAACTATCCATCATTATATAACATCATAGATGTATTAGTTTAAGAAATCTTGAAGCCAAAGGAAGTAAGACATATGCTAAGCTTTGTGTACCAAGCCCTAGGTGTTTGTTTTGACCCATACAATGCCTTTTTGAGTTTGCATACATAATGAGGATATATGTTGTCCATAAAGCCCGTGGGTTGGCTCATATATACCTCTTATCCTAAGTCTCAATTTAGAAAAGCATTATCCACATCTAATTGTCGTACTTTCTAGCTCCTAGACAAAGCTAGTGAGAAAACAATTTTAATGGTAGTATGTTTAACCACAGGGCTAAAGGTCTCACTGTGGTCAATCCCAATAGTTTGATGGTACCCTTTAGTAACAAGTCAGCTTTTGTAGCGTTCAATAGATCAATCTGGTTTTAGTTTAATAGTAAACATTCACTTGTAATCTATAACCTTCACATGAAAATGAGTTGGTACTAATTCCTAAGTGGAATTCTTAAGTAAAGTTTAGAATTCATTCTTCATTGCTTCAATCCATTTTGGATATTTAAAGGCTTCCATTACAATAACAGATGTAGGAAGAAAAAAAGGTCATTTGTAGTGCTTTTGATTTATAAATTCTAGATTTTTCCCTCGTTTACATATTACGCGCATTGGTAATAAGCATTGAATGTTGGTTATCAACATTGTTTATTCATGAGAGGATTTTAAGGTCAATGTCTGGTAAGATAGGATTTTGTCTCAAGCTTGGAATAGACAAAGGTATAGATATGTTGATGACATCAGGGTTAAAAATGAAAGTAACAACAATTTTTGTATTTCTTGATAAAAAACTAGTATGAGTAAACCTATAAGGGCCTACATTGGGAGAAGTAAGATAATGTTGACATTGATGAAGACTTTTCATTATGAGAAATACTTTTTAGAGAGTCTAGAGACATAGTAGAGTAAACGAGAACTGTAAAAGGACTCACGGGTATAAAACAAGGAGACATAAATGCATAAGGTACTAGTATAGTCATAGAGAGTTGAAGGATATTAAAAATTGTTTTATACTGGCCATATGATTGAGGAAGGTTTTCAAAGTGTGTAGGCTAAGGAGGTGTTTGTCTAGGATGTTGAACAGTGGACACAGTTAAAGAATGTGTCATATTCAAAAAGGAAAATGATCTTTATGCAAGATAACATAGGAAAAAGTATAGAGTTTCTTGGTTGTTAGATCAATACACAAGTATCCTTTTTGATGAGAAGGGTAGCCTAAGAAAATGCATAGAATTGATCTCAGGTCTAACATAGAAGAGGAATATGGTCTTGTATATAAGTAACAAAAACACCCAAATACTCTAAAATGCTCGTAGTTAGTTTTTGACTTGAATAAAAGCTCATAAAGGGTAGAGTTGTTCCGTACATGAGAGGGTAAACTATTTATTAAGTAACAAGCAATCTAAAACCCATAATATCAAAACATGAGTAGCAAGCCTGTTCTCACCATTAATGAGAGGCATGTCTCCACTACATGCCTATTTTTTCTTTCAACAACTTCATTCTATGATAGATTATAAGGACATGTTATTCTTCTCTGATATCCTCTTTGAAAAAGATGAATTTCAAGAGTTTTAAACTCTAATCCACTATCACTTTAAAGTTGTTTAATTTTAGTATCAAACTATTTTTCTATGTGAGCCTCAAAATGGTTGAATATACTAACAACTTATCTTTATTATGCATCAAATAAATTCACTGATAACGAATATAATCATCCACAAAGAGTACGAAATAATGAACTCTATTATCATCATTTACAGGGATGAACCCCAAGTGTCAACATGAATAATACCAAATGCACATTTAGACCTGTCATGTACATAATTAAAAGGAAGTCTAGACTTGCCATGAGCCATTAACTTCAAAAATATATTTATGTTTTACATGCATTTGATTATTAGGCGACACCTTTTGTATTATTGCTAAATGTGGATGTCCTAACCTATAATGTCACAAAGTGCCATCAATAGTAACAGTATTACATTGTATAAACTACGTGCCAAGTAATTTAGAGCTCATAAATACCTAAGCAAAATTCCTTCAATGTGCAAGAGTTGCAGCAAACAAGTTAGGCAATTGATAGAGACTATTAGCCACTCCTCTTTCAAGTAGGAATGTTCCTTTATTCAAATCCTTCAAAAGTACTACATTATAATTTATAATATATAATAGTGTTTCTACAAAATTGACACTTTTTTAATGAAATATGAATCTTTATTGCTACACAAATAATCATTTTTGGATCGAGCTATCATTCTCATGTTTTTCAACAAATCATGACATATCACCAAAAAGCAATAAGAAAATATCACTCTATTGATGCAACTAAAGTTTAAGCAAAAGTTAGGGGTAGTCATGGTTTAGCATCAAGTGAGAACAAGTTGCTAAAAAATCATTTTTTTAACAAAAGGAAAGATAGCTGAACATTACATGCAATGATACAAACACCTTAATAAGAAAAATTGGCATAAAGTGGATGAAGCCAAAAAAAAAAATGTCTTCTCAATTTGTGACCAGTAATAACAATTTTTCTTTTACAACAAATAATTTGTTTAGTGTTTCATTTGCTACATTTTCAGCCTTCAGTTACTGTTATGTCTAAAGTAGCAACAAAAAACACTTCCCACAAAAAGTTATGGGTTGATTTAGTCCTGTCTTCCGTTATTGTTTTGTTTAAAGTAACAACACAAAGCACTTCCCACAAAAGATTATGGGTTGATTTAGTCCTCTAATTTTATCAATTAGACATTTTAGTCCTATACCTATTACGATATGTCCATTTAAATCAATAAATTTAAGTTTGGTTAATTGAAGAATAATTTTCTAAAAAATATCATATTTTTTCATTAAATGAATATGTGTATATCACATGCACTTGCACTGATAAAATAATAATCCAAAAAATACCCTTAAAAAATAACACGTGACATGCACATATTCATTTAAAGAAAAACAAATATGGCATTTCAATGCCCCAAACTTAAAAATATTGGACTAAATGCAACTACACTAATAGTTATAGACTAAAATATTAATTGAGTAAAATAATAGAACTAAATCGACAAAAAAAGCCACCCATAAACATATCCTTCCTTTGATGAAATTGTAAAAAAAGCAAGAGAAGTATCATGAGTCACACAATTTGAAATATCAAATAATTGTTCATCAATCAGCATATGATTACATGAAAGATGTTTTTACATGGCCAAAAAATTATCAAGCAACTAATACTTACATTGTGTTTGGTTTGTAAAATGAAAACGTAATTGAAATAGAAATAGTAATAAGAATTGAATTCAATGGAAATAATATTATTATTACTATGTTTGTTTGAAAAATATAATCAAAATAATGATAAATATTAAAGTTAAATTTATAAAATTATAAATTAAGCAAAATTAGAAATAGACTTTTCTGATTTTTAAATGAGATAAAATGATAAAAAAATAAAAAAATAATTATACAAATGTGTGAAGAAAATAGAACATTCCCAATTATTTTTGGGGGTATAAGAGTTGAAATGCTTTACAATTCATTTTAAATTAATAGTCAAACCACATAAATATCCTAAATCATTCCTATTATCATCAACCAAATATGAACTTAGGTAGCGTTTGGTTCACAAAATGGAATGAGAATGAGAACGGGTATGGGTATGGGAATGGAAAGTAAACAATTTTGTTTGGTTTGACCACTAAAATTAAAGAAGAAATCAGCATTACAATGTTTGGTTTACAACTGGAATGTAATGAAAAATATTATATATTACTTTAATACCCTTATATTCAGTAAAATTTAAATAATATCATTTAATTACTATTTTTTCATTAAACAAAATACATTATTGAAATTATTATTTTTCTAAATAATTATGACTTAAAAAGAAAATATATTATTAAAATTATTTTTTAAAAATATTTTTTAAGGTTTTAAGGTTTGGGATTTAAGATTTAGGGATTTAAGGTTTAAGGTTTAGGGTTATATTTGTAGATTAAGGTTTATAGTTAAAATTATTATTTTTCTAAATAGGATTTAGGTTTAAAATTATTATTTTTCTAAATAAGATTTAGGGTTTTAAGATTTAGGATTTAGGATTTAGGATTATATTTGTGGGTTAAGATTTAGAGTTAAAATTATTATTTTTCTAAATAGGGTTTAGGATTTTAGGATTTGGGATTTAAGATTTAGATTATATTTGTGGGTTAAGGTTTAGGGTTAAAATTATTATTTTTCTAAATAAGGTTTAAGGTTTTAAGATTTAGATTTGGGATTTAGAGTTTATGGTTTATGGTTTATGGTTTTAGGATTTTGGATTTGGGGTTTATGGTTTTGGGATTTGAGATTTTGGGATTTGGGATTTATGGTTTTGGGATTTGGGATTTAGGGTTTAGGGTTTATGATTTTGGGATTTGGGATTTAGGGTTATATTTGTGGGTTAAGATTTATGATTAAAATTATTATTTTTATAAATATGATTTAGGAATTTGGAATTTATGATTATATTTGTGGGTTAAGGTTTGAGGTTAAAATTATTATTTTTCTAAATAGGATTTAAGGTTTTGAGATTTGGGATTTAGGGTTTTGAAATTTAGGATTTAGGGTTTTGGAATTTAAGATTTAGGATTTAAGAATTTGGGTTTAAAATTATATTTATAATTGGGGTAAAATTGAAAATAAAAAAATTGAGATGAAAATGGAATCATGATTCCTTAAGGAGGTAGAATTCCTTCTCCTTTAGGAATCGATTCTATTTTATTCTCATTTTTCAGCCCAACCAAACACAAAAATAGAAAGAATCAATTCTGATTTCATTCCATTCTATCCAACCAAATATAGCATTAATGACTTCTTAAACTTCACTCTTAAATAACAAAGTCATGGATTCATAATAAAACTTGAAGGATCTATTTAGTAACCATACAAGTAAGCAAGCAAGCACCTCAATTCTAAAGGAGAGACTAGTGATAAGGCCATTATTAGAAATCATTACGATTGGATGAAACTAGTGAGGAAAGTAGTGTAAAACGATAACAAGTGAGTTAGTTGAAATAATTGCCAACGTGAAGCACATGGTGTCAATTTAAACTACAATCAAGAATAAGAACATGACCTAACCCGACCCAACCCGACCCGACCCAACACAAATTATTTTTTAATAATAATTAATTTTTTTACGCCCTTGTAAAGATATTGGATTTCCTTTTCATTATAAATAAATAAAGAGCAATTTTCATTTTTGAACCCCTAGTTAATTTGCATTCAAAACTAAACATACGTTTAAAAATGAAACTCATTTGAACACATATTCAAGGATTAAAAACCTAATATCATATAAAGGTTTCTCAATGTTGTTAAACCGTAACTTTATGTTGCCTAATGTGTAGTTGACAATATAGAAATAGTAATTAAAAAGGAAAATAATTATGTTATTCTCGTGTTTAGATGACTATTAATGGAATGTAACCTATTCCACCATTAGCATTAAAACTCATTCCACTCACACCCTACAATAATACATTAAAATGAAACATTTTCTTCAATTATTTGTATTATTCATTATTATTTTTTCATTTTTCCTTGTATATAATACAAAGATTTATTTTCAAATTTTGCTTATTTTGAGCATACGTTTTTTTTTTTTAAAGTTACCCTTAATTTAATGCCACATTTACCGTTTTCACACAATGTACAGATTAAGCAAAGCAAGAAAATAAGCTCATAAAGCTTCCATTTCCATATATGGACATCAAAGTAAGAATGCAACACAAATAACTAAATTGAAAAACTATTATAAAGTTTGGTCACCCTGAGATCCCCAAGCACTCATGCTCTCTTTTCTTCTGACATACTCTAGCATGAACATGAAACAAAGAACAATTTTTTAAGAGAGCAATGTCTTTTGAAAGTAAATGAATCATAATGTGTTACTCCCAAACATTCGCTGAATCTTAGATATGAAATTCTATTGATTATCATATCATAGACATAGAATAAACAAGATAAACAAGTTTCAAACTTCAATATTAAAAATACAACAGCAATAGGCTTCTCGAGCATACCAACCTCAAAATGGCATCAACAGCTCAGCACATTGCCCTCATCAAGGCAAGAGGTAAGCCTGGCCTCGAAAATGAATCCCCTTGCAAGGCCGTCGCCACTCCCCGGCACACCATCAATCCACAGCCATTCCCCTTTGCCAGAGCAATGATTCCACATCACTAATCCCCCAACCCTCTTGGCAGAGAAGCAAACCCTATCACCACCACCAAAAACTTTGAACTTGCTCGATTCTTGAAAGCACTTAAACATTTCAATGGGCATCCGACCCGCCTCGTCCCACTCCAAACTATCCAAATCCAACCTCAATATCATAATCGTCAAACAAGTTGCGTTCAATGAAAACGAAGACTTCAACCCACCAACCATCAAGATGCGATTCCCCGTTCCCCGAACCAAACGGGGTCGTTTCAAAATGTCAAACACGTCTCCCCATTCATGCTTTTCGAGCCGAGTCCAGTTCTGGGATGTCCTAAGCTTCGAAATTGTACAGGTAAACAGCTTCCATTGGCTTCTCCAAGGCGAACCCACATCACAAAGAGCATAAACCGATTCAGACACCAAAATTGGGCTTCTGGGTTTTGAAGTCAGATTCGAAGAGAACTTGAGCCATTGGTTCGAACCTGAGAAATAAAGCGCGGCGATTTCAGTCAACACCATAACCCGACTCGCCGAATCGACCAAAACAGACCCATGACGCGACCAAGCTGATCCCAGTTGCGGCAAAACGCGAAACTGCCGAGTCAAAGGGTTACAGACCACAAGCGCCTTGTTCGTCTCTGACGAATCCGACGAATTAGGCGGATCACCCCAGAGATAAACGAGTCCTAACGAGGAAGCGACGGGTTGAGGAGAACGAAATGGGAGGAAATCAAGGTTGAATCTGAACCATCTGTTCTGGTCTGGATCAAACACGTGGATATTAGAACTAGAAGACACGTGGCGGTGGTGATGGTGGTGAGGAGGACGAAGAGCGAGGAGATGAAGTGGGGATCGGGTGGAAATGAGGTCAATGAAGCAAGGTGAGGTCAATAGTTGGTTGAAGAGTTTACAGACGGAACGAGAGATAATGACCTGACGGAGAGGGAGGGTTGAGAAGATCTGATGCAACGTGTCTTGCGGAAGCTTGTAGATCGGAGGTGCATCCATTAATTCCGGTGTGATGGCGAAGCAGAGGATCTGTGTTGGCTTATATCGGAGATATAGAGAAGAGAAAGATTTATTGTGTTGTGATACAAAATTTGTTTAATCAGTATTACTTGTGACTGAGTTTGGTATTCCGTTGTTGTCTTTGAGTTCTGAGTCCTGACGACTCTGAGTTCTGTCCTGACCTCATAAAGTGATTTATCCAAATTACTATTTTGACCCTAACTTCAATTCTAAGTACTGGCCTGGAATCGAGGGGAGATTACTCAAAATTGACATTAACATTTACTCTAATAAACGCAGATGCACGTATCTAAACAGATAAAATGTGGGCTTACTTAACAAAAGATGTATGCCTTCTATCACGTCCCGCTCAGAATGTCCCGCGAAATCCAAAACAAATGGTGCTTCCCTAAAGGATTTAGACTATTTAACATGGAAAGATCTAGAGTTGCCTAGAAATGTCTAGAAAGGGCTAGAGTTGGACGGACTCAACTCAAACTAGAAGACCCTAGAATGTTCTAGAGCACGCTAGAGAGTGCTAGAATGGGCTGGAATATTCTAGAACGTGCCGGATGGTTCGAGAAGGATGTAGAAGCCGCTGGAAGCTTACGGAACATCCCAAAACGTGCCGGATGGTTCGAGAAGGATGTAGAAGCCGCTGGAAGCTTACGGAACATCCCGAAACGTGCATGAAGGAACTAGACAAACCTAGAAGACTCTAGATTTGGCTAGAAGGTCCTAGACCCTTGTGGCACATTGTACACAAACCTAGAACACTCTTGTATATTCTAGGCTTAGAATTATCTAGAAAGTAGTGACATATTCTTAAGCTTGGAAGTCACACTATAAATAGACCAATTGGTCTTCATTTGTAATCAACTTGGGAAATCTTGGGAAATTGTAACATAAACTCTCTCTAGAGCAATACAAAGCATTCTTTGCAAACTCTCTTTCTAATCTCTTTGGAGAATTCGTTCGGGGAAAGGCAGGCTTAGTGCAACGGAACGTGCTAAGTGCCGCACGATCGCTATTGAAAATTTAAGGTCGTGACAGTTGGTATCAGAGCTTTAGGTTGAAGCAATCTTACTCTTGGCATAATGAAGAACGTTGCTCCATCTACACCAAGCGTTGATGTTCCACCTATGGAACGTGGACGTGAGGAAGTTCGGAAACCATCGAAGGAATCTCGAGCCAAGTCAAAAGACATGCTTACTAGCTTGGAGGCACGAGTTGGGAGCAGCGGGGACGGTTTAGGGAAGGCATTCGGCCCGGGTGGACAACTTAGAGGATCGTTACAATGGCTTGGAGGCCGAGGATGTGGAGATCCATGCAGCGGTTAAGATGTCCCTCAACGAGCTAGATGGTGGACTAAGGCAAGAGATTGATGGGCTAAAAACTGAACTTGCCAAGGTAAGAGATCTTGTCCAAAGAGAACTTGCTAATGTCTTGCTTAGAATGGAGGACATGAGTGGCGATCTAGCTCTATGTAAGCGGGCTATGGCCGCGGGAACTAGCACAGCCACCGTCACTGAGGCTAAGATGGTGGATGTTCCCAAGCCCAAGACCTTTAATGGCGTTAGGAACGCTAGGGAAGTTGAGAACTTCCTATGGGGGCTTGAACAATATTTCGAGGTTACTGGCATAACGGACCATGACAGCAAGATCCGAACTGCAGCCATGTATTTATCCGACACTGCGATGTTGTGGTGGAGACGGAGGCATGGAGATGTGCAACGAGGGGTTTGCACAATTGATACCTTTGATGACTTCAAAAGGGAGTTCAAAATGCAATTCTTCCCTGTAAATGCTGAAGAGGAAGCTAGAGGACGATTGCGACGTTTAAAGCAAACGGGTAGTATAAGGGACTACGTGAAGGAGTTCACAACCCTGCTGCTTGAAGTTCCTGACACATCTGACAAGGATGCCTTATTCTTATTCATGGATGGGCTTCAATCGTGGGCTAACCTTGAGCTCAAGCGACGTGGTGTCCAAGACTTGTCTTCGGCCATCGCGACTGCGGAAAGCTTTATTGATTACTCCACAAACAAAGAGAGCTCCAAAGCCACAGATAAGAAGTTTGTTGGAGGAAAGAGTGGGGGAAGCCATGGTAAAAGTCAGGGACCTAAGAACCACAAAGACAGCTCCTCATTCAAACCACGGGATAAGGGGAAGGAAAAGGAGGATCGTGGTGCCTCAAAGCCCCGTGTGACGTGCTTCATATGCGACGGACCGCATTGGGCACAGGAATGTCTGAAGAGGAAGGCCTTGAGTGCCTTAGTTGCTTCCACTCATGAGCAGGATGGAGGCGAGTCGGACGAAGGTACAAAGATGGGTTCTTTGCACCTACTTGGTGCATTACAGAGTGCCCCAAAGACCCCTAAAGGCTTAATGTATGTGGATGCAGCCATCAACGGGAAGGTCACCAAGGCTTTGGTCGACACAGGTGCATCTCACAACTTTGTTTCAGTGGAGGAAGCAAAGCGACTTGGCTTGAAGGTTGTCAATGGAGGGGGATCTCTCAAAGCAGTTAACTCAGCAGCACTACCATTGCATGGAGTGGCTCGTGGAGTTAAGGTCAGTCTTGGTGCTTGGACTGGCCAAGTGGACTTGTCAGTGGCGCCTATGGACGACTTCTCGGTTGTATTCGGCATGGAGTTCTTGGACCAGGTAAGAGCTTTCTTGGTGCCATGTTCAAACTCTATGTGCATCATGGATGGTGCGAAGGCATGTGTGGTACCGACGGAGAGGACCACTAGACCTACTACCCAAGCTCTCTCGGCACTTCAATTCAAGAAGGGGTTGAAGAGGGATGAAGAGAGTTATTTGGCCATCCTAAAGGAATACGATGATGAAGAGGCGTCACCAAAGCCAAGCTTACCGACGGAAGTGCAAGTTGTCCTAAACAAGTTCAAGGATGTAATGCCGAAAGCATTACCCAAACGGTTACCTCCAAGGAGGGAGGTAGACCATGAAATAGAGTTGGAACCCGGCACCAGGCCACCAGCAATGAGTCCATATCGAATGGCGAACTCAGAGTTGGCAGAATTGCAGAAGCAACTCGATGAATTGCTGGATGCTGGCTTCATAAGGCCCTCTAAAGCCCCATTTGGTGCCCCGGTTCTCTTTCAAAGGAAGAAGGATGGCTCACTACGGATGTGCATTGACTATCGGGCTCTAAATAAGATCACAGTCAAGAACAAGTATCCTATCCCTTTTATTGCTGATTTGTTCGATCAATTAGGGAATGCTAGATACTTCACAAAACTAGACTTGCGATCGGGTTATTACCAGGTACGCATAGCCAAAGGGGATGAGCCCAAGACTACATGTGTAACCAGGTATGGTGCATATGAGTTCCTTGTCATGTCATTCGGTCTTACTAATGCACCTACCACCTTCTGCACTCTTATTGAAAGTTTATAAATTATGAACCTGATTAACCTAGAGGGGGGTGAATAGGTTATTTTTAATTTTTACCAATTTATAATTTAATAACCTAAACAAACCAGCCAGGCATGCAATCGCGTGTAAATATAAGTGCGGAAATAAAATAATAACACGATATTTTTAAGTGGAAACAACAGGCCACAACCATGACTCAAGAGGAAAACCACCGGTCCAGGACCACCTAACTTTCCACTATGAAAATCAAATGTTCAAATACAAACTCTCGGCCTTATGCTACCTCCCTGGATATCTTGCCCCAATGTACTTTACTTACGAGCCCGTACTCTTTTTTCAGCAAATTTCTAATATTAGCGTGAACGGTTTCGGACAGCGTTCCAATAAGCTCCTCGCTAATTAGATGGATTCACAAATCAACCGGCAAGAGGTTAGCACAAAAAGAAACACAAGTGCGTGTTTGTTCTAACGATTTAATAATGAATAATCCTAACTAGATGATTTAAAAACATATCTCATTTAAATTAAATCAACTAGCAAATTCTAGATCAAAAATATTAAGCACAAATTCAATGAAAATTGTTTCTTCAAAATTCAATAATTAAATCAAATAATCATGATCACATATAAAATTATTTGATCTAAAAATCTAATTAAAAGAAACAAACAAAAAAACAAAAACAAAGGAATAGAATTTCCCTTACCAAAGGTGTCTTGTCTATTTTTTTGATTAATACTACTAACCGAACATTCATTAATGATGTATCTCTTTCTTTGTAAGGTGAATATGCCTTTATTTGAATAAATATGTTTACAAATTTAGTCTTCCATGGATTAATTTCTCTTCTTCTTTTCGCTTTCGTAGCAGTTCTTTTTTTTTCTTTTACAAATGCAGAGTTATTTCTTCGGCCGCTTTTCTTCTTCTTTTTTCACCGAAACCACTAACCCTAATGTCTCTATATATATATATAGATAATAATAATACTTAATGATATTAGGGTTAGGGTTAAATGTGTTTTTGTCTTAACTTTTCAAAGCACATTAAAAACAAAAACTTAATATTATCTTAAGATATATTATAAAAAAATTTAATTAATAATTTCATAAATTAATTAAAGTTTGAATAAATATTTTAACATAAAATATAATTTTCGATTTATGAAAATGTGTTATTAAATGCATGAATGCAATCCCATGTAAGTCGTAGTTATAATAAAAAACATACGGAAGTGAATATACGGAACTTGAATATTTGTTCGGTTTTTCTTGATAAACTTGATACAGGCCTAAAAACAAACTTACAAGTAAATATTTTGTCCACGAAAATAGCCAACACTCATAATCCTTACAAACTCCCCGTTTGGCATTTTCGTGTGGCACAACCTCTCACTTACTACATGACACTTATAACAATTGGATAAAAAATACAATGAGGTCCTGCACTCCGATGGAACTATCCCCATGGTCCGGTGAATCCATCTTCGCTGCAACTTGATAAGCCCAAAGTAATCTAAATGACATTGACAAAGCATAGGACAACTTGGCATGAAAGCCTCATTGTACATTAGTTCAGTTTACATAAAAATAAGCAGAGTGTAAAGAATAATCATGTAGTATGCATTCATATCAATCTAGCTTAATTAAATATGTTCTCCCCTTATATGTATAACAAATAAAAACATGGAAGTAAAAATTCTCTCCCCCTTTTTGACATACGAGAAGGATAAAGCATTAGACAAAGAATTGAAGTTAAACTCCTCCTAAAGATATAATAAAGGTAAAATCAGAGTAATGTAAAAGTGCAATGTGCTTTAAACTCCCCCTAAGTTCTATGATACTCTAACTTAGAAACCAATTAAAAAAGTAATAAATGAAAATATTTTTTTTGTTTTTGTTTTTTTTTTAATTTGCATACATAGCCACATAAGGTATTAAACTCATGTAATTACAAACAAGTACACACCCAATTGAGAACTCATCATTATTTAACTCCAATTTTGATTATTTATCATATAAATAAATAAGTAGAATAGAAGAAGTGCACACGCACACTTCACACATATAATGACATATTGACATTTACTTAAAATAATATACATGTTTAAACTGCACAAATATGTCAATTAATTCATTTATGACCTATCAAGAAAGACTCAAAAGAAAAAATATCATCTATCATATAAAAATATAATCGAGTCTTAAATCTTACAAAATAAAATATATTTACCAAAAGAGGACTTAATTTTTTTTTTTTATAAATGAGGTAAATGATATATATATATTTTTTAACCTCTATTAGCTCTTTCTTTTTGTGCATTCCAAGTACAAGATTTATAAACAATCACTTTTTACATAATCTTTCCCTTTTTTTGTTTTGTGTTTTTTTTTTTTTGCACGAGCCATAAACCTAGCACGATGACTTTCACACTAGTTGTGAGGTAGCCCTCTCCGTTCATTGCAGTAGCTTCACACATCACAGTAGGTAGCCCTCTCAATACTAGGTGTCTCCATACGGTAAAATTTTAGTAAGCAAAAGTAGAACTCAACACAATTTTACAATCAAGATTAGTCAAAGTCCTAGAGTCTTTCAAGAAAATTCATAAACTTCAAGCATAACATATATGTGTATTCGTGAGTGTGTGAAGAAGTTTATGTCACCATCGATCATCATATGTATAAAATATATGTATGTATGCATAGCCAAAGTTGTAGCATAATTTATACAATAAATATCAAAATGAGTTGAGTCACTAAAAATGAGATTACGTGTATGGAAGTATATAAGTTGAATCTGTGTTGGCAAACAAAGATGTTTTTTTTTTTTTTTTTTTCCTGCAATAAAATTTGAAATTCAATTTGAGGAGAAATTCCCAAAACCTTACGAGATACTCGAATCTTTGAGTGTCTATGGCTTTAGTGAATATGTCACTAGTTGTCTCTCAAGAGGTACAAACTCAAGTGTTACTATTTTCTCTTCAACTAGTTCTCGAATAAAGTGATGCCTTATGTCAATGTGTTTAGTTCTAGAATGTTGAACTAGGTTCTTAGAACTACATATAGCACTAGAGTTATCACAATATAAGTGGCATCATACCTTGTGGTTGGCCGTAATCCTTGAGCATGTTTTTCATCCAAAGCATTTGTGTGCAAAGAGCTTCTCTAAGACAATGTATTCTACTTCAGTAGAGAGTGAGATAGAGTTCGCTTTTACTATGCCATGATACTAAGTTGTTTCCAATGTAGAAACAACCACACGATGTGCTCTTCCTATCATCACTGTCGGCATCGCCTACCAAGATCTCAGTAAAACCACTTACTTCACAAGTAGTGTCGGTAGTAAAATATAAACCATAATTACTTGTTCTGAGATATACCTAATGATTCTCTTTACATTCTCTAAGTGTGATTCCTTAGGGTCGGCTTTGATAACGGGCACACACACACCAACACTAAAACATATGTCGTCTACGGTGAGGTAAAGTAAACTACCTATCATACTCCTATAAAGGGTTTGATCAACACTTTTACCTTGAGTGTCCTTTGTAATTTTTTGTGCTAGTACCTAAAGGAGTTCGTAATGGCTTGCTAGTTTCAAGACCAAACCTTTTAACAAGGTTACAAGCGTACTTGGTTTGAGAAATAAATATATTATCATGAGATTGTTTGATTTGCAAACCAAGGAAGAAAGTCATTTCACCTACCATAGACATTTCAAATTCATTTGTCATAACATGCACAAAATCATCCACTAGTGTACTAGATGTGGATCCAAAAACTATGTCATCCACATAAATTTGAGCAATAAAGATCTCGTCATTACTCCTTTTAATGAATAAAGTCTTATCAACTCCCCCTCGAATAAATCCCTTGTTCAAAAGATAGTTGTTAAGTCTCTCGTACCATGCTCGTGGAGCTTGTTTTAAACCATACGAGCCTTTTGAGTTTGTAAACATGATTTGGAAATTTCGGATCAACAAATCCTTTTGGTTGTTCCACGTCACCTCACTCATTCAAAAATCCATTCAAAAAGGCGGACTTAACATCCATTTGATATAATTTGAACTTCATGGACAGAAATGGCAAGTAAAATCCTAATTGACTCTAGTCTAGCTAGTGCAAATGTTTCATCAAAATCAACTCCTTCTACTTGCGTGTAGCCTTGAGCTACTAACTGCCTTATTTCTAACAACAATGTCACGCTCATCGGTTATTTTTTGAACACCCATTTTGTTCCAATAACATTTTTGTTTTTAGGCTTAGGTACTAATACCCACACATGATTTCTTTCAAATTGAGCTAACTCATCCATGGCATTTATCCAAAATTCATCCACTAAGAGCTTCATTCACATTTTTGGTTCAAATTGAGAAATATAGCATAAATGGGTTACCTCACTTATTTGTCTTCTTGTTACCATGCTAGCACCTGGATCTCCAATTATATTCTTAATAGGATGATTTTTTGAAGTTCGAGTTGGATTTATCATTGATGAGGTTGATCTTGCTTCCTTCTTTTGTTCACCTTCCTTCAACTCTTCTTCTTTTATTCCAATTGTGTCACCTTGGTCATTGTTAATTGAGGTGTTGTGAAATTTTCTTCATTTCCAGCTTCTTCACTTTATAATCTTCTTACCCCATCATCTATAACGACATTTATTTAGATTCCATAACTACATTGGTTCTCTATTGAAGACTCTATAAGCTCTACTATTTAGGGAATAACCGAGAAATATACCTTCATCACTTCTTGAATCAAACTTACCCAAGCTGTTTCTATCTCTAAGTATGTAGCACTTACTTCCAAAAACATGCATAAATTTCAGATTGGGTTTTTACCTCTCCATATCTCGTAGAGTTTTTGGTTTTGTACTAAGGCGAAGATATACACGATTTATAATATGACATGCGGTGTTTATAAGCTTCAAATTTCAAAACCTTTGGAGACTCCGTACAGCATCATTACTCTTGCCATCTCTTGAAGTATCCTATTCTTAGTTCAACTACTCCATTTTGTTGAGGTGTGATAGGAAGAGGAATTCATGAAAGATACCATGTTCTTTACAAGATCGTACTTGGTATTTTCAAACTCTTTTCCACATGTGTCATTTCTCGATCTCTTGATGGTTACTATTTTGTCACCGCTTCAACCCGTACTTGTACAATATGAGATTTAAGAACTCAAAAGCATCGACTTGTCTCACGAAGAAAGTCTACCACGTGTAGCGAGAAAAGTCATCTACTTATAACTATGATATATTTCTTACCTCCAATACTTTCTCGTTCTCATAGGACCATAAGGTCAATATGTATCAATTCCAATACTCTGTTTGTATTTATACTCTTGATCTTCTTACGAGCAATCCTAGTTTGTTTACCCAATTGACATGGTCCACATACAGTGTTTCAATTTTTGAAAGAATAGGTAAACCACGCCTGATCTCAATTTTGCTTAATCTAACCAGATCTTTAAAATTCATATGACACCTAGTTTTTCAGGCCGCAAGATGGTTGAGTCATTGCTAGCTAGGTTACATGTTTTGTGGGTGATGTATCAATACAATAACAATTGTCATGTGATCGATTCCTTAATCACACATTCACCATTTTGATGCTGTTACTACAGATTGTTTGTAAATTGCACATTAAAATCACTATCACATATTTGACTTATGCTAATCTGTTTTGCCTTAAGTCCTTCCACATATAAAACTTCATCAAGTTTAGGGATACCCTCTATTTGAGCAGAGCCTTTTCCAATAATTCTAGATGTTTTACCATCAAAGGTAATGTCTCCTTCATTGTATTCCTTAAAGGTTTTAAACAAAGAAACGATTCCCCGTCTGTGTCTAGAGTATCCACTATCAAAATACCAAGCGGTATTTGATTTAACTTTAAATGCTATATAGGCCACAAACAAAGGTAACTGTCATTCTTAACCCATCCTTTTTAATTTTGGACATTTTGAGTTCTTTGGTTTCTTATATTCCTCTTTTGTGTAGTTCTTGTAGTAAAAACTTTACACTTTGAAATTTTTTGAGGTATTTTAGAAACATTTGTATTCTGATGATAGAATCATAAGCATAAAGAAATCTACACTTAGGTCTTATATGTCCTTTCCTACCACAATGATGACAAAATGGGAACAAACCGAATTTTCTTAGAATGATAAGGTGCAAACTACCTTCCTTCGCTCGAGCAATAATGGGTTTTACAAATTGAGTTTTGGATGATGAAGGGGTTGATTGTTCATCTATGTATCCAAGACCTCTTATCTCCATATGGCTTTCCATAGTCTAGGACTTTGGTTAATTTTTCAAGACCAACGGGTCAAATTCTTCATCGTTTCCTTAGCAATACTAAGTTCTTGCTTGAGATTTTTGTTTTCCTCGATGGTTTACGCAAGTCTCGAATTCAAAGCATTAATATGATCAGACAATTCCTTTTTATCTTTCTCTAGGTTAGAGGAATTTGTTTTGTGAACATTGATGATATCATTAAGTTTAGTTACTTCCACAAGCAATTTATCTCTCTTCCCTGGCACCTAGACAATCCATGAATAGTTCCTCATAATTCGATACATTAAACTTAGATAGTAAGAGAGAAGAGTTTATTTCCTCATTTTCTTCATCCGAGCTAAGGTCGGAGTCATTTGTGATGTGCATTGACATGCGGTGAAGGCACACAATAATTAGTGTCATCATCCTCACGAGTTACTAGCACATTGTCCCGCTCACTTTCTCGTGTCACCGAGTGTAACATTAAAGGCTTTTCCAAATTTCTTTTTATTGTTAGCACAATCCAGAAATATGACCAAATCCCCCACAAGTAAAGCATTGAGGATTAGTGGCTTACTTTTCTTACCATCAAGGCTAGGAGACTTGATTTCCTTGACTTTCTGGTCATTCGAACGCAATGGATTGTCCCTTGTTGAAATGATTATTCTGTTGACCCTTCTTCTTCATGAACTTCTTAAATTTTCGTGCTAACAAGACTAGTGACTCATCATTCATATCATCATCACTATCGAGATATCCTTTTTGGAGCTTTTGAATGCCACGTCCTTATTTTTCTTGGGTGGATCAAGAGAAAGCTCATAGGTTTGGATTGATCCGACAAGTTCATCAATTTTTAGTGTGTCTACATTCTTGCTTTCCTCTATCGCCTGTAACTTTCATCTTATAGTCAAATTTGTTAAAGAGCTTAGGAGTTTCGCACTTGTATAGGTTGTGGAATTTTCTCACCAAGGTTAGAACAAGCATTAGTGATATCACGGAAAGCGAGCATAGAATTGACCAAAAGTTTCATTGTTGCTTTCATTTTAATAGAATCAAACTCGATGTTAGCAATCTCAATTTTATTTGTTTTACTTGGGAAGTTCCTTCATGAAAAGAGCAGAAGTGCATTCCATGCATCTTTAGCGATCTCACGGTCTGAGATGCGACGAAACTCATCCATCGACAGCATTAATGCGGCGAATATTGAGCTTAGACCTTTTTGGTTTGCCCCACTAAGGGTGCGTTCTTGATGGTCCGCTCTTCTGGCTTTATGATTGTTACACCATCTTTCGTTCCTGAGAAGGTGGTTCCCAACCATCAAGAATAGCATCCCGTGACTTTTTCATCTTGTCCAGAAAGGCTTGTACGCGAGCCTTCCAAGTGGTAATTAAACCCATCAAAGAGTGGGGGTCTAACGTATGACCCACCTTCTTTCATTTGGTCCCATAAGTAAGTGTGTGTGTCCCTAAGATCAATCTCACTAAAGTGTGTCTAGTGTCGAGGTTCGATACCCAATTGAAAGTTTATAAATTATGAATCGATTAACCTAGAGGGGTGAATAGGTTATTTTTAATTTTTACCAATTTATAATTTAATAACCTAAACAAACCAAATTGCATGCAATCGCATGTAAATATAAGTGCGGAAATAAAATAATAACACGATATTTTTAGGTGGAAACAACCTAGGCCACAACTATGACCTAAGAGGAAAACCACTTGGTCCCAATCGACCACCTAACTTTCCACCATGAAAATCAAATGTTCAAATACAAACTCGGTCTTACGCTACCCTCCCTAGGATATCGCCCCTAATGTACTTTACTTACGAGCCCGTGCTCGTTTTCCTGAGCTTTCTAATATTAGCGTGAACGGTTTCCGGACTAACGTTCCAATAAGCCTCGCTAATTAGATCGTTCACAAATCAATCTGCAAAGAGGTTAGCACAAAAAGAAACACAAGTGCCTGTTTGTTCTAGAACGATTTAATAATGAATAATCCTAACTAGATGATTTAAAAACATATCTCATTTAAATTAAATCAACTAGCAAATTCTAGATCAAAAATATTAACACAAATTCAATGAAAATTGTTTCTTCAAAAATTCAATAATTAAATCAAATAATCATGATCACATATAAAATTATTTGATCTAAAAATCTAATTAAAAGAAACAAACAAAAAAAAAAACAAAAACAAAAGGAATAGAATTTCCCTACCAAAGGTGTCGCCTATTTTTTGATTAATACTACTAACCGAACATTCATTAATGATGTATCTCTTTCTTTGTAAGGTGAATATGCCTTTATTTGAATAAATATGTTTACGCCTTTAGTGGCCCTCCATGGATTAATTTCTCTTAACTTCTTTTCGCTTTCGTAGCTTCTTTTTTTTTCTTTTACAAATGCGAGTTATTTCTTCTACGCTTTTCTTCTTCTTTTTTCACCGAAACCACTAACCCTAATGTCTCTATATATATATAGATAATAATAATACTTAATGATATTAGGGTTAGGGTTAAATGTGTTTTAGTCTTAACTTTTCAAAGCTTATTAAAAACAAAAACTTAATATTATCTTAAGATATATTATAAAAATATTTAATTAATAATTTCATAAATTAATTAAAGTTTGAATAAATATTTTAACATAAAATATAATTTCAGATTTATGAAAATGTGTTATTAAATGCATGAATGCAATCCTATGTGTCGTAGTTATAATAAAAACATACCTGAAGTACGAATATCTGGAACTTGAATATTTGTTCGGTTTTTCTTGATAAACTTGATAGCAGGCCTAAAAACAAACTTACAAGTAAATATTTTGTCCACGAAAATAGCCAACACTCATAATCCTTACACTTATGAACAATATTATCCATCCCTACCTCGATCGGTTCATGGTAGTATATCTTGACGACATTGTGATATATAGCCGGACTTTGGAAGAACATCTAGAACATTTGAAGAAGGTGTTCGAGGTCCTAAGGGAAAATGAGCTATACGTCAAGAAGGAGAAATGTTCCTTTGCCCAAAATAAGGTGATGTTCTTGGGGCATAGGATAAAGGATGGGAAATTGATGATGGATGGAGCTAAGGTGAAAGCCATCCAAGAATGGGAACCTCCTGCCAAGGTTCCCGAGTTAAGATCTTTCCTTGGACTGGTGAGCTATTACAGAAGGTTTATCAAGTCCTACTCGGCGAGAGCAACCCCATTCACTAACCTGCTCAAAAAGAACAAGGCTTGGGAATGGACAAGTGAATGACAAGCCTCATTCGAAGACCTAAAGAAGGCCGTTAGTGAAGAACCGGTGCTTTGTCTTCCAAACCCCTCCAAGACATACGAGCTGCACACAGATGCTTCAGACTTTGCCATTGGTGGAGTATTGATGCAGGAAGGGCGTCCGATAGCTTATGAGAGCCGCAAGCTGAATGACACCGAACGCCGCTACACCTTGCAAGAGAAAGAAATGACAGCTATCATTCATTGCCTAAGGGTGTGGCGCCACTACTTATTGGGTTCTCATTTTGTTATCATGACGGACAACGTGGCAACAAGCTACTTCCAGACTCAAAAGAAGTTGAGTCCCAAGCAAGCTCGATGGCAAGATTTCTTGGCGGAGTTTGACTATAGGTTGGAGTACAAGCCCGGTAAGGCCAATGTGGTGGCTGATGCGTTGAGCCGTAAGGCGGAATTAGCAGCCTTGAGTAGGCCAAGTAGTCCTCTGCTGGAAAGGATCAAAGAAGGGTTGGAGCATGATACCCTTGCTCAAAACCTCCTTGCTCTCATCAAGGAAGGAAAGACGAGACGATTTTGGCTGAGTGACGGACTACTCTATGCCAAGCAGAATCGAATCTTCGTGCCAAAATGGGGGAGGTTAAGGAAATAGCTTATCAAGGAGTGCCATGATTCGTTATGGGCTGGACACCCAGGAATGAGGCGCACCCTTGCTTTGATCAAGTCTATCTACTATTGGCCTCAACTTCGGGATGATGTCGAAGCTTATGTAAGAACTTGTCTTGTGTGCCAACAGGACAAGATAGAGCAGCATGCACCCGGAGGGTTGTTAGAACCGCTGCCTATTCCAGAGAGACCATGGGAGAGCGTCTCTATGGACTTCATCACTTGCTTGCCAAAATCTGAAGGCTTTGGCAGCATCATTGTCGTCATTGACCGCTTCAGCAAATATGCGACATTCATACCTGCCTCAACGGACTGCACGGCAGATGAGATGGCACGTTTGTTCCTCAGGAATGTTGTGAAGCATTGGGGAATCCCTTCCAACATCGTGAGTGATCGAGACCCACGATTCACGGGGAAGTTTTGGACAGAACTATTCAAGCTGTTAGGGTCAGACTTGAATTTCTCCACAAGCTTTCACCCACAAAGTGATGGACAAACAGAGCGTGCCAACGCATTGCTGGAGTTATATCTTAGGCACTTTGTTAGTGCCAACCAACACGATTGGGCGAAGCTGTTGGATGTAGCCCAATTCTCTTATAACTTACAACGGAGCGAGTCCACCGCCAAGAGTCCCTTTGAGATTGTCATAGGACAGCAACCCATGACTCCTCATGCCTTGGCCACGAGTTATGAAGGGAAGAGTCCTGCTGCCTTCAAATTTTCCAAGGAATGGCATGAACAAGCTGAGTTGGCCCGAGCCTATTTGAACAAGGCGTCTAAGAAGATGAAGAAATGGGCTAACAAGAAAAGGAGGATGGTGGAGTTTCAGGAAGGAGATTTGGTCCTAGTTAAACTATTGCCCCAATAATTCAAGAGCTTGCGGAAGGTTCATAAGGGGTTGGTGCCGAAATATGAGGGACCATTTCCAGTTCTTAAAAAAGTCGGTAAGGTGTCGTACAAGCTGCAACTCCCTCCGAAGCTTAAAATATATCCTGTTTTTCATGTAAGCATGCTAAAACCTTATCATGGAGAAAAGGAAGATATGAGTCGAGGAGAATCCAAGAGAGCGCCTACCGCAGTAGTAACCTCCTTTGACAGGGAAGTGGACTCAATCTTGGCGGACCGCTTGATCCGACGAAGAGGCGTACCAAGTTATAGGGAATACCTGGTCAAATGGAAAAACGCCTCGGATGAAGAAACAAGCTGGGAACCTGAAGAATCTTTGTGGCAATTCAAAGATGACATCGAGAGGTTCAAGCTTGAAGGCACGATGAGGGCGTCGCGAACTTGAGTGGGGGAGGGTGTCACGTCCCGCTCAGAATGTCCCGCGAAATCCAAAACAAATGGTGCTTGCCTAAAGGATCTAGACTATTTAACATGGAAAGATCTAGAGTTGCCTAGAGATGTCTAGAAAGGGCTAGAGTTGGACGGACTCAACTCAAGCTAGAAGACCCTAGAATGTTCTAGAGTACGCTAGAGAGTGCTAGAATGGGCTGGAATATTCTAGAACGTGCCGGATGGTTCGAGAAGGATGTAGAAGCCGCTGGAAGCTTACGGAACATCCCGGAACGTGCATGAAGGAACTAGACAAACCTAGAAGACTCTAGAGTTGGCTAGAAGGTCCTAGACCCTTGTGGCACATTGTACATAAACCTAGAACACCCTTGTATATTCTAGGCTTAGAATTATCTAGAAAGTAGTGGCATATTCTTAAGCTTGGAAGCCACACTATAAATAGACCAATTGGTCTTCATTTGTAATCAATTTGGGAAATCTTGGGAAATTGTAACATAAACTCTCTCTAGAGCAATACAAAGCATTCTTTGCAAACTCTCTTTCTAATCTCTTTGGAGAATTCGTTCAGGGAAAGGCAGACTAAGTGCAACGGAACGTGCTAAGTGCCGCACGATCGCTATTGAAAATTTAAGGTCGTGACAGTTCCCTCTCTCTCTCACTCACTCACAAGGTAACCTCACTTCCTAAGTTGCGTTTGAAAAATAACAAATTTAATATCTCAAAATCCATAAAAATAAAAATAATACTTTTAATATTAATTTATGTATCTTTCAATTCAAAATAAATAATATTATTTTTATTATTATAAATTTTAATAATATTATTAAATGTAATTTTCTAAACTTTTATTACTTTTAAATTAAATAATATTATGATATGTACATTTCATTAAAAATTAAAAGTTAATACCACTTCCTAAATCAATACGTTCTTCGGTGCTCCAATTTTACTTACATGGCACATAACACCCAAGAATTTGAATCCTGAAAAGAAATAAAAATATAATAAAAAGAACAAAAGTTAAATGCAAACCACCAACAACCAAATACATCAATCACCTTTCCTTTTAACGTAAAAAAACATAGCTATGCACCGATAATAATAGTAAATAAATTTTTTTACTATTAAATTTTAAATATTATTATAAAAATATCATTATATTTTTTCGTTCTTACATAAAATTAAACTTTATAAAATATTAAAAAAATATCATCTACGTAAATCAATTAACGAAAATTAAGGTCAATTTATCCATCAATCGATGATATTTTTGTTATATTTATAAAATTTATTGATATGAAAGTAACAAAAAATATTTGATATTTTTATAATATTTATAAAATTTAATAATATGAAAATAATAAATTAAAATTCGATGATATTTTTGTAATAACCTTCCAATTTTAATGGTAAGAAATCCATTTATTTTTTAGGATATTGTAGAATAATATATAATAACATAACAAAAATTATATATTAGTATTAGTGGAATATCTTTTACTAACAAAAATATTAGGATCATTTACAAATTGTTTCACGTGCTTAAAGTTCTAATAAAATTGATAGAAAAAAAATTCTAATATCAAAAAAAAATTATTACTTGTAAATTCACAATCTAAAAGCTTCTATTGATTTTGGTCAAGAGAAAAAAATCAACTTTTTCTTGTTTTCTTGTCTTTTCCTTCTATCTTGTCTTATATCCAGATCATTTTATTTAAAGATAAAGTATTTTGGCAATTTTCAATCATTATTCTTAATTTTTTATTTTTCTTTTTAAATAAAAAATCTTTGAATAAAATCAAAATAGTTGGATTAGGTATATTCATGTGTGATTTATTTAGACCTAAATCTAAATTCTAACATCTCTTATTCGCTTATGAAATAAATGACATTATGTCATTTTTTTTTATATCTACCACATTCACAAAACTATTCATACAAGTTAATGGATAGTGTTATCATTGAGAATATCTACATATGTGAGCTCTATATTAACAATCTTATTCTAAATTCTAAGTTAACATAGATATATCAACACTTATCAATGCAAACAAGAATGCTAGTATATATATGGTGTCTTTAAATACTTTAGATTTATCCAATCATATTAGGTTTTAGTAACTCTAATCCCTCATAATAAAGATTCATACTTAACCTCTTTATAGTTTAATTTCATATTCATACATATAATGTGTTTTAGAGATTCCTATAAGGGAGTTATAACTTATGAAGGTCCAAGAGTCCCCTAATGGCTTGAACTTTTGTGTATTTATGCAACAAATTGAGTCCACATGACCAAGTCTGATTTCCCTAGGTACAGGACCTAGGCTGCGTACACTACTATAAAATCGGGTTTTAAAGTCAGTTTTTAATATACTTTAAATGACAAGACTTAAAATTTAAAATCGATTCACGCATTGAACCGACTTTAAACGTAAAGTCGGTTCACGTGTATTCGATCACATATAATAGAAAAAATCAAAATCTTTTTAACAAAGTTTAAATAATACAAATAATTGATTGTAATTGCATAAAAACCAAACATAACAAATATATATACATAAATATAATTACGAAATATTTATACAAAACTTATATAATAAAAATAATAACACACATAATACAAACATTATACACATAATATACAAAAAATAACTCAAATAAATAATAAATGCGTAGGATTAATAGAAATACTTATAAGAGAAAATGAAGTGATAAAATGGGTATAAAAATTTGAATATTTCGCTCAAAAAATAGGAGATCTAAAAGATAATTTGGAGAGGAAGAAAACCCACTAAACGACGTTGGAATTGGTGCTCATAGGTGACCGGAAAATGAGAAAGAGTGGAAGAGGAGTGTTAGTTTTGGGTTTTTGGGTGTTGTTTACAACACTATAAATAAAAAAATGTCATGTCTGATGGAAAAGAAAGAGGAGAAAAGGAAAATATTCACATGTGTAGCGTCGATTGACGTGTTGAATCGACACTACACGTAGGACGTAACGTCGGTTCTATGTGTTAACCAACGCTATCCACGTGTGTAGCATTGGTTGACACGTAGAGCCGACGCTACATCCTACGTGTAGCATCAGTTTAACATGTCAATCGAAGATAAAAACTATGTGGATAGCGTCAGTTTTTCAACAAACTAACTTTAAATGCCACATTTTGATCAGACAGGTTAGGGATGAGAAAATAAGAGAATAGTGTTTGGTCTTCAGGCTATCTTCATGAGCTCATTAGTCTGGTATCTGGGGTAGGTCATAGACACATTGATCGGTTAATATTTGACCTATCTTCACAGGCTTAGTGGTTTAGTATCTGAGGTAGGTTATAAACTTATCGATCGGTTGATTTTTGGGCTATCTTCATGGGTTCATATGTCTAGTATCTGGGTTGAATCACAGACTCACCGATTTGAGCTTTAAATAAGCTACCAGTGAGTTTGAAATACATTATAAACCCTTGGCTACGATCAAAGGATAATCCCTAGCAGATTTTATTATAGAATGGACGAATGAGAATACCTAAGAATGCAATTCCGTACATGAGATACTGCGGCCAACTCTCGCAACAGAAACATCGTCTCTGGAAGGAGAATTATGGAGGGCATATGTCGATGGTGCAAGCAATTCACGTGCAGTAGGAGTTGGAATAGTAATTTTCACCCCAAGGGGAGCCTTGATAGAGCAATGCCTTCGAATCACCTTTCAAGTAACTAATAATATCGCAGAATATAAAGCCTTACTTTTGGAATTATAACAATTTTTAAACCTTGGAGCTAAAAAGGTGTTAATTCATAGTGATTCACGGCTGGTGGTAAACCAAGTCAATGACAATTTTGAAGCCAAGGAGGAGAGAATGCAACTCTATGCATTAGAGGTAAAAAAAATGAAGGTTGTGCTTGAAACTTTTCAGATCAAACAAATATCAAGAGGAGAAAACGCCCATGCTGACTCCTTAGCTATGTTAGCATCGGCAGTGAACTTTGATTTAAAGAAAGTCATACCAATATCTAGTTTATCAAGGCCTAGTGTTAACCCAAGTGAGATGAAACTTCAAACGCGAGCAAACGTTGTGCACACTACTCATGATTCTTGGTTAATGCCATATGTAGAATATCTTATCAATGGTACTCTCCCCAAAGACAAGCACTTGGCTCGTAAGCTTATAACAAAAGCAAACAATTATGTTATCATTCAAGGAGCTTTATATAGGAAGAATCAAGGTGGTCTATGGCTTAAGTTCTTACCTACGATTCAAGGTCAGATGGTCTTGAGTGATTTACATGACAGATAATATGGAGCTTATTCTGGTGGAAGAGCACTTTCTTAGAGGATTATTCGACAGGGTTATTATTGGCCTACGCTTCTCAAAGATTACATCTCCTATGTTAGAAGATGTGACAAATGTCAGAGACATGCCAATGTGCCACACCATCCAGGTACGGACTTAAGATCCATTATCAGTCTCTAGCCGTTTCAAAAATAGGGTTTGGACATCTTGGGACCGTTACCCATCGCTTCAGGACAAAGAAAGTTTATCATTGTCACAATTGATTACTTTACTAAATGGATAGTGGCGAAACCTTTGGCCCGAATCCAAGAGTTAGATGTGGAGAGATTCATATGGCGTAATATTATATACAGATATGACCTGCCTCGTGAATTGGTTACCGATAACGGCAGACAGTTCACCAGCCAAAAGATTATATCTTTCTATGACAAGAAAGGTATCAAATTATCTCAATCTACCCCTTACCACCCACAAGCAAATAGTCAGGCCGAATCATCTAATAAAACCCTAATTAATATATTACGAAAGAGTTTGGAGGGAGCTAAAGGAAATGGTGGATGTGTTGCCAGGTGCCCTCTAATCCACACAAACTACTCCCAAAACCACAACAGGAGAAACTCATTTTTCTCTTGTTTATGGTACTGAAGCAGTTATAACCCTTGATATATTAGAACCTACCCTTCGATTCGATATTGATCATGAAGAAAATGATTGTTTACGACAAGAAGACATGTTGTTAGCCGAAGAAAAAAGAAAAGAAGCTCTAATAAGACTTGAATCACAAAAAAGAACACTCCAAAAGACATATAATAAATTCATCAAGCACAAGAATTTTAATATCGGGGAATGGGTCTTGCGAAGAGCATTAGGTAACAAAGTGGAAGTTAACGCGGGAAAATTTTCTGCCACATAGGAAGGCCCGTATCAAATATACGACATCACACCAGCAGGCTCTTACTTGATAGAATGTGATGACATAAAGGAAGGTTTGAGTTAGAACGGAGAGCTTCTTAAAAAATATCATATGTAAATGCTTGATACGATAAATATTTATATATGAGATGAATTTCTAACTATTAAAATTTTCAAGGTTAAACTCGTGATTGGAGGAGGATTCCCCTGACCCCCTCACTCGAGATGTGGGATATATCCTATGCCTCGTGATTGGAGGAGGAGTCCCCTGACCCCTCTGCTCGAGATGCGAAATATGCTCGTAATGTTTTGGGTATCTCATTTCATGGCCCAAGTGAGGATAAGTCATGTGACCTTCTTACTTGAGATGCAAGACACCCTATTGCCTCATGATTGGAGGAAGAGTCCCTTGACCCCCCCAAGCGAGATATGGTTTGTCTTATGCCTCATGATTGGAGGAGGAGTCCCCTGACCCCCCTACTCGAGATACGGGATATATCATATGCCTCGTGATTGGAGGAGAAGTCCCCTGACCCCCCATTCGAGATGCGAAATATGCTTGCAATGTTTTAGGCATCTCATTTCATGCCCCAAGTGAGGATAAGTCATGTGACCTTCTTACTTGAGATGCAAGACACCCTATTGCCTCGTGATTAGAGGAGGAGTCCCCTGACCCCCCCCACACAAGAGATGCAGTTTGTATTATGCCTCATGATTGGAAGAGGAGTCCTCTGACCCCCCACTCGAGATGCGGGATATATCCTATGCCTCGTGATTGGAGGAGGAGTCCTCTAACCCCCCACTCGAGAAGTGAAATATAGTAGCAAAGACATCATCCCGAGACTAACATACTTACCAGATTTTATTCGCATCATATTGTTCATCATTATTACAATCACATCATACAAACTCTTAGATGGCTGAAACATTACTACAAATAAATTACGACTCGTACAAACATAAGGACATTTTATATCTGTTCCTTACCAAGTGCCCTATTTTTCCAATATTCCACTAATTGGCGCAATCCATCCACCTCATTCTTATATTTTTCTTGTTCAAGAAGCGCTAGCTTCAAATCTTCTCGCACATCTGCTAAATATTTCTTCAGAACTTTACATCGTGCTTTCCATACATGTAACTCTTGCTCTGTACATTCATTGGTTTCTTCGCATATTTTTGCTTCTATTTCTACATCCTTCGCCACAACTATGGCCTAAAAAAATTATTAATGATTATTATTATACAAATGAAATATATATATATATATATTTACCAATATATATATATTAAAATATTTAACAATATCACTTACATGGAACATACATCTTGCTATCATATGCCACACAGACCCACCCTCTCTCTTGCATGCTGTGTAAATAGGAGGATGGTCTTCAAGTACCCCAAAATGATGATATAATTCTTCTTGCACATGAGGTGTGTTAAACGTACCTTCTTTGAAAAACTTCTCCACCCCGTTTGAATCACCTATTTCTTTCAAGGGAGGGTATATACTCCGTAAAGGCTTAATATCCTTTAAAATGGATACCTCATCAAACAACAAATTTTCAATACACACCTCGTTCATAACAGAAACAGATGGCCTAATAATTGTAGTGCGTACTTCCTTCATTTTACCCTTTGTGACCTTTCGAGGAATTTGATTAACCTCCTCGCTATGATTAGGGTAAACAACTCGTTTTCTTACATCAGGTAATGCAGGTATAGTAACTAGGGTTGAACTTATTTTTCCACCTTGAGTAGAAATAGCTTGCTCTCCTACTACAGGAAGTATTTTATTAGTTGGTAATAACCCCGTCGTTTCAAACAAATCATCCAAATTTACTCTATTATAATCCATTACGTTAAACGAACTGCGGTTACTTCTTAGCAGTTGTCTGCTCGCTTGGTTAAATAAAATTCAGATCAACACGGCCTTAAATCCTCTCAATTATACATACCACACTAACACAGTATAAATATATAAATTTCAAACCGAATAAATATATATATAAATGAATACAACATTTAAAATTAAATGAGTTTAAGTTCCAAAATTTCTTTTACATAAACTTCCAAAAAACATATAAAAACTTCACGGAGTAGCATCATCCACTACTACCCCATCACGTTGATGACTTGAGGTGGCCGCAGTATCTCGAGGTGAATCTTGCGGTGTGGCAACCCCAGGTGTTTTGGCCTGTTGCTTTGAAAAGCTGGCATCAATGACACATAAGGTGCATTCAAACCTAGTTTTTCAGCATACAGTTTGAGGTTATTAATTACAAAGCTCGCACCACTACAGAAAGCCTTGGTACATTCCACTCTTAATGTATCTGCTAATGTGGATATCGAACTAACTTGAGTCGACATAGCAGAAATTTTCTCTTGAAACGCGAGGTTCTTTTCATCGGCCTCTTTCACTAGATTTTCAAAATGTTTAGCAGCCTCACCCTTCTCAAAATAGTACGTGTTTCTCCACTTTATCAACCACTTTGTTCTCTAGATTTAAAATTTTTGTATCCTTGTCTTTTACCAATTTCTCGTATTTGGCTATTTGTAACCGACTAGCTTGTACTTCACGTTTATAACCCCATAATGATAGCTCAGCTTCTCTCACTAAACACACTGCCTATAAACGACATGAATTAAAACAAATGTAATAAAGTCAGAATAAAATTAATAAGTTTTTTTACCTCTAATAAGCGATCTACAATTAACTCCCCATGTGTCCCTCCTTTGCTCTTAAGAGTTGCTCTCACCTATGCCCTCTCAATCTTTGTTCCAAAATGATGATACAAATCTCGTTTAAGCTCTGTTCGTTCAAAAATCCCCTCATTAAAATAAGTAATAGGAGTCTCCAAAACAACGGTGTCTTTCAAAACGACCTCATCGAACTCAAAGTAATCTGTGTCCATTGCCTCCATTCCTGGGGTATATTCCCCAACCTTTCTTTTTTTTATGTTCCCGGTTCACAAGGTGATGTCAAGCTCGGGTTATCCAAATTAGTTGAAGTAATTACATTCCCTGGAGTAGTTTCGACCTCTAAGTTAGCGAGTAGATCCTCTTGTGTAGGTGATGGGGTCATGCGCGTAAGACGCGAATAACTAGGAGCTAGCTCTTGTACACCTGAAGTGTCAATAAGATCCCCTAGATCAATGTGTGAATAATCCATCCCTGTAAGATATATGTACATTAGTCAAATTTATCAACTATGCAAATAGAAACAAAAACAAAATATATACTAAAATAGCGACCTTGATATTCATTTGTATAACCTCGCCATACCTCAGACTTCTTTAAGCGAGCTACAGACAAGATATCACGGTAACCTTCATTCAAGGTATTTTGTAGCTTAATCTACCTTATTTTTTCTTTTCCACTAATATCCAGTTTAATCATAAACTCGCTAGCCCGAGGTTGTGAAGTCTTAAAATTAGGGTTCTAGGTATGTCGAATTGGGAAATTCATCCCATCATCCCAAATATCTCTAATAATATAAAAATATTTATCTTTCCACCCCGAGGTGCTATCAGGCAATCTGAGATGCAACTCGTGACATATAACGCAAGATATATACACCCTCCTTCTATCTAACTCGTGTCTTTTTAAACATTATAAACATCTTAATTCATCGTTTCCCAGGTCTATGCCATGTTCTCCAACTATTACAGAAAGACATAAAAGAGTTCGCCACCCGTTTGGATTTATCTGTGCAAAATTAATATCAAAGGTACTAAAAGCAAGGGCCACTAATTTAGGAAATGGGCAACGTAACCCTATCTTAAAGGCCACTAAATGTATCACCCACCACCCCAGTGGTGGATCATCAACATCACATAAATGTGGAGGTACTGGCATTAACCCTACCCGGCCTGGTATGTCGTATGTTTGTCTATTTTTTTCCAAATCTTTAACTGATAAAATACTAGGCATCTTTTCAATTTGATGTTTATCTTTGGTTCTATGCGTAGGCTTGCCCTTATTTTCCCTTTTCTTTTTTGGGCGAGGTACCTTGGTAGATATAGGCATAGGAATCCTGATTACAGAAATTGAACCCCTGGAGGATGAGGTAGACACCGCCTTAGACCCCGAGGAAGCAGGAAGAGCAAGAACCCCTTCCTTAACAATTCTCGGGGAAGCCCCATTACCACCACTCTCTATCATTTCAGGTCGTTTAGTTGATAACGACCTTGAGGGAATATGATGGGATGAAATATTTTTTGAAAAATTTTCAAAAAGATCTCCCTTCGAAGATATCACTTCTTTCCCCTTATGTGACATTAAGAAAAAGGATGGATAAATACCTAGAAAGAGAAGTTCGTATCAAAATCAAGGAGTAAATGATGTAACAACAACTTGAATCCTAGCAGACGACATTAAATACACGAACTAAGAGGACCCAAAAGAAAAGAAAAATTTTCTAAGCGGCCTTCTGAAAGAATAAAACGACCTAAATAATCCACGGCCTAAAATTCTCCAAGTGATAAACTTAGTTAAAAATAGGTAAAAAGTATATTCTCCTACTATTTATAAAGGGAAAACAAGAAACTGAAAGATCTCATTAAAGATAAAAATAATAAAAATAAAACAGTATAAATTTGTAATAGTAATGGTCGTTATTTATACGAGGAATATGCGACCAGTTTATTCTCTTGATTTCTCAAATAAAGAGAATGAGGGAGTTAATGTTTGGTATTAAATATGTAACGGACATGCGACCTGATGAATATATGTACTCCGCTAGGATAAAATGAGGATATAAAAGCTAGTTCCACAAAAGACTTATGCCCAACGAACTTGGAAAAGCACGCCAACCCAATCTACAAAGCATCTCGTCATCAAGTAGCGAGATTTGAGATGACAAGACTTGGTAAAGTTATGATATCCTTGATATCGAGGTCGTCATCAATGAATGACCTTTATATAAATAACATTTATTTGTAAATGCTTGTAACGAACGATCTCGATTCTGTAAACTAGTTTGTAGTAATTGGGTCGCTATTATGCACCCCGCTATGTATATAAAGGTACTTACATATATATATCCCTAAAATGAGAAGAAGAAATGACGGATATTCAGAAAAAATACAATTCTTATCTCACTAAAAATCACTAAAATTAGATACCTAAATTCTCTCTAAACACCAATAATTAGTATTATGACCTTATTTTGAAACAAGATCGTTTCCAAGATTTTGAGGTCTAGGTAATGCCTTCCCAAATAGGTTATGGACCTATTCTTACTCATGTTGTTTTCTATTTTAATTCCATTTCTTTTCACTAACTCTAGATTTTTGTTTTAGGCATGGATTTCTCTTCATTCAACATCAAATATCTATACAACAAGGCCATTGGCCTAACGTACCATAGCCTGGCTACACTCCTCCCTCCAAAAAGGAAGTGAATACCCCACTAAGGTGGCCCATCCAAGCAAGAAAAGGAATTCCATATATAGCTTCCAACATCTAAGATGCACCCTCTGAGACCGTTAAAATGGTGGATGGCGATGAAGGGACTGCCCAAAAGATTAGGGTTACTTTTTTTGAGCCACAAGTGAACCCTTTTGAAGGCGGTGTCTTTGGTAAAAAAGACAAATTGGATTAGCTGTACCACTGCTTTGCAAGTTTTGACGATGAGGCTGAAATCAATAAGGCTTGGTCTGAGGAGCCCGGTTTTGTTTCCTTGATGGCCTTCAAGCAGGCTATGGATGTAAGCTAAAATTTTCTCTTGCCTTTGCTTTGTTTTCACTTTTGATGTTAACGGGCTTTTCTTGTGTAGTAGTTGTCACTTTTCTAGACAAGGGATCTTATCAGTCAATCTCGAAAAGAACGGGCATAATAACTCAATTAGGAGAACTCCTAACTTAAAGTCAAAAATGAAAAGATGCGAGAAAGGTTAGAGGGTCTCGCGGGCAAAGTCTAGTCTTAGTTCGTCAAGCTTAATGATGTTCGTCGTAAGAATAACAGCCATCAGAATGGATTCCATGCAAAGAAAAAGTAGGCCGATGAATTAATAGAAAAGGTGGTCGGTTTGGAGAAGGCCAACCAACAACTCGTTGAAGGTGGTACCCAGGCTTTCTTTGAAGGAGCTAATCTGGTAATAAACAACCTTAGGGAGGCTGCTAGGGCACTTGATTCAGAGGCCATCCTCAATAAGCTTACTTCATACTGAACTTCTAAGGTCGGAGAGACTAGCAATCCAACTTAGTCAACCTTTAAGATCATGAACATTGGAGCCCGGACTAGAGATCCTCTTTAAGGGAAAAATCGGTGAAGAGTCCATCCTAATAGTTAAAGAATCTACGGGCTCTACTGATACAGATGCAGCCAGCAAGAACGTCTGATAATTTTTGTGGAGTTTCTTTTATGCAGGGAGGTATGCCTCCTCTTTTTGTTATGTAATTTAAGAACAATATGCTTGAGGTTTAACCCGTGCTAAATATTTTATTTAAGACTATATGAAATATTTAATTGTCTTATTTAAAATATTTTTGGTCTTAATCAGACCGTGTGTATGCCATTAATGAGATAATTATTTAGTCGTGCCTTTTGCTTGAATCAAGCCATATGTTTTAGAAAACAGACTAACTGTTATTAACATATATACGGGTTGGTTTTGAAAATGGTTATGTTTTATATCCTGGCCCAATTAACCTCTGTTCATGAGCTTCCCCATATTTGGGTACAAGCAGACTGCAATTTCTTAGTGCTTTCAACTTTTCTGGTCATGCGTCACTTGTGCAGCAAATGCTTAGTAACTTAGCCCTATGCACCCTGAATTACGGGCTTTCTATATTTAGAGTATATATAAACTACACTTGTCAACAAATGTTTGCTCAATTAGCCCCACGCACCCCAATTTATGGGCTTTCTATATTTGAGGTACATATAGACTACACTTTTTAGCACCTTTTATGGCCGCGGGTAATCTAGAATGTGGTATAGCCTTAAGCAGAGTACCCATGGTCTACACTTTGACACTTGTCAACAAATGTTTAATAAACAGGCCCTATGCAACCCGATTTATGGGCCTCATATATCCGGGGTATATACGGGATGAACATTGGTAGCGCTTTGAATTTTTCTAGCCTTGTATACAAGTGGATGTAATCTAACCGTGAGCAGGTACTCATGGGTTGTAATTTGACAAAAGTGCAATGAATGTTTGCTAAACTAGTCCATGCATCCCGATTTATGGGCTTCTTATACCCGGGGTACAAACATGCTGCACTTTGTTAGCACTTTGAACTTTTTGGCCTCAAGCATTCCTTTATGCGAGTGGGTTGGTGTTAGACCACCTTAATTCTAAGTGACAGTGTTATTGTAATTAATTCACGAGTGGGTTGTACTAAGATTGGTTTAAACTTATCGCCAAGACATATTTTTCAAAAGAGATTCCCAAAATTGGGGTTTCTGACTCCTTTCTTATGCTGGGCATTCTTTTATACCTCTTATGTTGCATCTCAAGTGGGTAGGTGTTAGACCACCTTACTCCTAATTAATGGAGCTGTGTTGGTTTATACACGAGTGGGATTGTACCAAAGTAGGTTTAAATCAATCGTGAGGATATTTTTTTTCAAATAGGAGGTTCTCTAAATTGGGGTCTTTAACTTCTTTCTTAAGTTGAGCATTCTTTTATGCCTTTTATATCTGCATCACAAGTAAGTTGGTATTAGATCACCTTACTCCTAAGCGAGGGTATTACGTTCCGTATATGAAATAAAAAGGTATCATAATTTAATCCAAAAGTATTAGCTAGTTCTCTCTTTCAAGTATTTAAGTACATTGTGAGATAATCAAGATTATATCAAGGAATTTTGTCATATATAATACTTTATGAGATGGTCTACATTCCGGCTTAGGTCTCCTTTCTTTCCTTCCAACTCTTCCAACTTATATGCTTCTCTTAGAGTTAAACTCGGTATTATGTATAGTCTTTCCCATGTTGACGACAACTTTCCTGCTCTATAATCTACCTTATTGCCTAGGGCCTTTCTTAGTATTAGGTCTCCCACGTTGAAGCTTCTTTGTTTTACACTTTTGTTGAATGTGTTCCAAATGGTCCTTTTTGGAGCTTCCATTTTTATCATTGCCTTTTTCTCCTTTTTCTTCTAATAATATTATATCTATAGAACATTTTTCTTCGTTATCTTCATTATTAGCTCAACTTTTAAGGGTTGGTAATAAGACCTTAGTAGGTATGATTGCTTCGAATCCATACACAAATGATAAGGTCGTTTCACCAATGATGGACTTAGGTGTTGTTCGCATTGCGCATAATACTCTTGAAAGTTCTTTTAAGTGCTTCTTCAGTATGCTTATTAGGATTTTATTTGATGATTTGGCCTGACCATTTGCCTAAGGTCAATATAGGGTAGAACGACACAAATTAATTTTTAACTCCTTATAAAATGTTACAAATAATTTCCTCATAAATGTCTACCATTATTAGTCACCAGTTCTTTGTGGAGTCCAAATCAACAAACAATGTTTCTCCATACAAATTTATTTACATCTCCTTCTTGCCAATGGCTTTGCTTCTACCTATTTGAAAAAGTAATTTGTTGCGAATGTCAAAAAATTCCTTTGGGCTATTTCTAGAAGGACGACCCCATGATATCAATCCCCCATTTAACAAATTGCTAAGTGGCCAGAACTCCCTTCATTTTTGTGGCCGAAAAATGAGCAACCACCACATTTAATTGAAATTTATCACACTTTTTAGCATATATGGTACAATTATTTAGTAATCATGGCCAATAATAACCCTGTCTAATTATCTTCTAGCATAAACTTCTTCCTCTAGAATGGGCTCCACATTATCCTATGTGGATCTCGTTGATTATAACCTAAGTTTCTTCTTCAATCAAGCATTTTAACCTTGTGCCATTTGCATTTTTTTTGTATAATTGATCTTGCAAGATGGTGTAATTTCATGAATTAATTTCAAGCATGTATGCCTCTTTTTTATTAGTTGGTAACACCCAATATTTTAAGAAGTACTGATAGGGGTGTACCTATGATTTTTTCCTTACTTGGGCAAAACATTCCAATATTTTAATGTTTGGGTAAAACATCCTTACTTCTTTTCAAATAGTCACTCAAACTTGTCTTTAAATCCCCTTCTAGTTTGGCACTTATCTTAACTAGTTGTCCTTCTTCCTCTCTTATCTACATTAACTTGATCTTTGAGTCTTTAGTATTAATCAAGTCCAATTTATGTAACGTTAAATGTTTCCTGATCTTTGATTGTTGTTTGACATGTATTCCTTTAAAAGTCGGGACATAACAACTTTGAACCCTTTCCTAGTTGCCCCTTATAATTTCTATCCCTGATGGTGTGGAATATTTAATCACTTAGTATAGGGTAGAAGGTATGACTTGTTATCTGTGAAACCACGGTCTTCCTAAGGTAACATTGTAAGAAGATGCAATATCTAATACAATAAAATTTGCTAGCACAATCATCACTGGTAATGATACTGGGATCCTTATAGTACCTATCAAAATTTTCATACTTCTATTGAACCCCTCTAAAGGTATCTCCTTTCTAGTGCTTTTTGCTGATTGAACTCCTATTTTTCATAGCATAGTAAGATACATCAAGTTTGAGGAACTACCATTCAACTAACACTCTTCTTATTCAGTATCTGGCTACTTAGACTATGATAACCAAAGGGTCATCATGCATAGGGACTATCTCACCTTTATCAAAGATAATGTGATGGTTAGGTCCTTGCTCAAAATTGTATACATGGTTTTGAATACTTTGTCCTTATCTGGCATATTGCTTTCACCAATTTTTTGATAGGCCAAACATATTCGATCCTCCATGAATGGTGTGGAAAATTCTCACATTTTTGTCAACATCTCCATGTTGTTCCTCCCCAAGCACAGGAAGTTTGGGTTGATTACGTCTATCTAGCAACATGCTTATATTTTTTCTTTAATGGGTCTTCACGAACAAGTTCTCTCAAGTAGCCTCTAGATAGTAGTAATTCTATTTCGTATTTAAGGTGCATAAAATCACTCATCTAGTATCCTATGTCTTTTGAAATAGGCAATATCTTGTATGGTCTTTATTTCAAGTCCTCATCCGAGGTGCCACCTTACCTAGTCATTCTCTTTCATGCTTCGAACTAGTATCTTGGCTGGATCATGGGCTCATTGGTCTTATCTTTGACCCGGCTAGCAGGCTCACTAGTTTGAACCTTGGATTGGTCTGTTGGCTCAAGTGGTGTCCATCCAAATATAATGCATATTAGTTTATACGATATAAGTTGTTGATAATGAATATCAAATATGCATATGATCCCAAATAATTTTCCATTGCCCTTATTTAACTTTGTTTAGAATTAGCAACTTTTCCAATAAAGTTTCATAAAGTCAAATCAAGCATGACTATATCTAACATGCTAAAGTAGCTTAACACCAATTTCTTACTCTGTTACATAGTCAAAGGTAACAAAGAGCATAATGAACATTTATCTAGATCTATAGGACTTACATGGTAATGAAGTAAGGATTCATTTGTTCACCTCGATATATGGTCACTAGCACATATAGTATGAAATATATGCTACAAAGGAGTTATCCTACTAATATAAGACCATGTCAATACTCAAAAATAACAATGTACAAATCTTAACTTCTATGCTTTCATAGTGTGTAATCTGAGTTCCCAAATATTCCATCATGGTAACAAATGCTTATGACACTTACATTTAGCAATAGATGCATGTTTAATGGGTTGTGAGTATACTCATCGTTAATTGTTTTTAAATAGATCTCATCTTTATCTCAATGAGAAGACCAAGGTGACATTTGAATATTTCCTTAGTTAGCTATTATTGCAATATAGGCTAATGTGTATCATCTTTACTCACTCCCATTGAAGCACCATGAGGTGATTTTTCATGTGAGAGAGCCAACGTAACATGTTGATATGTTTTTCTAGTATATATATATATATGTACAAGCTATATCGATATTTCTAAAAAGTAAGGAAAAGACATATGGAAATGCATAAAATATTATATATGAAATGTATACAATTTCATGCAAATAAGATAAATATAGATTACATAAATAACAATCAATATAGTCAAAGTGTTCTAGCATGAGCCACAAAAGGATATCTAGCTATAGGTTTAATCATTGGATTTGCTATCATGCTATTAGTGACTATGTATTACAAAGTTACTCCTCTATTAACAAAAAATGTCTCTTATGAAGTGATATTTTATATTAATGTGTTTAGTTTTGATATGATATTTAGAATCCTTAATAGATGCTAATGCAGGCACACTATCACAACGAATCATCACAGGATCCAAGGCATTAGTAGTAACTCCAATATGTTGAAAAAAACCTCTTTAACCAAACTCATTTTTACATTATAGCAGTACAAGCCATAAAATCTATCTCCATAGTAGATAAGTCAACACATGATTGTTTTTTACTATTCCTAGAGATAGCTCTTTCATTGAGGAGGAAAGCATATCCAAACGTAGATTTGCTCCCATCTATATCACCATTCTAATCAACATCAATATAGCCAATCTTATAAAAATTGAGCCTTGGTAACAAAGCATGTAATTAGTAACTCCCTTGAGATATCTTAATATTCTCTTGATTGCTTTCAATGAACAGGCCCAAGGTTAGACTAACATCTACTAACCAGTCCAACAACACAACATATGTTAGGTTGAATACACATCATTGCATACATTAGATTCCTAAATGTAATAGAATATGGTACACAAGCCATCCAATCTCTTTCTTTAAAAGTATTAGGTCTTATATCAAAAGTTAAAGGTAACCAATGTTTAGTGGTGATAATCATTTTCTTATTGTTTCTAGCTAGAAGTATATTGTCTATGTATAACAAGAAATGGTGAAACTATCCTTAGAATGTTTAACATACACACAATAATCTTCATCAATCATCATATACTCAAAATAAATAATACCATGATGAAATCTCAAATACAATTACCTAGATATTTGTTTTAGGGTATATATAGATCGATAGAGTCTACAAACTTTGTGCTCTTGTCCTTTCACCACAGAGCCCACAGGTTGATCCATATATATCTTCATTGAAAAATGCAATTTTAACATCTATATGATGCATTTCCAAATCAAGGTAGGCAATAATAACCAACATAAGGAAAAATCGAGGTAAATTTAACCATTAGTGATAAGGTTTCCTCTTAGTCTACTCCTTTCTCTTGAGTGTAGCCTTTTGCCTCCAATCGAGCTTTATGCCTATCAATGAAATGATCTTCCTTGCATTTAGTTATTAATATCCATTTATTTTCAATAGTGTCATACCCTAGTAAAAGGTCAACCAAATCCTATATATGGTTTTTTCTTATGGTCTCCATCTCATTATTCATTGCAACAATCTAATTTTCACTGTTAGGGGAAGAAAATGCTTTATGTAATTTCTTAGGCTCAGCTTCATTATATAGAGATACCATGAAAGCTTTCCCTTTACTCTCAAAGAGATGACAAAGAATGTTTTCTTATTTTCTTCTACATAACACAAGTTCATAGGAATCCAAATCAAGTTATCCATCATTAGGCATATCGCTCCCACTACTTCCAAGAGCATGAAGAATTTCTTTTTCATCACTATCTGAAGTATTGAGAGCAACATTTTGTGGATCTCAAGTACATATATCTTTGAGCCATTGTTCACTTCACCCTAGGTAGGTAAATCTTCTTCTAAAGAGACTACATCATGTGATTCAGTTTTAGTTACACTTCCATCTACATGATCACTAATAAATACATAGCTCTTTGAATGTTCATAGTACTGAATGAATTTACTCTTTTATCCTCTAGGGCCCAATTTTTCATACTTATGAGAAATATTTTGTATGTAAGCTATTGAACCCCATGAACATAAAACAATTAGATTGGGTTTTCTACTAGTCCATAATTCATATGGAGTAGAAGGAACTGATTTTGAAGGCACTCGATTAAGGATTTAGACAGTTGTTAGTAAAGCATCTCCCCAATATGAGACTGGAAGATTAGTTTGAGTCATCAACAACCTAACCATATCCATTATTGTGTGATTCCTTGATAAAGGCTTGAAAAACATGCTTATCTTGTGATTTATTGGAATTAGCTACGAGAATTAGGTTTTAATATTGTATTTTTACTTAATTATTTTACAAAATATATTTTCAAAATCACAATGTTTGTTTTGATATACCTCAAGTATTTTAGTCGTTAAAAGATATAAATGAAAGAATTAATGGTGAACGCAAGGGTCCAAAGTAACAAGAGTTGAAAACTCAACACCTGGGATGCTAAATATCAAACATTGGAGGAACTATGTGTCATTTTTGTACACAAATTACATCATATTTGTATCAAAAGGCATGGTTGAAGAAAACAACCACGAGGTGAGGCATCACAATTTTAATGCCAAGACATTAAGTTTGTGGGTTTCACTATGGATTTTGGAAAACAAGTTCATGTCGAGGCATCATTCATTTGATGCCATGTCATTGTAGCCATGGGTTTACTATAGGCTCAATGCCTCACCATGAATTTATTTTTCAAAATCCATAGTAAAACCCATGGTTCAATATCACGTCATTAAAATTGCATTCTCAAATAGTTTTATTTTTGCCTTTCCCATAAGGAAAGGTTCACATGTAGACAATGTGACCTTACCAAGTGGGCCTAAGAGGCATTCCTTAGCTAATCTAATCATCCTCTTTTGTCCAATATGATCTAATCTTGCATGCCAAATCATAGAATTAACATTACAATATGAATTAAAACAAATAGAATCATTAACCTTAGTATAGTTAGAATAGTTAATATTAAATACAATCAAACCATCATAAAGGAATAGTAATAGTATAACTAATAATATAGCATAAATGGTCAATTCATAATTAAAAGGAAGGTAGTTTTCAGAATCTAATGTACCGTATGAGATTATAGACTTTATATATGTAGAAGAAAATTATATCTAATAAATTTATATGATTTAAAAAAAATCATAAATATAACCACAACAATAATAAATGTTTTTAAGATAAATATTAAAATTATATTCATCAAACTTAAAAAAAAATTCCAAATTTAACATATTAGTAATTGATAATAGGTCTTAGTAAACTTTAGGAGTACAAGACATCATGGAAATGTAGAGTAGGTCCATAACTCATGTCCATTTATAAATGCCAACGCAAACTCCTCTATACTGGATTCATTTCCTATGTAAATTCTTCTACTACCACTAGGAACTCGATGATACTTTGTATATCCATTTTTAGTCTTTGCTATATGTTCGGTTGCTCTTTAGTCTACAACCCAAAAATGAGGAGAATGAGAAACTAATTCTTGACTAGATACAAAGCATTCAAAGTGAGAAAGTAAGTTAGGACATACCTAATTTGGCTTAGTGTACTCATGAGTAAAGTGTCCCAACTTGCCACAATTATAACATATCAATTTTGTTATGTCTTTCTTCTAGCCACTTCCCTTGACTCTCTTGTGTTTGATCTTATCTCCCCTTGGAGCATATAAACCATCACTTTTTCCTCTTTTTTATGATGAACCTTTAGCCATCTTGCATTTGGACTCAATTTTCCAACGTGAGCTAGAATTAGCAACCAAAATAGAGCTATCAATATAACCAACCTCTAGGTGATCTTCATCAAGCTCTAAGTGGTGTGATGTTTCATTGAAATTTTTTAGACTTTAATGGTGCGTCATGCTTTGTTTCATTCGTTCCCAAGTGGGTATAAGAGAGTGAATTACAGCTTGAAGTTGTTGTTCACCTATAAGGTGATGGCTAACGGCAACAAGATCGTAGATCATGCTTAACATGATTCTTAAGTGTTGCCTAATTGTATGGTTATATTTCTTCTTTTAAGAATCAAATTTCATTATCAAGTCCCATAATCGAGCCAATGATGTGACACCAAACATTTGTTTGATGGTGTACTATATCTCATGAGCAGTTTTTAAATGCTTAAATTCTCAAATAAGATCATTCTGTATGCTCTATAGTATAATATAGTGTGTACTATGATCTTTGTCGATCCTTACCTTATAAGTATCAACATATCGTTGATGTTGAGCAATGTTACCTTCCTCAAGCCTCATTATGATGTATTAAGTGTTTTCAAAACATTATATTCAATGAAGAGATATTGGATCTTAAACACCAAATGTTATAATTATTATCATCTAATTTCTAACCCTTAACAACATCTACCACATTGTATTTGAAATCATCTATATAATAATGCATATGAAATATTTGTATTACCATCACACATATATAATTTTACAATATAAATCTAAACAATTATTATAAATAAATCACGTCACAAGATCAAAAATTTACTATATTTTTAATCATCTTTCACGTCTAAATGATTTTTTTATTGATTATTTAATTTATACTCAAAACTTTTGGTATAAGTATACAATAAGTTTTTAACCAAAAGAATAACTCTTTAACACAATATTTTTAGACATATCTTATATATGTTAACAAATAATTACACAAATAAACATGCTTTATAAATATTTTACAATAAAACTTTAATATGAAATTAATCATAATCATCAAACATATATATCTAGCTAGAAAATACAATTAATTTAAAATATAAAATTATTTATACATTAAAATTTAAATTTCTGATATCACATATCAATTTAGCATAATGATAAGCAAAAGACACCATTAACAAATAATTGTATTTTAAATCCGATTGCATGCATTTTTGTTTTCTTTTGGTACATATATATTGAAATTCTTGATTTTAATGATTCAAAAACCTTCATTATTATTATTAATTTATTTTTATTAACTATTCTTTTTAGGGTTAAAAATGATGAGACGCTGACTAGTCAAATTGTGTTCTTTAAGTCATCGTTTCAGTATATAAGAGTATTATTCATCGTCTTCTTTTATTATTACCAACACTTCAAAAATTTATATATTTTTTATTTCAAAACGATAATTAACAAATAATGTATTGTTAAAAAGCTTATAAAATAAAGATTCAGACAACCAAATTAATAAAAAAAAAAATTGGCTTTTAGAAAATCAGACAACCCGGTTAATTAAAATTTTTGGTTTTTTATATAAAAAAAACTTTCCTCGATGTAACAAATATTCCAATATTTGATAAACTCAAAACATCTGCAAGTATGCTCTAATACCAATGTCAAATAATATATAATAAATAACAAAACAACAATTATACGTTCGTTCTATGGTCTTGTAAAAAGATCAAAAATGCCCCCGGTTCGAGAAATCTTTAAAAATATTCTTAAAGTTTTAAAAAATTCAAAAATATTCCTAAAAATATAATAAAGATTAAATCTAACAATAATATTTAATATAAAAATACTCTAAGATTTCAGAAAAAAAAAACATTCTCAAAATGAAATAAGAAAAAATCAACTAAGAAATAATAGGCGTAAAAATAGAAGACATCTCGTGATGTTTTTTTACAAGAAATGGTAATACATAAAATGAAATTTGAAGAAATTCAAAAAATAAAGTTAAATCTTAAAGAATGAGATGAATTTAAAGACTCATCATTCTTATTAAAAAAATTATTCCTTAGAAAAAATATAATTTATAATGACATAAGTAATAAAGAAAATGAATATTAAAATTACATATGCAAAAGGAAGATATAATATACTATTAATTGATAAAAAATTATATTAAACAAGCTATCAAAAATTTCTCATAAAGATAAAAAAAAAATTAGATACATTCATTTAGGAGGAATTAGATAACGGAATAATAAATAGGCAAGATGCTTTATTAGGAATGATCCACAGTAATTTAGGATACCAAAAGTTAAAATTTACAGCATATCCTAGATTTGTTATAAATATACATGATAAAAATCTAAATCAAGTATTAAGTTTAGCTTATGAATTTAAAAGAGGAGATTCAATGAAAGAAGGAAATCATCTATTTTTAATACATTATCTAGTAGCATATTCTTTAGCAAATGATCATAATAGTTCAATATATGAACAAAATAAATTTATAGAAATAAACAAAACTTTTAAGGAATTTGGACAAATAATAAAAGCAGAAATACTAACAGCCTTTGAAATATCAGAAGAATGAAAATTAGATATTAAAGAAAAACCTTTAATTACAGGAAGATTTACTTTGATAGATCATGAAGGAGAAACTTCTAACCAAGAAGAAGTTAAAAAAACTAAAAAATGAAGTTAAAATAATGAAGGCATTAGTTCATGATTGTATATTAGGAAAAAAAATATTTAGAGATAAAAAAAATATGTATTTAGAAGTAAATAAAAGCTTAGTAGGTGTAGCAAAAAATCAAGAAACATTATTTGAAACTGTACAATTATTAACAAAGGAAATGGATTTAGTCCAAGAATCAAACACAAAATATTTACAAAAAATAATAAATATACAAAAAGAATTACTAAAGGGAATAAATGAATGTGGTTATAATAAACTACAGTAAGATATGCACAAGGAATTTTCAAAACGAAAAAAAGATGTATACAACATACATAGGAATAATGAAATAATAGGTTATAAACATGATCCCTTAGAAGGATTAAAAGAAGAACCACCAAGGAGATCAGATTCTTTGATTCTTAAAAATGAGAAAATAAAAAATAAGGAACAATCTAAGAATAAAGAGATAATTCCAATTTAATGGAATATAGAAAAGAATTAGATAGAAAATTCATGGACCCTGAAAATAGAGATATAGAAACATTGGTTAGTTTATTGACATTAACCAATGAAGAAATAGAAGAACATTATAATGAAAAACTTTGTACTAACAGAGAAGAGGATGATATGACAATAATCAATGAAATTGATTTTGAACTAGAAAATATGACCTCAAAAGGTCATATGAAACCAATTTCATTATCAGTCTCTTACCAAGAAGGAACATCTGACCCATATAAAAGAGAAAGAAATAGGCAAAGATCAAAACAACCTGATTCTATAGATAGAAGAAGACAACCACCTAAAATGGAAGAAGGTTGCATTGGGGAAATAGTGGTAGTATTCCACTAGAGTTCAAACTCCATGATAATTATAAAATTTGAACTTCTAGATTTAGATTGTATAAGAAATAGGAAAAAAGTTGTAGATGAATGGGCTAGTGGAATAGTGTGTTCATACAAACTTCTCAAACTACCTAAACAAATCCTTCAACCTATAGAGTGCTTATAACACATAAAATGATAGGAAATGTTAAAGTTTGGTTTTCAAACTTAACAGATCAACAATATTTGTTAATGCAAGAAAATGCTTTCACAGGAAGAAAATACTTGGATATAGTAATAAATGAAATATACAGAGAACTTATTGGAAAAGATAAATGAAGGACTATCATTGAATCCAGTGAAAATGAAATCAATGAAGCTAAATGCAATCTAACAAATATGAAATTTGTAACATGTGTTACATAGATTCTTTTATTTGTGAATATGAAATGTATTACCATAAATTACCACATTCTATACAAACAACTTATAAAGAAATATGTTTTTCAAAAATTACTTGGAACACTATATAAAACCTTAATAGAAAATTGGGAACAAAAAAATAGAGAAACTATACCAGATATTTTAGAAGAAAGAATTATAAACCTTCTGAAAAATAAATTATTGCCTTTCAAGAAAGAAAAAATACAGATGTTGGATTTGTAATGAAGAAGAACATTATGCTAACAAATGTCCATTCAGACTTCAACATAGAAAATAATTTAAAAAGGAATTTTCACAAAAAGCAAAAATCTTAGAAGAAGCTTTCAAAATAGAATTAGAACCATTCGAGGAATCTGATATAGATGATACTTATAGTATTTATCTATTGGAAGAAATTGAGGAAGAAATAACTGACTCAGAATATGAACACTCAAATTATGAATATTCTTCATCAGAAGATGAATGATTTGTATAGTATTACAAATCCAAATAGTATTTACATTAAAGTAGGACTAAAATTTAAAGGCTATAACACTTATCATTTACATGCATATATAGATACATGAGCTAATATGTGTGTAGCCAGTAGATATATATTTCCAGAAGACAATTGGAAACAAGCACGAAAAGATTTAATTGTAAGAATTGCTAATAATACTACAATAAAACTCAATCAGGTATTAAAAGATACTGATATAATGATAGGAGGAGAAAACTTTCACATTCCTACCATATATCAACAAGAAATAGGAGTAGACACTACTACGAAAAGCACATATGGCCTCGGTTTTTAACCGTGACCGTAGGCCTATGGCCGCGGTTATAAGAACCGAAACCTAAATGAGAGAGACCATAAATTGTTACCTGTGGCCTCGGCTTTTCAATAACTGAGACCATAGGGTATGTCTATGACCTTAATTTTTCATTAATTGAGGCCATAGAGTATGTTTATGGCCTCGATTTTTCAACAACTGAGGCCATAGGATATGTCTATAGCCTCTATTTTTCATTGACCGTGGCCAAAAATATAATTATTAATTACAATATTAAAATTAAAAATACAATTACATTTAAGAGTTTATTATACACTAAAACATGAAGAAAACTTACTATTGCAAACTTACTTTTTACTATTAATTACAAGCAATTGAATGAGACCACAAGGTTCAAATCAACTAGGAACTAATATGAAATCAGCACCAATTATAATCATTGAGCCAAAGGAACATTGAATTTTGCTACTCCTCTTGCCTTGTCAAGGTATAATATCCCCAACTATTCAAGCTACTTCTCCATTGGCTTTTTAACTGTCTCGAGTAGAAAAATCAGATTTTAGCATAATAAGGAAGCATGTGGATATGTTTCAGATTAACTTGTAGTAAGAGATGTTAGTGCTTGCTCAAAATTGTGTCTTTACCAGGACTATTATCTGAACATTTTCCTTGATAGATAGTGCTTACTCAAAATTGCATCTTTACTAGGACTATTATTTGAACATTTTCCTTGATAGATTAGGGAACAAATTTTATAAGAATATCTAAACTTTTTTTCTCTTCAAGCCTACCAATGAATCCAATGATATGGATGTCTTTGTCCACTGGAAATCCCACTTCTACTTATAGGGCTTCTTTCAAAAGAGGTTTTGCTTCCATTACCTGAGCAAACAATATGAAAATTGAATCCCCCCCCACTTTTACCATATACAATAGTCTATATGTTTATGAAAGCTTTTTTAAGTAAAGAAAGAGTCGTACCGATGAAGCATCATATTTGATATCAATATATTTATCAATTAATGGGTTCCACTCTTGAACATCTATGCCATTGACAATGCCAATAATTCCAATTTTTTGAATGATATTATCCAATTATAAGATCCCTAATAAATATCCGTAACAAAATACAGGTGAGCAATAGTGCTCGCACAGATGAAAAGCACACTAAAATACCAAATTTTTATAATTCATAATTATCTTTACAATATGCACTTCCATTAAACAAGCCATACTCGAAAATTTTACCTACCCACATTACTACACTACCATAGTTACTACACCATATGGACATGACAGAAACAACCTGAAAAAAGAAAGCTACAAGTTGGATAAGTCCTTGAAACTATTGAAAGTATAATGTTTACAATATGCTTGGTTATATACACACATCAAAATATTTAATGACAATGTTAGAAAGCGTTGAAATTTCCAAAATATTTAAACAAATTTTCTTCAAAAAATCACTATAGCTAGATTATAACCAGATTTGTGCAACATAAAATCAAATTCAGAACTCAAAAGCTTATAAATACGTCACTGGGGAAAAATAACTTGTAACAAAAACAAAAGCCAATGAAATTCTAGTAAGTACCTCTAGATCCAACTATCAATAATGAGTTGTTGTTCCAAACAAGAGCACCATAATTGGTAGTAAATAAGGGGAAATTATACGCACTTGAAGGGCAATACTAATCAATTAATAGAAAAAAATTGATGTTGTCTATGGCCTCGGTCTTTAAATAACTGAGGCCACAACCCTATAGCCTCGATTTTTATATAAACTGAGGCTAAATGTCTGAGACCATATATATGTTTTGTAGTAGTGAGATTTGTTAATAGGAAATAATTTCCTAAAATTATATTAACCTTTCACACAACATTCTGAAAAAATAAGTCTCACAACCTTAGAAAGAGATACCATCTATATTTCTAAAGTGAGAAAAGTTGTAACTGTCTCAAACCCAATTTTTATGCAACAACATAAAAATTGAAAACGTGGTGAGATAGAAGACCAACAAAAACCTTATTTAGAAAATATTTTATTAGATATAAAAGAAAAACAAAATTCTTTTCTCAATGAAATACAAGAAGACAAAGCTCTAATAGGCATTAGAAAACTATTAAAAATAGTCAGTTCAGAAAATCCTTTGGATTCAAAAATAAATATATCTAAAAAAATAGTTAACATAAAATTAAGAGATCCTAACAAGATCATAAGAGTAAAACCAATGATTTATACTCCAGAAGATAGGATTGAATTTGGAAAAAAAGTTCAAGAACTTTTGAAATTAAAAGTCATAATACCAAGTAATTCACCTCACTCTAGTCCAACATTCTTAGTTGAAAAAGAAGCTGAGAAAAAAAGAGAATGGTAATAAACTTTAAAGCACTGGATAAAGAAACCATTGACGATGGATACTTCATTCCAAAAAAGGAAGAACTACTATCATTAATAAAAGGAAAGAAATACTTCTCGAGTTTTGATTACAAAAGTAGATTTTGAAAAATAAGACTGGATGAAGAATCCCAAAAGTTAATAGCATTTAGTTGCCCCCAAGGACAATTCCAATGGACAATTATACTATTTTGATTAAAACAAGCTCCAAGTATTTTTCAAAGATATATGGATAAATTTTTTAAGAAATTACAAGATATTTGTTGTGTTTACGTAGATGATATTTTGGTTTTTAGTAATGAATTAAAAAAAATTATTTGGATATTATCAATATTCTACAAGAATATAGAAAAAAAAGGCATTGTACTCTCTCAAAAGAAAGCAGTACTTGCTCAACAAAAAGTAAAATACATAGTGTTGAAAATTGAAGATGGAAAACATAATCTACAACCCCATATACTAAATAATATTCAAGGTTTTCCTAGTGAATTAAAAGATAAAAACCAATTACAGAGATTTTTAGGATGTTTAATATATGTAGAAGCATACATCAAGAAACTTGTAGAAATGAGAAAACCATTACAAGAAAAATTGAAAAAAGATCATATATGGAAATGGACAGAAGAAGATACTCTATATATGGATAGAGTAAAAGCAAAGGTAAATAATTTACCAACTTTATACCATCCAGGACCAGATGATAAAATGATAATTGAAACAAATGCTTTACAAGAATATTGGGAATAAGTTCTTAAAGCAAGAGTAGATGAAAAAGATGAATATCTTTATAGATATACATTAGGATCTTTCCAAGGTTCAGAATTAAATTATCATAGTAATGAAAAAGAATATTTAGCTATTAAATTTTTTGCAATATATGTTAGCTCCAGATTCATTGTTCGAATAGATAACAAGAATTTTTGTTATTTATTAAGAACTAATATTGCAGGTGATTACAAACAAGGAAGACTAGTTAGATGGCAACAATGGTTCAACCATTACAATTTTGATATTGAACATCTTCCAAGACATAAAAATAGCTTAGTTGATGCTCTTACCAGAGAATTAGCACCTCTAACTACTTTTATGCTTTCAGAAATTGAACATCTTGATATCAAAATCAAGATAAAGGAAAAGCATATAAAAATCCTATAGGAATAACTCGAGCTAATACATCTCGAGAAATCTCTTATGGAGACAAGAAAAAAAACATGAAGAATTTAATTGTTCAAAACAACCTCTAGAGATCAGAAGCTCAAACGAAGAACCTTCATTGAAAAAGGAAGAACCTAACAATTCACAAAAAACTTCTGAAACCACAAAACTCAATTGGGCAGATAAGGTAGAAAAAGAAGAACAGAAAAAAGTTTATATGGTCTATAATGGCCCAAAACTAGGAATTTATAACAACTGGGTAAAAGCTAACAAATCTATTCTAGGAATTAGTGGAGTAACTCATAGAGCCTTCATCAATAGAATATAAGCTGAAGGTAGTTATGTCAACTACAAAACACCAAAACTAATAACTCTAGAGGAGATAGTAAGAATTATTCTACAGCACTACAACAACAACCAATAGCTCCAAGCAGATTGACAAATCTTGGAAAGATTGCAAAGCCTCTAGTGCTATTTAGAGAAACATATCCTCTAGAGACATCAAAAATAGCAAAGCATTCAGTACTATTCAGGGAGACATCTCCCAGAACTACTCCAATCATTGAAGATGAAAAAGACCAATATAGAAACCTCAGCAAACCACAATGATTAAGTCTCTATAATTTGGCCATAAAATCTACCCAAGAACATATTGAAAATATGAAATTCTATATTTTAGATAAGGAATTTCCTACAGGAAGTAACTTCAATATATTTGAAGGAACTGATCCAATATTTGTGTATAAAGCATTTCATGCAGGACTAATAGAAAATATATATCTAGGAATTAATTTAGGTGAGTTAAATTATTTCCCAGAAAATTTTAAAAGAGTAATCAAGAATTTCAAAAGAAAAATTAAAGTAGGTGATAAACCTATTTATCTTAGATTTTTTAGTTCATTAATGGACTATAATGAGGAAGGAAGTATTAGTCTGTACCACTTCATCGAGATAGGGATTTCCAACACAAACAGAGAAGTTCTAAAACCAAGGGCACTTCCAGAAAAGGAATTCAACACAGAAGAACTCTGTGTATTAAAAGGTCAAATGCTAAGCCAAATTTACTATGAACTCAGGAAGATTGACAATTCTACTGAGATTAAAGTAAATTATTCAACTAGTAAAGTCATCATTATTTCCTATAGTAGCATGGCTCTATCAAAAGAAGATGGTGAAAAAATCACCAAATATGAAACCAATTTTAATTGCAACAACCTAGAAATTGTTCAAGAAACAAGGAAGGTATTCTTCTTTTATGCCAAAAAAGCCACCAAAGACCACAAATGCATTCTCTACATCAAAGACCAAGAAGATGAAGATGCGTCATCATCAACGTCATCAAAGAAACAATCGGTAGAAAATGACAAAAAAAAAGAAACTATCAGCAGAAGATTACAAAAGAAATAAAGATGTAGACCCTACATCTTAGTCGGTAGCATGTGCCAAGAAAAAAAGTAATGGCTATCCTTTAAAGTAGAAAAACAAATGAATTATTAAAGTAAGGGTAAAATAATAATTTTAGTATTGTAAACAGGAATTCCTTATTATATAAAAGGAACTCTTATTATCATTTCAAAACACACACGAATACACAGAAATTTAAAGCTCTCTACTCTGAAACACTCTAGCATAGAAAATCTCTTTATCTAAAAATCTAAAAACCAATAGTGTTATATGATAGGGTAGAACCGACATCGCCGATCCTGCCCGTTACTTTGGTTTTATCTATTTATAAAACTCTCGCAAGTGCACGAATCATTTCGTAGAAAATGATAAGTATACTCCCAAGGTCGATCTAAGGAAGGAATGTATGTGGTTTTTAATTTATTATTCAAACTTTTAAAAACGAAATTAAATCCTAAACATCCTGTCACGATATTTTGGGGTTTTGTGTTTTTAATCTACTTACATAAAAATAAACATAGATTCAATAAACATTTATGCAAATTTTATCATTTATAATGGTGGAGTATTTATGGATATAATAATTAAGTTAATTATGCTTGCTCATATTATTTAGGTTATTAAAGATATGAATTGATATTTATTGATTCTCTCTTTTTTATATGAATACCACCTTTGGTGGGGTTAGATATTCTTTATTAATTAAACAAATCAATTAACACCTATGGGTGGGGTTGATAACTAATTTGGTTAATTAAATTAATTCCTTTTTCTAAGAGATTGAAAATGAACCATTTAAATGCCACCTTTGGTGGGGTTAGACAGTTTAAACTTTATTCAAGGTGTCCAAATTAAACCTAAGAATTTAGTTATCCGAGTACTAACTTTCAAGTTTTAAAACCACTACTGAAAACATGTTGTCAATACATTTTCAGATAATAATTCTTATAAAAACTTTTGAAATAGAGCTTCACTCTAACTACCTATGATTGTACCAACAAATAAAAGAGCACTACTCTAAATTAGACCAGGATAACTAAACCTTAAAATCTAATTTTCAGATTTAAGTTTGTAATGAAAAATAATATATTTCTCTCTAACATTCTTAATATAAAATCTTGAATAAAAATAAAATAAATTCATTTTAGAGATTTTTACCTATTTAATATTTCGCAAGCATAACAACGTTATTATTACATCATGTTTATAAACAAATGACAGAGTTAAATTTAATCACGCACAAATTAAATATAACATGTAAGAATAAAGCATAAAAATAATCAGAAGAAAAAATAAAATCCTTACGTAACTTCGATGCTATTCCGTTCTTTGGAAAACCTCCAAGCAGAATTTGCACTCCCATTTATTGAATCGAAAAGCTAATAAATTACAAAAACATAACTAGTTCTTCCCAAAAAGGGAAGAACTCTAAAACTAAGAGAAATTAACTAAGAACAACTAAAAACTAAGAAAGAAACTAAGAAAAGCTTAAAAACTAAGAAATGAGAGAAAGAAAGAGAAGAGAAGAATGGTTTTGAGGTGTATTTAGAAGTGAAGAGAAGGGGGGTATTTATAGGTGAAGTTAGAGAGAAAAAGTGGGGGGAAAAATGTTAAAAAATTATGAAAACGCGGAGTGGTAATTGCTGACGTCATACTGATGACGTCAGCATGACATGAGGCGGTTGCGTGCAAAAATGGGGCACAGATGGGCAGCGGCGCGCAATGGAGCCGCGCGCAGAGTAAGAATGACGCCGCAGCGCGCGTGCGGACAAAGCGCCAGCCGCGCAGGGCGCGCGGAACTACAGCATGGCTCGCGCGGCCGAGCGCCACAGACTGGGCGCGTGGTCAAGGCATTGGCAAAGCGGGAGGCGCAATTTCCTCCTTTTTGACATTTTTGACCTTTTGACCCATTTTGTCCAATTTTTCGATATTTGTTTACCTTTCCTCATTTATTTATTAATATATTTGTGATGTATTGCTTCCAGTATTCCTCTTTGAGTCTTTAAGTTACGTTTTTAAGCGAAAATATCTGAAAAACAATAAAAATACCCGTGATTTCGAAAAAGACAAATTTATATAAATATGTGATAAAACATATAAATATATATATTTTTAATCAATTAATGTGCATAAAATCATGGTAATTTTAGTGCTTTTTGAGCACTCATCATTATACCCAGTAATTATGAGCGGCTAAACACCCCTTCCAAGGTTCTTAGTTGGCCTTAAGGTGTAATAATTATTATTCTATGAATAAAATGGAGTTCAATTACTCTTCTTTAGTAAGTCAACTATTAGACACCATTTATGTACTGATGCAGAAGACTCACCATTGTTAGGAGGGCATTGAGGTTTGAGCAAAGCTGAGGCATAACAGGTGTAACAAAAGAAGACAAACAGAAGGAAAGATCGTGGTGGACCCATCAAATTCAAGTATAATAATTATAAATTTAAGCTAGTTAAGAATATTGAATGTTTAAATATTTGCTTACAATAAGACATAATATTGCTAAAATAGGAAAATGAAATTTTTTTAGAAATAAACAACTAATAATTCGAATGGAAATCAAATATAAAAATCTAATTCTATTAGAAACATTTGATAAAGGTTGTCTCTATCATTTAAATTAATACTTTAAAAATGAAGATTATGAAACTTATCTTGAAAATTTTAAAAGATTTAACACCTTATTAGATATCTATACAGATTATATTAAAGTTATTACAAGCATCATAGACTATCTTGTTTTAAGGATATTAAAAGACTATTTTAGTCAAAAATATGTGAGAATAGAGGAAGAAGAATCCAACAACTTAATGTTTGGATATTATTTCTTTGAAGATTATAAATACACTGTATGTACATAAGAAAAACCTACTTGTATATTATGAATATGACAAAATGATATACATTTAACGTATATGATTTATCAAGATAATACTCTATGAACATCAAATCATTAGTACATAAATTAGAACTATTAGATTTAGCAAATGAAAGAGTAATTTTTAAATTTTAAAAAAATTAATAAATTTAGGATTAGAATTAAACAACCAACATAATGAAAAATATAATATACTATGCAATTGTAATGAATATAGAAGAAAATTAGAATTATATAGAAAAATAATAAGTTTTTTAGATAAATTATTACCTTCAATAAATAAACAAAAACCATTAACTAAGTCAATATCAACCCTGATTAAAAATTGTATCGATCCGCAAAAATTGGTATCAGAGCCTAGGAATAGTAAACTCAATAGTAATAGATGAAAAATTAACACCATTAAAACATAAAAACATTTTTGATATTTTATAAATCTTAGGGACATAATTAAAAATATGTCAAACCTCTGGAGCATTTATGATAGTGTTTTCGTAGAATAAAAGAGTAAAATAGTTTAAATATTTTATGTATATAAAATTCCAATAAAATCAAAAGAAAAAATTCTAATACTAAGAGTATTAGTAATTTTTCTTTGTTTCTTGTGTTTTTCCTATGTCTTGTATTCTTTCCAGAACATTTTATTTAAAGACAAAAACATTAACTACTTTGACAGTTTTCAATCATTATCCATAGGTTTTTTTATTTTCTTTTCAAATAAAAAAAATTTAGATAATATGCTTTACTGTTTCTTGGGGTTGGTTTAGGGTTTTTCTTGCGCACCTTAGGTGTACACCACTTTCCTCAAGGTGAAGAAGGCCTCTTTAAGAGAGAATTCAAGCAATTCCTTTGGACCTAAGTCTAAAATCCAATAATATTATATATGATTGCAGCCACCACCACTTTAACCTCCAACATTATCCCAAATCATCTAATCATTTAACTATTATACCTCCTATTTGAAAATGTAAAACTTAGTCACTTAAATGTTGAAGCAATAATAAAAATCAAGAGAGATATTCACCTTCATTTGAATTGTTCTTAATACTTTTTTTCATTAATTGATTTATGTTCAACAAACCAAGTCTGAACAATTACAAAATGTTCAGCTAGATTGACTAAACATATTTGTGATGTTTGGCTAGGTTGGTTGAACATAATTGTGATATTCGATACAACAAATCCAATGCTTCTTCTTCCCTGTCAATCCTCACTCCCAAATCATCAATTCCTAATCAATTTGTCAATGAATCTTAAAAATTATTTTATGAAAACTTAGGTATTCGGGGTCTTATAGAAACTAATCAAATTAAGGATGACTCGTGATGCAATATAGGAAAGAGTATTGATAGGATCGACATTGAATGTAAAGCTAAATACTAATAATTAGGCAAAATGGCGATGATAAAAATGGTTAGAGTAGTTACTCCTAACTCTATAAATATAGAGTTATCAATGTCCTTATAAATTGATGTTTACTTATTTTTACATAATAAACAGGGTATTTTATTTTAAAAATTATAAATATAAATTTTATAGAAACATTAGCTAATGTACTTAATAAACACCTCAACATTCAACAAGTGTAGTACCTTCAATCAATCGATGCCAGCATACACCACACAAATCATTGACAGACAATCAACATGTTCCATATGGAAAGCATATTTCTTCATGCTATGTCATTCGTGACATTTGTCTACAACAAGTGTCATGCGTTAGTAACGCGTTAACTCTACCTATAAAAATAATTTTATGGAAACTTAAGTATTTAGGGTCTTATAGAAACTAACCAAATTAAGAATGACTCGTGATGAAAGCTAGTAAAGGGTATTGATGGGATCGACGTTTAACATAGAGCTAAATACTAATAATTAGGAAAAACGATGACGATAAAAATGGTTAGAGTAGTTACTCCTAACTCTATGAATATAGAGTTGTCAATATTCTTATAAATTGATAATTATTTATTTTTATTTAATAAATGAGGTATTTTATGTTAAAAATTATAAATATAAATTTTATAGAAATACTGGTAGATGTGCTTAGTAAACACCTCAGCTCTCAATCAGTGTGCAACACGTGTCGTGCCCTTAATCCATTATTACTAGCGTATTCCACACAAATTATTGATTGCTAATCAACATGTGCCATATGGAACACGTATTTCTTCATGCTATGTCGCTCGTGACACATGGTTGCATCATATGCCATGTGTTAGCAATGCTTTGACTCCATATATTTTGCATGCAACATCTCATTCGCATTGTCTCTACCTCTTTTACATTCCACATATCTCATTTTCACTTGTCCAACATCATTTTTGTGCTTAATCCTTCTCCTTTTCATCCTAACTTTTGATCCAATGGTCTAGATTTGTCCTTAAATTCTCCTAGGTTTTTTTATCATTTACGGTCTCTATTTTTTAATGTATTGAAGGTTAGGTACATAGAGACTCTTTATACAATTAATGGAGATTCTAGATAGAGAAAGAGCATAAATGATTCATCTTTAGGCAAAGAAGTCACCTATGGGCATGGAAGCTTGAGAATTCTAATTGGTTTTTTTATTTCCCTTTTTTTGTTGTTCTTTTGAATTTTATTTATGTATTTCTCTAGATTTTACAATTAAATGGTTATGAAGTAGTTTCTATCTTTAAGATTCAAATGGAACCCAATCATGTAATTTTAATTATTAGTTTAATTTTATATATAGTTTATTTAATTTTTATTGGTGTTGAGTCACACATCGCCCAGGGAAGCCAACAATGTGCTGGTTATAAGTGTGGGTAGCTCATTTCCTGATAAGCGCGTTTTGAGGGAAAGCTTTGGTTGCCCAGCTTTCAATTTGGTATCAGAGCAGGTCCCTGGGGGTCCCGATGTGCACGCTCCTGGCTCAGCTCCGTCTTGTGGTTAAATCCGTACGGGTAGGCAGTCGGTCTTTGCGGTGTCCTCGTCCGATGTGAAGGGGAGTGTTGAGTCTCACATCGCCCAGGGAAGCCAGCAATGTGCTGGTTATAAGTGTGGGTAACCCTTTTCCTGATAAGCACGTTTTGAGGGAAAACTTTGGTTGCCCAACTTTCAATTATTGATTCATTTATTCTACTCTTAATACTTCTAATTACTTGACCACTAATTAAGTTGATTTGGTGGTATGTGTGTATTTAAAAGAATGATATATGTTAACCATAGATAAATTAATATATACATTATAAAGTTAAAAATATTCATTTATGCATATATAATCACCAGTGATAATGAATTATTGATGTTTAATGATCTATGATTATATGGTTATTAATTAAGATATAATTTAACTAATAATATAATTAAATTAATTAGATATATGTTGAAAACGAAATTAAATGAAATTTTTGGGGAAATTGTAATAGCTTATCTTTCATATCATTTTAATTAAAAAATTAATTAAATAATTTTAATAATATTTTAAACAATCTTTTCTTACTTTGGATAGGATTTGATTGATTCAATTTTGATAGAACTAACAAGCTCCGTAGGTGCAACATCTCGTTTTTAAATACTTATTAAGATAATTATCATTAATATGTGTTTACCCAAATATTAAGGAGATGCCAATAGTTTATACCTTGGACTATGATTTAATACCAAAAAAGCTCTACTTTCAACCAAATGCTACAATATCTTTAAAAAAAAATGCTACAATATAATAATAAAATGATGCAAATATATGAGAATTTTAAAAATAAATATATATAAAACATAACCATAAATTAAAAAATATTTGAAAGAAATATATAGTAATATAAAGAAAAAAATATATCTAGAGTAAAATATTTTATTTCTCTCCATGAAAAATGTTTTTTGACTTTTTAGTTCCATTTTGAAATTACTAACTTCGTTTATTTTATTTTATTTTATGTATTTAATTAATCTTTTATGTGTATTTATAATTTTTTTTTATTTTCTTTTAGTGATTAATTTTTATGATTGTTTTAATCTAAAAAGTAAATATTATCATAAATTCACAATTTAACACTATGCTTAATATTATTTTTAAACATTTATTATTAAAATAGATTTTATTGTTATTATTTTCAAACTTTAGATTAATATACTTTTTGAAAAAACCTTATGAATATTATTGATGAAAATTTACCTATATTGATCACTTTTACACCATTCATATATAGCTAATCAATATTAAAAAGTTTGACACCTTTGTTAAGAGATTTATCAAATTTTATTGATATTGATATCAAGCATATTTAATTCTAAATCAAGCAATTAATTTATTTTTAATTTGACCTAAATTTCATTATTTTCTTTTTATTTGCTATGCTATGAGTAATTGTTTTAAATTTTTTATTTTATTTTCTTTTGTTAATTAATTTTCTTTTTATTATATTTTATTTATTTTTGTTATTTAGTTTTGTTTGTGAGTTTTATGATTAATATGTGTCACACATTTACAAAAGAATATGTCAATATTGTTGGTAGTTTTTCGAGATAAAGACTCAACTATGATTTTTACAATAATACATATAATCATGGATAGAGACATCGCCCTAAGTTTATGCATGCAAATAACAATTAAACATGTACTCCCTATAATCTACCTCGATTCCCTAATCCCAAATCACATCTATACCATCCTTGATCTTAAGGTAAGTCTCTAGAAGACTAGATCAATGTTATGGCAACTAATACTAATAAATTTTAGCTGAAGGATCAAGATAGAATCATCAAGATTGAGACTTCAATAGAGATCATGAAAAATTGAATGGACTAAATAGCCACAACTCTTAAAAAATTATAAGCTCAAAAAATGGTACAATACCATGCCAAAATGAGGTAGATTCAAGAGAAAATGCCCATTCAATCACCTTAAAAGTTTGAAACCAACTTGAAAAGCTTCCTAGAAACCCAACTAAGACCAATTTCAAAGAGAAACCTAGGCATGAGGAACCAAAAAAAGATAGCAATCCTACCCCACAAGAGAAAAGTACAACTCCCCAGGTAAAATCCAAATCATATGTTTACATTGATACTTCCATGTTGCCCTTCCCATGTTGTTTTGGTAAATCAAAGAAAGAAGTATACGAACAAGAGGTTTTGGAGGCTTTTTGGAAAGTGCAAGTAAACATTTCTTTGTCGGATGTTATCAAACATGTGATAAGGTATGCTAAGTTCCTCAAGGAGCTTTGCACAACTAAATTCAAGTCAAAAGGTAATGAGGTAGTTAATTTAGGAAAATATCTCAATTGTATTGTAGAGAAAATTACCTCCTAAATGCAATGATCTTGATAGTTTTACTATTCCATGCACTATAGAAATCATTAGATTTCAAAAAGCCATGTTAGATCTAGGAGCATCTATTAATATTATGTTTTATTATATATATGATTTACTTGATATTGGTCCTCTCAAGGACACTCATGTTATTATACAATTAGCTGATAGGTGAGGAAAGTTTCTTTTGTGTTTTTGTTGAGAGTTCAAACAAAACTTTGAACAAAAATTTTCAAAATTTTTATTTTTATTTTATTTGAGTCAATTTTTACTTGTTTGTTTGTGTGCTTTAAGTCATTTTATACACCAATGATAGGAATATGATTGTGATAATTTTAATATCTAGAAAACTCTAAGTTTTTCTTCAATTAAGTAGTTATTTGCATATGAATTAAACTTAGTGTAAAACTCTTATAGTTAGCATTAAAATTGATTGAGTAATGTAAGTACTTAAGGTTGTTTTGTATGTGAATATTTTATAGAGATATTTGAGGTCTCAACAAACTCAAGAACTTGCTTTGAAAAATACTCAAGGTGTAATCATATAATACATAATGCTTAGGAAATGACTTAGGCCATTTTTTGACTGTTTGAATCTTTTCAAGTCTATCACTTGTCTTTTTATTGCTAGTATCCTCTTGAGCTTATATGAATTATAAAACTTTTTCTTTAACATGTTATAGCCTACTCTTTTATGAGCCAAAGAAACATATTATCCTACCCTTGTATTCTATAACAGGATTTAACATAAACACATGTTTGATATGGACTCTCCATGAAGAAAAGGTAAAAATTTCAATAAAAATTAACTACAATTTGAAAAATATTGAAAATAATAGGTTAGAATTATAGAAAATTAATTTTAAATGTAAAAAGGATGAAATTTTAATAATTCAATTTTGTATCTCTTTAGTTATAAAGAGAAGAAAAATTGAGAAGAGAAAAATAAAGTGAAAAAGAAAGAAGAAAGAATGAAAGGAAAGAAGAGAAGTTTAGTGATATTTCATACAATGTGAAAATGTACCCATAAAGTACTTAAATATGGATGCAAAGATAAATACTGACTAAATGAGTTAGGTAACATATTGAGCTATTTTTTAATTTAAAATAGTAGTGCTTGAATTTAATTAAGTTCTCTTATTTTTTTATTCACCTTTCCATTATTTCATAAACCCCACATCTTAGCCTAATGTTACAACCTTCATAAAGACCTATTGATCCAAAGTAATGTGTATATTCTTCATTAGTGGAAAGTGACTTAAGAACTAAGCCTATGGAGTTTTTGAATACCATGCACATATATCATATTTGCATAATCTAGAGACCAAAGATTTTATTCTATGAATGTCATGTATAAGAGTATCCGATATGCAGGTGATGACTCTACAAAAGTAGAGTTATTAGTGCACATTTTTACTTAATATTTATTTTTTATTTAATAAATAGTATTTTTAGGGCTAAAAATATTAAAATATAAATTTTTTAGTGAAATGGGGTAAAAATATAATTTTTGAATTTTTTTATGAATTTTTACGCAATACCAATTAGAAGTTTCCATGTGGCCTACCATGCAAACAAATGATTTTATTGGGAAAGCCACATGGAATCCATGCAAGTAGGGATAACAAATCATAGATTGCTCTGTGTAAGGAGTGAAGAAGTGTATTCCACATGTTGACGCGATGTTTAATCCGAGTCCTAAGTGCGGTCAAACAACACTGCCATGTGTTGTCAAGTGATTGCTCCCTGGGATCCACCAGAACGCTACACCATCTACATCAACGAATCATATTGTGTCATATGACATTGACTTGTTACATATGCTAAATGCAATCATATCAATCTATGAAAATGATTTAGGTTAGGTTAGGATAGGTTGATTTACTCTTCTTTTGAAAATAACTTTGATAGCTTATCTTGCTAGGGACTAGCCATAAGTTGATTGGTTTATGATACATGCTTAAAAAGAACGCATATCTTTTGATTTATCAAGGCTAAAAGAATGAATTAGGTTTTAATATTTCATTTTTAAAAAAGTATTTTATAAATTGTATTTTTGGAATCACGAGGTATATTTTGATGTATTTCAAGTACTTTTAGGGCGTTAAAAGATGCAAATGACAAAGGGCTAAACAAATTCTCACAATCAAGGGCGCAAGTATTCTACAATAAAGGACCTAAATACAAACCTTCATACAAGATACATTAAGGAGGGGTCAAAACATGAAATTTAAAAAATTAAGGATGCCATGACATGAGTTTATGTGCATTATGGCACAACACTCTTAAATTGAATTTCACAGAACTAGAAACAAGGTCACACTACAATATGAGTTTAAGCATGCCAAGGTCCACTATCTTGGATTTGCACTCAAACACTATATTTTCAACACATCCTTATCCTAGTTGTTCAAGATTTTATAGATTAGAATTTTAATTATTTTATAACTTTACAACCCTAATCTTAATTACATTGTACTCTTATACTGTAAATACGTAACTAGGGTTAACCACAAAATAGGCACAGATTGTAGACACAAAATTTTACAAAACAAATATACAGGTTTATAGAGAATTTGAAGGCTAGAGGGAAAATAAGAATCAAAAAGGCAATTAAAGAGTTGGAGATTAGCCATTGACATTAGTCATTAGTTGTTGCTTCTTCTTCTTCTTTTTAGTTTTGTATGATTTTAGTTATGATTCTTTTAGAATCTATGCCTAGTTAATTTATTTATGTGATTATGGGTAATTTCTAAGTCCTAGACTATGATTTTAATTAATATAATGTTATGATGAATTTTTAGATTCAATTCTTAATTTTTGATATGTTTGATTTTATGTTTAAAGGTCATAACTATGCATGTATTAATTAGAGAGATCAACCAATTAATTACATGAATATGTTTATATCTAGTTTAAAATGTTAGTATATAATCGTTGATATTTTTCTTCAAAGTGATATCTTGTTGTTGTGCGTGATAAGTATGATTCAAAACCTTTGTTAGAAGTTTAATCTTGTATAATTTAGTCATCTCCTTTTTGAAACTTAATTTTAGGATTTAGATTGTTTAATAGGTTGTATCATTAATCATTAAATAGTAAGAAAATGTGCACAGTCTTAAGTGTACATACATTTCCAAACCTAAATTTAAAAATTTAAGGATAGTTATAAGTATTGATTCATGACATAATTAGTTACATTGTAGACTAGTGGTGATGATAGTCCTTACGTGCTCATTATTTTATGTTTTATTTTTATTTAAAAAAAATTCAAAACTACTTTTGCTAATTTACTAACAAGCTAATAAACAATGATAGTCATTATCATAATCTTCGTGAGTTCAACAACCTTTATTCTTAATTTATTTATTATTTGTATAATTTGATCACATATACTTATGTATTTCCAAACGTATCAAGTTTTTGGATCTTCAATAATTTGCAATGGTCTTTGGGATTGGACATGTCATTGAAATATAATACATGGCAAGGAAGTTGTATATCTATGTAGGAATCCTCTATAGATACCCAATCTGAGCAAAGTCCATTAGAAGCTTATGAATGGTGTGGAGGAGGACACACTTACGAAGGATATACAATCCAAAATATCCACACTCCTATTACCAATATCTAGATTGAGGAATCAATTGAAAAACTCTTGGGCTCATAAACAAGAGGCTATATAATTTATATAGCCATTTTATGCACCAAAGTACTACTATTATTAACAACCACATCAACAAACGGAGGGACCTTTTGATAAGGAGACACATTTCAATGCGTAAAGCAATGAGTGGATAGGATTGAGCATGAAAATAGAAAACGATTAATGTTTCTATCTTGCACCCTCACCCAACTCTAAGAATTATTGCTTAGTGACAACGAAGCCAACACAAATATAGAAGGCAAGGAATTTTATAACGATGATATAACACTTGGGGGTAAAGATGAGGAAATGTGTGAGAGTATAGAACTAAACGAAGATTCTGGGCATGTGATAGAGAATGAACCCAAGGACATAAATGATGAGCATGTAGTAATTCAAAACAAGATGAGAGTAGTTCCTATTGTTTTGGAGAGATCATGTTGACCAACAGATTTAGATTTAATGGATAAAATGGGGAGCTCACAACGAGAAGTTTGGGTGGATTGGTGACCTACAAGGCCTTTAAAGACATGGATCTCCCCCCACTATGCCAATAAATGCTATGAGTTGAAGATTGTACAAGAACTTGGAGAGTGTAAGTTCTTAGAAAAGACACCAACCGATCATTTTAAGGAAGCCATTAGGTTATGTGGTCGAATTTGAGGTTTCAATTTTCTCAACAAGGTTCATAAAGCCTCAATTATGAGGATACATGTTTGAAACCCTTTGGATAAATTTTAAGACCATGATTCTAACTTTATGAAAATTGTAAAGCATTCATGAATATTTTATGTATTATCTACCTTGAAAAGTAGTCAAAAGTTTAGTCAAGGATTATAAATTTGACGCTCTTTGAGAGGCAGCTCATACAATTTAACTTTTAGTTGCTTTTATAAATATTTTTCTTTTGTATTATTTTTTATTTACTAATCAATATATTTCTAGATTTGTAAGCACTAATAAAGAAGGAAGTTTGTATTACATCAATCTTGTCATCAAGGACTCAAACATCAATTAGGAGAGTATTCTCATAATTTATTTGCTATTATTTTTAATATTTCGCACATTGGGGACAGCGTGTATGTTAAGTTTGAGAGTGATAATCTCTTTTATTTCTTTGATAATTTAGACAAGTTTAGTATGTTATTACGAAGTCATGTCTCGAAATGATAAAATATATGGTTTTATATGCTTGTTTTGTTGATTGATTTTTGGTTCCAATGATAATAACTTTCATTGTTTTGAGCACGATTATTTGAAAAAGCATATATGTTAACTTTTTGTTCTTGTTGCAGGCTCTATTTTTGAATGAGATATTTCATGCTTGAACATAATTCCTTAATTGTTGAGTATTGCACATGTTTAGAGATATTTGTATGAAAAATGCATGCTTTAGGTCTCACAAGACTTAAAATTAATTTGATTGTCTCTCGAGGCAAAGTCCTAGATGACATATTGTTAGAAGATGGTTTGTATTATATTGGTACCGATTGATTCTTTCTTGCCTACCTTGTACATAGCATCCTTAATCACCCATTTTGAGCCTAATAATGACATTTTCTTTGGCACCCATGTATTACGTAACTTAAAATATTGTTTCACTTTACTCTCACACCCTTAACACTTGAATTTTTTTGTATGTATGTAATATGATATTGGGAGAAATTTTTTGGCACAAATAAATGATAAAAAAGAGTGTAAACCCAAAATAAAAGTAAAATAAAAAACATGTGAGTGTAAGGCAGAGACATAGGGCGAGCAAGGTGCACAACATGACAAGACTTAGTTGTTGGCTTGACATAGGGTGCAATGCATACAACTAGTGTGAGCGCAAGGCCCAGAGCTTGGCATGCACAAAAATTTGCAACATATGCACATGGCATACACACTAGCACAACGGGCACACATGGCATGTGTTGAGATAAATGGTGAAACTACAGTAATCCACTATACTATGAATTTGCATAAAATGAAATCACCCACGCGAACAAAAATAAAGGGAAGAATGAGACTAATATTTTTATTATAAAACTGTAAGCACTTTCTTTTTTTGGGAAAACTGTAAGATAGTATTGTACAAACAAGAAGAAAATTAACTGTTCATATATAAACTAAATATTTATTATTCATATTTCACACACTGAATATATAAAGACACTTCTTGAAGTTTAACCTTCCATGCGAATGATGCAGCGGATGGATTTGCCTTGAAGCATCAATTCAAATGCTTTGTTGATCTCTGAAAATGGGACTGAGTGTGTTATGAACTTCTCCAATTCCAGTTCCTGCATATTCCAACAGTGCATTAATTAAACAAAGCATGAAACATTTTTATTTTATTCATTTTTCTCAATAATTTCGTTTTGATAGCAGGCCTTCTAGTACAGTTAGTAAAGGCTCGATATTTATTTCATGAAGTTCTCTGATTTGAATTCCCACACCACAACATATTTAAAAACTAAGCCAAGCATGAACCGTAAGGGAAAAAGAAATCTAGAATATGCGGATAGAGAGTCTGTCATTCATTCAGCTCAAGATTTCCATGATCATTTTATTTAAGCAAGGGTCTATTTGCTAAGTGAAGTTTCAGCCGAGATAAAGTGCTCTAAAGAATAAGCACAACCAGGAAACACAAAATGAGTTTTTAATATTTTTAATGCCAGAAGTGCCTTTTGGAGTTTTAAAAGAAGATGCACCTAAATGAATTTCTATACACAACAACTTTTGCATCAGCAAAAAATCTTTCGTTTGTTCTGAAAGATTTTGGTTTCAAATGCAACTATTTTGAACATTTGAAACGAGTTGAAAGCAAACCTACCTTTTTCATGTACATTTCAACAACATTTGGAAGGTCGGTCCGGGGCTTATAGTTACCATAGAAGGTACCCTTGAGAGTTCTTTCATTTAAGAAATTCATTGGGTGGCTTTTGAAGGCATCATCTTTGTTTGGCACACCAACTAATACTGCAACACCCCAACCCTGCAAAAACAAAAGGAATTTTCAATATTTGAAAGAAAATTGGTGACCATATTTGATAATATTACAAAGCATCAAGGTGAGAGAGTAATTACATCATGAACACTTTCAAATGCAGATATCATGGCCTGGACGCTTCCAGTGCATTCAACACTCCGGTCCACTCCTCCATTAGTCATCTCAGCAATAACCTGATTATCGATTACAATTTTTTTTTTAGACTCTTGTTCGTCAAATATCAATAATGAAATAAAAACGAACCAAGAAATGCATAAGAAAATTCATCAATTTATGTAAAGAAGGTTGATTAAAAACATTTTGATGCAGTAAATATAGGGTCTAACACTCCTCATAAAGTCAACATTCCATCAGAAGAGTAAGTAAAAAGAGAAAGGTAAATTGAGCCTTAAATGTATTTTGTTGGGAAATATAGCCAGAAAGGTTCTAAAGCATCAAAGGGGTTGATAGCTAGGCCTTGTACTAATTGTTACAGTTTTCTTTTCTTATTTTTTTTTTATTTTTGATACAACACACTCACACAACCATAATTGGAACTCGAATCCCAAACTTTCAACATATCCAAGTAGGCTTCATACGGCGTAATTACAGCTCGTTAGCAACTTGTACTAATTTTCTTAAATATTAGAACAGCCAAAATGATGAGAAAAAAATATAAAGAAAAAGAAAAATTCACATTTTAAATTTGAACCAACCTCTTGAACGGACTTGTCATGGTCTTTAGGATTCACGAAATCAGTCACTCCAAACTTCTTAGCTGTCGAAAAGGGAAAATACCATTATCAATCAATAAATGTAAACTGAAATAAATGTGGAATAAACTAGTTTTTTAAGGTGCAGATGGTAGTTTAGTTCGGCTCTACCTTCTTCAAATCGACTTGGGTTCAAATCAACACCGATGATCCTCGAAGCCCCCGACATCCTTGCCCCTTCACAAGCCTGAAAATTAAAAATAATAAGAAAAACAAAACATGAAACAAGATATTGCTAATAGCTCTAACTGGATTAAGAATAACATACAGCAAGGCCAACAGCTCCCAATCCGAAAACAGCAACAGATTGTCCCTTTTTAGGCTTTGCAACATTAATAGTAGCTCCAAGACCTTCAAATCAGAAAGGAAACTTATTAGGACAAAACATAGAAAAACAATACACTTTTAACATTAATATACTGAAAATGCAATCACAAATTCAAGATACTTGTTATACACAAACCTGTGCATATTCCGCAGCTAAGAATGCAAACTTTATCAAGAGGGGCGTCTGGGTTGATCTTGGCAACACATCCAACATGAACAACAGTGTATTCACTGAAGGTAGAAGTTCCAACAAAATGGTGTATTGGCTGGCCCTTAATAGAGAACCTTGACTTGCCATCATTGAGCATAACAACTCTGTCAGTGTTGATTCTTAGGAGATCACACATGTTGCTCTCCTCTGACTTACAGTGGCTACAGTCTCCACATTCCCCTGTGAACACAGGGAGGACATGGTCTCCTGGCTTGAGATTGGTCACGCCCTCGCCGACGCTCTCCACAATTCTAAATGAAAGAAAAGAACAGTAAGTTGTAGCTCTTAGTACAATCACATTGATCAGATTAGGATTTCTATTTATAGACAAAGCATATTGTACTAATATACTATGTAAGAAACTTACCCTCCAGCTTCGTGGCCAAATATGCGGGGAAAAAGGGGTGTTTGTCCCTGCAATAACACAACTCTGATGATCAGATTGTTGAAAAATATATAATGGGAGGTTCACATTGATTTTGTAAGACTCGGTCTCAATGTGGATGACTTATTGTAAAGCTATAATACTTGAACTCTTCATATTTCATAAAGTATCTGTGTCCAAATAACATGATATGAACATGGGTGTGGGTACTCGCACAATACAATTTGGTGTAAATTTACAAAAAAATAAAAAATTGGCAATTCCGACACACAAATATATATCAAAAAATTTACGTTTCTCTGTGTCCTAAAAGAGTCCAAGGAACACAGATGTAAATAGAATTTAGACCATTCATTGCGTTTTAGGGCGGTACTTATGACTCTACAAAACATAGCACATATCCATAACACATCACTACAATGTATACATATTTTCTTATCACATTTTCTAGCAAAAAACCTAAAATAGATAGATGGAGCAAAAAGTCAAACTGGGAAAGCAACATTACAGAAACTATCTTGTTGGTATATGCATGCAGAGATCCTAACTTGGATTTGAGAGCTAAGGAAACTCAAAGATGAATACAATACAAGTAAATGGAACCAAACCAACAAAATTAATTTGAATAATGTACGTAACCATCCCCATTAATTAGACAAATATAAACTTGAACAAATATGTAAAACATAAAAATAATTACCTTGGCTTCCCAGAAGTAAACATCAGTGTGGCATAGAGCAGTGAAGAGGATTTTCAAGCGGACTTCATTAGCCTGTGGTGGTGCAACCTCGACTTCCTCAATGACTAGTGGCTTGTTAGCCTCCCACGCCACAGCAGCTACAATGCAAAACATGCAAGCCAATTAGTAACAAATGTCGGGGAAAAACAAACAATGTTCAAAGTATGGGGAACTTGTATAAAAGGGGGCTATTTGGGGTGAAAAGATCACTTGAGACCCATGAGTGTGTTTCTTTAGAAGAGGGCTCACAAAACAACCTGATATAATAGGACCAACAATGGAACAAAAGTCGGAAAAAGAGTCCATAAAAAAGGTCAATATAATCTTATTATATTTTCGTGAAATAGCAGCGTCAAATATGGTCTGTATAATGGACTCAATTTGGTGTAAATTTATAGAAAGTCGAGAAAAACAAGCGTGTCTAAAACCTAATATTTATCCAAAAATGTCATGTTTGGAGGAGTAAACAAAAATCTGGAGAGAGTATTAATCATTTCAAACAAATGCATAAGATTTATTGAAATGATTCAAGTTCATTCTTTTATATGAATAATCAGAAATATGGATGGAATGGTCTGAGATTCTCTTTCATAAGCAAATAAATTTCTGAAAAACCTAAAAAAACAAAAACACTGTAAAATTTTACAAGAATATTACCAAATTTCTCATTTGCAAAATACTAGAGACAGATGAAAAATCCAATGTAGTTATTCAATATGCCTGGGAACGTGAGAAAAAAAAACCCAGAACTCAAAATCCGAAAAAACAATTCCTAGAAGAGGAAATTATTTGCTAACAAAATGCAGATTTTAATTAACAAGTAATTAAGAGCTTATTAGACCTAAACGAGAGTCATCATCAACTTTGTTACGTGGAGTCTTTTAGTACACCGACTATCCTAAATATTTTTAGATATGTATCCAAGTTTCGAAAACACCTAATTTTTTTCAATTTTCTTTAAATTTCCACTAATTTAAAGTCTCAAACACCCACATCATGTAAATGTCGACACAAGTACAATAAAAGAGTGATAAAACACAAATGGTAGCCAAAACAGAGCATATAGGTGTCTCAAAGCTTACCTTTGCACTTAATGACCTGACCAGTAGTAGAACCCATGGTCTCACGATTACTTCCACAGAAAACAGAATAACAAAAGAGAGATTGATAGATACTGAAAATGTAAATTGATCAAGTTTTGATGATTCGGTGACAAACCAAGGCTACAGCACTAGTGTATATATAATGGGAGACAAATAACACCTAATACCGCTTTTGAGGATTCGAATGTACAAGAATACCAGCTGGGTTCACAGTATTTTACCACTCAATACTTGGATTGCAAGACAATTAGCCAAAAGTATTTTGGTACAAGGGTATTGGAAGGTAGACGTCCAAATGGTAATAACAAATTCAAAAATTAAATTGCAGCAAATAATTTTTTCCATTGGAAGAAAACCAATACCGCTTATTGAAACTGTGACTTGGGTTTTTTGGGTTTACTATTGGCCTCTTCCAGCGGCGCCTTCGTATCTGTAGCCTGAAGGTCAAGAGTCAAGACACCTACACTTGAGCCTTTTATCCTTTTCTTTGTACATGTCATATTCGACAAATGGATGATCTTGAAGTTTTTTTTTATTTTTAAATATTTTAAATTTATAGCCACGTAAATTATATTCATTATATTTATGCTTGTATTTTTATTATTAAAATAAAATATAATACATTACTTTATTTTAAATATAATTTAATTAATTATCATTTAAATTAAATTATATTTATTTAATTTAATTTTAAATATTATTTAATTAATTTTTATTTAATATTAATGAGATTTTACTTTGTTATTATAAATTATAAGAGTATTTTTTTCTTAATTTTTTTATAAACAAATCTTCTAACTTAAAATGAGTGAAAAATAGACAAAATCAAATCATTATGTGAATTATAAAATTGATAGTAAAAATATTAAAATTTATAATAATAAAAATAATATACATTATATTCAATTTATATATTTTATTATTAAAATTTTTAACAAATTATTTTTATTAAGTATTATTTAAATTGAATTATAATAAATTAGATTATTAAATATTAAATTTTATTTAATTAGACTGATTTAATATTATTAAAATATTATTTTATATAATTTTTAAAGTTAGATTTTTAAGTTAGATTTAGTTGATAGTTATATGTATTAAATTCTTGTATATATATTAATTTGTATATCACATAATGCTAGCGTTAGACTGAAGGTTAAGTTGTATTGGATTTTAGACTTAGTTGAAACGGGTTGCACATTAACATAACCGATCAAGTTATTTTAATATTATTAAAAGATATTTAAAAGAAAATATATATTATTAGATAATTATTTAAAAAACTGTCAATACAAATTTTTTTTTCTCTTTAAAAGACAGATGCTCTGAGGGAAAAAGAACTACAAGCAAGACAAAAGATAAAGAAAAAAGAAAAAACCAAAATCCATAACAAATAGTAGATTGATATTTCATAATATGAAATAACAAATTAATTTTTTTATTATTATTAGTACATTATGCCGTAAAATATAATTAATTCTAAATTATATTTAATGATATTTGTTTCTTATTTATTCTTTATTTTTGATTTTACTATTTGAGTTAGAGATAGCATTTATTTGGGGTTTGTGTTTTTAAGTGGTTTAGGTTTTAATAGTGAATTTTTTTTTGTTGTAAATTATATTTTTTATATTAAAAATTAAATCATTTAAATTTTTATATGTTATTTTTTTACTAATCATTAAATTTTTATTATCACAATCATTTATTTGTATAATTAATTTAGAACATAATATAACAATTGATTATAATTATTTTTTAAATTGAAAATAAAAATTAAAATAATTGTAGTTACTTAACTCAAAAATATTTATCATAAAATAGTTCCGTACATAAATAATATATATATATATATATATATATATTCGCTTTTATATATAAATAAATATATATAAATTATATATAATTTTAACATTATTTTCTTATAATATATATACATATATATTATTTAAATCTTAGATTCATAATTATAAAAACAATTAGATGGTCAATTATAACATATAAAATCTTATATTCATCGAATTATTATTATGCTTTTTTTTTATCTCTCAAAATAACATTATATGACAATTCAAAAATAGAGGGTATTTCTCTTAAATAATCACATATTTATTTTTTAAAATTAGAAAAATTTATTTAAAACTCATAACTTTATACTCTATACATGAATTAGTTTAAGTTTAGACTAAAATCAAAATTAATTAAATATGTAATTTAAACCAATAAATTTAAAAAATCAATTAATATATTTTTAATATTTTTATTATTAATTGTATTATAATCTTTAAATTTAAAGATTTAGGTTATTAAAATTTACACCTTTAAATAAACAATTTAATCATGCATTCTAAATATATATTTTTAGTATGAAAAAGATAATAAAATATAATTATTCTATAAACTTTACGGCGCACCATTTTATGTACAGAGTTTATGCAAATTGAAGAAAACTAAGGAGGTTATCATTGTGTCTTATGGCTTCTATAGAAATGAAATAGTTCATAGGTGAGAAAATTAAAAATAGGACTAAACACAACCATTGTCAAAGATTTGACAACTGTATTTAGCATAAGACGGTTTTCCAGAGTTTTTACGACTACAATCAACAATCTCGCTAGAGTTGTTAATGTAATGCCTTATATCTATTTAAAAAATATGAAATGTTTTATATTTAAAATATATGAACACATTACATATATTTCTTATAAATATGTAAGGTTTTATATTTTAAGAAAGTTTCTAAAATTTTGACAGTATTATTCATAATAACAGATAAAATTTTGTGGATGATAATTATCAAAAATCTTGTTAAATTTATTTATTTATTTAAGTTATATAACAAAATGTTTTGATGTTATTGGATATAAAGTTGGATAAATTTTTATTAATTTAATAAAATTGATTTAAAAAAATCTTAGGACAATAGTTTTAGAATTTTTCTTTTGAAAATGGGTTTTCGAAAAAATTGAAAAAAAAAATTGTCAAATGATATGTTAAATAATAGTTGTTGAAAAAATAGGACGCATGGCATATAAATGGAATCTACATAATAAAAAAAATGACCAAAATTAGCATTAGTTTGTTTAGAGTTGTCTACTTCATATCGGTCAACGAAAATATTTAAGATCAACTTGTGTAGACAACAGCTGGTTTCGAATCTGGTTTTGTAGGTGAAGCTGGTTTCGTTTTTATATATTTTTTTTTTTGTAATTAAAAAAATATGATATATTATTTTATATTAATTAAATTAAATTATAATTATTTTTATTTATTTAATATTAAATATTATTAATTTAAATTCTAATATTAGTGGAGGTATTATTTTTATCTATATAAGTATTACTAGTATTATTTTTATAATTTTTATGATTAATTTTTAAAAAAGTTATAAAAATAACAATCATAAAATTTATAACAATAAAAATATTACCATCAATAACAATTAAAAGTATTTAATTAAACTATTTTTAATAATAAATAAATTAAAATGATAATAATTTAATTTAAATTACATTTAATTAAATATTATTTAATGTAAAATAATATATTAAAAAAATTTAATAGTAAAAATATTTAAATTGAATATAATTTTTTTTATTTTTATAAATAAAAATTTTAACAATATTATTTTTATTTTTTCTAAAAAGTTTATTACACTCTAGCCCCATTTGAACACGGAGTTTTGGATGCTTGGGTCGGCCATATACAATGAAATTCCAGCGAGTTAACAACTTTCTAAAATACAGGTGTACAGTGTACTCATCCAATCAATTCCAAAAATTCTTTGGATACTTTCTATCCGAATATTAAATTAAACTGAATAAAAAAATTTAAAATTTATCAAATGAATTAATTAATAAATTAATATTCTTATATTTATATATAAATTCTATGAGTTTCTAATAATTTTATTGTCCAAAATTTGCATTTTAATACATAATAATTAAATGAGTCTATTACTTTTAATTTTTTCAACCTCTTGAATGGCTACCCCTCCTTGTAATTTAGAGTAGTTAATTAATTAGTATGTATTTTAAAATATATTGTATTAATTGAAAAAACATTCTCCAATGAAATTATTTTTTTTATTTATATTGTTCATAGTAAAGTTATTTGTTTTTTCCTTAAATTAATTGATACTTCTATTTTAATAAATGTAACATATCACAGTTTTTAATTTTGAGTTTTGTATATTTGTAATTTGTATATTTTTTTTATTAAAAATGTTTATGTCACCAAAAAAATATCATTATTAAATTATACGAATTCAGTTATACCAATCCATATATATAATATATCAGATTAATATGAATGATTATAATATATGAATGATTTATATATTATAAAATTTATAATTTACACAAATTCAATAATATTATATATCGATTAAAATTATAGTTCATTCTACACCTCGATATCTTTTAAAAAAATCTTTAAATTTTATCCTTCACATTTATTTTTTATCCTAAGATTGTGGTAACTTGAATACTATATATGTTTTTTCCGTCATACAACTTAACAAGTTTTAAATGAACCTTGATAATTTATATTTATATTTTATCTTAAGAATAAACATAATTTAAATTATAGAAAAATTAAATTAAATTTTATTATACGTGTTAGTCTCTTAAATTATAAAATATATTTTTAGTCCTTTGCTTTAATGAAAATATCCAATTAAGAATATACAATAATATTTAAATATTTTCTATTAAAATAATACTTTTTTTTCTTATCAAAAGATTAAAAGACAATTAAAATTTGATCATTTAGTAATTATAAAGTGGTAATTAATATTAAAAAATTCATAAAATATTTGTTTTAATATTTGGTGATTGTAGCAATTTTATTTTAATATTCATTTATTTTTATTGTTTATCAATTGACAAAAGGAAATAATATTTAATAAAAATTATTAAAATAATATAAATTTATCTTAATTTGACCATTTTCACGAAGGTGAGAACTAGGAACAAAAACCTTGTGTTAATATGGGAGACTAAATGAAAGAAACTAAACCTAACCTTAAGTGTCACATATAGAATTCGTCGTTAGGATAAATCTTTTGCTTTTAAGTTTAAGGTTGTTCAACCCTAAATAATCCAATATTAAGCAGTAGTATGTTTGGTTGTAGCTAGGTTTCTAAAGATATAGTACAAATATTCCAATCTATTTTTTAAAATAGAAACAATATTTATTAAAAGAAACTTTGTAAAACTGTTCATACAATCTATGGAATATAAATCAAATTTATAGTAAACTCATGAATAAAATAAACATGATATAAAACTAAGTATTTCTTATTCCTAAACTAAATTCTAACTTCTCTCACTACTTTGGCTAAAACATTATCTCTGCTGCTCACTCTCACGGTGAAGTATTGGTCCCCTAGTTAGTTTATTGGTTAACTAAAAGAAGAGCAAACATTCTATTGGATATTAGTCCTTAATTCAAGGAATAAAACAAGGACCTTAATTCAAGGAATAAAACAAGGAATCCTTAATTCAAGGAGTAAAACAAGAAATCTTTAATTCAAGGAGTAAAACAAGGAATCCTTAATTCAAGAAGTAAATCAAGGAATGCTTAATTTAAAGAATAATTGAAGGAGTAAAATTTCCTTATAAATAGCTATACAATTGTAATGAAAACATGAAGAAAATAATACAAACTAGAGAACTCTTTTGTGTAGAGTTATTTCTTGTTTTTTCAACATGGTATCGTGAGCAGAAAATTAACTTGCTTCTACTTTATTATTATCTTAGCATCTTCAATCTTTGAAATGGTCAAGACAAGCAAACTAGGATCGTGTCTAAAGTTCATCGTTGCTTTCCTTCATGAATACGCATTTATAAGTGGATGTCAACCCAAATCAAAGATTAAGCTCACTTGTTAAATGAGTTTAATTACTTGCCTTGGTCAAGAGCAAGTTGTCTCCTGGCTCTATATGGAAGGTCCAAGTCGGGGTTCATAAATGGAAGCATCGAAGTATCTACGATGTTTCCTCACCAACCTATGAATCCTGGCTTAGTAAGGATCACCGTTATGTCATGGCTCCTAAATTCCATGGAACGTGAATTAGCCGAAATATTCAAGCATTCAATCTCGCATACCAATCCATGGGAGACTAAGGAAATGTACGGTACCAAAACAATGCCGCACGAGTTTTTCAATTAAAGAAAGACATCTCGCATTCGCAACAAGATGGCAAGCCTTTTGTACAACTCTTAGAAGCATGAAAAGCATATGGAATGAGTTGGAAATATATCGTCCTCATACAACCGATGTAGCTCTACTACGAAAGAGAGCGGAAGAAGATAAGATATTTCAACTTTTGTCCCGATTCAACATATGAAGATATACGATGTCATATACTCATGAATACGAACTTCCTTCCTTCACCAATGTATTGCGACAATTCAACGTGAAGAAATAAGGAGGAAAGTCATGAACAACGCGGTACAATGGCTAGTTCACCCGAGGCAAGAGCCTATCTAACCAACGAGAGGAAGTACAAAGCGGAAGCATCCAAACTTGAAGTTGTCAACATTGCAACCATACGGGCCATGTTAAGGACACATGTTGGATTCTACATCCAGACTAAAACTTGATTTATAAAGGATAAGGGTTTACGTAGTGAATCGCATCGACACCGTGCAAATCATGCTTTGCCTCTACCTCTAACGGGTCCGATCCATTCAAGAACTTCACAAATAATCCAAATTAACTCATGAATGAGTTTATGTTATATCTTCAAAGCAAGACAGGAGGAGCCATTGACCGATCGTGGATAACATAGAAGAAGGAACTCGACAAAGATTGCTAGGCAAGTTCATGCTTCTCGCGATACAAAACTCATACCACAAGAGACATGCAAGGTATTATAAAAGCCTTTAAATCGCTTCTTAAAATAAATATGTTGCATGATTTTCAAGTTGTAGATTCAAAGCACAGATCATATGACAACCATGTGTCAAACTCTCATAAGTTTGAAAAATTAGCAAATCCTTCTCAAGTTTCAATTGCAAATGGTGAGAATGTAAAGGTTTTAGAAAGGAAAAAATAAAATTAATGTCGATGAAATCGAGTCGCGCTTTATATGTACCTTCCTTTCCTTTCCAACTTCTCAGAGGAAAAATCACAAATACCTTGAATTGCTTAGCCATTTTTTTCTCCTCACAATGTCATTTTTCAAGATTGTGTCACCAAAAAGAGGGTTGGTGAAGGGTTTTACTTAGATGTTCTCTATTACATATCCAAGAACAATCCCAGAGGGTTTCAAGCCAAGTTTAATCCTATCCAAGATAATCAATTTGTGGCATCAACGCTTAGCTCACCCTTCTCTACCAATTTTGTCAACTTTATTTCCAAACTTAGGAAATGATGAAATTGCATGTGAAACCGACTCACTCTGTCTAAGGCCACTAGATTGCCTTTTAATTCTTCCTTGTCTAGGGCTAGTAAGTGTTTTGAACTAGTTCATTCAGATACGGGGACCAATTAATGAATCTTTTGATGGTTATAAGTATTTTGTGATTTTTGTTGATGATTTCTCTCCTAGTCACATGGTTATATCTTTTAAAGTCTAAGAATGAAGTTACGAAGTATTTAAGGACTTTCATAATCTTGTTAAAAATCACTTCTCTTCTAAAATTCAAACCTTAAGGTCCGACAATGGCACCGAATACATGTCCCATATCATGAAACAATATTCGAGCATTCATGGCATTATGCATCAAACAAGTCAGGTTGGCACACCTCAACAAAATGGTGTAGCCGAACGCAAAACCGGACTTACTTGAAAAACTAGAGCATTAATGCTACAAATGAATGTACCAAAGAGATTCTCGTCCTAGCGGTTATAACCGCTTACATCATCAATAGATTACCCACCAGTAGTCTTGATTTCAAGTCTCCCCTGAGGTCATGAAAGGAAGGAAAATTAACCTTTCACACCTTGTAGTCTTTAGATCTGCTTTGTACATATTCAATCTCATCATCGAGATAAATTGGATCCTAGAGTCGTTAAATGTATTTTTCTTGGTTATTCATCTACAAAAAGGGATATAAGTGTTATGATCCCCAACTTAGAGATTAATTGTGTCTAAAGATGTTCGGTTTTATGAAACTAACCCTTTTTTCAAAGAATCACATGAAATCACAAGTCAAGGGAATGGCATCTTCGATGTGTTTCCATTACCAAGAATTGAACTCGAGGCTCCACAACAATAAGATCCCACCCATGTCAACATTGATGCATCTCTCACCGAAAGTAACAATGAAGCGGTCTCGTCTTAATGGTACATCAGATGGCAAGATGGTGATAATCAAGATGATCCTCACAATATGGTACAAGATGTGAACGAGCGTGGAGATAACTCCTTCTCGCTCCACGACGTAATCCAATGCGTGTTAGGCAACCTCCCACAAGACTTCAAGACTTTGTCACCTACAAACCCACACATCCCATCTCAAATTACGCGGTCATATAAAGAGAGTTGACACCAACCCATGCCGCATTCCTCAAAGACTATATCGAAGTTACTGCCGAGCCTCAAAACTTTCATGAGGCCAACAACAAGAGGTGTGGAAGGAAGCCATGCAAGAAGAACTTAAAGCCCTCAGATCAACACAACACATGGAGCATCACCAAACTTCCAAAAGGCAAGAAAGTTCAGTGGGTTGCAAATGGATCTATAAGCCGAAATTCAAGTCGATGGATCAATTGAGAGGTATAAAGCAAGATTGGTGGCTCCTGGGATTCACTCAAACATTCGAGGTGGATTACAAAGAAACATTTGCACCCGTTGAAAAATGAACACAAGAAGAGTGCTACCGTCATGGGTCAGAAACAAGTGGGTGGTCCATGACTAAAATGGATGTGAAGAATGCATTCTTGCATGGTGATCTCAAAGAAGAAGTCTATATGAAATTACCACTGGCATCCTCAAAGCAAATGAATCGGATTTAGTGTGCAAATTGCACAAATCCATTTATGGTTTGAAACAACTCCCCACGAGCTCGGGTATGCCAAGCTAAGCTCGCTTCACTAGCGTTGGTTTCAAAAGCAAGAATGCCGATTCCTCACTATTTGTTCGCACAGAGCCATGGGCAAATTGGTCAGGCCGATTTACGTAGATGATCCGATAATTACAGTGATAATGCCGACGAGATTTTCAACCCGAAACAATCCTCGTACAAAGGTTTGCAATTAAAGACCTTGGGATATCAAGTACTTTCTTGGTATAGAAATGGCAATCGCACAAAGGACTCTTTTCTTAACCAAAGGAAATATGTCCTAGATTTGCTTAAGAAAGCCAATACTTAGCGATGCTAAACCAAACCATTACCCTCTTGACAAATAGCTTAAACCTAGCTTGAAGTGGCACGCCACTCATGGATATAAGTTATTACCACATCGGTTGGTAAGTTGATCTACCTAACAATCACCAGACTCCGACATCACATATTCTCGTAAGTACAGTGACAATTCACGACTCCCCAACACTTCGAGCATTTGACCCTTGTTAAAAGGATCTTACGCTACTTAAAAGGATCGTGGTCGCGGGTATTATCAGAAGAAGAATGACAAGACACAAATCACGGGTATTGTGATGCCGACAAGGTGGAATACAATTGATCGCAAGTCCACCACAAGCTACCGTACATTTGTGCGGGAAACTTGGTCACATGGAAGAGTAAGAAGCAAACCGTCATTGCCGATCAAGTGCCGGCCGAGTATCGTGCAATGGCTTCAATCAACCGCGTGTGAGTTGATATGGCTTAAAGCGTCTTCTCGTGTGATTTAAGTGTTCTACAACTCTTCCTATGTCCTTGTTTTCAGGACAATCAGGCAATATGCATATAGCATCAAACCCGTTGTTTCACGCAGAGGACGAAACACATGAAGTTGATTGTCATTACGCTCGCGGAACAAGTTCAATCACAGTAATTCAGATACATTATACAAGAAGCTCACCAACCTGGCCGACATCTTTACCAAGCCCTGGCTTCTCACTTAACGATTTGTCCAAGCTTGGATCCATAAACCTTCCGATCCAAATTTTGAAAGGGAGTATTGGATATTAGTCCTTAATTCATGAATAAAACAAGGACCTTAATTCAAGGAATAAAAACAAGGACCTTAATTCAAGGAATAAAACAAGGAATCCTTAATTCAAGGAGTAAAACAAGGAATCCTTAATTCAAGGAGTAAAACAAGGAATCCTTAATTCAAGGAGTAAATCAAGGAATGCTTAATTTAAAGAATAATTGAAGTTGAAGGAGTAAAATTTTCTTATAAATAGCTATACAATTGTAATGAAAACATGAAGAAAATAATACAAACTAGAGAACTCTTTTGTGTAGAGTTATTTCTTGTTTTTTCAACACATTCGTAGTGGCTCCTGAATCAACTATTTTAGATGATGATCAACCAAATTCAATTAAACAAGCTTCAATAACAAGTAAATAAAATTAAACCTTTTCCTTCTTGCTCTAGGGTAGATAGCGAAGGAGATTTATCTTCCAATGACTTGGTTGGTCATAGTGGAAGCAATTCTCATTAGAAACTTCTTCTTCTTGCTTTTGCATGCGCTCTTAGATTTATTTGCTCTCCAGTGTTTTAGCTTACGATTTCCTCTAGCTAGTGCATTCCTTTTTCTACTTATGGAAGGTTGAAATTTGGAAACATTTTCCTCTGCTTTCTTATGCTATATAACGTATTCAAAAGTGATAAGCTCTTTCAACATTTGAACCAGGTTCTAGGTCAGTGTATTCACGGAGTAATTACTTTTGAACTACAGAAAAAATTATGAGATAAGATTTCTAAGATTACTGAAGAATTATTATATATGAACTACGCAAATGATTATGTTTAAAACATAATTATTTATGTGTCATAATGATGTTGATATAATGATGGCAAATTTTATGTTACCGTTGTTTATTAATTGGAATTATATTAATTCCTTTGTATCGTTACTATGAATAAGAAATATCAGAGATAGTTTTCTCTTCTGATTATATTTTTTGCTCATGGTATCAGAGCAGGTTTCATAGAAGCAATTGTAGTTGATTTTCCATTAAATTTCACATCTTTCTAGCGCTTTCTGTTTTTTTCTCCTATGCTTTTGCCATTATTGAATCAACGTGGTCCTTTACTTCTTGCAATTTAAGCTCTGTGTCTTCCAGTTCTTTCTGTTGCTCAAGTTCCATGTTTGCCCATGATTTGTAGGCCTCGATCTCAAATAGTTTCATGAGATCTTCAATGGTGGATGGGTCGAAGTTCTTGTCTTGTAAAGTTTGGTCTGCGAAGAAGTTGAACTGGGAAAGTAGATCCTCCACTGTTTGTTTGGTGTGAACCTGTGAAGGGTGTGAAATTAAGAGCAAGCTTTTATTTGGAATCTGGCGCAAATTATCTGAAGCTGCGAAGATGTTTGTGATCTGAGCAGAATGGCCAGTTTTTTTTTTTTGTATTACGGTGGTTGAAGATCTCTTACAACTATGATGGATATTTTCTTCACTGTATATATTAATACATATAATCTGATGAGTGAACGCCATTAAAGGCGATTCAACAATTCTTGGATGTGATCTTATTTTTCATCCAACATAATCAAATTTAACTTCAAAAAAAAAATAAAAAAGAGAAAGAAGCGATTACACATAAGCTGATTTATTTCTTAATTCAAGTAAGAGTTGTTCTGTCTCTTGTTCTACTACTTGATGTATATTAGCTTCTATTTGAAAATTAATCGTAAAAATTTAGAGTTGTCTACTGTTATTAAGAATTGGGGATACTACAGTTTAAATTGAAGAAACAAAGAGAATTGTTGGATCAAATAAAAAAAATTATAATTTTAATAAAGATCCCCATTTTTTTGCAAAGTTTATAATCTTGGAATGATACTTGTAACGGCATCTTTGACCAGAGGTAATTATCTCACTTGAACAGATCTATGAAGATTGCTCTTGGAGTCAAGTTGAAGTTGTGTTTCGTTGATGGTAGATTTCCTATGCCTATTGAAGAAAATACAGAGTTTGTACTCTGAAGAAGAGCTAAACTACATGGTAATTTCTTGGATACTTAATTCTATATCCAAAGACTTTGTTGATAGTTTTCTTTATACAATTTCGTTCAAAAAATTGTGGGATAAGATAGCTAAAAGATATGGTGCGGGCAATAGGTCCTTGCTTTATCAAATTCAAAGAGATATTACTTCAATATCTCAAGGTAATGATTCTATTGACTGAAGCGCTTCTGAGATGAATTTTCCTACCTTATGTCTTTACCTCCTTGCACATGTGGAGCTGTAAAGGTAATTTTAGGTTTTCATTCTATGAATAGATTGATGCAATTCCTTATGGGATTAAATGAATGTTATGACCTTACTAGAAATCAAATTTTGGTCATAAAATCATTGCCAACTGTGAATCATGCTTATTTAATGCTTCTTAGTATTGAAAAACAGAAAGAGATTCATGTTAATTTTAATGAAAGCATTGAAGCTGTTGGATTACTAGTCAAAACTCATGTGAGAATGAATCAATTTAAGCAAGAAACTTCTATGAAATGAGCTGCAACTAAGAAGAAAGAAAAGGAGAATAAGGTCTGAATATTGCAAAATGAAAAGGCATGGAAAAGATACTTGTTTTAAAATTCACGGAGTCCCAGATTGGTACAAGGAATTAAAGGGTCAACAGAAGAAAGGTACTAACAAAACTATGGTAAATATGGTTGACAGTTCACTTGATTATGCAGATATGAATGAAGCCAGAGGAGAGAAACAAGGTGATTTAGCTCATCTGGTTTAACAAGAGTTGATAAAGTTAATCAACGACAAGATGATTATGGATGGTAACTATGCAAACTTATCTAATTTCCACAATTATGCACGTAACACTTTCTCCCTTTAATGTACTTTGAGTTCTGCTATTAGTACTATTGAGTTGTTGAAAAATGGTACTTGGATAGTGGACTCAGGAGCTACCAATCACATGTGAGGTGTTAAATTTTTTTTAGCAATCTAAGAAAGCCTAAAAGATCTTCAGCAGTTTATTTACCAGATGGATTTGTGAAATATGTTTATAGCATAGGAAACATTAATCGTCCTAATAAAATTTGCTTGAAAAATGTCTTATATACATACCAAGTTTTAAATTTAATCTTATATCTGTTCAAAAACTTACTCACCTTGCCCAAATGGAATTTCATTTTATACCAACTACTTGTCTTTTGTAGGACCTACAGACTAAAGAGATTTTGACAGTAGGAAAAGCTCTAGGAAGCCTCTATGTTTTAGATACTACTAGTTTTCAAGATTTCAATTGTAATAGCCTTATTAAAAATGTTGAGTTTCTAAAATCAAATCCTCATGAATTGAATTGTAGTGATGAAGTTTCTATCAATGAAAAGAAAAGATTTCTTAAAACTCAATTGTGGCATAGCAGATTGGGACACTATCCTATAGATGTTTTGAAACACAATATTTTTTTAAAGAACAAGATTTAAATTTTTTTGATCAATGTGAAGTTTGTCGCAAGTCCAAATAGCAAAGATTACCTTTTCCCATTAGTCATACTAGAGCTTCACAACCTTTTGAATACATTCACTTAGACTTATGGGGTCCTTATGGCCAAATCTTTGTTGAATGAGCCACATATGTTCTAACTATTGTTGACAACCACACAAGGGCCACTTGGACTTACTTCATAATCCACAAAATCCAGACCAATTTTATTTTTACTAACTTCGTCAACATGATTCATACACAGTATGTGAAACAAATTAAAGTCATAAGGAATGACAATGGTACAGAATTCACAATTTCAAAATTTCAATAATTTCTTTTCAATAAAGGAATAATTTATCAAAACTCCTCAACAAAATGAGGTAGTAGAAAGGAAACACAAACATTTCTTGCAAATAGCCAGAGCTCTCATGTTTCATACAAGTTTACCAAATTTTTTTTAGGGTTTTCAATCCTTATGGCCACTTACATCATAAATAAACTTCCATAATCAATTTTAAATTGGAAAACCCCTATAGAAATACTTCTCTCAAAACCACCAGATTATTCAAACCCTAGAGTCTTTGGATGCTTGTGCTATGTGACAAATGTTTTACCAAATAAAGACAAATTTACTGAAAGAGCTTTCAAATGTATATTTTGTGGATACGTTTCAGCTTAAAAGGCTTTTAGAGTTTATGATTTGGAAAAACATAAATTATATGTTTCGAGAAATGTAAAATTTTATGAACAAATTCTTCCTTATAAAATTGACAATGGCAATATCGAAAACATAGAACAAGATGTCTTACCTTTTCCTATAAGTGAAAATAACACTAAACCAATCATCTTAAACACAGACCAATCTCCTTCTATACCCATAACTGATCAAAATATTTCAGATGATCCATCTACTCTTAATGATGATCATGATTTGCCTAATTCCATAGAAGAATATCCAGATAAAACCCAAATTCAAAAACACAATACCAAAATTAGAAGTAAGCTAGCATGGATGGAAAGTTATGTTCTTAATTTAGTTATCAAGTCTTCAGATAAAATCTCTTGTCAGTCACAGGATCTCAGAACATATACTCCACAAACCTTCCTTTTACAAAATCTCCTATATTTTTTTATGCTTACATGTCCTTTTTGGAAAATATATCCAATGTTCAAGAACCAAGTTCTTACAAACAGCCTAGTACTAGTGCAAAATGGATAGAAGCCATGAATCAAGAGTTGAATGCTCTTGAAAAGAACAATACATGGGAGTTAGCATACTTGCCAAAAGGTAAGAAAGCAATATGATCAAAATGGGTTTATAAAATGAAGCTAAAATATGATGGAAGTATGGATAGGGACAAGGCAAGATTGGTTGTAATGGGGTTTAATCAAATTGAAGGAATCAATTATTTTGAAAGTTTTTCTTCTATAGCCAAAATTGTTACGATTCGAATTCTACTTGCTGTAGCGACTTCTAAAGGATGGCCAATTCATCAATTAGATATAAACAATGCTTTCCTACATGGCTTCTTGAATGAAGAAGTCTATATGTTACCACCTGAAGGATAGAACAAGGCTAAAATGAATCAAGTTTGCAAATTGGAAAGATCACTTTATGGACTCAAGTAAGCCTTAAGGCAGTGGAATGTCGAATTCTGTGAGAAAATAACTTATTTTAGATTCACACAATCAGCTCATGATAACTATTTATTTATCAAAGCAACTGAATCTTCTTTTATAACTTTGCTCATTTATGTAGATGATGTTCTTCTAATAGGAACCTCAGAGAAGAAGATTGAATTGGTTAAGAAAAATTTGGATTATCAATTCACTATTAAAGATCTTGGTTATGCAAAATATTTTCTTGGATTAGAAATTTCAAGAGGACCCAACGAAAATATCTGTTAGATAGTCTTTCTGATTCAGGTCTTCTTGGAGCAAAACCAACAAAGACACCTTTTCTCAAAGGTTAAAAATTAGTTGTTGAAAATGGCTTTCCTCTTCTTGAGCTAGAGAAATACAGGCGTTTAATTGGAAGGCTGTTGTATTTGAAAATTATTCGACTATATATAAGCTATCATGTACAACAATTGAGTCAACTTGTCAATGCTCCTTGCAAAACTCATTGGGATGCATCCATGCATTTACTGAGATACCTAAAAGGGTGCCCATCCAAAGGGTTATTTTATCCAAGCCACAATGGTCTTCATTTTCAAGCTTACATTGATGTAGATTGAGCATCCTGTCTTGACACTAGAAAGTCTTTAAAGAGCTTTTGCATCTTCTTAGGTCCAACTCTCATCTCATGGAAAACTAAGAAGAAAACTAATATTTCTAGATCTTCTACTAAAGCAGAATATTGTAGCTTAGCTACAACAATCTGTGAGTTACAATGGATTTTATATATTTTGAAAGACTTCAAGATTGATTGCAATACTCCTATCCCACTCTGGTGTGACAACAAAGCTTCCATTCACATCAAAGAAAATCCCGTGTTCTATGAAAGAACGAAGCACCTGGATATTGATTGTCACTTGGTTAGAAATCATTTCAAAGAATGTTTCATTAAATTGCATCATGTATCCTCATAAGAACAAGTAGCAGACATATTTACCAAATCCTTATCAATTCTTCAATTTTGCGTGTTAATGTTCAAGTTGGGTTTGTATGATATTTATCAAACTCCAACTTGAGGAGGGTTTGTATGATATTTATCAAACTCCAACTTGAGGAGGGGATGAAGAATTATTATATGGGAACCACATTAAACATAATCATTTGTGTGGCATAATGATGGAAAATTTTATGTTACCGTTGCTCATTAATTGGAATTATATTAATTCCTTTGTATCGTTACATATGAATAAGAAATATCAGAGATAGTTTTCTCTCCTAATTTCATTTTTTGCTCAATCACCCTAACCTTTGTAGCATGATCTATTACCGCACCATTTATTTCATCATCATTAATATGTATGATAATCTTGAGCACATATTGACACACACGAGTGCCTTCCTTTATATTGGCATTCATTATTACCTTCATAATCTTTAGCCTAGCCTGTTTAGATGGACGCCCAAACATTTGTTAAAGAGACTCCATTCTCTCATAAGCAATCCCTATCTTTTCATATCGAGTTTGGATCACATCCTCCATCACAAATAGAAGGTAGCATCCTGCTTGTTATAAGATTCCATCTATTTATCATATACATCACTAACATTTCATGTTGCATTGATGGGTAGGGCAAAAGAACATTCGACCGTAAGCACAAAGTATACATTTTTAGTCAACTATACAATATTTATATTACTTTTCGTTTTATTAAAGTTTTTGCTAATCATTTTCTCATTATCGAGTAGGGTTAAAATGAGGTTTGTGATGAATATTGAAACAATAAATAAATGATTCAATGATTCACATGCTTTATATGTTATTTATTTATGGTATAGTAATATGATGCATGTATGAAAACTAACTAATTATCATAATAGTGATGGTGCCTTAGGGTTGATCATCAAAAAATCTTATTTAGACGAGACTATCTCAATTAATGAAACTACTAATATCTCCATATTGATAATCATGTATAACCTCTATGTTTCAGTCTAAATATAATTAACTCCTTGATTGTACTTATTGAGTTTAACCCACCATTTTGGGTCCTAAACTTTATTCCAAGAATGCTTTCTTAGGAAAGTTGTAAGTCACGTTATACTCGTGTTTGTGTGTTGGCTTTCCATGTGTAAAACATAGTTTATATTTTATTTTATCAATGTTCTGGCTTTCCATGTGTTGGCTTTCCATGTTTAAAACATAGTATATTGAAACATTGGGATTCTTTGTATGTAAGCATGTTTATACATACCACAAGGTTAATTTTTATAGTGTACTTACACTTTGTATGTAAGCTCATTTGCTGAAACTTTTTATTGTTTTTTTGGTATATTTTAGGTGCGGGTATTTATGGATAGTACATTAAATGGTGTTGGTTATAGAGGACAACCAGGTTTGAGTGTTGAACCAAACAGTTGCAGAAGCAGCAGCAGTAACTTGGGTAGAGGTCTTGACTGATTGAGGTAATAGTGGTTTTATTATCTATTAGTGTTGTAACTTATTTATTATTTAATGAATTATTTACTGCTGAATGGTTGCCGTAAGCATCCTAAGAATGTTACCATATAGATATTGTTTCTATATGGGTTTACCTCGTTATATCGATTATTATGCATGATTTGATATTGTGTTAGTATAATCCAAGTTTAAGGTGTGTATGTTTCAATATACTATAAGTTTAAACTTTGATTAGAAAACATTTAAAATTTACTTAATTTCTATTTGATGTATTCTATCTATTATTAAAGTCATATGCTTTTGATATTATATTTTATGCTTTTACTATGTGAACTATTTAAGTTTTATATTGATTTGTTTCTTGTGAGTTAAGTTTAAGTGTTTTAGGAGTTTGTATCTCTTTACCCTGGTGCTTAACCTGGTTTTGGAATCTTTCAATTTTTTTCAAAGTAGGTGCACTTTTCTAGGCTTAAACATTCAGGTGTTGATTCTGTTAACTCGCTTGTTTGCACACACACTTTCTCTTTGATGGAGTCCGGAAAAGGAGGAAATGTAGGTAGACCTCAACTTTTCAATGGGATGAACTATGCCTATTGGAAATCCCAAATATGGGCCTTCTTCTGGTCTCAAGGAGATCGTGTATGGTTACTTGTTGAGAATGGCTAGACCTACCCAACTAAAACTCTACTCGATAATACTGTATTCCAAAACTAATGATTGAATGGACTAAATAAGAATCTAAAGAGTCCAAATGCAATAGTAAGGGTTTATATGCAGTCATTAAGGTTGTGTCACTTGATGAATATAGAAGAATTCAGAGTTGTACAATGTCAAAACAACTTGGGATATCCTTCTTTTATGCTTTATGTGTTTCTTTGGAGATTTTAGAAGTCTTGTTTCTTGCTTGTACTTTTGTGTGTAACTCCTTTTTATGCTTACTCTGGCTTACCTTGTGCAATTTTATGTCATATAAATTGGTTACATGTCTTTAGGACTTTTGACATACTTGCATTGTTTATCTAAACTTATGTGTTTTGTTGCCACTCTTATTGTTTTGAGTTGTTGTTCCTATCTAAGCATGTCTTGTGTTTCTATGTTGGAACCTTTACATGTTTCAAACGTTGTATGATTTAGTAGCATCCCTTGTTTCTCCCTTCTCTTAGGAATGTTGCTCACTAATTAGTTAGTTTCTTTCTCTCTCCTAACTAGTGATGAGATGAATGTTGTTGTCAATCTCTATTAAGGCACTTTTCCCTTCTTTTTGGGCTTTATTATATTCTAAGTCCTTTCTTATAATCTCACTTGCTTGTATGTAAAATGAATTATAAAGGGATTATGTTGATATTTTTTTGGCATGCACTTGACATGTATTGAAATATGGATGTTTTGATATGTGTATTCCTTGAGAACATGCATGGCTAAATTTTTCTTGTTCATTTCTCAAAATTATGTCTCTTCTTTACACTTGCTATATCTTTGTGAACTTGTATGGTTAGTGTTGAGAATTTTGTATGATCTCTTGCTTTGATGATTTGTATTTCTCTAATAAGATATAGAATTCACCTTTAGTATCTATCAGCGTAAAAATATAAGTGTTGCTTGGATAGAAAGAAGATTTAGGTTATCCTTGAATCATTTGATCTTTTCTTTCCACTAAGGTTCTCATATCCTTAGTCTCACTTCTATGTGCCATTATGTTATCCCATCATTTCTTACTCCTAAATATTGGGTTAGCCCAAATATTTATTCCTACTTACCTTCTATACCTTTTATTGAGCTTGTCTAGTTTGGGTTTGCCCACTTTTCCCACTTGGTTTTATTCAAAAAAATGGGAAAAGAAGGTTGATAAAGAAATTTTGAATATATAAAAAATGGAAAAAATAGAGAAAATGAAAAGGAAAAGAAATATAGTGATTTGTTTGTCTAAAAACATAGGAAGGAGGAAATAAGAGAACAAAAAAGTGAAATGGTGAGTATGTTGAGGGAGTGTTGCATGAACATCTAAGTTTTTTTACTATTTTTTCAATTTCATTGGCTAAAGTTTAAGAAGTAAAGAGAAAAAAAAAACACTATTTGAAGTTATAAGTGTCATGGATTTGGACTTATCTTTTTGATTGGATCAACAAAGGTGTGTTCAAGTTTAAATGTCTTCTCTCTCTTATCCTTATCCAAGCTTTTTATTTTAATCTTTGAAAGACCTTTTGATTTCTTCTTGGCTAGCACTTACATTAGTGGAGAGAGAGATTAATTGGGGATATATGAAGCTTAGTTCAACTTGAGTCTATATTTTGATTTGCATGGCTCGCATAAGTATATCATGATGGCATATAGAGTAAGTAAATTTTGAATATCACACACACTACATGCAATAAAAATTTAGTCATTCTCTTACATACATCATAGAATGACTGACATATGGATTTTTGTGTTGAATGTATTCTTTTCCTTTACAAACCCTCTAATTCGTTGAACATGTCTTGTTTGCTTCCCTTGTTCTATATTTCTGTTGTCTACTGTGTGTAGATTCCATTGTGTTGAGGGGGTTTGCAAGTAAAGTGAATAATCCATTTATTATATCTCATGCATACCTTTAGGGAGAGAGGTGTATGCCTTGTGTATGTTGTCTAGGCAAGTGATGTGTTTGTTTTACTTCTTCGTATTTGTCCTATTTTTGAATTTTTTCTTGTTTATATGGCGTTTCCTTCTTTATGATGTCTCAATATATGAACCATGCTTAAATAGAACTATTATTATTATATGTTGCATGTATTAAATGCAATCTCTGGTTTTACATATCTACCTATATGTTTCCCTGCTTTTTCTTCCTTCTTGCATGCTTCTTGCATGCTTCTTGCTTGTCCTTCATTGCCTAGTAACTATTGTTGGAATGCATGACATATGTTTTCTTGAGTATATTGAGATGTTTTTTTATCTACATTTATCTTTAATTGCTCATGTATTTAGTTTGTTGTATGTTGCATGCTTCTACCTTGCTAAATGTCTTGGTACTTCTTTGTATCTTTTATCTACCCATGAATATGATAGGATGTGTTTTGACAAAACACTATTTATATATGATATGTTCATAGGATATGCGTTTGTTTATATGTGCAAGTTACATGTTTAAAGTGAAGTCTTCGTGCTAAATTATGTTGTATGTAGTGGTGTTGACTTCCTTGTAACATATGATTGGATGAGTTGATTAATGAAGTTGGATAGAGCACTCAAGATGGATGCACTCAAAAAAGGTGTCTTTTGGGTTTTAGTGTGTGTCATTGTGTTGTTCATGGGAACAAATAACTTTAGGATATCTTCATGATCGTCTCATGTTTGATGAGTATATGTATTTAGTTATGTAGTTTTTTGACACGAAAAGCCAAAGAGGGAGAATATAAGTCTTTTGTACTCATGTTTGTGTGTTGGCTTCACGTGTACAAAACACAATATCTGTTTTATTTTACTCAGTTTTCTATCTTTCTCTATGTAAGGTTAGTTACTGTAGATTAATAATTCACACATGCACTTAGTTAGAAATACTTTTTATTCAAGCATGTTTACACATACCATGGGGTTAGTTTTCATAATGTGTATGCTAGGTTTAGATATGGGTATTTATAGAAAGTACTTGATATTTTTGGAAATGGAAAATTACATTTTTTAGCACCTCACCAATGAGCTTGCCAACACCCTCACCAACACCCTTGATAAAGTGGTTGGTGAGGTGTGCATTTTGAGCCCTATAAATAACCCACTCCTTTCACTTCTCTTTACCCATCATTTGAAAGCCGAAACTCTACCAAAATTCACTTTGAGATTTATATCTATTTTTAAAATTATTTTGGAGAGCTTACATTTGAGAGTAGATTATTTTGGGGTTAGTTATCAAATCATTATCTATCTGAATATGTGGTTTGATTGTGTATTTCCTGTACTCAATTTGATATTTATAATGGACTGTGTGTCTCGTGAGGTTGTAAGTTGATATACTTCTAGTTACTAATTATTGGTTACCAATCATACTACATTGGGCGGTGTTGGCTGTGGAGGACAGTCGAGTTCAAGCGTTGAACAAAACAAATGCGGAAGCTACAAGTGAAGAGCTACAATAGGCAGCTTGGATGAAGGTTTTGACTAATAGAGATAATTACGGTTTTGTTGTCTGGTAATGTTATAACTTGTTTATTATTTAGTGAATTATTTACTACTGGATGTTTGCCTTAAGCAACCTGAGGATGTTTTTATATAGATACGATCTCTAAATGGTTTTATCTCATTGTATTAATTATTATGCATGATCTGATATTGTATTAATATTATCTAAGTTTAAGGCATGTTTCAACATAAGCTTAAATTTTGATTAGAAAGCATTAATTATTTACTTATTTTATGTTTGATATATAATATCTGATATTAAAATCATTTGATTTTGATATTATATTTTTTATGCTTATGTTGTGTGAACTATTTAAGTGTCCTACTCTTTTGTTTCTTATGAGTTAGTTTTGAGTCCTTTAATAGTCTGTATCTTCTTACTCTGATGGTTGGTCAAGTTATAGACTCTCTCAAAATTTAATCCTGGACTTCTATAATGGTTTCTTATTTCCCAGGAAGTCATGGTTTCTAAGGATGGGATTGAAAACTTGCGAATCAACTGAAAAATTGATCCAAACCTAAATGGAACCTTAAATTTTGATTTTTTGTAAGTCCATAAGGTCTAGCCCAGGTCATCATTTCTAAAACTCGGTCATCATTTCTAAAACTCATAATAACCGATCAGTTTCAATTTTTAATATAAAACCTTATAAAATCAAATAGAATTGAGATATTCATAATAATTTTTTTGGCTTCCAAAAACTTACAAAATTGATTTTTGAAAAAATCCTATACCCTCGGTGTAAAAATATTTCTAATCTATAATTCCTAAGAAATCATATAATTAATAACCACAAATAATTACATTCAAAAAATTTAAATGTAATCATGTAATTAAATTACATCATATGTAATTTGTGCCTACCCTTAAACATACAATTACATAGAGATTTAATAAGCTATTAATTTTATAAGTAGGTTTTAATGCCAATTGTTGGTTTTGAAAACGTTTTTCGTAATAGAATTTTAATTTTTATTGTAGCAGTAGAATAAATTGGTACAGGTTGATTACAAAAATTCTAAGTATTGAATATTTATGGATTAATAATTTAATTACAAATAAATAAGTAATTTTATACCTTAAATGAGAGAGGAATCGAAACCACGATATTTTAAGAACTTCTCCCAACAGATCACGACGAAATGTATGGGCATTATTGTAAATCAAATTCACCAATGAAAATTTCAACATTTTCCTAACTGTTGAACTGCACCACTTGCAATTCCACAACACAAAACCTATGCAAAAATTTATCTCACAAATCTCATTAGTGTAAAAATTCATGAGTGTAAAAATTTCAACCAAACTCTAATATAAAATTCAAGAATTATTGTTATCTACAAAATATATATATATGCGCGCACTTAGCTATCATGAATTCAATCTTTTAAATCCACTCAATTAACTTTATGCATGGGTTGAGCTTAATAAGGGGCTAGATAGGACTGTAACTATGGTCAAATTTTTATAAAAAAATTAATTACATGTATATTTTTAATATTAAATAAATTTTGTTTGTAATAATATATTATATTTAATTTTATGTGTACATATTTTGATATATATTTGTATGTATAAATAGTATTAAGTTGATAAGTGAAAAAAATGATATAAATGAATTATAAATAAAATAATTAAATATACGTATTTTTGTTCGTACATTTCACAAATATTAATTAATTGCATACATATAATTATAATAGTATATGTTATATAAAAAATTTTCTTAAGTCAATATAGTGTAATCTAAAAATATTTTATATTTATTTAGATTTATTTCATAATAATAAAATATCAATATTAAACATTATAAAAATAAAAATAAAAGAAGATAATAAACATAAAATTAAAACTTTTAAGGTTTTTTTATTCATATCTTCAAAGTTTCTCATATTTTATTTAACTTAAAATTTCTATGTTCTCTAATATTATATTATTTCACATTTTATTTTAATAATTTTTATTTTATTTAAAATTTTTTAATATGAAATTTTTAATATTTTTTCGTTCATTTTTATTATACTACAAAGCCGGCTTATTTCACTAGTTCAAGAGAACAGATGTAACAAGTACAGACAAATAAATATCTGTATTTGTTAGTTTTTTATTTTTTAACAATATATGTTGGAAAAGATGAAGTTTATAAAAAAAATTAGTAAAGCCTTATCCCACATTGCTTTTTTACAATATTTAAAAGATGTATAAATAGTGAATAGTTGGCTATTGGGATTGGGCCCAAAGGGTACCCACTTTTGTGGAAGGGGAGAGGACTTAGGCAAATATGATACCACACGCGCGCACGCTGCCGCCGCCGTCCGTCCGTCTGACCGACCGGTCGTGCCGTGCCGAGCCGAGTCCGAGTGCGTGTGTGTGAGGTGAGGTGGCATTTTATTTTTTGAAAATTTTTTTTTTTTTACAAAAACGTTTCCAATTAGAAAATGGTTGTTATGTATATATATATATATATATATTTCTTTCAGAAAAAAATAACCGTTGTTTACTTTTATTAGAATATGACCGTTAAATAGCTGTTACTCTTCTTATTCAGAAATATGGCCATTGCTCGTATTTACTCACAAAAATGTCCATTATTCGTCTTTACTCAGAAAATGACCGTTACTCTTCATTACTCAGAATGGCTGTTACGATCTCAATTCCCAAACATTACCGTTATTATCATAATGGCCACACAGTTTCTGAAACCTATAAATAGAGGGCCTCAGTTCTCAGTTTCTACGCAACAATCAGCAATCTCTTCTCACTAAGAAAAAAAAATCTCTCTACAATTCTAAGTTACTTTTTCAGTTTTCAGAACAACAAATTTTTTCAAGTGTAGCATTCCGGTCTTCATCAGTGTAGTGAAGTTCCGAGATAGAGAAAAAGATTCTGGGTTGTTTTATCCTGGGGACGACGAGACTGTTTTTGCATACACAAATTGGGCAGAGCCGCGAAACATCTTAAAGAGAGCGACCTAGTCCGCGACTCAACCCAAGCAGTTCATACCAGGTTATCGGTAATATTGTTTCAACACTGTTATTAACAAACTTGTTTCAACAATTTTAAGATGTATTCTATCTGCCATGTCTACTGAAATGCTAACTGCTGATATCAACAAACCATTCCGTTTTGAAGGACTACACTTTAAAAAATGGAGACAAAAAATGTTGTTTTTCTTAACCATGAAAAAGGTCATTTCTGCTCTTACTACTGAAAAACCAATACAGTCCAATCCTCCTACTGAAACTGCAACTAAGGATTTAGACACCTGGATGGAAAATGATTTTCTATGCAAAAATTATATTCTTAACGGTTTAGCTGATGACTTGTATGATTATTATAACTATGATAAGTCTGCTAAGGAAATTTGGGAAACACTTCAAAAGAAGTACGACACTGAGGAAACTGTAACTAAGAAATATGCTGTCAGTAGATACATGAAGTTTCAAATGATTGATGTAAAATCAATGGAAGCTCAATCACACGAACTACAGAAGATAGCACACGAAATAACTTCTGAAGGTATGACTTTAGATGAACAATTTCAAGTAGCTGTTATAATAGATAAATTACCTCCTGCTTGGAAAGATTTTAAGAATACACTTAGGCATAAAACTAAGGAATTTTCTTTAGAAAGTCTTATAACCCGTTTAAGAATAGAAGAAGAAGCTCGAAAGCAAGACCAAAGAGATGAAGTACTCATAGTCTCAAATAACAGTACCAATAAGAAACCCTCTTCTACAATTCTGAAACCTAAAGGTAGAAATATGAAAACTCATAATCGTAGTAATAACCAAAACCGCAACCACCAAAATAGAAATAGAAACTATCCTCCCTAGAATGGACCTCAACCCCCACAGGCGAACCTTACCGAAGATCAAATTATTGCTATGATATCTGAAGTCAATTTTGTTGGTGGATCCGAGGGGTGATGGGTGGACACCGATGCTTCTCGCCATGTCTGCTATGATCGAGACATGTTGAAGTCCTATTCTGATTCTGAGGATAAGAAAGTGCTGTTGGGCGACTCCCACTCTACTAAAGTTTCTGGTATTGGTGAGGTGGTATTGAAGTATACCTCTGGAAAGACTGTCATCTTGAAGGATGTCCTGCATACTCCAGAGATGAGAAAGAACTTAGTTTCAGGTTATCTTCTTAACAAAGCTGGGTTTACTCAAACTATAGGGGCTGACTTATATACTATAACTAAAAATAATATATTTGTTGGGAAAGGGTACGCCACTGATGACATGTTTAAATTAAATGTTGAAATCAATAAAACCTCCTCTTCTGCTTATATGTTGAGTTCTTTTAATATTTGGCATTTTAGACTTTGTCATGTTAATAAATGCATAATCAAGAACATGTGTAGCTTAGAACTAATTCCTAAACTATCTTTGAATGATTTTGAAAAATGTAATTTTTGTAGTCAAGCTAAAATAACCAAAACTTCACATAAATCAGTAGTTAGAGAATCTGAACCTTTAGAATTAATTCATTCTGATATATGTGAACTTGATGGAAATTTAACAAGAAATGGAAAACGCTATTTTATAACTTTTATAGATGACTGTTCAAATTACACTTATGTATATCTAATGAAAAATAAAAGTGAAGCATTTGACATGTTTAAAATATTTATTACTGAGATTGAGAATCAACTTAACATAAAAATAAAAAGGTTTCGAAGTGATAGAGGTACAGAATATGATTCCAATATCTTCAATGATTTTTATAAAACTCATGGAATCATTCATGAAAAAACTGCACCTTATTCTCCTGAAATGAATGGCAAAGCTGAAAGAAAAAATAGAACTTTTACTGAATCAGTTGTTGCAATTTTATTAAACTCTGGTGCTGCTTCCCATTGGTGGGGAGAAATTTTATTAACTGTTTGCTATGTGCTAAATAGAGTGCCTAAATCTACAAATAAAATTTCACCATATGAAATTTTGAAAAATAAGAAACCTAATTTAACTTATTTTAAAACTTGGGGTTGTTTAGCCTATGTTAGGATCCTTGATCATAAAAGAAATAAACTTTCTAATAGAGCATATGAGTGTGTATTCATAGGATACATTGTGAATAGTAAAGCTTATAAATTCTATAACTTAAAAGATCATGTAGTTATAGAATCAAATGATGTTGACTTCTATGAACATAGGTTTCCCTTTAAATTTAAAAATAGTGGGGGCTCATCTTCTAGTAGTTTACCCATAACTAGAACTAGTGAACAAAATGAAGAATTAAACACTGAAATTAGAAGAAGCAAGTGAGCTCGAACCCTTAAGGATTTTGGGTCTGATTTTTATGCTTATACCTTAGAGGAAGATCCCAAAACTCTTAAAGAAGCATTATCTTCTTTAGATGCCAATTTATGGGAAGAAGCCATAAATGATGAAATGGAATCACTTGAGTATAATAAGACTTGGCATTTAGTTGACTTACCTCCTGGTTGCAAAACCATTGGATGTAAATGGATACTAAAAAAGAAATTAAAACCCGATGGTACTATTGAAAAGTACAAAGCTCGTCTTGTAGTTAAAGGGTATAGGCAAAGGGAAAATGTGGATTTCTTTGATACCTTTTCACCAGTCACACGAATAACTTCCATACGTGTACTTTTTTCTCTTGCTGCTATTCATGATTTAGTAGTACATCAAATGGATGTTAAAACGGCTTTCTTAAATGGTGATTTAGAAGAAGAAATTTATTTGGATCAACCTGAAGGTTTTGTTATCGCAGGTCAAGAAAATAAAGTTTGTAAACTAGATAAATCCCTTTATGGTCTAAAATAAGCACCTAAGCAATGTCATGAAAAATTTGATAATCTAGTTATCTCACATGGATCCAAAATAAATGAAAGTGACAAATGCATTTATTATAAATTAGAAGATAACATTTGCACTATTATATGTTTATATGTGGATGACATGCTTATTTTTGGATCAAATATTTATGTTGTAAATAATGTGAAAACTTTGTTAAGTGCTAATTTTGATATGAAAGATCTCAGAGAAGCGAGTGTAATCGTTGGTATAAAGATAACTAGGTCTGAAAAGGGAATTTCTCTAGATCAATCTCATTACATTGAGAAGATCTTGAAGAAATATAATTACATTAACTGTAAACCTGCATGTACTCCTTATGATCCTAGTGTAAAGTTGTTCAAGAATACTGGAGACAGTGTTAGACAAACTGAGTATGCGAGCATCATTGGTAGCTTACGTTACGTTACTGATTGCACTAGACCAGATATAGCTTATGTTGTGGGACTACTATGTAGATTTACCAGTAGACCTATTGTAGAGCATTAGAATGCTGTTGAAAGGTTTATGAGATACCTTAAAATAACTATGAATCTTGGGTTACATTATAAAAAGTATCCCGCTATTTTAGAAGGATACAATGATGCAGATTTGAACACTTTATCAGAAGACTCCAAAGCAACTAGCAACTATATATTTAACATAGCTGGTGGAGTTGTTTCTTAGAAGTCTAAGAAACAGACAATATTGGCTCAATCTACAATGAAGTCTGAAATGATAGCACTAGCCACTGCTAGTGAAGAAGCAGGCTGGTTAAGAAGTTTGTTAACTGAGATCCCTTTGTGGGAAAGACCGATATCAGTAGTCTTGATCCACTGCGATAGTATCGCAGCTATTGCAAAGATTCAGAACTGTTACTACAACGGCAAGAGACGACAGATACGTCGTAAGCATAGTACTGTTAGAAAATTTCTCTCTACGAGAGCTGTAAGAGTGGATCATGTACGTTCTGATGAAAATTTGGCAGATCCTTTGATGAAAGGATTACCGAGAGAAAAGGTTTTCAAAACCTCAAAAGGAATGGGACTAATGCCCTTAGAATGAAGAGTCACTCGTGGTGGTAACCCAACTTATAGACTGGAAATCCCAAAAAATAATTTCAAAGGGTAATAACAAGTCATGAAGAGATATAAGATGAATCATGCTATTTTCAAATCCCATTCTATATTGTTAGAAGCATGAAGTCCTGAAGCGATAGAAAAGGATGAGTTAATTGTTAAACTCTTAATGAGTTCTATACTCTATTTGGAGTGGAGTACATAGCTAAATGAGTGCTCTTGATAGACTCACCTATGTGAATGTGGAAGTGTGGCCACTTCCTATTGAAATTTTTTGGGCAAAATTTACTAAAGCGTTCACTATATTAGGATACACGTGCATGGCCGTAAAGCACGGGCTTTTTGAACTACACTTTGGAAAGGTTGTGTGTGTGATGATTGTTAGAGATAGAGTTCAAAACTACGAGTTACTCTAGTATATTCTAAAGCATCAACACTATGCAAAGGTTCAAGTCAATAGACACCTTTTTGCTTATGCACAATCTTATAATTTTAATTTATCGGTTGCTCGATGAAAAATTATTTTTATATAAAATTCAAGTGGGGGATTGTTGGAAAAGATGAAGTTTATAAAAATATTTAGTAAAGCCTTGTCCCACATTGCTTTTTTACAATATTTAAAAGATGTATAAATAGTGAATAGTTGGCTATTGGGATTGAGCCCCAAGGGGTACCCACTTTTGTGGAAGGGGAGAGGACCTAGGAAAATGTGATACCACACACGCGCGTGCGCCGCCACCGTCCGTCCGACCGACCGGCGTGCCGTGCCGAGTGTGTGTGTGTGAGGTGAGGTGGCATTTTTATTTTTTGGAAAATTATTTTTTTTTTACAAAAAAGTTTCCAATCAGAAAATGGTTGATATATTTATATATATATATTTCTTTCAGGAAAAAAATAACCATTGTTTACTTTTATGAGAATATGACCGTTAAATAGCCGTTACTCTTCTTATTCAGAAAAATGGCCGTTGCTCATATTTACTCACAAAAATGTCTGTTACTCGTCTTTACTTAGAAAATGGTCGTTACTCTTCATTACTTAGAATGGCTATTACGTTCTCCATTCCCAAAAATTACCGTTATTATCATAGTGGCTACACAGTTTCTGAAACCTATAAATAGAGGGCCTCATCTCTCAGTTTCTACACAAGAATTAAATCTCTTCTCACTAAGGAAAAAAATTCTCTCTATAATTCTAAGTTACTTTTTTAGTTTTCCGAGCAACAAATATTTTTAGGTGTAGCATTCTGGTCTTCATCAGTGCAGTGAAGTTTCGAGATAGAGAAAAATATTCTGGATTGTTTTATCCTGGGGACGACGGGGCTGTGTTTGCTTGCACAAATTGGGTAGAGTCGTGAAACGTCTTAAAGAGAGCGACCTAGTCCGCGACTCAATCCAAGAAATTCATACCAGGTTATCGGTAATATTGTTTCAACACTTTTATTAACAAACTTGTTTCAACAATTTTGTTGGAAAAGATGAAGTTTATAAAAATATTTAGTAAAGCCTTGTCCCATATTGCTTTTTTACAATATTTAAAAGATGTATAAATAGTGAATAGTTGGCTATTAGGATTGGGCCCCAAGGGGTACCCACTTTTGTGGAAGGGGAGAGGACATAGGCAAATGTGATACCATACACGTGTGCGCGCCGCCACCGTCGCCGTCCGTCCAACCGACCGGCCGTGCCGTGCCGAACCGAGTCCGAGTGCATGTGTGTGAGGTGAGGTGGCATTTTTTTTACAAAAACGTTTCCAATCAGAAAATGGTCGTTATATATATATATATATATATATATATATATATATTTAAAATAACCGTTGTTTACTTTTATGAGAATATGACCGTTAAATAGCCGTTACTCTTCTTATTTAGAAAAATGGCCGTTGCTTGTATTTACTCACAAAAATGTCTATTACTCGTCTTTACTCAGAAAATGGCTGTTACTCTTCATTACTCAGAATGACTGTTACGCTCTCAATTCTCAGACATTACTGTTATTATCATAATGGTCACACGGTTTCTGAAACCTATAAATAGAGGGCCTTACCTCTCAGTTTCTACACAACAATCAGTAATCTCTTCTCACTAAGGAAAAAAAACTCTCTCTACAATTCTAAGTTACTTTTTCAGTTTTTTGAACAACAAATTTTTTCAGGTGTAGCATTCCGGTCTTTATCAGTCTAGTGAAGTTCCGAGATAGAGAAAAAGATTCTGGGCTATTTTATCCTGGGGACGACGGGGCTGTGTTTGCTTGCACAAATTGTGTAGAACTGTGAAACGTCTTAAAGAGAGCAACCTAGTCTGTGACTCAACCTAAGCAGTTCATACCAGGTTATCGATAGTATTGTTTCAACACTGTTATTAACAAACTTGTTTCAATAATTTTAAGACATATTCTATCTGCCATGTCTATTGAAATGCTAAGTACTGATCTCAACAAACCATTGCGTTTTGAAGGACTACACTTTAAAAGATGGAGACAAAAAATGTTGTCAATTTCACTATTAATGGCCTATTTTCATTGGGGACCTTTAGAAAAGTTCACAACCACTTCATAGGTTTGAGGTTCACTTTCTACTTAGTAGGTCAGAAAATCAAGACCGTAGGATGTTTTCTGGACCCTCTTGCTACGTTTGGGTTCAATCCTATCCTCATCCTCAATCTCTTATTCAAGTTCTTAGTCTTAACTATTAGTTTAAAAAAACTTGATTCCATTTGAGATTTACCTAGAAATGCATATTCAAAGAACGATGTATTCCTTGATATTATTATCGTGTTCGTGTGTGTATGTATGAGATTTTTGACTCACGTACAAAAAAATGATAAGCACTACTATTATGTGCATATCCAATAAAGATGTGGTTTATCATTTTTGGACCTTTCTTCACCTTCTTAGGTATAGGTATAACTACTTTAGCAAGACACCTCACATTCATAAATATTTATGGGAAGGTACCTTTCCTTTAAATAATTTATATGGTGTCTTATGTGCCTTTTTTTGGGTTCCTTATTTAAAAGATAGTTAGCTAACAAAATAGCTTCCACTTATGAGTTCTGTGGTAAACCAGAACTTAATAGAATTTTATTTATCTTCTTTTTGTAAATTCATTAGTGTTGGAAATATTCATGAACAAAATATTTAAGTATAAACGAGTTTCTAGGTCTATTTTCATAACTACTATTCAAGTCGAAGATACATTTGAGCTTCAGGTTGATGTGTTTTAGGTATATACTATTTCTTAAAAACATTAGATTTGATTTTACACACATAGAAAAAATATGGTATATATGTTGGTAGATCGATCGAGTCTTAGTTTCATCGATCGAGTCTTAGTTTCATCGATCGAGAATCGATCGCGTTTGATTTACATGCTCTGAAGTTTTTTATTAATTGTTACTGGATCGATCGAAAAGGGTTTTGATCAATCGTCCTATTAGTTCGATCGATCAAGCCTATTTTAGATTGATCAAGTACATAAGTTTTTAACTTAAAATATTTATTTAAACTCGAGTAAATTTATGAAATTACCATTTAGTATTTTCTTTAATGTGTTTTAACACTTGTTAAAATTTGTCCTAAAATATGGGTTAAGATATAACCTAAATTATAGACTAAAATATAAGATAAGATGTAGGCTAAAATATAAGATAAGCTATATCCTAAATTATAGCTTAAGAGATAACCTAAAATCTAAATGAAACTACCTAAAAAAAGAATTCTTATTTAAATAGAAGTTTTCTTGATTAATGAGTATTATTAATCCTATTTGTAATACAAAACATATTTATCAATTACATAGGATTAGAGTTTTAATTTTTCATATAAATAAAACTTATTTCTCATTGTTTCAAATCACCACACACATTCTTTTTATCTTGTGCTCCTTTTCTCTTAAATTATCTTGACTCTTACTAGGGTTTTTATTATAGAATATTTTATAGGACATGCTTTGCACTTGTGTTATTGTGCTTACTTTTCAGGTACTGGTTGAACGAATTTGATTGCTCTATGACTTAAGTTTATCGAAATGTTGGTCTAGATCCGAACACCTATCTTATGGAGACTATGAAAGAAGTAGCAGATTGTAAGTAGATTACTTTTGAGGCATTATCTTAAAGGGTAGTTTAAGTCTTGTCCTTATAATTGAACATTAATTTTCATAGTGGATAGTTATGTAATTTGATGGATCAGTGATTTTCTTCTTAGGTCATTGTAGTGACCTAGGCTATTTACACCTAAAATATCGTGTGTTAATTTCTTATTTATTTTCATTTTATATTATTTACACACCACTGCATGTTTGGACATTTGCAATTTTTTAATTAGTAATAATTTAAAAAATTACCTATTCACCCATCTAGTTAATTAGATCTACAACTAAAAAATTTTACTTTCAAATACGATTCTTACACTCAGCAATTCCATTTTACTGAGATGAGTAAGACACTGTGGTTTCATATATAATTTCATATTGTGCACCTAATTCACTAAAGTGTGCTTCATAAGCACTACCACGATCGCTGCATAATACCTTGATTTTTCTACAGAGTTTATTCTCAACTTCTATTTTATAAAGAATAAATTTCTCTATAGCTTCATTTTTTCTTTTAAGAAAATACACAGTAATATTTTGTACTATCATCGAAAAAAGTATTAAAATACTTATTGCCACCCCTAATTTGAAGAAATTTCAAATCACATATATCACTATGGATTACGTCAAGGGGTTCAATGTTCCTTTCAATCAAATGGAACAATGACTTGGTTATTTTGCCTCAACACATGTCTTATACTTGCGTTTGGAATCAATTTGAAAAGCGGGTATATGATCAGAGTTAATTAATTCAAGCAATGTATCATAATTAACATGACCTAGTCTACTATGCCATAAATTGGAAGACTCGAGTAAGTAAGTAGAAGAATTAATTTTATTAATTTTTTAGGCATTGTAATTAATATATTTAGCTTAAAAAGCCCATTACACACATACCTCTTGCCCATAAATATACCTTTTTTGTCAACACGACCTTCTCTGACTCAAAGATAATTCTAACTTATAACCCTTTCAATTGCATTAAAATGCACTATACTAGGTTTACTGGTAAACCTACATAATAGTCCTACAACATAAGCTATATTTGGCTCATTGCAGTCAGTAGCATAACGTAAGCTACCAATAATGCTCGCATACTTAGTTTGTCTAACATCGTCTCCAGTGTGCTTGAACAACTTTACACTAGGATTATAAGGAGTGCATGCAGATTTGCATTAAAGTAATTATATTTCTTAAGATCTTCTCAATGTAATGAGATTGATCTGCAGAAAGTCCCTTTTCAAACTTAGTAATCTTTATACCAAAGATTACACTCGTTTCTCCAAAGTCTTTCATATCAAAATTAGCACACACATATTTTTTCACATTATTCAACATGAATATTTGATCCAAAAATAAGCATGTCATCCATATATAAACATATAATAGTGCAAATGTTATTTTATGATTAAATGCATTTGTCACTTTCATTCATTTTGAATCCATGTGAGATAATTATATTATCATTTATTTTTATGCCATTGCTTAGGTGCTTGTTTTAGACCATAAAAAGATTTATCATGGGTAGAAACTTTATTTTCTTGACCTGAGACAACAAAGCCCTTAGGTTGATCCATATAAATCTCTTTTTCTAAGTCATCGTTTAAGAAGATAGTTTTAACATCCATTTGGTCCACTATTAAATCATGGATAGTAGTGATAAGTGATTAAAAAACATTAAAATTACTATAATTTTATATACTTTAATTGATTAAAAATATTTATATTTATATAATTTTATCATATTTTTATATAAATTTGTTTTTTCAAAATTACGAATATTTTTGCTTAAAAAGTAACTTAAAGATACGAAAAAAATACTGGAGGTAATACATCACAAATATATTGAGAAAATAAATGAGAAAAAGTCAAAAATATGAAAAAATTGGACAAAATGGGTCAAAAAGGACAAAATCGTGCGCACAGCTCCCCAACTGCACTGAGCAATGCGGGCATTGCACCCAACTGCGCAGAGAAATGCACACAACAGTGCCTAGCCGCTCCGAGTAGCGCACGCAACATGCCAAGCATTGCCCGAAACTTGCGTGCCCATCTACCCCAGTCCGTGTGCGCCGCTGCACCCATCTACCCCATCTGTATGTACCACCGCACCCCACTGCCTACATCAACACTTAGATTAACAATGATGTCATCATCCACCAAATATGCATTTTCCCCATTTTTTACCATTTTTCCCCACTTTTTCATCCTATCCTCACCTATAAATACCCACATTCCCTCCACACCTCAAAAACACAAAACACATCTTATTATCTCATTCTTTCTCTCCATTTCTTAATTTTTTTAATTTCTATTAGTTTAGAGTTATTCTCTTTTTGAGAAGAACTAATTATGTTTTTTTTAATTTATTAGCTTTTATATTCAATAAATAAAAATGCAAATCCGTTTGGAGGTTTTCCAGGAACAGAATTAGCATCAAGGTATTGTAAGGATTTTATTTTCTTTACAGTTATTTTTTATCTTTTATTCTTATATGTTATATTTAATTTTTTTGTGATTAAATTTAACATTGCTGGATATTTGTAAACATGAGATAATAATAACGTTGTTATGCTTGTGGAATATTAAATAGGTAAAAATCTCTAAAATGAATTGATTTTGTTTTTATTCAAGATTTTATATTAAGAATGTTAGAGAGAAATATATTATTTTTCATTACAAACTTAAATCTAAAAATTAGATTTTAAGGTTTAGTTATCGAGTCTGATTTAGAGTAGTGCTCTTTTATTTGTTGGTACAATCATCCGATAGTTAGAGTAAAACTCTATTTCAAAAATTTTTATAAGAATTATTACCTGAAAATGTATTACCAACATGTTTTCAGTAGTGATTTTAAAACTTGAAAGTTAGTACTCGGATACTTAAATTCTTAGGTTTAATTTGGACACCTTGAATAAAGTTTAAACTGTCTAACCCCACCAAATGTGGCATTTAAATGATTCATTTTCAATCTCTTAGAAAAAAGGAATTAATTTAATTAACCGAATTAGTTATTGACCACACCCCAATGAGTGTTAATTGATTTGTTTAATTAACAAAGAATATCTAACCCCACCAAAGGTGGTATTCATATAAAAAAGAGAGAATCAATAAATATCAATTTATATATTTAATAACCTAAATAATACGAGCAAGTATAATTAACTTAGTTATTATATCTATAAATACTCCACTATTATAAATGATAAAATTTGCATAATTTTTTGTTGAATCTATATCTATGTTTATTTTTATATTATTAGATTAGGAAAACACAAAACTCAAACTATCGTGACAGGATGTTTAAGATTTAATTTCATTTTTAAAAGTTTGAATAATAAATTAAAAACCACATATATTCCTTCCTTAGATCGACCTTGGGAGTATACTTATCATTTTCTTTGAAATGATTCGTGCACTTGTGAGAATTTTATAAATATAAACCAAAGTATTGGCAGGATCAGCGATGCCGGTTTTGCTCATCAAGTAGCAAAATAGAAAAACACACGTATGGAGCTTATTCATGTGACTGGTGAAAAGGTATCAAAGAAATCTTCATTTCCTCTTTGACTATACCCTTTGGCTACAAGACGAGCTTTGTACTTTTCAATAATACCATCAAGTTTTAATTTCTTCTTTAGTATCCATTTACAACCTATGGTTTTGTAACAAGGAGGTAAGTAAACTAAATTCCAAGTTCTATTATACTCAAGAGAGTCCATTTAATCATTTATGGATTATTTCCATAAGTTGGCATCTAAAGAAGATAAGGCTTCTTGAAGAGTTTAAGGATCTTCCTCTAAGGTATAAGCATAAAAATCAGACCCAAAATCCTTAGAGGTTCAAGCTCGTTTACTTTTCCTAATTTCAGTGTGTAATTTCTCATTTTGTTCACTAGTTCTAGTTATTGGTAAAATACTAGAAGAAGAGCCCCCATTATTCTTCAATTTAAAGAGAAACCTATGTTCATAAAAGTCAACATCATTTGATTCTATAACTACATGATCATTTAAGTCATAGAATTTATAAACTTTACTATTCACATCATATCCTATGAACACATATTCATATGTTCTACTAGAAAGTTTATTTCTTTTTCTAATCCTAACATAGGCTAAACAACCCTAATTTTTAAAATAATTTAAGTTAGGCTTCTTATTTTTTTAAAATTTCATATGGCGAAATATTACTAGTATATTTAGGCATTCTATTTAGCACATGGCAAATAGTTAATAAAATTTCTCCCTATCAGAGTTTAATAAAATTGCAATAACTGATTTAGTAAAAGTTCTATTTTTTTCTTTCAACTTTGCCATTCATTTCAATAGAATAAGGTGCAGTGTTTTCATGAATGATTCCACGAGTTTTATAAAAAAACATTAAAAACATTGGAATTATAATCAGTGCCTCAACCACTTCAGAATCTTTTTATTTATATGTTAATTTGATTTTCAATTTTAGTCATAAATATTTTAAACATATCAAATGTTTCACTTTAATTTTTCATTAGATATACATAAGTATAGTCTAAACAGTCATCAATAAAAGTTATAAAATAGCGTTTTCCATTTCTTGCTAAAATATCATCAAGTTCATACATGTAAGAGTGTATTAAGTCTAAAGGTTCACATTTTCTAACTACTGATTTATATGAACTTTTGGTTATTTTAGCTTGAGTGCAAAAGTCACATTTTTCGAAATCATTCAAAGATAATTTAGGAATTAGTTCTAAGGTACTCATGTTCTTGATTATGTGTTTATTAACATGAAAAATTTAGCATGCCAAATATTAAAAGAACACAACATATAAGCAGAAGAAGAAGTTTTATTAATTTCAACATTCAATTTTAACATGCCTTTTATGGCAGACCTTTTCCCAACAAAAAAAAATATTTTTAGTTATTGTATACAAATCAACCCCTATAGTTTGAGTAAAACCAGCTTTGTTGAGAAGATAGCCCAAAACCAAGTTCTTTTTCAACTCTGGAGTATGTAGGATATCCTTTAAGATGAAATTCTTTCCAAAGGTAAAATTCAATTCTACCTCACTAGTACTAGCAACTTTAGTGGAGTGGGAGTCGCCTAGCAGCACTTTCTTATCCTCAGACATAAAATAGGACTCAAACATGTCACGATCATAGCAAACATGGAGAGAAGCACCAATGTCCACCTACCGTCCCTCAAATCCACCAACAAAGTTGATTTCAAATATCATAGTAATAAGCTTTTCTTCAGTCAATTTTGCCTACGAGGTAGGATGATTCTTGTTTTGGAAGTTCCTAGCCAAGTGGCCAAGCATGTTATAACTATAACACATGACTCTTTTATTTCTTGAGGGGGTTGAAGTCCATTCCATGGAGGATTTCTGTTTCTATTTTGATTATTATGATTCTGATTATTATTGCAATTTTGATTTTTCATGTTTCTTCCTTTAGGTTTCAGAATTACAGAGGAGGATCTAGTGTCCACCCATCGCCCCTCAGATCCACCAACAAGGTTGATTTCAAATATCATAGTAATAATCTTTTCTTCAGTCAGGTTCGCCTACGAGGTAGGATGATTCTTGTTCTGGCAATTCCTAGCCAAGTGGCCAAGCATGTTATAACTATAATACATGACTATTTTATTTCTTGAGGGGGTTAAAGTCCATTCCATGGAGGATTTTTGTTTCTATTTTGGTTATTACGATTATGGTTATTATTGCGATTTTGATTTTTCATGTTTCTTCCTTTAGGTTTCAGAATTATAGTGGAGGATTTATTATTGGCAATGTTGTTTGAGACAACAAGTACTTCATCTTTTTTATTTTGTTTAAGGATTCTTCTTCTATTCGTAGACTAGCTATATGACTTTCTAAGGAAAAGTCCTTAGTTTTATGTCTAAATACATTCTTAAAATCTTTCCATGCAAGGGGTAATTTATCTATAATAACATCAACTTGAAATTGTTCATCTAAAGCCATACCATCAGAAGTTATTTCATGTGCTATCTTCCATGGTTCATATGATTGAGCTTTCACAAATTTGTCATCAGTCATTTGGTACTTCAAGTATCTGCTAACAACATACCTTTTTGTTCTAGCTTCCTTAGTGTCATACTTCTTTTGAAGTACATCCCAAATTTTCTTAACTAACTTATCAGAATTATAATAGTTATACAAATCATTAGCTAAACCATTAAGAATAATTTTTTTGCATAGAAAATCATTTTCCATCCAGGTGTCCAAGTCCTTAGTTGTAGCTTCAATAGAAGGATTAAGTAGTGTTGGTTTTTTCAGCAGTAAGAATAGAAGTGACCTTTTTCATGGTTAAGAAAAATAAAATCTATTGTCTCCATCTTTTAAAGTGTAGTCCCTCGAAACGAAACGATTTGTTGAGATTAGCAATTAACATTTCAATAGATATGGTAGATAAAAAAATACAACTTAAAAATTGTTGAGACAGGTATGTAAAAAGTAGACATGAAAAGTATTATCAATATACTAAAAAATACTGCTTGGGTTGAGTCGTGGACTAGGTCATTCTCTATAAGACATTTTACGGCTTTATCAAAAGTTGTACAAGAAAACACAACCTCATCGTCCCTAGGATAAAACAACCTAGCATTTTTTATCTGTCTTGGAGCTTGACTGCACTGATGGAGTTCGAAATGCTACACCTCTAAATTATTTATGTTGCTCAAAAAACTAAAAAAACAATTTTGTATATTTTTTCTGGGTTTGCTACAAAGAGCAATTTCTAAGTACCTAGATATTGATATATATGCCCCCTTTTTATAATTGAAAAAAGATGAACGTATGTGCAACATTCACAAAGAAAATTTTCACATAATAATAGCATTATATAAGACTCGGTCTAGGTGGATGGAAATGGAACATAATGGTAAAAAAAATAACGATCACAATACGAGTGACTCAGTTTGGATAAGAATGAAATTTTTGACTATTGGAAAAAATAATTTTAATAATAAATTTTTTTTCAAAAAATAAATTTCCACCTCACGCCATATTCACACGCACTCGCGCTCGGTTTTAGCATGGCAAGGCCAGTCGGTCGGACGGCTATGACAGTGTGTGCGCATGTATGGGGACCCATTATTACCTAGGTACTCTCACCTTGCACAAAAGTGGGTGCCCCTTAGGGCTCAATCCTAATTTTATATCCTTTTCTATATAAACAACTCTAAAGAGATTTAGAAAATCAATGTGAGACAAACCTTTTGAGAGAGTAAAATTATGCACTTTTTCTCATCATTTGTTTTTTGAAATTCACACTATTTTCAATAACAAAAAACTTTAAAACTTCCATTCTTAAATGACGGAATGATATTTTTATAACACTTTATATATTTATCAAGTTCAAAAACTAAGTTGTAAGTTTTGACAAAGCATAAAAATTGTGATAATTTTATTGTTTTATAGTAGAACTATTTTATATTATCACAAATCAAGTAATAGTTTGTTAGTTTTTAAAAGTATAGAGAAATTTATTCTAGTTTCTTCCTCTGATATGGAACTCAAATATGAAGGTTGACAAGGAATGAATGGGAATGTTTCCAACCTCTAGCCTAAGTAATCGAATTGTTTGCATGCATGTTGAATTCTCGAGGGTTTCATCTAATAGATAGCATGAGAAATTCAATAAGAAGCTTAATTCAATCTTTGAAGATATATTGAAAGTTTAAATAAATGAAATACAAATTTTTAGTATTGAAAACATCCATGATTGTTTTTACATCTCCCACAATATAAATTACTATGGTTATATAAGTTAACACATGCTACAATGCTCTGAAGAAAGTGGTAGCTTTTGCTTCCTCACCGAACAAAGTAATGGTATTCTTCCATAATGATCTATGACCACAAAATTCAAACCTTCTTTTTCTAGTTTCCATACAACATAAAATTTTATTTTAATGGAATTTTAGGTTGGAAGCTTTCAAGAATTGAGGATAACAAAGGAGTCTTTAGTTAAAATAATCTCCTTCTTTTCTATTTTTTCCATAAATAAGCATAAAAAATTCATCAATTCTCTAAAAAAATTGTTGACTTTAAATTGGTGATCAATATTCTTATTTTTGTGCACTACCTCATTATGTAACCACCAAATATGTCCAAGCATGATGACTGTAGTGAGAGTAAAACTTTCTTTACCAATCTTCTTAGTTAACCATATTGTTGGGGGATTTAAAATGAAAGATAATTAGGATTTGGTTTCCAATTTTTAAGTGAAATTCCATATAATATTTCATTTGTAGCTAGACTACCAAGATGTGACTAGTTCATATCTTATGAAAAGATGTTCAAAATCTTTTATTTCCTTTTTGCATAAAGGACAGTTTAAATCTTCAATAGTCATGAAAACATTAGATGTTTTGTGTTTAAATATTTATTAGCTATTTTTCAAAGTAACATTTTATGTTTTTCATGAATTAAAGCCTTCCAAATCTTCCTCCAAAGACTGATATGTGGATTTTGAACTCTATGTTGAATAAAAACTTTATAAGAATCTTTAACCAAAAGGGTTAAGTTGACATAGGGGTTAAGGATGTGATGCCTTCCCCAAAAAGTGAAACTAGTTTTTGATAGTCCCAAATCCAGTGATTATTCCAAAAGTAAAGATCAAAGGCAGAACTTACCTATTGTAAATAAATGTGCGAAGTTCTTCTATTAATTAATTTTTTTGGAAGTTGTTGTTATGAGAGATTAGGTACCAAAGGATCATGCAAGATATTAATGTTTCATATACCTACCTTTTAAAAGCTACCTTTATAAATCAGATCTTGTTTCTAGAGTAAACATTTCCAAATGCTTGAATCATTTGATTTTTTGATGACATCAAGGAAAAATTGATGCTTTAGAAACTTTTGGATGAAGAATTTAACCCAGAGTATATGAAATTGAATTAACAACTCTCATTTTGCTTTGGTTAACATGGCTTTGATAAAATCTTCAGTTTTATAGAAACCTAAATCCCCTTCATCTTTAGCCTGCAAACAGAATCCTAATTTATAAGAGGAGTAAAAAAGTGTTGAGAGTTTATATTACCTTTCCACTATGATTTTCTTATCAGAGAATCTATAACTTCACAAAAACTAGATGGTAACTTAAAAGTTCTCATGGAATAAATGGGCATGGTTTGTAATACAAAATTGATCATTATTCTTCTTCCAGCCAATGATAACAATTTGGATTTTTGACTATCCAATCTGGCTTTGAGTTTTTTAAGAATATGATTAAAATAGACTTGTTTACTTCTACCATGAGTAAGGAATGACCCAGATATTTGATAGCAACTTTTGATCTATTTATTTGAATGTTAGTGGAGAATTGACCTTGATAGTTTAAAAGGGTATTTCTGGAAAAGAAAGTTGTAATTTTTTGTAAATTTATACTATGACCAGACTAAGAGCAATACCTATCCAAAATACCTTTGATAGTAGTTGATTCTTGAAGGTTGGCTCTGAGAAAAATAATAATTTTATTTGCATGCAAAATATGAGAAATAAGAGGGGCTCTTCTAGCCACTTTGATTCCATTCACTTAATTTAAGTTTTCTTCTTTGGAAATATTCCTTGAAAGACATTCTGAGACTATAAAAAAATATGGAGACAGATTATCACCTTAACTTAAATCCCTTTGTTGGCAAAAATTTCCAAAAGAAGATACATTAAACAAGAATGAAAAAGATACAATAGAAATGCATTGGTAGATGAGAGTGTGTACTTTTTTTTAAAGCTCATACAATTTAAGATCTTCATTAAGAAACTATATTCAATCATATCCTAAGCTTTCCTTATATCCAATTTGATCCACATTTGCCTCTTGTTTTCTTGGATATAGTCAAAGCAATTTCTTAAGCAATTAAAGAATTCTATACAATCCATCTAGCATGGATAAAAACTATTTGGTAAGGAGAGACATAATATTTAAGATAGTTTCTTAATATTTTGACTAAAATTCTAGCTATAGTCTTGTAATTGATATTACATAGGCTAATTGGTTTGTAATCAGAAAAACTTTGTGGGACATTAATTTTAGAGATCAAAGTGATAAAGATATGGCTCCAACTAGGTTGTAACTTTTTTTTAATGAAGAAACTTTGAACCTCTGAGATAGCCTATCCCCTATTATATGATAGCTTTTTTTTTGTAGAAAATTACAGAAAACACATTTGGCCTAGGAGCTTTTAAAAGGTGCATATCCCATTGGGCTTCTTTAATTTCATTAGGGGATGTGATGTTAACAATCAAAGTATTATCTTCTTCATATATTATTAAAGGAAATAACTCCTAAAAGATAGGAACTTGAGAAGAGAATAGAAGAGTTTCGTATAGAAGTCCAAGAATGTTTTCCTAATACTCTCTATATCCCAAATAGTCAAACCATCATCAATCTTTAACATAGGAATTAAATTTTCTTCTTCTTCTTATAACTATTGAAGTGTGAATTTTTTTTCATTCCTCCACCCTCATGAAGCCATAATTCTCTATAATTTTGTTTCCACATTACTTCTTGTTGTTCAAGTTATTCATTGATTTGTTCCTACAAAAGTTTCTCCATCTATATTAGTTCATTATTTTGGCTGCAATATTGAATAAACTTTGATTGTGACTCTAAATTCTTTAATTTTTCATGAATAAATCCAAACTAATATTTATTCACCAAAGTGAGTTTCTTGGCAAGATGTTCAAAATTATGTGAGAGATCAAGTCCTTGAGAATTTTGTTCCATCTTCCATTTTTCTTGGATGAGTTTTAAACATGAATTATCCCTAAACCACATATGTATAAATCTAAAAGGTCTTTGCTGGTAAGGAACTCAAAATCCATTAAAGATTAATATAATGGAATTATGATCAAAAGTGAACTTTGGTTGGGAAAGAAGAAACTCAATTTGGAGATGTAATGGCTCTTGCTAATCTTTGATAAATTATGTCAGTTTTAGATCTATTGTTACACCAAGTGAGCTTGGCACCAAAGCAGCCTAAACAATAACACTTTTTTTTTATTCCTAAGTTAAAATAATTAAAAAATTGCTATTCCTAAAAGGTTGCAGGCACAACTCCCATGATGATATAACAAACTATGACTTGTATTGAGCCTATGCTTTTTCGGCACACTAGCCTGAAATGAATCCATTTTTATAATCGGAATGAGATAGACTCTCAAAAGGATAAAAGCAAAGAAATTCCTACCTACAATAATAGATCTACTCTTGTCTCATCTTCTTACCTTTCTCAAGAGCTTGCTCGAATTAAGTAAGGACTAGACCATATTCTATAATCGAACTTGATGAAATAGGTCATTTTTTTCAAAGAAATGCATTTTGGGAATACCAAGTTGAATAGTAATGGATTTAGAAAATGATCTACATATACTATTACATTTGTGAAACACAAATTATAAATATAACAGTGTAAACAATCCAGTTTTGCTTGAACAATTTAATTTTTTTTACAAATCGAACTCGACGAAATTAGGTAACTAACTAAATTAGATTGTTCGAAACAATCCAATTGAAAAAGTCCATTACCTCGTATATGATGAGTAAAACCGACATTATCGATCTTGCAAATACTTTGGTTTTATATTTATAAAACTCTTGCAAGTGCACGAATCATTTCATAGAAAATGATAAGTATACTCCCAATGTCAATCTAAGAAAGGAATATATGTAGTTTTTAATTTATTATTCAATTTTTTAAAAACAAAATTAAATCCTAAACATTTTGTCACAATATTTTGGGTTTTGTGTTTTTACTAATCTAATAACATAAAAATAAACATAGATATGTATTCCATACACATTTATGCAAATTTTATTATTTATAATAGTGGAGTATTTATGGATATAATAACTAAGTTAATTGTGCTTGCTCATATTATTTAGGTTATTAAAGATATAAATTGATATTTATTGATTCTCTCTTTGTTATATGAATATCACCTTTGGTAGGGTTATATATTCTTTGTTAATTAAACAAATCAATTAACACCTATGGGTGGGGTTGATGCTCAATTTGGTTAATTAAATTAATTATATAAATGCCACATTTGGTGGGGTTAGACAGTTTAAACTTTATCCAAGGTGTCCAAATTAAACCTAATAATTTAATTATCTGAGTACTAACTTTCAAGTTTTAAAACCATTACTGAAAATATGTTGTTAATACATTTTCAAATAATAATTCTTATAAAAACTTTTGAAATAGAGGTTCACTCTAACTACCGGGGGATTGTACCAACAAATAAAAGAGTACTACTCTAAATCAAACCGGATAACTAAACCTTAAAATCTAATTTTCAGATTTATGTTTGTAATGAAAAATAATATATTTCTCTCTAATACTCTTAATATAAAATCTTAAATAAAAACAAAATCAATTCATTTTATAGAGATTTTTACCTATTTCATATTTTGCAAGCATAAAAATGTTATTATTATATCATTTTTATAAACAGCTAGTCATATTAAATTTAATCATAAACAAATTAAATATAAAAATAAAACATAAAAATAACTATAAAGAATAAGAATCCTTACAGAACCTTGATGCTAATTCTGTTTATGGAAAACTTACAAATGGATTTGCATTTCCATTTATTGAATAAAAGAGCTAGAAATTTACAAAAAAAACAAAACTAGTTCTTCTCAAAAAGAGAACTTTAAAACTAAAAAAACTAAGAAATAGAGAGAAAGAGCTAAGAAACTTATTTATTGAGGTGTTTTTGGTATGTTGTGTAATGGAGGAGATGGGGGTATTTATAGGTGAGGAGAAGGGTAAAAAAGTGGAGAGAAAATGAAAAAAATGGGAACAACGCGTAATAGACGGACGTTGACGCAGACAGTGGCGTGCGTGAATTCAGCATGTTGGGGCACAGATGGGCACAGTGTCATGCATGGGTTCGGGTAGTGCACGCAGATGGGCACTGATGTGCAGGCGGATGCCTGACTTGGTGTGGCGTGCTACATGCGTTGACTTTTTTGAATTTTTCGACCCATTTTGTCCAATTTTAACATATTTTTGACTTTTCCTTATTTATTTTCTCAATACATTTGTGATGTATTGCCTCCAATATTTTTCTTTGAGTCTTTAAGTTATTTTTGGAAGCAAAAATACCTAAAAAACATTAAAAATACCCCTGATTCTAAAAAGATAAATTTATATAAAAATATGATAAAATTGAATAAATATAATTTTTTAAATCAAATAAAGTACGTAAAATTATGATAATTTTAATACGTTTTAAGCACTCATTAGTATACTACTAGGGTAAGGACATACAAACTCTTTACGGACTCAGTCCTAGCTCACACAACCAAGAAATCAAACACTACGCAGTATACACACAACAGAAGCACAAATAATATAATATCAGATAAGTACATAACTTTGAATAATAGATATTATATAAATTCAACATAAAGCAGACAAGAATATAAAAGCTTTCTAATCAGAGTTTATGTTGTCCATAAGTTAAACTCAGATTGTAATAACATAATAGAAAATCATACATAACAACAATATAACAAGGTAAACCCACATAGAGACCATATCTATGTGGTAACATCCTCGAGTTGCTTAAGGAAACCACTCAGCAGAAAATAATTCACTAAATAATAAAAGAGTTACAACTCTGATAGACAATAAAACCACTATTATCTCTTTTAGTTGGACCTCTGTCCTAACTACCTATTACTGCTTTTCACTTGCTGGTTTTGCAACTATTTGGTTCAACACTCGAACCCAACTATCCTCTATAGCCAACACTACCTAATGTGGTGAGATTGGTAACCAATGATCAATAATTAGAAGTGTATCTACTCACACCCTCAAGGGACACATAATCCACTATTATAATCAAATCGTGTATGGGAGACATATAGTCAAACCACGTATGGACACAACCTACAATTTGATTACTAAACTCAATAAATAGCTTACACTCAAATATAGTATCTCCAAAATAATTTTGACAATAGATATAAATATTAGAGTAAATTTTAAAGAGTTTCCATTCTCAAATGAGGGGTGAAGAGAGGAGAAATGAGTAGGGTATTTATAGAGCTTGATTTTGGCACCTCGTCGACCACCTCCCTAACCACCTCCTTATGGGTGGTGGTGAGTGTGGTAGCGAGCTAGTTGGCAATGTGCTAAAAAGTCACATTTTTTATTTTCAAAAATTACCGAATAGGCTCCATAAATACCTACACTTAAAATGAACCAAGCATAAGTGACAACGTTGGTGAGTAAGTTCTCAATCTAGCATGCATACTACAAAAACTAACCACCTAGTGTGTGTAAACATGCTCACATATAAAGTGTACCTAAGTCTATATATATAGGAATTATTGATCCATAATTACCAACCTTACACAAAGAAAGATGAAAGCACTAAGTAAAATAATAGACATTGTGTTTTATACACGGGAAGCCAACACACAAACACGTGTACAATGGGACTTACATTCTCCCACTTTGGCTTTCCATGTCAAAACACTACACAACTAGATATATAAACTTATCAAGTATGAAAAGATCATAAATATTTCCTAAAGTTGTTTGGTCCCATAAATAACACAATGACACACACTAAAACCTAAATGACACATATATACCAAGTGCATCCAACTTAAGTGCTCCATCCAATTTCATGAATCAATTCATGGATTCTGATGCTCTAAAACATGAACATTTTAGTACCACTGCACACAAAACATCTGAAGTTTGAAGACGACACTTTACATATGTAACCTAGACATATGAAACAAACTTATACCTCATGAACATATCGTGCAGAAACAATGTGTAGTCAAACCCTATACCATCGTGTTACCCCTACACAAGTACACATCGATAGGCACAAACATAAGTAAATATGCACAACTCCCCCTAACTCCATGCAACACTACCCATGAATGCATGCAAGTCAGAAAAAAATATGTAGTGTAATCCTATACTCAAAGCCTATATATCACATAGCATGACAATAAACATATAATTGTGCACATAAACTTCTCCCCCTTTTTTGACACTGAAATTTGAAATAACACCCCTATATGAGGGAGAAATGACATACAAATATGCTATAATCTTAACAATAATGCAATGCAACAGGTAAGATTAAAGAAAAAAGAAGAAGTATCATATGCTTCACGAGAAAAAGACAAAGAGAAGCACAAAGCCATAGGAAGGGAAACATATAGATAGATATGTGAAACCAGAGATTGCATACAATGGATGCAACATGTCATGCTAAAATTTCTATTTATGCATGGGTCATATAAAGTTATGAAAAAGAGAAGAAAGCATCACATGAACAAGATAACAAAGCAAAAATTCATAAATAAGACATACAATAGAAAGTAAAACAAACACATACTTTCATTGACCATATACACAAGATATACACCACTCCTCCTAAAAGTATACATGTGAAATAATAAATAAGATATGCATTCTATTCACAAACACCCCCAACATGGAAGCATTTACACATAGTAGACAATAAGAAATACAAAGTGAAGAAAGAAAACAAAGCATATTTAATGAATTAGAGGGTCCGTAGAGGATAAACAACACATTCAACACAAATATCCACATGTCTATCAATCCATGATGCATTCTTCCAAGGGTATGACTAAATTTTTGGCATCATTCATCATGTGTGAAAAGAAAACTTTGTTTACTCTATATTCTATCACAATATAATTATGTGAACCATGAAAATCAAAATATGGACTCAAATTGTGATGACTCTATGAAAGTAAAGTAATTAGTGCACTTTTATGCTTAATATTTGTTCATTTTATTTAATAAGTAATACTTTTGGGGTTAAAAATATTAAAATATGAACTTTCTAATGAAAAGGAGTGAAAATATATTTTTATGAATTTTTTTTGAATTTTTTGAAACTTTTATGGACTTTTTAAGTGCAAGATTATCATAAATGGCCACATGGATGCCATACAAGCAAAGAGGGCCAATCGAAGTGCACCATGTATACCAGGTGATGCAGGTCTTGCTACTTTTTGATACGGTATTCATTTTAAGTTTTTCCATACGGTCAACAAGGGTGCCATATATAGTCACATGATTCTTCATTTCTTTCTACTAGGGTACCATGCAATTCATATCCGTGAATCACAACGCACCATGTGGCACTGACTCAGCACACATTGACCACAACCAATCTACCTGCCATGCAACGCATACTGATTCATCCAATCTTTCTCCCTTACCACGTGTCATGATTCTATTGGTGAATGTTGTTACTTTTCCTTTTTCATCTCAACCATTGATCTAAAGATGATCTGATAGTCTAGATTTCATCTGAGCCTCCCTAATTTCCCTAAAACCCTAATACCCAAAATTATCAATTTTTGGAACCAAGGAGATAGAAAAATCTAAAAAAGTTCAAAGAGATAATGTTTTTGGAGATTCAAGAGGAGATTGGTGCTACAATTCAAGAGATTGATTGTATTTATTATTTTTCTCTTTTATTTATCAATTTTTATGTCTTTCTTTTTGAAAAATTGGAGCTTTATAAACAAAATCATTTCTAGCTAATTTCTTAATCTAGGGGTCTTATGAATCCAATTTTTTACATGTGATGATATAATATTTTTACCTATTATGATTTCAATTTAATTTAAATTTTATGCTATTAATTGTTTGGCTAACAATTGATCTATAGAGGCAATTAAATAGATTTAAGAGAATTATTCAATTATTTATCTTGAGTAAATAACATTCATAATTTTTATGCAGAGATGTATGATTCTTATGTATGTGATCCATAATTGAGGAAATTAATAAGTCACATGCAATTCAATTGACATGAGAGTGTGATTAGGTTAATTATTATATTGTGTGTAGTTTACTTAAAAGGGGAATACATATTAGGTTAGATTCAATTGATCATGTAATTGAGTGGCAATTATATTGAGAGAATTTTAGTGATTCACATGTTTATAAAATTAGGCGATTAAGTATTCCTATATAGTTTTTCATATATCTTCTTAGCTGTTAATTAATTACTGCTATTTATTTTTAGTTCTTTCGATTTTGCTTTCTCAAAACATAAAAAAATTGATATTTACTTTTTCATTTTAAAACTAATCTCTAATAACATAATCTTCGTAGGAACAATATTTTCTTATCGTTATATTACTTGTTGTGATATGTATACTTGCTTATTCATTGCACATAGTTCGTGTCGATAAAGTTTTTGGCACCATTGTCAATGATTATAAACATTATAAATTAATGGTAGAGGTATGTATGAAATGGAAAAATTGACACATGCAAATAACAAACAAACATAAATTCACATACATAAAAACTACAAACAAAGTGAGAAAAGAAAGTAAGCAATTGAACATCAACAGATCACCCAAAAATATTGATTAGATTGCATCGCTTCGTTTAAATAATTTGTGAGGGGCAATAGAACTTAGAGATAGTCTCTAACCCATGTGAGCATAAGGTGTATATGGAACTCGTGATCTGTTTTGTGTCTAGTTTTTAGAAAATTTTGACGCATCATCCATATAAGCAAGAGGAGGTACACTTTTTAAAGCAGATTTATTTCTTTCTACATTGTGCCTCAGGTGCATAATGCAACCTACTTAAATATGCTCAGATGAGCCACAATAGCTATATCCAAACAAAGAAGGTAGGGGTGGATGACGTTAAGTACTCTGATATAAACTCCTCATATATCTAGAACACCACCTAGTAAGGTAGCTAGTAGTGCCACAAAGATAACATGTATGATCAGTATAGTTAAAGAATTTAGATCTCTACCTTCAAGGAGTTGTACATATGAGAGAAATAAAAGGTGCCCATATTAAATTTCATATAAGGATGAGAAGTTCATTTCCTACAGCGAGGTCTTACATGCCCTAGTTCACCATAGTGGTGACAAGTAGGAATAATAGTAGGTAGAAACCAAAGTAATGGGAAGTGCTAGCCTTTGGTGAACTGTTCACTTTTCTAGATGAACCAAGCCACGGTCGACTTACCTTTAGGGGTGATAACAACTGACTTCAACTAATAATCTTGATCAATAGACTTGGTAAACTTAGTACCAGTAGAAGTAGAAGTATAAACCCCTTCATTATACCTAATATCGTGTTTATCACCAAATAACTTTGTGTTATTGATAATTTCACTTAATTTCTGGGAACTAGGAATCATTTTATTGATAATAGAGTAAGAATGAGCCAATTCATTTTCACTCACATAGAGTATGTTTTTAAAGTTTATAATAACTCTTCCTTTTCATTAAGGAAAAATTCCAAGTAACTTGTTGAATTGTTGAGAATCCCCATTCTCTCATTTATATGTTTCACTTCAATTTCTTTCCCATTCTCTCATTTATATGTTTCACTTCAATTTATTTCTCAGTGAGAACATAAGTTATATACTCTTTGGCACTCTAATTTTAGTGTTTTTAAACACTCATCACAACCGGGGTAAAACTTCTTGCTAATCCCTTATCAAGAGAAGCGATAAAAACTAAAAATTAAACTATTCTAAATTACTTCCGTGGATTGACACGTTTGCACTTAGCGTATGCAACAAGTCTTTAAACCCTTAGGTTGTCTCAGAGGATGAGTTTAAGTCTTGTGAGGGTTTTCAGTAATAATACCCACAAAAATTAATAAAAAATAAAAACAAAATAAAATAAATAAAATAAAAAGTTAACTAAAATTTATAATAAAGTAAAAAGACTAAAATAAAAATAAATAAATATAATAGAAAAATATATCATGCTTATAATCTCTTTTAAATTTCATAATTAAAATTTAAGACTTAAAATTTAAAATTCAAAAAAAAGAAAAAGAAAAAAATGAACTGTTACTATTCTTGACAAGTAAAACAAAAAAAATTAAAATTAAAATTTATGATTTAAAATTAAAAATTAAAAATTACAAAAAAAAACTTTTTAACTTTTAATTTTCTTTTAATTTTCTTTTAATTTTAATTTTTTTTAAATAAAAAAAATAAAAAAACAAATATTCAAAAAGAAAATTAAAAATAAATAAAAAGAAAAAGAAAATTAAAAATATTTATTTAAATAATGATCTCTAAAAAAATTAACTTAAATGTTTAACTTAATTTAATTTATTAACTTAGATTTTGACTAATTTTATTTATCAACTTAATTAACTTAGATTATAACTTAACTTAATTTATTAACTTAATTAATTTATACTTTAACTTAACTTTATGTATTAACTTAATTAACTTAGATTTTAATTATATGAAAAGTAAAGATCTAAGGGAGTTTTATCTAGGAAATTAGTTCTTGGAAGCCTTTGTGTCACTAGTCTTTCTTGGGAACATTATTCTGTGTAGGAGGATGGTTCTTAAGGAGGTCTTTCCCTACCATTCTTTCCTGAGAGCACTCTTGGTTAATATTGATTATGTTATTTAACATAGAGATTATAATAAAATTAAATAAAAAAAATAAAGAATTGTTGAAACTATCTCCAAAATTTCAAATTTTTTAATTATAATCTGTGATAAAAGAAGGTATTTTATTTGTTAGATCTAGGTACAAATGTGTTTTGATGCCTTAGTTATTTGACTTATATCTAGAAATGGGTTATCTAAAACTCACAATCATATCTCTAATTTTAAGTAAATTAAATTTTGAAAATCCATAGGACATGACTTAAAAAGTATAGGTAGACAAACTTGTGATACATGTACGTTTGATTGACTCAATGATGTGGGGACATTGAGTTTATTTAAAATGAAATTCCACAAGTTACGTCTTACTAAGATGTTAAACTTAGCACTGGATGGGATGCAACCTATCATTTTAGGTAATTTTATTTTATTTATTTTTTGTGTTTATTTTAGTTTAATTGCATGTGAATAATTTTAAAATTGTTAAAAATAAAAATATTTGTTGAGATATTAGAAGTTCACAACGATATGTCTGTGTGAACTTTAATGATGAACACGATAGATGCACCTATATTTCTCCATCATTACTTGCACATTCTCAGGATATAGGTAAATTTTCTTCTCTTTTCTCTTTATCTATAATTTACAATTGTTACATTAAGGACAATGTAAGTTCTAGGTTGTGGGTGGTGAAAAGTTACCATGTCTAATTTCAAAATTTTAACAATTTTAAAAAATTTTATATTCACATTTTCATTTTTATTGTGTTTGATTTTATTTTCTTTGTGTGATTTAGTAATTTTTAGAATTTTAGGATTAGTTTTTAAAAACATTTCTCACAAAAAATTATCATTTCTTTAAATCAAATTTAAGTAAATAGTTAAGTCTTTTATATTGTTAGATTAATTTTTAAAAACATATCATGGAGTACATGGTAATTAGTTAGTTTTTTTCATGACTAGTATTTCTTGATAAGGTGTGAAAATTATATTAAACCCAAAATTGGTGTTTAGGAATTAAATGGTGGAGATTACCCTTGTGAGATATAATTTGAGCCTAATTTTCTTTATTCTGAGTGAAATATATTTTTCTACTCCAAACATATTTCTTATTTCTTCAAATTATTAGATGATCTCTATAAAACTTAGCATTGAATGTTTGGATTTTTACATCTTAATGAAGTGTTATATATTTATTTTTCATGTTCTTAGATTAAATGATTTTAGTAGAAATTAATAGTATATGTCTTTCTTCATTCATGCACGACTTCTATTAAAAAAGAGATATATCTAGAGTTACCTATACAAATACAAACAAAAAAAGCCAAATATTAACCACTCACCCTATCATATAAAAAATGGGTCTACTCTTTAAAAAAATGAATTTTTTTATAAAAAAATGAATGTAAGAGAAAAAACAATATAAAAAGAAGGAGAGAAAAATGAATAGTATATGAAGTAATTCCCTAAGAAGTTATTGCATTTTTCTAATTTTTTAAAAGGCATATTACTTGATATTTTTATTTGATGAATTTGATTGATACAAGAAAGTAATGTATAATATTTTATAAATCCTTACATTTGATTCCTTTCATAAGTTCAACGTTAAGATAACACTTTGAGCCTTTTTTTCTTTATACATATGCGAATATATTAGTTCATTTCAATACATCAATTTTTTCGCATATAAATTAATATCAGTGTTTGAACCTATAGGATTTATTGTTTTTGAGAGTATTGACTTGTGATGAATATAGTTAAAGCGAATTCAGATTCCTGACACTAAGTTAAAAGTCAGTTCACGCGGTGAACCGACTTTAATTTTTTTTTAAATTTACTCATTTTCTATTATACTCAAATAAAAACTTGTATTCGAGTAGAAAAAACCAAAATCAGTTTAATAAATAGTTCAAATAATACAAATATTTGAAAGAAGAAAATATTAATTAATAGTAAAAAAATTATCATGGTTTTGTTCTATTTTATTCAAGATCATCATATTTTTCTCCTGATGTTATAATATAAACCTACATATATAATACAAAAATTTATACACATAAATAATAACACATAATAATAGAAAAAAATATGAATAATAAGTCCGTAAAATTAATAGAAATACTTGCAAAAGTAAATGAAGTGACAAAATGAAGGAAAAGAAAAAAAAATGGTGTTTTGTAAGTGAGAAATGGGTATAATTTTTTTGAGTATTTTGCTCAAAAAAATAAGGGATCCAAAAGATTAGTTAGAGAGGAAGAAAACCTACTAACCAGCGCTGGAAATGGTAGTTGTAGGTGGCCGTAAAATGAGAAAGAGTGGAGGAAAAGTGGATGAGGTTTTGGGTTTTTGAGAGTTATGCAACGATTGGAATAGTTTCTATCTCGGGAAGGAAAAAGAGAAAAGAATTTATCCACGTGCGTAGCGTCGGTTCCACGTGTCAGCCGATGCTATGTTACGTGCACCAATGCGAGCAGCCACCTATCCATGCTGAGTCCCTTGCGTACCAGTGTGCATAGCCGAGCATTCATGCTGAATACCGCATGTAGTAGCCCATCAATGCCAAGTCCCGCCTGCACCAACGCGAGCATGCCTAACACATGCCCAACACACGCCTTCATGCAGCTGGCACACGCCCAACCAACACATTCCCAAAACATGTTACGCTGAATTCCGTGTGCGCCAATACACGTACGCACTATGTCGTGCGCGAGCCAGGATACTCCTTGCTGTGTCTTGCATGCGCACTCACGCGTCAACAACCCATCTACCAACCTATCCAAATGTATCAAAATTCAAATTTTGAAATATTTTTCCCTCTTTTTTGGTCTTTTTCTCACTTATAAAAAGGACCCTCTTCCCCCATTACACACAATTTTTTAAGTTTTTTCTTTCTCTAAAAAGTTTTCATTTTTTTTAGTTTTAAATTTTTAAGTTTTTCTCTTTTTGAGAAGAACTAGCTATATTTTTATAGATTTTTAGTTTTTGATTTCATAAGCGAAAATACAAATTTGTATGGAGGTTTTCCAAAAAACAAATTAGCGCAAAATTGCTGTAAAGATTCCTTTAAGGTATAATTTTAATAGATTCTTTACAGTTATCTTTATATGTTTTATTTAATTTGTTTGTGATTAAATTTGACATGGTTGGTTGTTTGTAAATATGATATAATTATAATGTTGTTATGTTTGCAAAATATTAAATAGGTAAAATATTTCTATAAAATAAATTGATTTTGTTTTTATTCAAGATTTTATATTAAGGATGTTAAAGAGAAATATATTATTTTTCATTACAAACTTAAATCTAAAAATTAGATTTTAAGGTTTAATTATTCTGTCTGATTTAGAGTAGTGCTCTTTTATTTGTTAGTGCAATCGTCCAGTAGTTAGAGTAAAACTCTATTTCAAAATTTTTTATAAGAACCATTATTTGAAAATGTATTGACAACATATTTTCGATAATAGCTTTAAAACTTGAAAGTTAGTACTTAGATAATTAAATTCTTAGGTTTAATTTGGACACCTTGAATAAAGTCTAATTAACTGACTCCGCCTAAAGCTGTGATTAGATGGTTTGTTATTTTCTTAGAAATAAAGTTGAAATTTAATACTTAATTGATTAATAAGCTCTGCCTAAGAATATTAGTTAATTAATATTAAACAAAATAATATGGGCCCTGCCTACGGACACTTTCATATTAAAAAGAGAAAATCAACAAATATTAATTTATATCTTTAATAAGATATATAATATGAGCAATCATAATTAACTTAATTATTATATCCTTAAATACTCTACTATTATGAATGATAAAAATTTGCATTATTGTTTATTGAATCTATATCTATATTTATTTTTATGTTATTAGATTAGGAAACAAACAAACCAAAATATCGTGACAAGATTTTTAGGATTTAATTTTGTTTGAATAATAAATTAAAAACCACATATATTCTTTCCTTAGATCGACCTTGGAGTATACATATCACTTTCTATAAAATGATTCATGCACTTGCAAGAGATTTACAAATAATAAAACCAAAAGATTTTACAAGATCAGTATTTGTAATGTCAATCTTATGACTCATCATCTTGTATGCTTTTAGTATAAATCTTTTAGGATTAGTATGCTTTAGATAGCATAATTTTTTTTAGTATTTAATTTATTGCATTCCTTAGTATAGTTAGGATTAATAGATGGGATTAGAATCAATCACATATTTTCTAATTGTTTTTTGGTATCAATGATGAAATCAACTAAACAATGTTAGGTTAAAAAAGGATAATAAATATTGATAGATTCTTGACCTAGTTCTTAAGTAAAGGTAACTTAATGATAATTTTGTTGAAAACTTATATACACAATAACTAAATTGGTGATAAAGTCATTTATATGCATAAACTAGTGAAAAATATTGTGAATTCCTTAGAACTTTGCTATACTTTTAATGATTAAGAATAGGTTACTAGAACTTTTCTTTAAGTTCATCAAGGAAAATGATAAATGTATTTCTTGAAAAATGATTAAGGTAATAGGATTAACTTCTTTGGCTAAATTTTCCTACCCTTAATGTTGTTGTTCTTTCAAGAACAACTCTTTTAGTGAACCAATTTGAGCCTACATGAGCCAATTATTTGTACCCACTCCATACCATTTGAACCAAACACATTAGTCATACCCTATAGTTCAAGGAAAGTGCAGTTGCACAAAAAAAATAGATTCTATGAAAAATGCTAGAATAAGATTTAAGAGTATCGATTGTGCTATATTTGATTAAATACCAATATATAGAAACATGCCTTGCTACAATATGTTCCAATATATAAATAATCATAAGAGGAAAAGTTGAAAAAATTATAAAAAGAGATATATATTATTAAAAAAAATAGCAAAAATAAAATAAAAGAAGTCAATAATGATGTTTAGGTCCACAATAATAAAATTTGACCATATTTTATTGACATAATTGGTTTTATTGACCTAATTTTAAGGAATGTTTTTGATAAGTGGAAATAATTTTTTAAGAAAACAATTATGGTATTTAATTTAACACTAAAAAGAATAGTGATATTTTATAAGAAGGAATAATGTTTCAACTTGTTTATGTTAGATGATTTGAATATTTTTAATTGATATTACATCATACATATACACACTTTGAGCATAATTATTGCACAATAGCTGTAACAAAGAGATGACTAAAGATAATATCTAACATTTATTAGAATTTGAAGTCATAATATTGTTAAGCCCCTAAGATAAAATATTAGAAAACTTATCCGCTTAATTGTGGGAGTTGACTTTGCTCAAAAACTAGTAAAGAGTAGAAGTAGGGGAGTTTGATAAGTGCTATTTTATACATATTTTTATATGTTAATTCCTTTACATTTATATATGTTTTATTATTATAATGAGTTAAAATTATTTATTTTGTATTTACTAAAAAATATTAATTTTTTTTAGATTTTTTGGGATTTTTTATGATTTTTATTTGACATGTAGATATATTTAGAAATATCCATGGATGTACTTAGCAAAATTGGATGTAATTAGCATACTCGTGGATGCACTTAGAAAAAAAACCCAAAACCTCCCACGCGTTCATCCCAACCTTCACGCGCATAACTTCACTCTTAATTCCAATGTGCAACATGTGTCACTATATATGTGTGTGTATGTGTGTATGTATGTGTGTGTGAGCAGCGCAGTTTTCACATGAAGTATTCCCTTTTCACAAGTATTTTGTATATCACCGTTCCTAATACAACTTAAAAAACAAATTAATTTTCTCATATAAATACAAAATAATACCTCATAAAATACAAACAATATGAGAATTGCTAGAAAATTAAGAGAAAAATATACAAAATTATAGATATAAGTTGGAGGCAACAATCGAGAAGAAGAAGATTCAAGAAGCAATATAATCTTTATATTTTATTTTTATCTTTATTAATTTTTAGTTGTTAGATTTAATATTTTGTTTACAAAACCAAACCCAAACCCCTTTTCAATAAATAAGAGCTAATTTTATAAATCCTTCGTGGGAAAAGCTCTTACTTGATATATACTAATTTACGACTTCTTAAACAATTTAAAGTTTAAATTGACTATTCATTTTAACCCTATCACTTGAGACTAGGGCCATGCATCACTAAACATCAAATTTTGGCATGCTTCATCAAGCCAGACCTTACATTGAAGATTCATCAATAATGCTAGGTAATGGTTGTACCATTCCTATTACACATTCTAGTCATATTTTTTTATCTTGCAACACAAAAGCTTTGAAATTGTATGATTTGTTTTGTGTTCCCCAATTGGAGAATAAATTAATTTCTGTGAAGATAATGGTGTTATTGATGAGTTTTATCCTAACACATTTTGTGTTAAAGATCTTGCTACCATGACTACAATTTTGAGAAGGGCAACTAAGGATGACCTCTATCAATAGCCAGTGCCACTTTCCAAGAGCTCTATGTCTATTAGTGCCTCTAGTTCCAATAATGTGTAGTGTCATCAAGTATAAATTAGTGGTAATTTATGGCATGATCACGTTGATCATATGCATTTTTCTTGGTCAGTATATCGCTCGTAGTATAAATAAAGTAGTAAAGCCTTTTGTTGGTTTAGATTTGTGTCATGCATGCCAATTATGAAAATTTCACAAATGATCTCTATCTCATGTTCATACAAGATCCTCTAAACCATTTGACACAATTCATGTGGATTTATGGGGTCTTATTCCTATTGAATCTACTCATGGTATGAAATATTTTCTATTTTTTATTGATGATCATTCACACTACTAATGGATTTATGTGTTGAGTATAAAAAGTCAGGTTGCCCAATTATTCTTGCATTTTGAAGCTGTGGTATCTAGATAGTTTGGGGCTTAAATTAAGTATTTGCATAGTGGCTAGGGGATTGAGCTTAAGTCTCTTGAATCCCATCTCTTTCAAGGTAGTTATCTCATGAGGATTTCATGCCCATATACCTTGTTGAAACAAAAAGCAAGCATGTTATTAGACTGGCCTTTCTTTGCTAATGAGATTAAGAGTGCCCATATGTTACTGGGAATATAGCTTTAAAGTTGCTGTCTATCTAATCAATCAACTACCTCTAAAAAATTTACATTTTTCTAGCCCATATAAGCTTCTATACAAAACACCACTAGCTTATACACATTTCAGGATTTTTGGTTGTATGTGTTATCCTTATTTAGACCCTACAACCATGACAACCTAGAACTTGGGTCCCTTCCATGTGTCTTTCTTGGCTATGCCAGTCAATATAAGGGCTTTTTGTGTCTTGAGCCAAGTATCAAACATATATACATTTCTACCCATGTCAAATTCAGTGAGTCAGAAATTTTCTATTTGAAACCTAGTATGCATGTACATGCATTTGGTGTGCATTTTACTTCACCTGTTATAGATTATGTTTCTATTGATTTACCTGTTGGATAATATGGTTTCAACTTTGGGTCTTTCCCTTTGCCCTCTAGTCCTTCTCATGTGTCCTCGGGTTCTAGGATATTAGATGTTCCTCAAGCTATTCCCAATTTGTCTTCTTCTACTCATACAATATCTAGTTTTGATTATAGTAATAATGTCAGCTTTATTCAGTCTTCTAATAACCCCGAACATTCTAATTTTTAATTTACCACACCCATTATTTCTCCTATATCATCTCATCACTCCTCTAATGTATCATCTTCTTCTAACACTTCATCTTCACCAGTTCCACCTATTCAAAATTTCAACCCATTTGGTATTTAACTTTATGTTGATATACAAGTTCCTTCAAATCCCCCAACTATCAGTTTTCCATCCCTTTCTAGTAACACTCATAATTGTTGATCCATCTCATGTGGGCCAGCAACAAGAAAAATAAAAAGGCATTCAACAATGGAGGCGTTTGTGGTGAGAAGAAAGAAAAAAAAAGTCAAAATATTTGTGCTATTTGTCTCCGCGTAAAATTGGCTTGAATGATATAAGGCATTATTTTCCTCTATAAAAGTCCTTAGCCTCAATCTTAATATACACATCAAGTTGAGAGAAAAAAAAATACAGAGAGCAGAGAACATAAAGAGTTTTCTGAGAGGAAGAATTGAGAGCTAATTTGTAAAGTTTTACCCACAAATTGAAGATACATATTTATTGTATTTTTGTGAGAGATCTACTTAAAAGTGAAGTTTGTAATCCCATTTTATTTTAGTTGAATTTCTAAATGGTTGTTACTTTTATTTTTGGAAGGTTTTCACGCTAAAAAATTTTGGTATTATTTTTGTTCTATTTTAGTTTAGGAAATTATCATGGGTTCGTGGAATTTGTTTTTTTACAACCATCAATTTTTCCCAACAAAGTGGTATCAAAGAATTGTGTTTTTCAATGAATGTACTATTCATATATAAGGTATTTTCTATCGGTAGGTACTATTCACATGTACGGTACTATTTATCGTCGAAAAAGTACCAAGTTCGAAGAAACCTGTTGACTAATGATTCAAACGGATGAGAGCATAAGTAATATGATAAAGTTGACTGCATTCAATTATGCAATTTGGAAGCCAAAGATGGAGGATCTTTTATACATTAAAGATTTGTGGAAGCCAATTATAATGCCGAAGGAGAAAGATGTGTCTACAACTTCGACGGAAGAGAAAACCAACGCAAGGCTAATCTGATGTGATGTGACGATTAGTCAATTTGAAGTATAAAGATAGAAGTAGTGTATCAGAACATATGAGTGAGTTCCAAGGCATTTTAGATCAACTCAACTCTATGAAGATGATCGTAGATTACGAGCTACAAGCATTGTTGATGCTGAGTTCTCTACCAAAAAGTTGGGATACTCTAATTGTGTCAATTAGCAACTCAACTCCTGATGACAATCTTACCATGGATATGGTAAAAGATAGAATGCTAAATGAAGAGTCTCGACGAAAAAATGAAGGATATACTCCTAACACTGAAGCGCTTGTCATGGAGAAACAAGGCAAGCAAGAATGGCATGGAAGAAGTAAAAGTAGAAATCCCCATAACCAAAGTCAGCAAAGAGGACGGTCAAAGTCTAGATCAAGACATGAAAAGAAGTGTCATCACTATGGAAAGCCCGTACACTTATTCGAGAATGTCAAAAGTTAAAGACGGAACGATTCAGAAATCAAGAAGTAGAAACCGAACAAATGACACCACAACTGTCACTGAAGAAGTTGTCATTGTTCAAGATGTTGATTATGTCAATCTTGCATGTCAAGACACTACTTGGGTAGTTGACTCAGGTGTCTCCTATCATGTCATCTCACGACTAGAATTCTTCTCAACTTATACTCAAGGTGATTTTGGACGTGTAAGAATGAGAAATGATGATGCATCAAAAATTTTCGGCATTGGTAACATTTATCTATAGACTAATCTTGGATGCAGATTAATTCTAAAAGATGTGAGGCATGTTCCTGATATCCACCTCAATTTGATCTCTACCAGTATGCTTGATGATGATGGTTATAATAGTTATTTTGGTGAAGGAAAGTGGAAGCTCAGCAAAGGCAATTTGGTAGTAGTGAAAGGAAAGAAAGATACATCATTTTACCTCATAGAAGCCAGATTGTATAGAAGAGAAGTAAAAACCACTAGGAAAGAAGTTCCCATCGAGCTATGGCATAAGAGACTCGGCCATATGTGTGAAAAAGGTCTCAAAATTCTTTCCAAGAAGGAGTTCTTTCTAGGAATGAAAGGTACACCCTTGCGAACTTGTGTTGATTGTATTATGGGAAAACAACATAGAGTTGTATTTCGTAGTCTCGCACCATCTAGGAAGGAAAATATTCTAGATTTAATACACACAGATGTCTATACAATGAGTTGTAAGTCACTAGGAGGTGCTAATTATTTTGTGACTTTTATTGATGATCATTCTAGAAAAGTGTGGACTTTTGCTTTGAAAACTAAAGATCAAATGCATGAAGTTTTCAAACAGTTTCATTTAAAAGTGGTGAGATAAACTAGCATATGTTTGAAGTGTGTACGTGTAGGCAATGATGGTGAGTATCGTGGACCATTCGAGGAGTACTACAGAAGTTTTGGCATCAGATTGGAAAAATCAGTACCAAAGACACCTCAACACAACAATGTTATAGAGAGGATGAACAAAACCATCTATAAAAGAGTGAGATGTATGCTCTCAAATGTAAAACTGCCAAACTCCTATTGGGGGAGGCAATGAGGATAACATTTGACTTAATCAACCTTTCTCTATCAGTTCTACTGAACTGCGATGTACCGGAAAGAGTTTGGATGGGGAAAGATGTTTCTTGTAAACACATGAAAGTATTTGGTTGTAAAGCATTTTTTCACATCCCAAAAGATGAGTGGTCCAAGTTGGATGGAAAAGCGAAGCAATGTATATTTATGGGATATGCCCATGAAGAATTCGGCTACAGATTTTGGGATCCTGTTAGTAAAAGGATTGTTAGAAACAGAGACGTTGTGTTTCTTGAAGATCAAACAATCGAGGATTTTGAGAAATCCGAGAAACCATGGTTAGATGAAATTCCATTTAATCTAGAACCAATTCCTCTACCAACAAATCCTGATGATGGGAGAGTTACATGAGATACTAATGATGTTAATCCACCAGTTGGCAATTTAGAACCAAAACAAGTTTATGAAGTCCAACCAAAAGTACAGACAAGGAGATCCACCCAAGTATGAAAACCAAGTCGTAAATATTCTCCTAACGAGTTTGTGATGCTCACTGAAGGGGGAGAACCGGAGAGTTATGGAGAAGCTATCACTGATCAGCATAAGACTGAGTGTTTAAAAGCCACGCAGGAAGAAATGAAATCTCTACACAAAACCATACATTTAACCTGATAAAACTACCACAGGGAAATAAAGCTCTCAAGAACACATGGGTGTACAGAATCAAAAGGGAAGAAGCCAACTCGCAACCACGTTACAAAGCAAGATTGGTTGTGAAAGGATTTGAGCAGAAGAAGGGCATTGACTTTGATGAAATATTCTCACCAGTAGTTAAAATGTCTTCAATCTGAGTGGTTCTTGGTTTGGTAGCTAGCCTTAATTTGGAAGTTGAACAAATTGACGTAAATACTACATTCTTACATGGTGATCTTGATAAGGAAATCTATATGGAGCAACCTGAAGGTTTCCAAGTCAAAAGCAAAAAGAATTTGGTATGTAGACTAAATAAGAGCTTGTACGGTCTGAAGCAAGCACCAAGGTAGTGGTACAAATTTTTTGACTCATTCATGGAGAAAAATGAATACAAAAGAACGATGGCTAATCACTGTGTCTTCATCAAGAAATTCTTTGATGGTGATTTTATTATTCTTTTGCTTTATGTTGATGACATGTTAATTGTAGGTCAAAATATTGACAAGATTAATAAGTTGAACAATGAGTTAAGAAAGTCCTTTGCAATGAAGGACTTAGGACTTGCCAAGCAGATTCTTGGAATGCCAATTATCCACAATAGGCAAAAGCAAAGGATCTGGCTTTCCCAAAAATGGTATGTTGAAAAAGTTCTTGAAAGATTCAACATGAGCAAAACTAAACATGTTAGTTGTCCACCTTCAAATCATTTCAAGTTTAATGTGAGTCAATATCCCTCAAGTGAGGAGGAGAAATCGGAGATGAGCAAGGTGCCTTATGCATCGGCAGTTGGCAGTCTAATGTACACTGTGGTATACACCAGACCAGACATTTCATAAGTTGTTGGTGTTTTGAGCCGATTACTATCAAATCCTGGAAAGGAACATTGGGCAGTTGTCAAATGGATACTCGGGTATCTTAGAGTAACTTTCAGTCATTGTTTATGCTCTGGTAGTAATAAACATGTATTAGAAGGATATATAGATTTAGATATGGCTGGTCATATGTATTGCCTTAAGTACCACAGAATTAGAGTACATTGCAATCACTAAAGGTTGTAAAGAGATCTTGTGGATAAAAATGTTCCTATAAGAATTGCATTAGAACCAATAAAATTATGTTTTTTATTGCGACAATCAGAGTGCAATTCATCTTAGCAAGAACCCAACCTTCCACTCAAGGTCCAAACACATCGACATAAGGTATCATTGGATTCATGATGTTTTGGAACATAAACTATTGCAAGTTGAGAAGATCCACACCAATGATAATGGAGAAAATATGATGACAAAGACCTTGACTAGAGAAAAACTTATTATCTATAAAGAGATTGTAGGTGTGGAGGAACCCTGTCCCACATAAGGTGGAAGGGGAGATTTGTTGGTCCATCTCATGTGGGCCAACAACAAGAAAAATAAAAAAGGCATTCAACAATGAAGGCACCTGCGGTGAGAAGAAAGAAAGAAAAAAAATTCAAAAAATTTGTGTTGTTTGTCTCCGCGTAAAATTGGATTGAATGATGGAAGACATTATTTTCCTCTATAAACACTACTACAAAAATGGGTATTTAAGTCGATACGTAAAGTTGGTTTTTTTCTAAAAATCGACTTTAAATTGGTCTAAATTCGGTTCGGTGTAGAATCGACGTTATCCACGTAGGATGTAGCATCGGTTGATGTGGTGAACCGACGCTATCCACGTAACATAACGTCGGTTGACACGTGGAACCGACGCTACACACGTGGATACATTCTTTTCTCTTCTTTCTTCCCAGATAGAAAATATTTTCAGCGTTATAGAACTCTAAAAAACCGAAAACCTCATCCACTTCTCCTCCACTCTTTCTCATTTTCTGACCACCTACGACTACCATTTTCAGCACCGGTTAGTGAGTTTTCTTCCTCTTTAACTAATCTTTTCGATCCCCTATTATTCATATTTTTTTTTCTGTTATTATGTGTATAAATTTTTGTATTATATATGTAGGTTTGTATTATAAGGAGAATAATATGATGATCTTGAATAAAATATAACAAAACCATGGTAATTTTTCTACTATCAATTAATATTTTATTTTTCAAATATTTGTATTATTTGAACTATTTGCTAAATTGATTTTGTTTTTTTTTTCTGCTCGAATACAGGTTTTTATTTGAGTATAATAGAAAATGAATAAATTAAAAAAAAATGTAAAGTCGGTTCACCGCGTGAACCGACTTTAAACGTAAAGTCGGTTCATCCCGTGAACCGACTTTAAACTTTAAGTCGTTTAATTTAAAGTCGGTTCAACGAACTGACTTTAATGCCCCTTTTTGTAGTAGTGAAAAGGCCTTAGCCTCAATCTTAATATACACATCAAGTTTAGAGAAAGAAAAATACAGAGAGAAGAGAATAGAGAAAATTTTATGAGAGGAAAAATTGAGAGCCAATTTGTGAAGTTTTATACACAAATTGAATATACATATTTATTATATTTTTGTGAGAGATCTACTTAAAGGTGAAGTTTGTAATCCTATTTTATTATAGTGGAAGTTTTAAGTGACCTACGAGTCCCGTGGTTGTTACTTTTATTTTTGGAAAGTTTTCCACGCAAAATGTTTTTTGTTATTTTTGTTCTATTTTGGTTTGGGAAATTATCCTGGGTTTATGAAATTTGTTTCTTTACAACCATTAATTTTTCCCATCAATAATATGCTCACTTAAGTTAAATGTGGAATCTACAATCCAAAGGTGTTTCTTACTCAAAAGATCAAGCATGAGCCTCATTAGAAGACTTGTAAGTTCCTAAGTGTAAAACTGCAATGAAGAGTGAGTATGATTCCCTCATTAAAAATGAAACATGGGACCTAGTACCTCTACCTAAAGGAAGCAAGATTATTGGAAACAAGTAAATGTTTAGAACAAAGTTGAAAGCTAATAGTTTTCTTGACAAGTACAAGTCACGTGTAAGGGCTAAGAGGTTCCAATAAATAGTTAAAGTCGATTACACTAAGATTTTTAGTCCAATTGTAAAACCTACTACCATCAGAACAATGCTAAGTTTTACTCTATCTCAAAATTGGAACATTAAGAAATTGAATGTCAACATAGCTTTTCTCAATGAAGATGTAATGGAGGAAGTTTATATGGCTTAACCAAAGGGGTGTGTGCATCAGATTTCTCGGTCCATGTTTGTAAACTAAAAGAGGTCATTTATGGCCTAAAGTAGTCTCTTACAACTTGTGTTTGAAGTTGAGTGCTGTTTGGTGGAATGGGGTTTCAAATTTTGATGCTAGTTGAATTGAAGGTAAAATTAAACGAAGAACTTGCGATAACACTAGTGCAGGTTACTTGGTTAAACATCTAGTGTTTCATACAAGTATAAAACATATTGAAATTGACTTCCATTTCATTTGTGAGAAAGTATTAGATGGTGTTTTGATGATTGAATATACTCTTACACGAGCAAACTACTGATATAATGACAAAGTCACTTCCAAGTTTTAAGTTCACTGAATTAAGAACTAAACTTATGGTGTTACAGAAATTTTGAACTCATGGGAGGTTGTTAGGATGTTAACAAATGTAACGTAGAATGTACTCTTTCAGAACTCTTGTATTTGGTTATGCAACCCATTTACTAGTTGTTAGAAATACTACTATAAATACATATATACAATGTGACAATGTAACTCTAATGCAACATAGAATAATGTACTTTTTCAGCTCTCCCTAATTCTCTTCTTCTCTTCCTTTTTTCATCTTCTTCATAGCTTTCAACCTTAGTTAATTAGACATAACATTAGCAAATATAATTTTTGTAGTAAGTAATTTTGCAAAGTTATATTTATTGAATTAATTTAACTGTTTTTATTAAATTACCAGACCTAATTATTCCAACCAAATAATCGCATAACTAAAATACCTATTTTACCATAATTATAAGATTAATCTGACCCTTTTCTCATGAGAACATTGACAACATTTTCACAAGATTTTGGATCCCTTTACATCGACATGTAATATCCATTTCGCCTGACAAAAATGTCAAAAATATTGATAATATCCATATATACACAATATATTGTATTAAAAAAATAAAAATAAAAATAAAAAGAAGACAATTTATAAAAATTTCCATCCAAAATGATATACCAAAACGTAGTTCATTGCTGCTTTTAACAATTCAAAGGAGAAAAAGAAAGCATCTGTATCTCAGCTATCTTATTAGTTTTTTCAGTCTCTACAAGACAATATACAAAATAACATAACATACATAGATTTATATATAAAAATATCTAACCAGTAATTGGTTCACCAGGAAATGCCCTACCCGTAGTAAATTATAATACTAAGAATTGCAATCTCAATATGTACAAACAAAGACTGCCTTTCATTTAATCCTTTCCAGTCCCGATTATCAAATCCCTGTTGAGTGCCTAAATCCTTTGGTTGAAGAAACTTGGGTGGCTCTGCCCATTCAGCGTTTGGCTGTTGGTTGACGACTGAGGCACCGGAACCTGCTGCTGTTGCTGCTGGGTTTGAGCACTGCCAAAATTATTTACTTGCTGGTGCGAAGCAAATTGATAATGCAGTCCTCTGTTGAAAGGATTGCCATTGATGTTTGGAACATGGCTTGCTACTATCTTAATCCGCTGCGCTTCTTCCCTCAATTTCTCATTCAAAGCTGTAAAGAAAATAAAAATAAACAGTAAAATTAAAGAATATTTTTTTGTATTTTTTATTTAAAGGAATCTGACCAATTGCTACAACGGTGAAGAGCCGCAAGCCCGCAATAGCCCTCTAGCTTAGACTATTTCCTCTAGCTTAGACTATTTAGATAGCAGTAATATTTTTGTTTAAAAAAGGGATTTCCAGTCCTCTTGTTTTTGTTTTATGTTTTTATAGTGCTCTTGTTTTCGAAAAAGTTTTTTATAGTCTTATTTTTACGAAAAAGGGTCACTTAGCCTTTTGTTTTTGAGAAAAGGGTTTTTCACTAAATAACCCCTTTTATTAAAAACAAAAGGATTATAAAACACTTTTTTCAAAAACAATAGTACTGTAAATACACTTTTTAAAAATAATAGGACTAACAATATCGTTTTTCACTACTAAATAGGCCAAGTTAAAAGACTATGAAGACCACTTACGGCCTAGCTACAAATTTCACCATTGATTTGAAAATGTACATACCCTCTCTAAGTTTTGCCTGTTGCTCCATTGATTGTAACCGAAGTTTGAGCTCCTTATTCTCAGTAGTCAATCCAGATGTGTCTCTCTGCATCAAGCAAAATATAATTTTACGTGGATGCCCCTTTTACTATCGGTATACGGACGGAGAAGTAATATTAAAATGTAATAATCTCATTTTATATAATTCCAGCATAATAAAAACAATTTGGACAAAGCAAAGCACTGAAACAGAAGAATTTACGAGATAGAACCTCAAGTTGAATTTTTAGTGCAACTTACAACATGCAAGAACTAAATCACTAGCAATGAACTTCATCGGACATAAATGGACAAACCTCTCTACATGGTTTCTCTCTAATATTTCACACCATTTAAAGAAAAATAAAGAATCATGGCCATGGTGGTATCAGTATAATGTGAGATGCCCAGGGAGAGAAGGAGGAGCTTCCCAACAAGGTTTTAATTTGTCAAAACTCCAACAACTGATTTACAATGTAGGATGATTAGGTTTCAAAGCTAATGATATAATCCACAAGCTTACTCTACTGCTTGATGCAAAGAAGAATCATGACAATAGCATAGAACAGACCACGTTTACGGTGAAAGCATTTATTTAGAATGTAACTGCTTCTAAGGTTCTACTGGATAGAACCTCGGTTCAAAGTTACCATTCAAATTTTTACCATTGTAGCTAAGACAACACATTTCTCTATCTAGTATCCACTATCCAGATAGGAAATGCATTATTTCATACTCTACAACAAATAGTCAAACATTACTTTACCTCGTAAAATATTCTCATTTCTACCTAGCTTTAAAAGGAGTATCAACCATTCCTACATCTGTACGAAGTCAATCCAAAAATAGAAATATTAGTGGTTGACACCTCTCCTAACTTCTAAGAATGGAATAGACATGCGTCTTTACAAAGTAAATCTGAAATCAAAAAGTTTTTTGACGTGATGCAATTAACTCTGGGTCTTGGTATATTGAGTAACTAAACTTATATCTTTAGACACTTTAGTCCTTAAATTAATTAATACACTTATGTTGTGTTTGGTTGGATGGAATGGAAATGAATCAGAATTGATTCCTTTCATTTGTATGTTTGTTTGGACTGAAAAATGGGTTAGGAATAAAATCGATTCCTAAAAGAGAAGAAATTCGGAATCAAATTTCCTTCTCCCCCTTAAGGAATCATGATTTTATTACTGATATGATTTTATTGTTCCAATTTTGCCCCTCATATAGCATTATTTTTCCAATTTTGCCACTAATATATATAAACTAACATGCAGAAGCAATCGTCTGCCTCCCATTTTTGTCTCCCCTCTTAAGGAATCATGATTTCATTCCTGATATGATTTTATTGTTCCAATTTTGCCCCTCACATAGCATTATTTTTCCAATTTTGCCCCTGATATATATATAAACTAACATGCAGAAGCAATCGTCTACCTCCCATTTTGTCACCCACAAATCGAACCCTACGCGACGCGATTTCTCCTCCAGCTCTGCTCTCGGCCGTCACCTGGTCCTCCACAGCTGGTGGTTTCTCCGATCTTTGAGGTGAGTTCTCGTCCTCATCCCGTGTCTCTCTCTCCTTTGTCTCGCAACCCTAATTTCTTCGCGAGGTGTTTTCTTTTCTGTTTTTCGCTTCTCACTTCTGAATATATTATTTGTTGCCTGATATTGTGCCTTTATAATCTGAGATTATTTTCTATTCTGTAATATTTATTTCTATTTTGAATTGATTCCTATTTTTGTTCTCTATTCTGATATTGTGTTTTGTTCGTCTGAGATTGTTCTCTAATATTGTTCTATGTTCTATAATATTTATTTCTATTTTGAATCGATTCCTATATTTATCTCTCTATTCTAATATTCTAATATCTGATATTCTTTGTTCTTTGCTTTGAATCGATTCGTTAGTCTCATGAATCCAAACATAGCATTTAATATGAACATTTCTTCTACGTCTCATGAACACAATTCTGATATTGTTTCGAACAATAAAGTTATATGTTCTTTGTTGGAGTTTTCTGACTTACTGGCATAAACTATCAATTGGTGCTTTTAAGGTTAATTTTGACAGTTTCATTGTAGAAGATATTCTAATTTTGGCATAAACTATCCATTGATACTGATGACTCCAATACATGCATCAACACTATAGTTTATACTTCTAGCTCTAATACATGCATTGATTGTAATAAGTCATATTTATGATATAATGATAGAAACACGATAACTTTGCTGGAAAAAAAATTCTCATTGTTGCTTGCTTTATATTATCTCCGTAAGAGATATTTACTTTTCGAGAATGCTGACATTGGACACAAATGCTACTTTTTCATATATATTAGATTTGGTCTCTAACATATATGAACTTTTAGTTTCTAACATGTTGTAGAACTTATATTAGATTTGGTCTCTAACATATTGTAGAATTTTTCGTTTCTAATGTATATCCTGCTTGCTTTATATTATATTTGGTCTCTAACATGTTGGAGAACTTTTCATTTCTCTTTTTAATTCTCAAAAAAGACTCATATTTACTTTTTTAATTCTCAAAAAAGACTCATATTTACTTTTTTATGATATAAAAAAGTAAATATATTTTTTTTATTTAAAAAATTAAAAATAAAAATTGTTATTTAATTTATCTGATGAAAAAATAATAATTAATATTTAAACTTTACTGAATATAAGAATATTAAGGTAATTTACAGTATTTTTCATTTCATTCTAATGGTAAACCCAACACTGTAATACTGATTCTTTCTTTAATTCCAGTAGCTAAACCAAAAACATTGTTTCCTTTCCATTCCATTCCATTTCAATTCCATTTCGTGACCCAAACGTCACCTTAAGTCCCTACTTTTAAAAACCAACATACCCTTTACTCTCTAACCTTCAAGATTTTAGTAAAGTTTAGGGAGTAAAGTGTCTATTCTTCGGTACATTAACGTCCTAAACTTTTAAAATATATAAAACTATGTATACCAATTGAAAATTTAGGAACTATAGACATAAATTTAGAGATCACAGGAGTACTTTTTCCATTACACTACTCCCTTGATGTTATTAATCAATTTAACAAGCTAATTGTTCCACCAGTTTTCCTAAATACCATGCAATTTTTGTAAAACGCTATTTTGAAGCTCGCCTTGAGACTCATCTCAAGATGAGGCTTAAAAAAAATCATGTGATAAATAGCTTACGTTTTTTTGGTCTGGGGTGCACACCTTAAAGCTTTTATGCCTCAAGGAAATTGAAGCTTATAGCCTATAAAGATTCGTTTCATGAGTAGTCTATAAAATATTGGTTCAATTTCTTTAAAATTAGACAAAGTAAAAGATCTGAAATAATAAAAACAAAAGGAGAAATATTAAAATCTAACAAACAAACATGACTTGGATTGCTTCGTTTACATTCTCTAGTCTTCTTCCACCTCTAACCTTTCCTTTCCACTTCCTCCAAGACCATCAAATTTTGGCTTCTTTCTTTTCTTTTGAGTTTATAACTCCAACTTTTTTTAAAAAAGAAAGAGGTACTAAAATCCTCTTTTTTAATTAAATAAAAATATTATAAAGTAAGATTCAAACTTGGATCCATAATGGTGGGATTCGGAAGTCATACCACCACCTTCTTTACACATTCTCAAACATTTTTTTTTCCAGTTTTGTGCTATGCCTTTGATTATTCTTTTGACATTTGAGCAATAGAGTTACAATCTCATAATTACTTTTTGTTTTCTATTATTATTATTTGTATGCTTATTTATTTATTGGATTAATAGTTATTTTTATTCATTTTTTTAAGTATTTAAAGATAGAGTTTAAAGCTTATGCTCGGATTGTCTTGAGGCTCACTCCTCACCCCACCTTAAGAAAATGCCTCAATACTTAAAATACTCTTTTAAAACATTGCCTATCGTTCTTCTAATATTATTAGAAATCTCTAAGACCTCCCTAGAGCTATTGAAGAGAGAACTTGGAAGTAAAACATCCATGGCGTATAAAGATACTATTAGGACCATTTCAGGATTAACATAAAATAGCCATAAAGTTTCTGCTTTTCACTCATTTTGTTTCTTTTTTCCTTTTATAAGCCCTAGATACTTCTAGCAAAATGGTCCCTACGATAAAATAGACTACCACCAATACAACTTCTCATCAAAAAGATCCTCTTAAGATTTTTGTTCCAGATGAAATATGGTGCGAAATGCGTATGGAAACAATAGTCAAAAACCTGCACTATATGCAATAAAACAAGCTTTGGCTTACAACAGTAGCAAATCATCAAGTATACAAACATGGTTGATGCATTCCATCAGTAGCTACAACTTCCATGGATAAACAACTACTCGAAGTTCATGAGATAACTTCGAGTAACGTAGTGACTCATACATATACCTGTAACCTAGTGACTTGTGCAGAGAGGTTGGTTGCCTCTGCCTGAAGAGTCTGAACTTTCCTTTCCAGCTCGTTTGTGTAATGAGTCTTTCTCTCCTTAGACCGTGCAGCAGATTGTCTATTAGCAAGAACCCTACAATGGAATATAATCAAGCCATGAGACTAATGCATCAAAGCTCAAAATTTGACTAAAACTTCCAATAACTTCATTTCCAATCACCAAATTCATAAATACGATACAAATACAAACAAAAGCAATCAACTAAACATGCATACCAACAATTTCCAAGTAACCCAAAACTTGATAAACAGTTATACCCTTCGACTTCCCAAGTCGATGAAAAACAAACGTTAAAAAAAAATACAAAACCTTGCAACTAAATACTAGAGTTCAGAGAGAACCAGAGAAAATCAGTAAAAAAGAAGAAGGAACAGCACAAACCCAGTTGAGAAAGAGTTTCAAAATTCGAACCTTTTGGCTCTCTTAGGATCAATAAGAGAAAGTTCAGCAATTTTATCAGGAGTCATAGCCTTCTTAACACCATCAACCGTCAGCAAACTAGAGTCGACATCAGAAAACCCATCCATCGAATTACTATGAGCACGATGACCAGGTCTCTTTTCTCCGACCATCTCTTTCACAGTTTCTCCACCAAACCCAAGTCCATCAAAGAAATCAGAGTCCGCAGAAAGACTACGAAAGTGATAAATAGAGCCTCCAACTCCGGAGGAAGAGGAGGTGGTGGGATTAGGCCTGGGCCTGGAATTTTGTGGGGCAGATAAGGATTCATCGGAGGAGGTGAAGGATGGACCGCCACGTGTCAGGGGAGTAGGGGAAGGAGTTAGAGAAGGAGATGGAGAAGGGGAGGCCAAACCTGAAAGGTCGAGGTCGGAGGGATCAAAGAGGAGGAAGTCGTCGAGGTTTAGGAAGCGAAAAGAGGTGTCGGAGTGGGCTCGACGGTGGTGAGACCCACGCTGCGGGGTCTCCGGCATCTGGTCGATCACCATGTCCGTCGTTACCAATGGCGGTGACGGCGGTGGCCTTGCCGCCATACTGAAGTTAGTTGATGTGCTAACGGTGATTGGAGTAGAAGCGGTGGTGGTAGTGGTGGTGGTGGTGGTGGAGAGAAGGGGGTATTAGTTTAAGGAGAGAGAATAAGTAATTGGGTTAGGTCAAAGGTGGTTGAAAATAACGGAGTGAGAGAATGAGACAAGAGGGAAAAAGTTCGAAGTGATTGATAATTTTTGACTTGCGGTGGATTAAGTTACCGACTAATTTGAAGATGTGTTATTTAATATTATTAAAATATATTTTTAATTACATATATATATATATATATATATATATATATATATATTAAAATAAGATTTTAATCAAATTTATAACATAATTTCTTAATTTTTAAAATTTATTTTATTTTATCTCATTTAATTTTTAATTTTTTAATAAGATAAAATGATAATGAAATAATATTAATTAAGATATTTTATTATTTTTAATGAATCTAATAAAATATGTAAGAATATAAAAATAATAAAAAATATGATAAATAATAATTCATAATATAAGTTTAATAAAAAATAATATAATATATGTTTAAAGTTAGATTCATTAAGATTACATCTAAATGAGATAAAATGATAAAAAAAGACAATATTATATTATGAGTTCATTAGAGACACAAAATGATATATGAGATGAGATAAAATAGTTCACTTAACATCTCTAATTCTCATTAAATTGATGAGATAACTCACTTTATATCTCTAATTCTCATCAAATACATTATTTTCTATCTATTAAGTATTATGCATTTATTTTTTCAAGAATAAAATTACACTAATCTTAAATTTTATTGGCCTAAATTATCACGTTATCATATACTTCATAACAACAAATAATTTCTCCTAATTTGAGTAGTGAAATTATTTTTGCTATGTAACATGTGATAATATAGTATTTCAAGCCAATGAAATTTAAAATTAACAGGAATTATATATTCGTCTAAAACCAATGATCCCAATAACAAATAACATGACATGATATAAATAAGAGAGAATAAACAAAAATGAAATTGATCCTCACTTTTTTTATACAAGGAAGAATAGACAAGTCTATTGAGCTCATATATGGTAGCTAGCAAAGAGATAACAAGATGTTGCCTACTACTTGTGTACTTCTCGCCCAAGCATGAGATTATAATGCATGTTGAGTTTTCGGGGTATCCATTGCATTGAAAGAATAGAGAACTCACATAATGATTTTAATGCATCTTGAAGGATATGTTTAGTATTCAAGCCTACGGTGTTTCAGTATTCAAAATTAAAAGCATCAATAATTTTTTTGGCATCCCTCTCAATATATATATATATATATTGCAGTTATTTTGGTAATCAATCCAATAGTGTAGTATTCTTCTAAAATGATCCTTTACTTAAACCCAGACTTGCTTTGCTTTGTGACCATACAACATCAAAAGTAATTTTAATGGCATTTTATAGGGTGGTCTCTAATGTGTTGGAATAAGATGATAATCATTAGGAGGGATACCTTTTTACTAGCTTCTATTGTGTATTAATATGAGAAAACTTCTCCACTCTAGTAAGAACTCTATTGACTTGAAATTGATAATCTATTACCTTGTTGTTGTGAACTATATCATTTCATAACCACCAAATCACTCTATGATAATAGTAAATTTGGTCATTATTAGAAGGATTATGTGGTTTTAGCTTAATAATATAGGATGTAATATCTTCTCCAAAAAGTTTCTTTATTTTAAAAATATCTCAATACTAATGATTGTTTCAAATTATATGTTTTTTTGATAAACAATGATTGAGGTAACTTTTGTAAGGAGAGACCAAGTATCCAAAGATTAAGCTAAAAGTTGATGTCTCCTTTGCCAGCTTTCCAATATCTTCCTTGTTGAAGTAGTTCTTAAATCTAAAGTAAACCTTTTCAAATACTCAAATCATTTGATTTTTTAACAGTATTAATGAAAGAATTATTTTTATGGTATTTTTGACTAAAAACTTGGACTAAAAGTTTGTTTGATTGGATAACTAGTTCCTAATATGCTTTGGATAACATTGCTTTGTTAAAATCTTCTATTTTATGAAAGCCTAATCCCTTTTTTAGTTTGAGTTTACTAATGGCATCCCAATTCATAGGAATAAAGAAATGTTGAGAGTTTTGGGATGTGTATTACCTTTCTACTAGAACTTTCTCATAAAAAGATATACCTTTTTCACCTAATTAAGCTTGTTGGAAGCTTAAAGGTACTTAGAATAAATTGGCATTGTTTGTCTATCAGAATTGATCAACGTGCATTTGCTTACATGTGAAAGTAATTTGGATTTCTAGTTGTCTAACCTGACTTTGATTTTTGGAAAGAGAGGATTAAATTTTATCTTTTTCTTCTTGCCAATGGGTAGAAATGTCCTATGTATTTGATTGCATTTGTAGAGCACTTGATTTAAAAGTTAGTATTTATAATATCTTAGCAATTTCTAAGAGATATTCTTGGAGAAAAAAAATTACTGACTTATGTAGATTTATACATTGTCTTGGCAATTTACAATATTGGTTTAGAATCTTTTATGACATGTGATTCTAAGATAATTACTCTGAAAAACATGACTATATCATCTATATATAGAAAATAATAGATGTGAGAGGCTCTTCGGGCTACAGTAATTTGGAAGAAAAATTATTAATTAGCCTAAAACACCACATCAGCGTTGGTTCAGGACTAATGAATAATTTCTCTAAAATTAGTGTAATTTTTATTTTAAAAAAAACTTAATAACTTCTCTAAAATTAGTGTTGTTTTTATTTTGGAAAAAAGAGTACTTAGTAGTTTATGAAGAGAAATCAATGTTATTAGTAAATAAAAAAACTCTAAAAATAATAAATAATACTTTATTTAAGTGCACCTTAATAAAGTAAAAAAATACTTTCCAATTATTATTTTTATTAGCTCAAATTTAATATGAATTTGATGATTTTAAATTTAAAATTGATTCAATAAAATAATTAGTTCTTATTATCTAAATTTAAGGAGATTGTTTTTTTATATAGAATAAAGTTGAATTAAGCTTAAAATTTATTTAAAAATTATTGTTATATATAAAATATAATATTTTAATTTTAAATTGATATATTTTTATTAAAATTTATTATTTGTAGTTACATCTAATAGAATCACAATGATAAGAAATATATTTGAAAGGGATTCATCATATCTATATATAAGTGAACAGGGTCATATACCCCAACTTAACTCTCAACGAATAAAATTTTAAATGATTTATGAAATTATAAATAAATTATATACAAAAAATATAATTATCCTATATGGATTTAAAATTTTAGATTTTTAATACTCAATAACTCACTACAAATTTAATAATTTTGACATATCTTCCCTAAAATGATATATATATATATATAATGTTTTTTATAATTAAAAATAATTAATAAATTAAGAAGTGCTTAATATTATTTTTATTGTATATATGATGCCTCACCTGGATACCAATTATAAATTCATCATTGTAATGTTAATGCATTGATACCCTTTATTTATCATATAATCAAAAGATTTTATTTTAATACCCATATTCAATTATTAATATCCATTGTTTCCATTTTAAACAACATTTTCTTTATTTTGTTCAAAGTATGTCATATAGGTTATATATGACAAGTTTTACAAGAATATTGTAAGAATTTAAAAATGGAAAAAAGCACCCAAAATGACCTAAGTTCACTACTTTGTCCTTATCATGTAATTTTTTAAAACAAATGCACTATTAATTATACGAATGTATTATTTATCTTTTAATCATGGTAGAAATATTATCGAACTTAATCTAAGTGTTACGAAACTACCACCCCAGTTATCCTTTTATGGAGATTAACTAGAATCATCACATTAATACATGCATGGCAGAGCTTCATGGGGCTAGGTAGGAGAATAGCTTCGATCAAATTTTTTATAAAAACTTAATTATATATATATATATATATATATATATATATATTACTATTAAATAAATATTTTATTTATAAATATTTTATTTATAATAATATATTGTGTTTAATTTTTTGTGTGCATCTTTTGTAATCATTGTAAATATCAATAATATTTAGGAGATATGTGAAACAAAAATATAAATGAATTGTAAGTAAAATGATTAAATGTAAGTATTTTTATCATATATTTGATAAATATTAATTAGTTGCACACATAGAATTATAATAATATATGTTATATAAAAATATTTCTTAAATCAATATAGTTTAATATAAAAATATTTCATATATTTAACTTTATTTTTTATAATAAAATATCAGTATCAAACATTATAAAATTAAAAATTTTTAAAAAAATCATAATGATAAACTTAAAAGTAAAGTTTTTAAGTTTTTTCATTCATATCTTTAAAGTTTCTCATATTTTGTTAATACTAAATTTTTATTTTTCTAATATTATATTATTTTATATTTTATTTAAATATTTTTTTTATTTTATTTGAAATTTTTTAATATGAAATTTTTAATATTTTTCATTCATTTTGATCGCTACTATAAAGCCAACTCATTTTATCGGTTCACGAAAACAGATACAATAAGCACAAACAAAAAAATGTTTTTATTAGTCTTTTATTTTTTAACAATATATATTTTTATCTTTATTTTTTCTTTCCTTTTAAAAAAAAGATACATAAAAGAATAAATATTACATTTTATGTTATCTCTCCCTTCCTTTTAAAAACTTCTACCGACACTTATTTATTAAAATTACTTCCTTACATGCTTTCTCTTGATACTAGAGTTAATGATCCATCTCTATCCTTTATTAAATAAAGACACTTGTGGTCCTCAGTATGCTTTTTTACTTGTTGGCAAAATTATTGTTTGATTCTTTTAGTTATGTCCAACTCATTGTAGTTGAATGATGTTTCATAGTTGATAATTTTCTTAATGTCTTCTTGAATTATATTCATGTTGCTTGTGAAATAACTATCTTACTTATGGAGTAATTTACTCTGATTTCAGAGGATGTTTATATTTTTTTTAATTTTATGGTATATTTGACTCAATATTACTGCTATTTTTTTGTTAAAAGTTTATTCATCGAACTCTTCTTATGATAGAACTCTAGGTTGGTCTATTGTTCTTGATGAAGATGTCATTCCTATTTTAATAAAATGATAAGGACTAATAAGTTTTTCTTTATGTCAATCCATTATAGAATTGAAAAATCTTAAAAATACTAGACGATCGTTTATTTTGGGGATTATCCATTTCTTCCTCCCCTATACCCATTTCTTAATTCACGTTTACGAGATTGGTTTAGTTAAATTGGACTAGAGCTCGTGAAAAGATTCTATGGGTTGGTATCTTTGATGAGACAAGAATAACATCGAGTTAGCAATACTGGTATTACAGATACTTTAGTTTTATATTTTTAAAACTTTTGAAAGTACAAAAATTATTTTATAGAAAATGACAAGTATACTCCTAAGGTCGATCTAACGAAAGAATATATATGATTTTTAATTTATTATTCAAACTTTTAAAAACTAAATTAAATCTTAAATATCGTGTCTCGATGTTTTGATTTTTGTGTTTCTTAATCTAATAAAAAAACATCGATATGATTCTATAAAAAATTATGCAAATTTTTATCATTTATAAATGTGGAGTATTTATGAATATAATAATTAAGTTAATTATACTTGCTTATATTATTTAGGTTATTAAAGATATAAATTAATATTTATTGATTCTCTTTTTTTATATGAATACAACATTTGGTAGGCTTAGATATTCTTTGTTAATTAAACAAATCAATTAATACCTATGGTTGGGGTAAATAATTAATTTGGTTAATTAAATTATTTTTTTTAAGAAATTAAAAATGAACTATTTAAATACCACCTTTGATGAGGCTAGACATTTTAAACTTTATTCAAGGTGTCCAAATTAAACCTAAGAATTTAATTATCTGAGTACTAACTTTCAAGTTTTAAAATCATTACTGAAAATATGTTGTTAATACATAGTAAAACTCTTGCAAGTACACAAATCATTTTATAAAAAATGACAAGTATACTTCTAGGGTCAATCTAAGGAAGGAATATATGTGATTTTTAATTTATTATTCAAACTTTTAAAAATGAAACTAAATCCTAAACATTCTATCACGATATTTTGATTTTTGTATTTCCTAATCTAATAACAAAAAAAAAACATAGATATGATTCAATATAAAATTATGCAAATTTTTATCATTCATAACATTGAAGTATTTGTGGATATAATAATTAAGTTAATAATGCTTGCTCATATTATTTAGGTTATTAAAGATATAAATTGATATTTATTAATTCTTTCTTTTTTATATGAATATAAGCTTTGATGGGGTTAGATATTATTTGTTAATTAAACAAATCAATTAATACTTATGGTTCATGTCGACAATTAATTTGGTTAATTAAATTAATTTATTTTTTCTAAAAGATTGAAAATAAACTATTTAATTGACACCTTTGGTGGGGTTAGATATTTTAACTTTATTCAAGGTGTCCAAATTAAACCTAAAAATTTAATTATCCGAGTACTAACTTTCAAGTTTTAAAACTATTACTGAAAATATGTTGGCAATACATTTTCGAATAATAGTTCTTATAAAATTTTTTGAAACTCTAACTACCGGGCGTTTGCACTAACAAATAAGAGAGCACTACTCTAAATCAGACCGGATAATTAAATCTTAAAATCTAATTTTTAGATTTAAGTTTGTAATGAAAAATAATATATTTCTCTCTAACATTCTTAATATAAAATCTTGAATAAAAACAAAATCAATTTATTTTATATAGATGTTTTACCTATTTAATATTTGGCAAGTATAACAACGTTATTATTATATCATATTTTAAAATAGGTATTCATGTTAAATTTAATCACAGACAAATTAAACATAACATATAAGAATAAAATATAAAAATAACTGTAAAAATTTCATTTTAAAATTATACCTCAAAAGAATCCTTTTAAACGGGATTTGCATTTCTATTATTGAATCAAAAACTAGAAATCTATAAAAGCATAATTAGTTCTTAAAAAAAGAATTTTAAAACTAAAAAAACTAAGAACTAGAGAGAGAAATTTGTGATTTTTGGTATTTGAGGGGAGAGTTTTACAATGGAGAAGATGATCCTTTTATATATGAGGAAAATGCCAAAAAAGGTGAGAAAATATATCAAAAATTGAGTTTGAACGCATTTGGACATGCTGGCACACGTATATGGGGTGAGATTTGCAATAGATGGGCATTGGGGTGTGATGGCATGTGTGAGACTCTGTAGAGGCATGTGTTGGCACGCACGGGACTCGACATTTTGACATTTTTGACCTAATTTGTCCAATGTTTTGTATTTTTTGACTTTTTCTCATTTTATTTCAACATATTTGTGATGTATTGCCTCTAGTATTTTTCTTCAAATCTTTAAGTTATTTTTGAATGAAATTACCTAAAAAATAATAAAAATACACTTGATTCCGATAAGAAAAATTTATATAAAAATATGATAAAATCATACAAATATAAACTATTTAATCAATTAAAGTACATTAATCATGGTAATTTTAGTGCTTTTTAAGCATTCATCAATCTTCACCCTTCATTTAGGTTCTGGTCACCTATTTGAATCGAAAGAACAATTGACCTTTGTGTAATTGTTTCTATGTTTGAAATTCTCAAAAACAATTACAAATTTGACAAAAACATAGCTACTATCATCTCACGTCCAACCTCACCGGGGGTTTGACGATGGTTCTAACGATGGCCTCGTCGAGATTCCAAAAAATTCCATTTTTTCGTTTCCAAGATTACCAAGTAATTTTCATGAATATCAACACTCGAAATGAAACAAAAACACGAATGATGCACATTCGATCTAGCACACACACTATGAAAACCAACCTTATAGTGTACATAAACATGCTCGCATACAAAGTGCACCTAATTATATGCTTGTGTGCATTGTTGATTATTAGTAACCAACCTTACATAGAGGAATACAAATATACTAAGTAAAAATAGATTTCGTGTTTTACACATAAAAATCTAACAAAACAAAAAGGATTATAGAACTTACACAAAATAATGTAAAAATAAATCATGGTAGATTTTGCAAAAACTTAACAAATTTTTTAGTGTTTTTAAATATTAACCACTAATGTTATCTATCAAACATGTATTTGTATCTAATTTAAATGAAAAATTAAACTATATAATTTAATTTATAATAAGAATAAATAACATAGCTCAACAATATCTATGCAAACTAACAAAGAAAATTAAATGAATTAAACAACATAAATTATAATAAACACGTAAATGGATCTAAGTATATAAAAGAAAAAATAGATATCAATAATTTTAATAGCATAGATAATAATAAATAATTATATAATTATATATGGTATAATAAACAATAACTAAATTGAATGGGAGAAAAATTATAATTTTTTTAATAATTGATATTTAGGATAAGAAAATTAAATTTATAAAATTTACTAAAAATGTTAAATCAGTATCACTCTACTAGGACATAGTTAATAAAAATTAAAAATTATATAATATTATATTTCAAAAATATATAAAAAAATATTAAATAAGTACAACACATAAAAAGAAAAAAAATTCTTTAATATTAAATTTTAAGAGAAAACAAAAGACCCAAAACCAGCTTTCTCATTTTCCATTTTTTTTTCTTTTTTAAAAAAGCTTTCTCATTCAGAGTATGGCTACAATTCATCATGCTCAATTTTAGTTTTGATTTGAATAGGAAATTAGTGCTTGTACTCTAAACCCTGATTTTGATATTTAGATATTACAGTTAGTAGCTTAGGTTTTTAAATCAATGGAAATCTTTCAAAAATGATTACTAACGACAACTTTGTTTCATACAACCGCGCTCTGGAGGGAGAATTTATTCATTATTTTTTCCGTTATAGCATTATGTTAATAAAATTTAAAAATAATATTATTTTATTTTTGAAAAAAATAAATATATAATATTTGAAAAAATAATATAAATAATACAAAATAACTGTTGTGAAAATCGGGTATATTTTTCATATTCTAAGTATTTATTATTCACTTATGATTTAAATGAATATAACTCAAACTAACCCAAAAAATAATGTTATTGGAAATATAATGTTAAAATAAACTAAAACATATATTGAAGTAGAAAAATAAAAACACCATAAATTTAACGAAGTTCGGTATAAATGTTACTTATATCTTCGGGCGTCGTTGACCACTTCTACTATCTCCAAATAGATGAACTTCAAAATTACAACTAGTTTGACAAAATTGAGCTAATCAATTAACCTTACAAAAGAGAGGAAAATTTACAAATTTTGGGATGCAATATAAGTAGAGGAAGGAGCTTTATTTATAACCCAAAATATAACACTCACCTTCATTCCTAACCAATGTGAGACTTTTTCAATTTTCTCACTAAGGAGCTATACAACAAATCTCCATCTTAGCAACATAATGATTCTTAAATGATTTTTTCAATCTCTAGATCAACGACACCATTACCAATTCAAATTTGTAGGATGTTAATCAAGTCCAGACAATGTTTGAACTTGATTGTCGTTACTACCTTGGTCATTATATCTACGAGATTTTCTGCAGTATTGATCTTCTGAACTAATACTCCACCTTCTTCAACAATCTTTCGCACGAAATGGTAACGAATATTAATGTGTTTTGTACGTGCATAGTAGACTTGGTTCTTTTCTAAATGAATAGCACTCTAACTGTCACAAAACACCTTAATATGTTTTTGACCAACTCCAAGTCTTCAACCAAACCTCATAACCAAATAGCTTCATTCACAGCCTCTGTAATTGCCATATACTCTGCCTTTGTAGTAGATAAAGTAACTATGGACTGCAAGGTAGACTTCCAACTAACTATTCTTAGAAGATAATTGAGTACTAAGCTTGAAATGAGGAACAAGTAGAATACTTATAAGTTTTGTTTGTTCATTCATACAAAAATGTTGTAGTACCTTCTTCAAATATTGACTTTGAGTCAAACTAAGCTTCCCCTTCTTCCTGTCTTTGCTTATCTCCATATCGAGAATCTTCTTGGCTTCTCTTAGATCTTTCATCTTGAAGTCCTGATTTAGTTGAGCCTTCAAATTTTCAATTTCTTTCAATTTCTGCTTGGCTTTTCGATGCAATAAATATATAATCTACATACAATAGGAGATAGATGAAAGAATCATCTTATAGCTTGCGAAAATACACAAAATGATAATATGTACTTCTAGTATACTTTTGTTTCAACATAAAATGATCAAATCATTTATACCACTACCTTAGAGATTTCTTCAATTCATACAACGATTTTTTCAGTTTGCAAACCCAATTCTCTTTACCAGGAATATTAAACCCCTCTAGCTGAGACATATAGATTTCCTCTTTCAAGTCATCATGTAGAAACATAGATTTCACATCAAGTTGAACTAGTTCTAAATCCAAATGTGTTACCAAGGCCAACAAAATTCAAATGGAGGAATGTTTTACAACTGGAGAAAATACCTCATTACAATTGATTCCCTCCTTTTGAGCGTAGCCCTTAGCCCCTAACCTTGCCTTGTAGCGAACACCATATTTGTTAGGAAATCCTTATTTTTTTACATACACCCATTTTTATCCAATTTCCTTCTTACCCTTAGGTAGTTGTGTCAACTTCCATGTCTTATTCTTCTAAAATGATAGAAGTTCTTCATCCATGACTTCCTTTCCATCTTTCAACTTCAAGGCTTCTAACTTCTTCTTTATAAATGGAAGGAACAACATCATGCACAAGTGAAAGTGCATAGGCCAACGTATTCTTAACTGAGTAGGTAGATCTTCCATATCTCTGTATCGAGCAAGCACATTGACATTTTTTCTTAGTGGCCTATCAATAGTAGTTTATTCTTGTTGTTGTGGAGGTTATTGGGTTAAAACCTCTTCATCTAATTCATCTTTTGTCAATGGAGGATCATCTTCTGTCTTGTCTCCACCAATTGTTGTCCTTTTAAACTCCACCGGCTTCGGAGTTTGCTCCACCTGCTTTCGAGTTTGCTCCACCTGCTACAAAGTGTCATCAATCTTCTCAGTTACTTTTCTCAACAAGGTAGATTTATCAAAGGTAACATCTCTGCTGAAGATTATCTTTTTTGTTTCAAGGCACCATAGTTGATATCCCTTAGAACGAGAGGGGATCCCCAAAAAAATAGCTTTCTTGGCTCTTGGATCCAACTTTGATTTCATTACATGGTACTATTCAATAGAACCAAACACATTTAAGAAATTGTAATCTCTAGTAGGTTTTCCAAACCATACCTTCATAGGCATTTTGCCTTCAAAATCAGACGATGGTAGACAGTTGACAAGATGACATTCATACATCACAGCCTGAGTTCAATATTGCTTACCTAACCCAACATTTGACAACATACACCGAACCTTCTCTAGCAAAGTCTAGTTCATACATTCTGCAACTCCATTTTGTTGTGATGTTTTTTGAATAGTGAAGTGTCACACTATCCTTTTTTCTTCACAAACTTTCATAAATGGATCGATTGTGTACTCAGTACCATTATTAGACCTTAGATTCTTGATATTTCTACTAGTTTGAGTCTCAATCATCTTCTTCCACTTGAGAAATATTCCCAACACTTCATTCTTCTTCTTCATGAGATACACCTAAACTCTTTTAGAGAAGTCATAAACGAAAGTGCATAATATTATTTGCCATCTATGGATGGAATTCTTGTTGGCCCTCACACATCCGTATGAATGTAATCCAAGATGGCTTTTGTATTATGGATGGCAATGCCATAGCTTACTCTTTTCTACTTCCCCAATACACAATGCTTATAGAATTCCAACTTGCCACTTCTTATACCTTTTAACAGGCCTTGCTTTACAAGAATCTATAAATCTTTTTCACTAGCATGTCCCAAATGCATATGTCATAGCTTGGTAGTTTATGAATCTCTTTCTTCTTCTGAAACTGCTGTTGATGTTGTTCCAATAACAATACTACCAAGGTAGTAGTACAAGTTATTCTTCTAAACACCTTTCATTACCACAAGTGCTCCAAAAGTAACATTCAATGTCCTATTTTGTATGGTCACAATGAAACCTTTTGATTTTAAGACTCCCACAACAATGATATTCTTCTTCATATTTGGAACATAATGAACATCTATTAAGACTCTATGTACTTTTGTTCTCTTAAGAGACACGAACAGATTGTACAACATGCCAATCAGTTGATATTTTCCACTCGACTTCATCTGGTTTCTCTTCTTCAATGCCGATGTCTATACCTTGTTGAAATAGAGCATCTAAAACTTCAACTTGCCACATGCCGAAATGACTAGTTTCATCAAAAAATTTCACCTCGAACCTTGCATTCATAACCATTGTTCTTTCTAATGTTGATGGTTGGCCTTTGTTTAAGGGAGACTTTTCTTTTGCCATTTCTTCATATTACAACAACTAGCAACTATATTCTAATAACAAACAAACAGAATAAAAACAAATGTCTAGGTAGAAACCTTCGGCTCTAATATCAACTGTTGGGAAAATTGAGTATATTTTTCCTATTCTAAGTAGTTACTATTCACTTATGATTTAAATGAATAGAACTCAAACTAACCTGACAAAATAATGCTATTGGAAATATAATACTAAAATAAACTAAAGCAGATATTGAAGCAGAAATATTAAAGTAGAAAAATAAAAACACCATAAATTTAACGAGGTTCCATATAAATGTTACTTATGTTCTCGGGCGTCGTTGACCACTTTCACTATCTCCAAATAGATGAACTCCAAAATTACAAATAATTGGGCAAAATTGAGCTAATCAATTACCCTTACAAAAGAAAATAAGATTTATAAATTTTTGGATGCAATAGAAGTGGAGAAAGAGGTTTTATTTATAGCCCAAAATACAACACCTACCTTTATTCCTAACCAATGTAGAATTTTTTCAATTTTCTCACTAAGGAGCTATACAATAATAGCTTTTAATACACAATATATTTAAAAAAAAAGAAAAAAAGAAAAAAAGAAATGAAGGTAAAGATGCTAAAAGATAATAGGGGTATCAACAATTAGACTCTTAAAATTACTAAGACTCTTCGCCCTTCATTCGATGTCGATTTCAATGAGATTTAGACGTTAATTCGAAAATATTATGTATTATTTTTGAAATATATTATATATTAATCAGATTTTTTTATTTTTTTTAAATTTATATTACTTATAAATTTTATTTATCATAATTTGAGAAATTATAAATCACAATGATGGAATTTAGATAATATAATATTTTTATTGTTTTAAGTTTTAAGAGTTATTTTTTCTAATTTTTTAAAAAACTTTCTCATTTGTCTCTGTTTTTGTTTCTTTTTGTCGGGTTCGACGTGGTTTTTCAAGTGAAATAGTTGTCTTTAATAGGAGTCATTGTTTATTACTTTTAAATTATACTTAATAATCAGATCGTTTTCTCTCTCAACCTCGTATTAGGTATTTATTTTTTTAGAAAAAAAAGTTGTAATAATCTTAAATTTTATTAGCTTAGAATACTATATAATCATATACTCTAGTACTAACGAATAATCTATATATCTTCTAATAGTTGTATGTGAGACTTTGAGAAATGTTTTGATCTGTTGCTTGTGTGGTGTAGAATAAAATTTCCTTTATGATAATGTATAGCAGTAGAGTTGTTCCTGCCATGGCCTTGCTTGTGTGGTGGAGAAAGAAATAAGTTGAAGGAAAAAGGACGTGTTTGGATGATAAACAAATTGGAAATCAGTGATCATTTTCTAAAACGTCTAAGTTAGTAAAGAAAGTGTTCTTGCATTGTATTTTTCTTGTGATTTCTTAAGCTTTCTAGGGTTTCATATCTTGGATAAAGTGCTTCAGGGATAAGCAACGAAGAGTAAATATCTTAACAGCTAATAGTATTATTATTAGGGAAAAATAGTACAAGGAAAAACTTAGAGTTCAAAAATGTATATTCAAATTTTAAAAGGCTAATTACAAGGATAATAATACTTTATGTTTATTTATAAACTTCACGTTAGTTTCATGCTTAAGCAATGTGGGAGAATGCATCTAACATCTTCTTAATTTTTTAAAACCTATTTCTTTTTCACTAGAGATTCAATGTTTTTGAACCAATGGATTGAAATTTTAATACTATATTAAAATTCATAAGAAAATATTTTGATCTTAAAAATTTAACCCAAGAATAAAAATACCTATTTTTATTTATAAACTTTATATAATTAATATTATAATTAAAAAAAGAGCAAATACCAGATCCAATATAGTGGGAATTTCACTTAATAACATAGAGAATAAAAATAATTAAAATGTAAAATTAGAATATATATTTAAAAGATTAAAATAATCTTAAATCTAATCATTTAAAATTTATAATTTAGAATTTAAAGTTAGGATTTAAAATTTAAAATTTAGAATTTAAATGTTAAGATTTAAGGTTTAAAGTTTAGTATTTATGATTACAATTTAGCTTCCAATAAAGATATATTATTAATAATTTAATATATTTTTTGTTTAAAATATATATTTTAATTATTGATTTATTATTTTTATTTATCTTATTTTTTATTATAAATAATACATATATGACCCTGCCAATGTTTGATCCCATCTCAAGCCATACAAATGTTTGGGCCTTCTCAAGGATAGCCAATGTTTGATCTATCACCCAAGTGTGCACCAGTTATATCTGGCACTCAAAACACATATCATTATCATTAATATAAGTCACTGTCTTAAGTTGTTATAAAACTTCAACTGAGGTGGCGTTATCAATGAAATTAATTACAAAAAGTCTTATAATTGTCTTAAGTAGTCGGCGTTTTCATCCTCACTCATCCCCAATTCTAGAATTCATTTCCTTCATCGACAGCTTTACCAAAATTTCTTGCACAATTATCAAGAAGTCAAGGAAGTTAATTATTAGACCATTAGACGTAGCATGCATGAACAATGTAAAATTAAATTAGGTAAATAGAAAGTGAGTGCAGGATAGTAAAATTCCAGTAATTTTTCAAAATATAGCATTTATGTCTGGTATGTTTTTTGTGTCAATTTATTTTACTAATTTTCAAAAAATGACATTTCGTTAAAAATTTAATTATTTTTTTAAATTTTTTGCTATCTTGAAATTTTTTATGTTTAAAAAACTAAGTTATCAATTATTATTGTTAAAGCTTTCTTTTTAAAATGTTGTTGAAAAAAAATAAAAAATTATTTTTTTAAAGATTTATAAATTTTCTCACTTTTTCAAAATTAATAGATTAAATTATTAAAATATATATATATAGATTAAATTTAAGTGATGTAACTGCAATAACTAATAAACCGATCTATGAGGATATTATCGAGCACACAAGCTAAGTTTGTTTAGTGCTGGGAGAGCCACCTCAATTCGCCCAATTCCTTAGAATATTCCAATATATACGATGAGCACTTTTAAAGTCCCTAATGCTATATGTGATGCTGCAGATATCCTGGTATAGAGATCTTGGTGGATTGATAAATGGAAATGGGATGCCTCAAAATAAACAATTTAGTTGGTCCAAGTATTGCATCCTTTATCATGAATCCAAAACCTCTCATTCCATTGCATAGCACCTCAATAACATGAAAATTCACCGTCAAAGATGTTTTCACAGTTATAGTGAAGAACGTGTGCAGCACTTCACAAGAAGGTTTCTGGCGAAAATTCTAGAAAGTGAATTTGCACGAACGTCACAAAGTGATTATGTTAAAAAAATTCAACTATGCCCTTCATGTCAAGAAAAATAATTGGTAGATATATTCGTGTGGAAGATTATTTATGTCTTTTATGCCAGAAGAAAATAGAAGATCAAAAAGTTTGAAATTTTTCATTCTTGCCAAACCCGTCCTCACCCCTCCTCGGGACATCAAAATTGTTAATATATATTTATTAACAAATTAATGTATATCTATTAATATATATCATGTTATAGGCTTTAGGTACATTTATTTTACTTGTAACTTCTTTATAAAGATACAATATATATTTTTTAAGATATGAAATACAATACAATCATTAAGTATTTCTAACATGATATCAAAGTCACTGATCTAATCTTTTTTTAGTAGTCTTGTCTCTTTTGGTGTTACTCCACCCTTATTGCTTCCATCGTTATAACAGCCGCTGCAGTCATTCATTGTTGAACCTCCGACGTCTTTCAGCCGTTGTCCTTAGGTTCCAAACCTACAGTCGTTTGTCGTTGAGAAGTCCCGCATCACATAGATCACTACAATCATCGTCTATGCCATGCATCTCACTTCGATAATCTTTTTACAAGTACCACAGTGATCGGGCCGCCCTAATCTACACAACCGTGGAAGCCTCACCATCATCGGAGTCAGAACGCGCCCTCACATGTCGCACATAGGAAACAAAACTCTTTTTCACGTGCTCACACGTCGTCGTGCATCTTGCTTCGATAAAATTTATACAAGTTCCACAGTGATCGGCTCGCCCCGATCTACACAACCGTGGAATTCTCGTAACCATCCTCATCCTCACGTGTCGTCACACACCATACACAAGAATTGCACCTCTTCCTCACGTGCTGTCACGTGCCACACACAAGAATCACATCTTCCTCACGTACCTCACACGTAACCCTCAGGTCTTGCTGACATCATCAGTGCAACACACTACCACCTAGGGTTGACGTCATCACCACGTCACCTAGTGTTGACATCATCACATATAAAGATGACATCAACATTGACTGTGTTTGTCGTTTGATCATTGATTGTTAACTTTTAGCAAAACATGTTCTCCCTACCCAATTTTTCACGTAGACTTCATTTTTTGCATATTGGGTTGCTAAATGAATAAAAATGATGTTTTTCTTCCTTGCCCCATCAATACTGTATTAGAGGGGACCCGAAATTACATATCTTAGTCTCAAACTATGCACAATTTTCTTAAGGGTCCATGCTTTGGCATTGCTGTACTGGTGCAATTATCATTCTTATCAAAGGAACAAGTGAAGAAGATACTATCTTTCTTGGTCGCATGATTGAATGGGATAGTCACAACCACATGATCCTTATATGGATTTGGATTACTTTCATTCCCTCTATCTCCAATCTATTGGGAAGCTTTGATGATGCCAAATCAGCATGGGATATGTTGGCCAAAAGGTACTCTACTACTCACGGATCCTTGAAATATCAGTTAGTAGTTGAATTGCATCAACTTCAATAGAAACTAGAGAAATTCATCAATAACTACTATGATCAACTTCGCTTCCTTTGGGACGAAATTGACTTTTATGATCCAATTTGGGCATGCTTAAATGATGCTCGGCAATATGCTACAGTTAGGGATGAATTTCATCTCTATGAGTTCCTGATGTCACTTCACAAGGACTTTGAGCCCATACAAGGTCAGCTTCTTAATCGTAGTTCTTCACCCTCTCTTGATACTATTGTAAATGAGTTGGTTAGAGAAGAAGCTCGGCTTGCAACCCTACAATCCCAAAATAAGTTCAATGTTTTAGCTACTACTCCTTCTACTCCTGCCATTAAGCAACCTCAACAATCAGGTGATTCCTCTGGATCTAACAATCGTCGTAGGTAGAGCAACAAGAAGTTCTTTAATTATTACAAGCATCATGAACACACAATTGAGACTTGTTACCGTCGCAACAAATCTACTGTTGTTGTTGCTAATATTGAGCTTACTTTGCTGATGCCTTCTAGTTCAGCAGAGTCCTAGTCTTTTGGATCCACTGTTAACCTCTCCCCTACTGAACTATAGGAGATCATAACTCAGACTGTTCATATGGCTAGTAATGCATCTTTTTTCACTGCTCTCTCAGTTCTTCCTGGTAAGTCTCAAACTTGGTTTTTTGACTCTACCTATTGTAATCACATGACACCTCACTCATCTTTATTATCCAAACTTTTCCCTGCACCACATCCTCTTAATATTCATTCAGCTAATGGTTCCACCATGCATGGTAATAGTTTAGGTTTTGTTTCGACCTCTGACCTATCTATTCCTAGGGTCTTCCATATACCTGACCTATCCTATAATTTATGTCGTGTGGGAAAATTAGCTGAACTAGGATAGCATCTTATTTTTGACTATTCTGAGTGTATTGTATAGGATCTAAGGATAGGGAAAGAGCTTGGGAACGGTCCTAGGATTGGGCATATATTTCTCATAGACAATCTTCATCTTCCACCTGTTGTTCCTACCTTTGTTGCTATTGTTGTTTCTTCCTTACCTTCTCTCACACTTTGGCATTCTCGTCTTGGTCATGCCCCATCCACTAGGGTACAATAGTTAGCTTCTAAAGGTCTGTTGGGTTATGTGTCCAAAGACAATTTTGATTGTACTTCATGCCAGTTAGGAAAACAGCCAACTTTACCTTTCAATAATAGTGAATCTGTCTCTAATAGTATTTCTGAGTTAATTCATTTTAATGTTTGGGGAACTTCTCCTATAACTAGTATTGATGGCACTCGTTATTTTGTTATTTTTATTGATGATTATTCTGGTTATAGTTGGATCTTTCCTATGAAATCTTGTTCTGAAATCTTACCAATATATAGTAACTTTGCAAAAATGGTCGAAACATAATTCTTCAAAAATATCAAAACTTTTTGATATGATAATGCTCTTTAATATACTTAATGTGCTTTTCAAACTATGTTACATTCCTATGGCATTGTACATCATCTAACCTATCTAGGCACCTCTCAACAAAATGGTTAGGCCGAAAGAAAACTTCATCATATTCTTGACACTGTTTATGCTCTTCTTCTTTCTGCCAAAGTTCCTACCGCATTTTGAGGTGAAGCCACTCTTCATGCTATTTATGCCATTAATCGTATTCCAAGCACTGTCATTCATAATCAAACTTCGTATGAGCACCTTTTTGGGTCATCCTCTGACTATCATTACCTTCCCTTATTTGGCTCTGCCTGTTTTATTCTTCTTCATCCTCGTGAGCACAACAAACTTGAGCCTCACTCTAAACTTTGTTGTTTTCTTGGTTATGGTGAAACTCAAAAAGGTTATCGGTGTTATGATCCTGTCTCTCATCATCTTCGTGTTTCCCGTAATGTTGTCTTTTGGGAACACCGTTTATTTGCTAAACTCTCTCACTTTTGTTCTTCCCTAACTAACTCTTCTATTTTAGAAATCTCTCCAGATGAGTCTCACGTTTATTCTATAGATACTCTTGATCCTCCTTTGGACTTCTCTATTCAATCTTCAAATATTTTTGATGATTCTCCTAGACAGGTTGTAGATGAACAAATTGATGATGAGTTACCCCACCTTGAGCCTAGGTCCCCTACCCCTGCTTCGCTTGAAGATCCTCCACAAGACATTCCACCTTACCACTCAACCCAGGTAAGATCCATTCCTACACATTTACTTGACTATCATTATTACATTGCCCTTGCTACACTCCATGAGCCTTACACCTATCGTGAGACATCTATTGACCCTTTATGGAAGATTGCAATGAAAGAGGAAATTGATGCATTAACCAAAAACCATACTTGGGATCTAGTTACTCTCTTTTCTTGTCAGTTTGTGGTTGGTTATAAGTGGATCTAAAAGATCAAACTCGCTCTGATGGGCCCATCGAGCGCTACAAGGCTCATCTTGTTGCAAAGGTTTTACACAAAAGTATGAGATTAATTATGAAGAGACTTTTGCTCCAGTTGCCCGTATCTCCTCTATTCGTGCCCTCTTAGCTATTATAGTTGCTTATAAATGGCAACTTTTTCAGATGGATGTTAAAATTCCTTCCGTAATGGGGATCCTTATGAAGAAGTTTATATGCAACCTCCTTCTGGTCTTTCTATTGAAACAAACAAGGATTGTCACCTTCGACGTGCACTTTATGGCCTTAAACAAGCTCCACGAGTATGGTTTGCCAAGTTCAGCTCCACCATCCTTTGCTTGAGTTAAACTACTAGTCCTTATGATTCTACCTTATTTATTCATCTCAATGATAAAGGCACCATTTTGCTTCTCCTATATGTGAATGATATGATCATAACTGGTGATGACCTCAGTGGCATTCAAGAATTCAAGGATTTTCTTAGTCAGCAGTTTGGGATAAAAGACCTTAGACATCTCAGCTATTTCTTAGGTCTTGAGATCACTCGTTCCACAGATGGTCTTTATATAACTCAAGCCAAGTATGCATCTGACCTTTTATCTCGAGCTGTACTCATTGACAGTAAGATTGTTGGCACTTCAATTGAACTTAATGCGTAATTGACACCTTCGGAGGGAAACTATTGTCTAATCCCTCTCTTTACATATGATTGGTTGACAGCCTGGTTTATCTGACAGTTACTCGTCTAGACATTTCTTACGTTGTTCATCAGGAGTGCTAGTATCTATCTGCTCCACGATCGACTCACTATGCTTTTATTCTACGTATTCTACGATATTTGAAGGACACTCTCTTCCATGGCCTTTTCTACTCAACTCAGTCTCCTCTTGTACTTCGTGTATTCTCTGATGTTGATTGGGCAGGAGATCTCACTGATCACCGGTCCACTACAGGTTATTGCTTTCTCCTTGGTTCTTCTTTGATTTCTTAGCAAAGTAAGAAACAAACTTTTGTGGCCCACTCTAGTACTGAAGTAGAATATCGTGCTCTTGTTGATACCACATCTGAGGTCATTTGGCTACGATGGTTTCTTAAGGATTTGGGTGCGTTCACATCCTTTGCTATTCCCCTTTATTTTGATAATCAGAGTGTCATTCATATTGCTCACAATGATGTCTTCCATGAACGGACTAAATACATCAAGATTGATTGTCACTTTATTCATTCTCATCTTGTCTATGGTGCTCTCAAGCTTTTCTTCATCTCCTCCAATGATCAACTTGCATATATCTTCACCAAGACACTTCTTAAAGGACGCACTCGTAATTTGGTTGATAAACTCAAGCTGGTCTCATATCCACCTTGGGTTTGAGGGGAGATGTTAATGTATATCTATTAACAGATTAATGTATATCTGTTAATGTATATCATATCTGCTAATGTATATCATGTTATAGGCTTTAAGCAAATATAGTTTACTTGTGACTCTTTTATAAAGGTATCATGTATATTCCTTAATATATGAAATATAATACAATCATTAAGTATTTCTAATAAAACTAAAACTTTTGATATTTTTTGGACCACTTATAGAGCTGCACTAGGATTTGTAATTATGGATCATTCATGAAAGTTTTTCTATGGTTGGTTAAATGTTTGAGTTTGGATTCATTAGAGATAACATATATGCATATGCATTTTATTATGATTTCCATGAAGCACTGAAATGGAAGCAAAACCCTATTTATTTAAAAGGCGATGCAAAGGGAACAAATTCTCAAGATAACACCCAAAGTATACATATCTTTTACTTGCTATAAAGAACAATTTAGATAATATTTTTTATGATTTCAATTAGATGGATACTTAAAGATTGTAATGCTTAGCTCATAGGTTTGTTAATTGGGCTTTTCATGGTCAATTTCATGGCAAAGTTGAGTTATCTTTCTTGCCATCGGATCGGATAGCCAAAGATTGGGCTTATTGGATTTGAAAAGTGTTTTTTAAGGGCTTAAAAAAAAGAAAAATCTTAGGGTATCCATCCAATTGAAATTTCATGGTCAATTTGATGGCAAGTTTTCTGTTTGCCCTTAAAAGCGACTTTTTAAATCCAGTACGGTAGTATTTGCTGCCTCTTTTATTAGAAAAAAAATTAAAAACAAGTAAAAAAATAAAAAATAAAAAAGGAACTTCATAACATTTTTGCAGAATTTTATTGTTTTTAAGAAACTTGGAAGTTGATTACAAAAAAAAAAAAAAAGGAAAGGAAAAAAAGAAGAAAAAAAAGTCCCTTCGAGAGTAATCCACTCTAATTAAGTTAAAACCCAACCAACTACGTGTAGTGATAGAAAGCAGTAATGGCTTGCATATATCCAAGCTTACTCAATCTACACTAATATATATTTAAAAGAGAAAATTAGTCTGCAGCTTGCAGTGTTATCCTTGGGTATCATAATTAATGCAAATTGATATTTGTATAATTATTAGATTTGGTTAGGTTACATAATTTAATAAAAATAATTAAATTGATATAATTAAAATTACATTTTCAAGATTTGGTATTATACTTAATAAAAAATATTTTTATTAAACACATGTCTAATTAACTAAGATTAATGTAATAATTCCAAGGTATAATATATAAAAAAAAATTGAAAATAAAGATACATATGCAACAAAACATTCTCACTATGCAAGAAAACAATTTGATTTAAAAATAACGAAATTTTAGAATATTATGTTTTTATTTTGTGTCAAAATAGTTAAAATATATTTAATAATCATGAGGAAGATCATAAGTTTGTCATATATATATTTTTGTTTTATTTTAACAAAAAGTCACTATTTTAATTTATTTAACACTTTGTTAAAATGTTTAGGAAAAATTAAATTCAACCTAAATATAACATAATTAAACATCTCATTTTTAAAATAATGGATTAATTCCATCCCTTACTTTATCATCCTTGTGTAGAGCAATATTAGCCCACCCCATAATATCTCTGAAAATTTGGACAACTTCAGCAAGAAATCCATTTATTGGTCGTGGTTTGGTCTTCAAGTGACATAAAAAATGGCTTAATACCATTGACTCACTTTTTTCTTCATTCACTATGATTCATTGACCCCTTATATAAGGAAAATTCGAATGATCAACCCTAGTTTCAATAAATAAAAATTATTAATTGCCTGCTAGGGAAATAATATTACATTCATTGTGGGTCTTGTGAGGATATGAGTTCCAATCCTATGATTCTATACATATGTGGTTGTGTGAGTGTATAAATATTATTTAAAAAATAAAAAAATACTTATAAAAAACAATTATCTCAAACACACATTTTATATTAGAGGAGCATTAGGATGATCTTTTTAATATACACTTGTATGTGTTATTAAACTAAGAAGTAATGAAACTTCTATTAATAGTTATTCTAATAAGTATGCAATTGTATGATGTTTAAATCAATTAAATGGTGTAAAATTATTATACTAAAATATTTATTAGTGTTACCAAAAGTAAACAATCTAAATAAATTGACAAATTATAGACTTATCAGTTTATACGATAGAAATTATAATGTCAATCTTAAATTTAAATATCATATAATTTAGGCTAATTTTATCATTTTATCATAAAATACAATCTATAATAAAAATAAATTAATTATCACATTACTTAATAATATTTTCAAGACATTAATCTAGTAGTTCAAAGACTCAATTATTTGCTTAAAATCAATTAAAAACATGATAATTTTACAAGAATTTTTTTTAAAAAGAAACATAACTATCCTTAAATCAATAAAAATAAATAAAAGCAAACAAATGAAAATAATGTAAATAAAAAATATAAAAATAAGTTAAAATATAAACATATGTTGAATAAAAAATTTTAAAAATTGCCAAAATTCATGTAATGTAACTTTTCCACTTCTATTACATTGTTCTCCATGTAACAAAAACAAATTAAATATAAAGTACAAAAAAGACAAAAGTTACCTATGTAATCAAGTATTGATGTGAAAAGTAGGTGTATCTATCAATTCAAATATATTTTTTAACTACATAGATAGTTTGTTGTGTACTTCTTACACATTTTAACAAATAGTTATAATTTCAACAATCTTCAAATAAAATAAACATTGTTTGCATAACAGAAAAAAATAAAATAAAGTAAAATAAATTACATAAAATGAAATTAAATCCAAAAACTAAAAAAATTAATTAAAATAAAGAAAACAATATTACATACATTGATGGATTGCCTCCCATCTAACGTCATTTTAACATCTTAGTAAGACATATTTTCTATACGGTGCCTAGGCTTATACATCTGTATGGACTCAATGTCTACTATGTTGTGTACTCATTCTGAATAGGATTTCACATGATGCTCATTGACTTTAAACATTGATTGTGTCTTTGGATCCAACAATTCTATAGGTCCATGTGAAAATAATTGGATAATTGCATATGGTCTATCCCACATTGGTTTCAATTTTCCTAGAAAAAATCTCGAATGAGAGTTAAATAAAAGAACTTTCATTCCAAGAAGAAAAACCTTACAACCAAAATGGCTTTCGTAATGAAACTTTCGACAAAAGGCCATAATGTTCTTATGTTTTTCTTTAGGCACACACCTATGGATGACTTAATCTTGACCACTCCTGAATAAATAAGGGTCATCCTACAAGTGTTGCTTGTAAGAAGGTAAAAACTTTTTATTTTCTTGAAAATGTATGTTAGGTTTCAAGACACCAATAGCAAGATAGTTAACTACGTTAGCATTCCATGAGTTTGGACCTGCTAAAAATAATTTTTCATCAGGAAAAGTTTCAACAATGTTTTCTATACTCTCACCTTCAAGAGAATTGAATTTAGAAATTCACCGAGAAAGATGATCATATACTAATTTTTCACTTCCTTTCTTATCTTTGATTTGTTGGTCAAATTCTTGTAAGTGTAAAAGCCCACTTGATTAGTCTTAGCCTAGCATTAGGTTTACGTAATAGTTATCTTCTAATAGTATGATCAAAATGTATAATTACTTTAAGACCTATTAAGTAAAACCTAAACTTTTCTAAATAAAATAAATTAGTCAAGAATTTTTTCTCACTAGTGGAATAATTAATTTGGGCATCATTAAGTGTTTTGATAGTGTAATAAATGACATCCAATTTGGTGCCAAAATATAAAAGTAAATGTTAATTTATCTTTCAAAGTATTAAAGGTGACAAAGTCGTCATCATTAAAGTCAAAATAGGTATCTTTTGATAGCAAATTACATAAAGGATGATTTATTTTTAGAAAACAATATTTAATAAATGTCTTATAGAAACCTGCATGTCCTAAGATGCTTATAATCTTTTTTTACAACTGTAGGCTGGTAATTTTGAAAGTAACTTAATTTTTACCTTATCAACTTCAATTCTTTTGTTAGAAATTGCATATCCTAATATATTCCCCTATTGTATCATAAAATGACTTTTCTTCTAGTTAAGTTTCAGGTTGCATTCAATGCATCATTTTAAAACTAAAGTTAATTTATGCAAGCAATCATCAAATGAGGTTCCACACACACAAAAAAATATCCATAAATATCTTAATGAATTTTCCACCATGTATAAGAAAACTGATATCATACATCTTTGAAACGTGTCAGGGGCATTGCATAACCCAAATGACATCCTTTTAAAAGAAAATGTCCAAAAGGACATATTAAAGTGGTATTTTCCTTATCATCTAGTGCAATGTGTACCTAATATAAACCTGAAAGACCATCTATAAAATAGTAAAACTCATGCCCAATTAGACTTTTTAACATTTGATTAATGAATGGAAGAGAAAGTAATCCTTTTTAGAATATAGATTTAATTTACTGAAATCTATTCATATCCTCCATCTAGTGATTGTTTTAGTGAGAACTAATTCATTTTTATCATTTTTCAATCCTATTATTCCATATTTTCTTGGTACCACATGAATCGAACTAACGCACCTACTATCAACAATTGAGTAAATAACTCCTACTTCTAAAAGTTTCAGATTTTCCTTTTTAACCACTTCTTGCACAATTGGGTTAAGTCTCATTTGAGCATCTCTAACGAGTTTAGCATCTTCCTTAAGATAGATCTTATGCATACATATAGCTAGACTAATATCTCTTATATCCCTGATACTCTAACTTATCGTTTTCTTGAATTTCTTAAGCACAATAATAAGTTTTTTTCTTAGGTTTTTGTCAAAGTGGAAGAGATAATAGTTGGACTTCTTTCCTCTTCTCCCAAAAACATATATTTAAAGTTCTTAGGTAAATCTTTCAGTTCTAGGTTAGGTGGAGTGGCCACTTCTCCATGTGAGGTTTTAGGTGGATCTAAGGGTGTAATGTATTCTCTTATTGGTTCAACACTATCTAACAGATCATGGTACCCTTCAGTCTTCTCATTTAAGTCCTCTTCCACCTTTTCAACTATGAGCAAGTCTATCTATAGAATCAAAATTAAAACATTCATTAATGGAAGAAATAAAAGGAAATGCGAAGAGTTAAAGACTTAGTCCCTCCCAAAACTATCACCATCAAATTTTCATCTTCGATGTCAATAGTAGTCTTGGTAGTTGTCATAATTGGTCTACCAAGAAATATTGTATGTTCTTTGTCCAAAGCTTGATTTTTCTACATATCTAGAATCATAAAATCAACATGTATTAGTAATTTTTCTACATGTACCAACAAATCCTCAATTATTTCTTTAGGATATTTAATAAATCTATCCACAAGTTGAAGAGACATGGTTGTAGGTTTTAAATCTCCAAAACCTAGTTGTAAGAAAATAGATTATGACATTAAATTTATACTAGCTCTTAAATCAAACATTGTTTTAGCTACCTTTCTATCCCCGTAGTAATGTTAATTATAAAACTTCATAAGTCTTTCAATTTTAGGGGTAGTTGATGCTGAAATTCAACACCAGAAACTTCTAATACAATAACTTTCTCAATAATTTTATACCTCCTCTTTTTAATATTAATTTTTTTGGAAAACTTAGCATAGAAAGGCATATTCATGACTAGTTGATGCTGAAACACAACACTAGAAACCTCTAATACCACAACTCTCTTATTAAGCTCATACCTCCTCTTTTTGGTATTCAATTTTTTGAAAAACTTATCACATGATGTCATATTCATGATCACTTCTAATAAAGGTAAAAGCATATTAAAAAGATTAGAGAATTACTTATAATACTTGGATTCTTTCAGCCAATGTGAAAATGGTATTGGTATGGTTTTGATTTCTTTTGTATTTTTAAAATGGAAGTTGACTCCCAATTCTTTTTCCATAAGGTTTATCATTATTGGCATTTGCCTTTCCACTTTGGAAAACTATAATTTTACCTTCTTTATTACCTATATTAGATGGTAAATCATCACAAAAATCATGCAAAAATTTGTTAAATACTTTTATCACTTTACAGGATTGTGACATCCTTTCCCTTTTATGCTTGACTGAGAAGCTTTCCTTTTTCTTACTTTTGTATGCATTTTAATAGTTGCCCAATTCTGACTATAACCTTTTTTTATTGAAGCTTCTATGGAATTCAATCTTTGATTATTCATCATCTGGTTGTCTTTACTAATTTGAATAAAGACATTCAAGTTATCTTCTAAGGTTGGCTTATAGGGTTTATCGGGTGGGTAAAGTTAGTTTATATATGACCTTTGTGTTTTATTTTGGGCATATGCTAGGTAATTTTTTGGTTTCTATATAAGATCAGGGTGATTGTAAGTGTTGGAATGATACCTTTACATAAATATGGTTTCTTCCAAGGTAACCATAGTAGAATCCTATACAATTTAACAATCATTAGAACTATGCCCAATTGTACCATAAAATCCACACACTTCTTGATTTGACATTTAGTGGGTAATGAGGAGTTGCATTTTCTTGGTTAATTTTACAAGTTACAAGGTTGTTTCGTTCCTTGAACCAAGTTCATCGAATCATGCTCTCCTTAATCTAGCACTTTTTTGTTGGGAATTAATACCAAACATCTTATATAACTCATATATTTGCTTTATTGTCTTTCTCCCATAGCTCATCTTGCAGCATCATCAATAATGTACTGACACTATTGTGTCAATCCATTCTATAATTGTAATGTAAAGTTGTGGTATGGGCATTGAATTAAGAGGAGTTTGAATCTATCCAAAGCTTCATGGAAAGGATTTCCATCCATTTGGAAGAATGTTGCTATATTTTCCCTTAAGTTGGTACTCTTTTGATGGGAATAGAATCTACTCATAAATTTGTTGTAGATTGCCTCCCAAGTAGTTAATGAACTCGGTTATAAAGTCATAAACCAAGACTTAGCTTTATCCTTGAATGTATAAGGAAAACATCACATCAAATGTTGGTCTTCATCAAGTCTCTACAATGGAATTGTTTTCATAGTGGCATAAATTTCTCTAAAACAAATTTGAGGGATCTTCATTAGGGATAGATACTATGAAATGAAGGTAACAAAAAATAATGAATATTTTACAATTGATAATTCCTTACAACCTTTCCTAGATTTATGCAAGAAGTAGTATTGTCAATGATTGGTAATGAATATTCTTCATCATTTTCTACTTATTTCCGGCATCATTCCGGTCTACTTGCACTTAGGATTGTTTTTTCCCCTAATAAATGTCCATCTTTCTTGAAAATTGTTATGAACCTATAGCTATTAAGATCTCTTACATTTTGTATATCAATATTATAAATAAAAATGAAGATAGTGTAGAACTAAACGTTAAAATAAAAAATAAGTACTATTACAAGTATGAAAAATAAAAATAAATAATACACACAAGTTAGCAAAAGAAAATAAATTATACCAAAAACATAAGTTATTACATAGAAATACTAAACAAAAAATGTTTAAAATAAATAAAAAATAAAAGTAAAATAAAATAAAAGAATTAGTAATGAAAGTAAATAAAGAAAAAAAAACTAACTGAATTAAAATAAAATAAAAATAAAAAATAAAAAATACTAAAATAAAAATAATTAAATTAAGTTAATAATTAAATAAATAAAATACAATAAAAGAAAGTTAAATTTTTTAATTTTAAAATATGTTTTTAGATTTCTAAAGATTTTTTATATAAAATTTATATATATATTTTTTAAAAAATTAAAATTAAAATATCTAAACTCAATTAATAACCCAAAATATTTTAGATTTCAAATATTTTTTAATAAAAAAAATCACGATTAGTTACAATACAAATTTGTTTTTCAGATTTTTAATAATAAAATTTTTAAAATACTACTCCACCCTCTCAATAGAGCCCAAAAATTGATGCATAAATTTTGTATTTGGTAAATAGTTTAAAAATGGATGAATATCTTTGTAAGAAATAATAAGTATACTTTTAAGATCAGTCTAAACAAAAAATATGTGATTTTTAAATAATTCAAATAAATTCTTAAAAGCGAAAAATATGCCTAAATATTTTGTTATAAAATTTGGTTTTGAAAAAGGTTTAAACTAATATCATAAAATAATAAAAGATAAACGATAGATTAGTTCAAACAAATAACAAACATATATGCATTTAATAAATAAATGAATAATTAATGGGATATTTAGTTAGTTAATTATGTTTTGTAGAGTTAATTAAGTTAATAAAATACAAACCTCGATTTATTAATTTTTTCTTACATGCAAAAATAATACTTTCAATCGGACCGTTAATCTTTATTAATTAAATTTAACTTTCCACTTTTAGTCGTGTTGATAATTTAATTTTAATTAAATTATGTTTTTTTTAAGAAATCAACAAATCATTTAACTTGTCATCTTCGGTCAGGCAAAAAATTTAAACTTCTATTTAAGCTATATAGATTAGTTTTAAAATTAATGTATCTAAAATCTAAATTTTGTGTTTTAAATTTATTTCAAAAAAATATGTTTTCAAGATATTTTTCAATAATAAATCCTATAAAAACTTTGAAATAGAATATAATTTTAAATTAGATCTAGATTCATGTTTCAGAAATCTATTTTTCATATTTTAAATTTATTTCAAAAATATGTCATCAATATATTTTTTGGATAATAAATTTTGTAAAATTCTTGAATAAAAAACAATCTATGTTTAATAATTGTTAGAAATATTCATCCAAATAATTTATACAAGCATATCAAGATAACTAAAATCCTATTATCATAATCAACCATATTAAATTACCAATATATTAAATATAACATTCATATCAGTACATAAAATTAAAACTATAAATAGAATATAATTAAAATGAATACCTTAACTATATGTACAGATAACTTCTGCAGTAATATGTTATTTGGAAAATCTCTATAACTGTCACAAATTTGTGATAACCTATTCTAAATTATTTATAAACTAAACATAAACTAAAACTTGTTCAAATTTCAAAATTAAGAGAAAAACGTAAAGAATAACTATAAAATAAATTAAGAAAAATAAGAAATTCTAGCTAAAGAATTAGTCGGGAGGGATGATTTAAAATGAAGGGGTGAGGCTTAATTTATAGATGGAGAGACACGCTGAGAAGATGAAGAGAAAGTGGATCATGAGTGATAAATTATTGAGTATTGTGACACGTTTTTTTCACCATTGCGATCTGTGTCAATCTAGTATGCATTTTATTCACAATCCAATAGTCCTACACTATGGCACATATTAAGAACCACCATTGAATAGGTTGTTCTACGTGCCTCCAACTTATTTTTGTTTCATCATCTCCCAAACTTGGTTGATACATATGTAAGGCTTACATATGCTTATTCTTTTATTCTTCTTAGTTGCAATTGAGTGCTTTCATATAGAATTCCTCAAGTGTTTATTAGTTTAATCATTTTGAAGTTAGAAATGGTTGAAAACAACAAAACATACCTATGATTCTAACAAATAGATTTTCTATATAATAATAAAATTATACAAATATAAATCTATTTTGACATAAAAGTTCATATAAATCACATAATATTTAATGCTTTTGAAGCGCTCATCAGTAACACATCATCAAATTAAATCAAGTTGCTCAATCCTTCTAGTTATTCAAATAGGGATTCATGGTTATGGTAAGGTAGTTCTTAAAACAAATTTTCTGTAAAAAGTTCATACAAGAGTATTGTTGAAGGAAAAAGAGCCATATAAAATAAAAAATTATGGGAATAAATTTCATCATTCTAAGTTTTGTGAGAGATTAATAATGGTCATATTGTGGAGAGGCTTTAGAATGTGGATGCCAATTTTTTTCAACATCGATGATTGATTGTACCTCTTCTTCATGTGGACTTGAGAATAAAGAACACACCATTAGGATATTGGACCACCATGGGATGTTACAAATTTTTACCTTTTATGCTTAATAAGTCTAGTTAGTTGGCAAAGAAGGAGGAAACTAGTGTCTCTCTTTGTGATATTGAGAGGTGAAGAGAGATTTATGAAGAGATTAGATATTGTAGTGTTTGTCTCTTCTCAAGTTATATATTGGATGAATATATATAGGAGAAGATATTACTTGTTATTGATCCTTACACACAACAATATACTTATCTTAATGTCAAATTTATCACCTTATAGTTATCTTTTTGTTGGATAATTGAGAAATTATATGCTAGTTGTTTATCCTATTGAATATTCATCCGGTATTGATGCTCATTTTCTTGCTTAGTGCTTATTGGTTGGCCTTTGAGTTATCTATTAACTGAGACCTCTCATATCATGTCATATGATGTGAGTTAATTTACACCTAACATCAACTTCTAAACCTTCTAGGCTTGGATATATGGACTAGGAGGTCTATTTTGTCATTATATCATCATTTGGGTTCATGACCTTCTGAACCACATAAGCAACGTCAAGCCCACATTTGTGTGATTATGACTTGCCCATACAAATGATTTCTTGCTTAACCTGGATATTCAAAACATGTATAGCAACATTCTTTCACTAGTTGTTCTTGGATTCTTGTGAGATATATTGATGACATGGCTCCTTTTTTCCATAAGGATTGCATAATTGTGTGGGGTATGATAAGTGCTTGAAAATAACTAATATTTTATGATTTTATTACACTTAAATGTGCATAAATAGATTTTATTATACATGTTTATATCATTATTTATGCAAATATATGTTCGAAATCACTGATATTTTATGTTGTATTTAAGTATTTTTAGATTCAAATGTATAAATTTATCAACACGTAAATAACAACACTTGAAGCACTCAATTTGTAACCTAAGAGCTTAAAAGAATAAAGTATGTAAGTATTACATTAAGAACCAACCAGTGTATAAGGGATGCAAGGCAAAAATTCAAGTTGAACATTTTGTGTCGTGGCAAAGATTTAGTATGCTGCGACACACCCGTCTTAGAGAGATTCACTTGGCACGTTAAAAATTTGTGCTACAGTGTGGAATAAATGGTGTCGCGATGTGACCTTCTCTGTTTGTAATTAGGAGAAGTTGAATGTAATATGTTCCATGGTGCACTTGTATTTATTTAGCACGAAGTCCTCTGTGTCAGCCTCTACCTATAAGTAAATATTTTGTTTTTAGGTTAGAAATATAGAATTTGTACATAGAAAATTTCCATTGGAATTTATTTTTCTTAGTTCTTAGTTTTATAGCTTTTACAAAATAGGTTAGATTCATAACAATAAAGAGGAAAATCTTTTGGTGGTTTTTCAGATCAAGAAAAATATAGAAGATATTTGTCTATTCAAGAATATATTGAGGATTAAGATTGAAATTATAGAATGGGACACACCATCAATCTTGACTTGGTATTATAGATCTTATTTGTGTTTATTAATTTTATATACATATTAATTTTTTTAATTTTCTGAATGCTATTTTTTAATCTGATCATGTATGATTGATTTAACTATAGGAATTTAGCTTTGTTGCTATATTTGTGAAGATTAATTTAGGTTAACATTTTTATAAAATAAATTAAAATTATTTCTTTATTCAGGATTTGTTATAAAATTTATTATTGATTAATATATTAACAACATATTTTTCGTAATAGATTTAAAATATGAGAATTAGGTTTCAAAAACACTATCTAAATCTAATTTTTACACCTTGAATAAAAGTTTTAAAATCAACAAAATAAAAACTAAAACTACAAGTAAAAAAATAAAAACATTTCTCTTGCTTTAGTTTCTTTTCAACTCACGATCAAAATATCAAGCATAAGGTAAATTAATATCTTAAAGATTCACAACTTACTATTCAAATAAGTCACAAATCACAAATTCAAATCCCATTACAAAAATATATCAACTTTGACTCACATAATCTTAGTGTAAGGAATCTGAATTTGTTCTGACTCTAATCCTCACAAGTCAATATCACATTCATCCTATGGGTTCAAACACTCAACAAAAAGTGCATAACATGGATCTCGTGAAAGGAATTAAATGATTGAATTTATGAAAAAATTACATTACTATTCTCATGTATCAATTAAAATCATCAAGCAAATATTTCAAGTATGTTCCTTAAGATGAATGAAACTGTATTAACTTCAAGAGGGTTTATTTCCTATTAATCTTTTGTAATAACCAATTCACCACTTGAAGAACGTTCCAGTTATAGTATTTAATTATACTACTTATTTTATCTCTTTTTTAATACTCCTTTCTTTAATACTTCTCTATATATTTTTTAGAATGCGTCCATGTATGAATGTGTATTTGGTGAGTGATAATTTTTGGCTCCTTTTATGTTCACTTAGAGAACCCTATATATATATATATATATATCTTTTTTGAAGTCAATCATGATTAAAACGATATAGGCTCAAAATATTTTCACAAGGTAGTCTTCACTATATGATTTCTAAGCACCAATTTTGAATGTATCTCAATCTCAACATTCAAATAGGAAACACAAATTATGAATAAAAAACTAGTTTTCACAATATTCTATGAACTTGTTTAAGACATTAATCAAATAGTGCGAATACTCAATCATTCATTTTAAATTAACTAAAAGCATTATAATTTTGCAAAATTATAATGGACCTAAACCCCTAAACGGCTAAATAAACTAAATAAATGAAAACACAAGTAAACACATGTTTAATAAAAAATATTCAAAATGCCTAAATTTAGGTGTAACTTTTCTTCCATCCCCAACTTATAATCTACATTGTCTTCAATGTATCAAATATAAATTAAAGATAAAGAAGAAAAAAAGAAAAGAAAATTTATCCATTTTCCTTAGCTCAATGTGATCAAGTAGTGATGTGGTAAGTCATGATGTATCCATCATCTTAAACAGTTTTATCACACAAACAGAATGCTATGTACTTCTCATAAATCAAACCTTTAACAAATAGTTATAAATTTAACACCTCTAAATAAAATAAACATGGGCTCACATTAATAGGAAATAAAATAAAAATAAATAAAAAATTGTATTAAATGTAAAATAACATAAAACAAAATAAAAATCAGAAATAAAACAACTAAACTAAAAGTTCAAAACACATAAAAATAAATACACACAAATAAATAAAAATAATTCGAAGCAAAATTGAGCTCAATTCTCCTTGTTATCTGACTTTTGGTCATAATCATATAGGTGCTCGGGTGGTCTTAGAACGAATTCATATCCTGGATTCTCGGGTTATCTTAAATGCCTAGAATCACCTATGAGACAAGAGAGAGTCAACCGTTGCATCTTAGGGATATTATGTACATATTCACCTTGAATGCAATGTTGCCCGCTTGTATACTCCGCATGTTGGGTAGTGTATTCTTGGACGTAATTTTTCATATATGTACCCTCTTTTCTTAAATGATGAATTTCATCTTTCATAGACATTTTTGAAAAAGAAGCTAACATTTTGTTCCTTTGGGTGCCTTTAGTACCTAAGGTGAGCTCACACATGTATGTTGGAATCAATAATTCACCTCGCTGTGATAAACCTAACCCTTTGGATAGTTCACCCCTACTTTAGGACACAAAGTAGTAATAAATTGGGAAAAAAATTAACTCATATGGTGATTGTTTGTAGATAATCTTATCCATTGGTTAATTATTGCTCCAATATCTATGCTAAATATGGATGTTATTGTAAAGAGTAATATACCCATTGTCTACAACACTGTAATGTGTGGTGTGCATGAGTCAAGGACAGACCAAATATTTCCAAATATGGGAAACCTTAGTTAAATATTGGCTTCAAAACCCTTATGTTTTCTACTGAGATATTCCTAGTGAGCCCCCTATACAACTACGGTTTCTATTATGTCTAAATAGTCCACATTGTTCAAATAATTTTCATACTTGCCTTTGCCTACATCCATTTAACCATAATAATAATTTATATCTAATGGGACAAACGATACTCTTACACCCCAAACCATTACCATATTATCAACACCATTCGGAACATTAACATAGATATCCCGAATAATGGACTCAGCATCGGCTTTTGGGTTCTTAATGTACCTTATCCATCCAAGTACTTATATTATGTCCATAATACCCTCAAAATGACTATCCTATCTAATTTGAAATTCCATTCCCCTTTCTATAGTAAATTTTTTATTAATTTTAGCAGTCTTATCAAACCTAAGTTTAGTCGTAGCACTATCAAATTTACCTCTAATGTATTCTATGGGGACCTCCTTTTTCTTTCCTGTATAACTTATGTTTCTTTTAGGAGCCATTGAATCAAGTTCCTAAAAATTAAGGTTCTCGTAGAAATTCTTGAAATTAAAAAAAACAATTCTATAAACTATTCCAAAAATTTCCCTTCATCCTCCCTTTGACCAATTTAGGGTTTGATACTCTTTAATCCAAATTTTTTAGATATTTACAAAAATCAAAAAACTAATCTAAGAATTATTTTAAAATTGTTTTGGTCACATTCTTATGCTACTATGAAGAAAATGAAGATTGAAGAATACCCTTTTTCGAAGATGAACCCTTGAAGAACTTAGATGGAGATTTGAAAAACTCTCTCAAGGAATGGATAGAAAACAATTAGGATGGAATTGTTTTTGAATATATAGGAAGTATTTTAGGAAAAAGTTATGATTTTTGGTGGATTTGATTGTTTGAGGGGTGATAAAGTTAGGGTTGTATTGAAGAAGAAAATAAAATGTGAAAAAATGGTGTGAAATGAGTAAGATTGGTGGTTTTAGTGAAAAATTGGATCATGGTAGGTGACGTAGGTTTATTCATGCCACGAAACGAACTTGAATTCATCCAAGGAAAATGTTCAGACACTATGGGGTGGTAGTGAACAAAAGTTCATGCCATGATGTAAATTTTCCTTCTTTACTCCTTAGTTTCATCCAATATACCTCATGTTGCGGTCAGAAAAAGGCTATGTTGCAACTCAATAATATTTTTAATAAATTGATGTTATAACTAATATAATACTAAGTAATAAATAAAATCTAAGTGCTAAATAATTATAATAAAATAAAAATAACAAAAAATAAAAATAATTATAACTATTAAATAAAAATAATAAATAAATAAAAACAAAACAAAAAGATTAATGAGTTACCTCCCATCCAACATTTATTTTATCGTTTTAGCAAAAGGTTACTTGGGGGACTTCCATTTTTAACAAACTCGATATCCCCATGTCATTGAGTACACTTTTTATTTTGACATGGCAAATACTCTTTTCCTTACTTCTATAAATGTTCAACTAGTTGCTTAATTTGTATCTACCCTTTTCATGAATGTTTTCAAAGAGTCCAACCTTTGATTATTTTTTGATTGGATGTCCTTGCTTAATTGAATTAAAGCATTCAAGTTATTCTCTAGGGCTGGTTTGTTAGGAGGATTTTGTGAAACTTGTTTGAGGTGCACTTTATTGTCAAAAATAGATTAGTATTTGCATAATTTTATCATTATTTTAGTAATTTATGTTTTCAGAATCACGAGTATGTTTTATTGTTTTCAAATATTTTTGGCCTCAAAATGATTTAATTAATAAACACTTAAGAATTGTACCTTAAAGCACTCAACTATAGCCAAGAAGAATAAAAGAATAATGTATATAAGCCTTAAACATGTTCTAACCAAGCTTGTAAGGGATGAAACAAAAATAAGTTAGAGAAATACAATTTCACATGGGTCATTTCGGTGTAAAATGTGTGTCGTAGTGCGGCCTTATCAAATCATAATTGAACATGTATAGAATCAACGCATGCCATGACGATGATAAAGGTGTGCCACAACGCTTGTTGAAATCTCACTCATGATCCACTATTTCCTCCATTTTATTTCAACTCCTTCATGTATAAATAGCTACCCTTACCCTATTTTCAAATCACCCGACAATTGATGAGCATTTCTTAGTTTTCTCTTAGCTTGTGTTTAGTTTTTCTTTTAGTTCTTCTCTCAATTTTGAGAGTTAAACAAGTTTTATATTTAGTTTTTAAATAGTTTAGATTAGGTTATCATAAATAAAAGGCAATACAAGGGAGTTATTCTAGATCAGGCAATATGAAATCATTACTGAAATCTAGGGGATATTGTGAAGGTAAATACCTCTTTTGTGGAGCAAGGTACACTGTTGTCACTTTAGGAGAACATAAAAACGTGCAAGTATACACGGTCACAAGTAATAAAATTAATAAGTAAGTTATCGTTCCCATGGAGATTTGTTCCTATAGTTTGTTAAGTACTAAAATTATTTCACTCTGATTTTATCCAAACAAACGAAAGTTGATAGAGTACTAACTAAGATTTTTATAACAAAATATATAAAAAAACATTCTAGGATTACAGTTTCACGAAATTAGTCCACTCGAATCATATTATTTTCTCTTGATTTATATTTTTGAATTTAATTTTTCAACAAAGAACTACTAATTTTATCCATATGTCTTTTCCAATAACAAATAAACACATCTTGCTAAAATAATTCACTATATTCCTATGAGAATTAAATTCACCAAGATTTATTATGTTCAAAGTTCTCAAATAACTGTACATACAATAAAGAATGTTCCTCTCCTTTCATCATACATGTTATCCTAAACACAAGCAATATACACAAAAATTCCTTTTTCAAGTTTATTTAAGTGCCACGAATCAATTGATAAATTTTTCAATAATCAAAAGCATTAAGTGCAACACAGCAACCCTAGAAAAATTAAATTACTTCATAAGAAAAATTAAAATTACAAAACAAAAATAATAAAACATTTAAGGAATATTAGCTAAAGAACAACACAAAGAAAATTAAAATTTCATCTACGCAGAAACACAACAGAAGCCAAAAATGGTTCTTACGTGTTCCACAGTCCCCTATCCCAACCCACCTAATTTTTTGCAATAATCCCCTATTTATACCTCCAACACTCTAAAAAAAATACATCATAAAATATACATTTTTTAGACATGCGAGAGACAAATATTACATCGAAAATAATAATTAATACACGCATGGGAGACAAAACATTATATTGAAAATAATATTTAAATATGCATGGGAGACAAGTATGCACCGTTTATGTGTTTCCATTTCAATTCATGCATGCCATGTGTCAACATCTGATTGGTTAGAAGAAATAACGAGACACATGGCAGCCTTTTATACGCTGTGATGAGAGGGCGCACGTGGATCGCGTTGCACGGGAAAATTGATGTCGTAGACATGTGGGTGACGTAGAAGCTGTTGGAAAACGTATGCCATTTTTGTGTTTTTATTTTACAAAACTCATTCCACATGTCAAAATATGACTTGTTGGAGGAATAATCAAGACACGTGGCATCTTTGTATTTGGTGGAATAGCAGGGCGCACACAGTTTACATGGACCTCGTCGCACGGGAACATTGCTGGTATAGACACGTGGGTCCCACCCTACACGCCCAAGTGGGCCCCACTCTACACACCAAGCAGTGTGCCACTTGGGAAACGTGTTCATACACCTAGGTGGTGCGTGTATCGCACTCTCCTAATCATCACCTTTGATTTCTGATCTGACGGTGTGTGGCGGGTATGGATAATAGGTGCGTGTGGTCTTCTTTCCTGCGCAAAAAAACAAAGTTTTATTTAATTACTTTTTAGCCCTCTAATTTAATTTAAATTATATTTTCAGTTTTTATTATTTACAATCAAGTCCTTTTTTAATTCAAATTCTTTAATTTTCCTTGAAAAAATATATTCCTTAAAAAACTAACAGTAAATATTAATTTAATACATTAAAATTAACTAAAAATATAAAAAAAAAAGCAATTATAATTAATAAAGTGGACAAAATAACTGTATAATATATAGTTATCGCACACCTGTCTTTCTATCTTTTAGGTATAAATCTAATCTGTATTCTTATTTATTTTCATTAAATAGTTTTGTATTTCTTGAATTTATTATAAATAATTTATTGATCATTTTTTATTTTTAACATGTCTTGCTTATTGTGATAATGAGATTTTAATTATGTTGATATGCTTGTGTAAATTATTTGGGTGAATATTTTTAATAATTACTAAAAATAGATTATTTTTATTTAAGGTTTTTTCCAAAGTTTATTATTAAAAAAGTATATTGATGATATATATTTCATAATAAATTTAAAATGCTAAAATAAGATTTCAGATAAATGAATCTAGATCTAATTTAGAATTATATTTTATTTTAATAATTTTTAGTAAATTTATTATTGAAAAATATTTTGAGAATGCATTTTTCGTAACAGATTTAAAATTTAAAAGTTAGGTTTAAGATACATGAATCTAAAATATAATTTAAAAAATCTTAAATAGGAGTTTAAATTATCGGTTAGACCAAAGAAGTCAAGTTAAATGATTTGTTAATTTCTTAGAAAATAATCATAATTTAATTAAATTAAACGACGACTTGACTAAATTGTTAAACAATTTAATTAATAAATAATAATGACCCGATCGAAAGTGTTATTTATATATATAAAAAGGAATTAATAATTTGGGTTTATATTCCATTAACCTAAACATAATAAATTGACTAAAATCCCATTGATTAATTAAATGCATGCTTGTAATTTCTATAAACCAATTTATCATTTATTATTTTTGTCTTTAAAATAGAATTTTTAAAACCCAAAAAATTGTTATAGTATGTTTAAGTTTATTTTCTCTTTTAAGAATTTTGTTGAATTATTTAAAAACCACGTAATTTTTCTTTAAAATGACCTTTGAAGTATACTTATTGATTTTTACAAAGTTATTGTGCACTTGCAAGTTATTTATAAAATATAAAATTTGTGCATCAACTTCCTCTCAAGTCATTAATGAATCTAGAGGGAGAGACATTAGTCAATCCTTGGCCCTATCTTTTAAAGTGTAGGAAAAACACATTATTCTAAGCTAATCCTCATTAAGTACAATGAGAGGAAAAATTTGAACTATTGATTAAAAGTCTCTAATGAAAAACAAAGAGTCGTAATTCATAGAAAGAGGGTATGAAATAGTGAATATTTTTCAATTCATAGTTTCATGTTGATGATTAGCCTTACATACTCTTTCATATTGATTTCCCTAGGTATGTTATTGTTCCCCATTTCTACTTGTTCAACTAAAAGGTCTAGATAATAAAAATACAATATATAGATACAAGCAAATAAATAAATAAATAACTACAAACAAGTTAAATTTTTTTTACAATAAATAAATATTAGTGCACAAAAATACTAAATAAAAAAAGAAATAATGTTAGTAAATAAATAACTAAAAATAAATAAATAAGATAATATAAAATAAAATAAAAAAGTTAAAATAAAATTAGTACAAAAAAATATTAAAAGAAAAATAAATTAACTTACTTAGTTAACAAAAATAAAATAGTTAAAATAAAAATAACCTAAATTTTTGTTTGAATTTTTAATTACTTTTAGGTTTTTTTTAGATTTTTAATTTTTAATTTAATCAACTAATAAATATTCACAAAAAACTATGGAAAGAAAAATCATGAATATTTATGAAAAGTTTTTAAGAATTTTGATAATAAAAATTTAAAATGTTATTCTTCCCCATCAATAGCGTTAAAAACTTGATGCACAAAAACTTGATAGTCTAATTTTATATATTATAAAAAATTCATAAGTACACGAAACACTTATAATAAAGAATAAGTATACTATCAATGTCGATCTAAAGAAGAACTATGTAATTTTTAATAATTTGTCAACTTTCTTAATAGCAAATACAAAAATAAAACCTAAACATCCTGATGCTTATTTTCGCAAGTGTACGAATCGTTCAAGTAATAAAGTGTACAAAAGTACGAATATCGAACCCACAAGGAATGGCGTTACTAAGTACCGAAATTGACTAACCCTAATTTTATTTGAAAATCGAATTATTGAAATTGTTTTAAAAGCAAATTAACATAAAACTAAACGCAAATAACAAAATTTAATGTTGTTCACAAATGACTAAAAACGCTAAAGCATTTGATTTCGCTAAATCAATTCAATCCGATTTCAAGTCATGTTATATGAGAATCAAAGCTAAAAGTGATGGTTGAAAAACCCAAATTTACCTAATACTCTCTCTCGAGTTATAATATAATTACTTATCTATGAAAATCAACTATATTTCTATGAAGATTTAATCCCAAACAAGCACATTAAGATTTATGGAATTTCTAGATTAACCACATACATCATGCATTAGTTCTCACACTCACATTCAACATACGGTATTTATCACAAGAAGCATTCATTACATATCTCCTCTCGGTCTCAATATAATGCAACTAATCATCTAAATCTTGGCCAGAAATTTAAAAGCATTAAGCATGGAAATAAACACTCAACTTGAAAACAATGAACTCATATAACAATAACAAAAGAAATCAGATTTCCTTGATTCAACTACATCATAGCCTTAGCAAAAACGAATTAGTTCATAACGGAAATAAGAACAACCATTATTTCAATTGAATTCATGAATAACAAATCTGAATAAAATGCAAAATATGAAGGCTAAGGAGAAGAGATGAAAAACTCTTGAAGATGAAGACTTGGTAGCAACAATGGTGATGATCCTTCAAGCTTCTCCAAACTTTCGCTCCAAAATTGCCTTTTCTCCTCCAAATATGACTCAAATCTGTTCTCTCTGTCGTCCTCCTCTTTCTCCATCATATTGTATATATAGATCTAGGGTTGGGGGAAAATTTTGGAACAAAACACAATAAAAAATGTGTTTTCTGACGAAACTCGCCGACGGCGACATTGTTCTCGCCGCGGCGAGATTTCTGGAAAAGTTACAATTTTTGTTCCGCTAAATCTCGCCGGCGGCGAGATTACTGTGGCCGGCGGCGAGATGCACTTGGCCGGCGGAGAGATTTCTTTGGCTGGCGGTGAGATTGCTTTGGCCGGCAGCGAGATTTCTTTGGCCGACGGCGAGATTGCTTTGCCAAAATCCGTGCTCCCTGCATGATTTTCAACGTATTCTCCATAAGGTTTTCGCCGGCGAAGAAATTCCAAATTTTGTTTTCTTTTTATTTGCGCTCAATCCCATTCATAGAAATTTGTCCCAAACTTCTCCAAAATTATGGTTTTACCTGAAATTGCACTTTAAACACGAAATACCCGTGAAATGACATTTGTGGATTAAATAATCAAATAAACGCAATTTTCACACAAATATCAACATTTAAATCATAACAAAAATGCAATAATTTGACTCTTATCAACAACCCCCAACCAGCTTCTTGCTAGTCTCTAGCAAGAAAAGCGATCTATGAATAATTTCAAAGGAGACATTAAAAGAAAAATTCAAAGGAAATTTATTCTATTTACAACATTACATTAAGTGTATGCAATAAGCCTTTAAACCCCTAGGTGGCCCTAGTAGGACGAGTTGTAGTCTCGTGAGGGCTTCCAGTGATGATACCCACAAACATCTTACCTATGACTATCCTAACTTAAAACAATAAAATCGCATTACAAATAATTTGCACAAATGTCTCAAAAATTGTAAATAACACCCAACTTATAGAATAATTAAATGTCACCTAAGCTTTAAGAAATCTCAAATGCCAATTCCACTTTTGTTATTGACTCTTAAACATCCATCAAACCACAAACCAATAGCCCTAATGCCCGGATAATATTATGCATAACATCCACAAACAAAAAGGTGAAATCTCAAACTCCATAGGCTCACTTCTCAAACCTTTCTCCACTAATGAAGAAAAATACACCACTTTGGATCAATAGGACTTTATGAGGCTTGTAATGTTAGGCTTAGGTATTTGGTTAAGAAAGAACGGGAAGTGTCAAAATACAAATAAGGGCACTTATTAGATTAAACACAACCAATTAAGTAAAAGAGTAACACCATTCAACCCAAATTGTTTCTTCCGATCATAACCCATTTTTCCACAGATAAACAAAGTTCTTCCTCAATCTTTCACCTCAGTACATCCATCACTAACACTCTTTTATTTACTAGAACGTGAAGGCTTTCTTCTTCTCTTTTTTTTTACTCAATTGTTCTTGAAAAGCCAACCACTTTCTTCCAATATATGTGGATTCCTCTTTCTTTTTTTTTGCATCCTTACTCCAATTGCTCTTGAAACAAAAAAACCCCCAACCAATTTCTTCCAATATATGTGGAAGATTTCTCCAATTCCAATATATGTGGATTTTTTTTTGCATCCTTACTCCAATTGCTCTTGAAAAGACATAACCCCCAACCAATTTCTTCCAATATATGTGGAAGATTTCTCCAATTCCTCTTGAAAAGTTTATGTTCAAAGTTAAGCGCTCTTAACAAATAAGGTAGGAATTATATATATATATATTTGGCTCAATAGAAGGTAGGTTATATAAGGCAAAAAGAAAGAAAAGTAAGGCTAACAATATATTTAAATAGGCTCAAAGAGGTTACTAGTGATATAAGGATAACAAGGTAGGCTTAAAATGGCACAATCGATCCAAAAATGGCCTACATCATATCCTAAACGGTGCAATTCCAAATTATTTCGCCTCAAGAGGTTTTCAAATGAGTTCTAGAGTTTGTTGAGATCACAAAAATATCCATGAAAAATTCGCACATAAGACTTCTCTAAGCATTTAGACTAATCAACCAAATCATACCACATACCAAAAGAGTCGCCAACTAGGTAAAATCAACATTTGAAATTATCTTTAAATCGAAGCAAAATTTAATGTCTTCTAAAAGCTACTTGTTATCACAATCACATTTTTATCATCAACGTGCAAATTAAAATAAGTAAAATGCAAATAAAATAAAATAAAAATAAAATAGACAAAAGACAATAAACAAATAAAAGAAATTAATAGACATAAGACAATAAACAAATAAAAGAAATTAAATCAAAATGCAGAAAAATAAATGGAAAATCAAAATTAAACACAAATAAACACATAAACAAAACTACTAAAAATGAAGGGAAGAAAAGATTTACTGTTTACCGCACCCCCCAACCAAAACCTTACATTGTCCTCAATGTAAGAAAGGAAAGAGAGATCTCCTTTCCACCGGCGGTGAAACTGCCCTCGGCGGCGGTAAATGTAAGATTTTTTTTTCTTAGATGGGATGGCATTGGCTTTAGCTCAATCTTGTTGGCTCCATTCTTTACCACTGAGGTTGGAATTTCATTTGTTCCCAACTCCTTAAATGTTTCATCACTGCATAAATATTCATTAGGTGATGCCAATAATTCAGAACATTGTCTCGTCCCCTCATCTTCCTCCTCAATTGTTGCAGATTTCTGGTAGCAATGGAGTCCTCTCCTCAAAAGTTTCCGAGATTAACCCGTCAAGAGTGTTAATTTGAAAACAAGAATGTACATCATTTGGAAATTTTATTTCTTCAAAAACATCAAAAGTTACTTGTTCATCTTGCACCCGTAGAATGAGCTTTCCTTGCTGAACATCAATCAATGTTCTTCCAGTTGCAAGGAACGATCTCCCCAATATCAACGGTATCTCTCTATCTTCCTCCATGTCAAGCACCACGAAATCTACAGGGAAAATAAATTTGTCGACTTTAATTAAAACATCCTCAATTACCCCTAGAGGATATTTCACCGATCGATCTGCTAATTGTAAAGAGATTGAAGTGGGCTTCATTTCTCCCAGGCCTAGTTTCCTGAAAACAGAAAGTGTCATCAAATTAATGCTTGCTCCTAAATCACATTATCAAAATTGCAACTTCCTATAGTACAAGGTATAGTAAAACTCCCTGGGTCTTTCAATTTCTGTGGCAGTTTTCTTTGAAGAACTGCACTGCACTCCTCATTTAGCATGACAGTTTCATAATCTCCCAGCTTCCTCTTCTTTGATAGAATTTCCTTCATGAATTTTGCATACTTTGGCATTTGTTCCAACATCTCTACAAAAGGAATGTTAATATGCAATTTCTTAAAAATATCTAGAAATTTATCAAATTGATTATCAAGCTTTTTCTTATTCAATCTTTGAGGATATGGGATAGGAGGCTCATATTTCGCATATGGGGAAGGTTGAATATCTTGGGATCTTGATGGATTTTCTTTAGATTCTTCCATCTTTTTCTCCGATTTCCTCTACCATTCAAGTTCTTTACCACTTCTCAATGTGATAGCCTTTGCATGCTCTGTGGGATTTATTGTGTCACTAGGCAGCGATCCTTGAGACTTTTCTGCAATCTGCTTTGAAAGTTGCCCCAGTTGGTTTTGGATGTCCCTGTTGATTGCCTCTTGATTTCTGAAATTTGCTCTTGTCTCCTCAATGAACTTTCCCAAAATTTTTTCCAAATTTGTTTGTTTTTTTCCTGGGGTTAGTAGGAAGATGATGACAGTTTGAATCCCCCTTGGTTATTTCCCCATGACAAATTTGGATGATTTATCCAACCTGGATTGTAGGTGTTCGAGTATAGGTTATGTTGAGGTTTTTGGAAATTTGAAACATAATTTTCTTGCTCAACATTTGGTGAAGCAAATGGATTTCAAACTTGGCACTCGATACTAGCATGATTTCCACCACATAAATCACATTGTACAGTTGGTTTGGATTCGAATTTGGATGACAAAGAATCCATATTTCTTGAAAGAACAACAACTTGAGCTGACAAAGCATTCACTGAATCAATTTCATGCACTACTGCTAGTCTTTTTGCAATTACCCGCTCTGAATGCCACTGATTGTTGTTTTCTGCCATAATCTCTAACAACTCATGAGCATCCTCTGGTGTTTTTCCCATTAAAGACCCTCCATCTGCAGCATCAATCATTGCCCGATAGTTTGAAACCAACCCATTATAAAATGTAGAGACTTACAGCCAAATTGGTATACCATGATGTGGGCATTTCCTCAACATTTCTTTGAATCTTTCCCAAACTTCATACAATGATTCTTGGTCATACTGTGTAAAAGATGTGATTTCATTCCTTAATTTTGCTGTCTTAGCAGGAGGAAAGAACTTGGACAAGAATTTCTGAACCAATTCATTCCATGTTGTAATTGATCCTGGTGGTAATGAGTTTAGCCACTCCTTGGCTTTATCCCGAAGTGAAAAAGGAAAAACCCTCAATCTTACAGCATCTTCGGACACACCATTTATCTTGTAAAGATCACACACCTCCAGAAAGTAAGCAATATTTGCATTTGGATCATCCTTTGACATTCCCCCAAACTGATTTGATTGAACCATTTGGATAAAGGATGGTTTTATCTCAAAGTTATTGGCTTGAATAGTTGGCCTCCTTATACCCGAAATAGTTCCAGTAACATTAGGCGCAACATAATCCCTCAAAGCTCTACGATTTCCACCTCCCTTAACAAATGGTGGATCCATGGCTATTTGTCTATTAGGAGTTGAAGTTAACGTCTTCTCTCTCGGTTTAGATGCCTATATGTTCTATCAATCTCCGGATCAAATGGAAGAAGGTTAAGGCTTCTTGTACGTCTCATACAAAAATCCTACAACCAGAAAATCAACTAACACAAAACAACACAAATTTACTTTTTTTTTATAAATAAAATAAAACAGCAAAATAAACAAAATTAAAAATGAAAGAAAGATAAAGCAAATTAACTTCAAATTAAAACTAAGATTAGGTAGTATCGATATTAATAAAATCAAACCATTCCACGGCAACGGTGCCAAAAACTTGATGCTTATTTTCGCAAGTGTACGAATCGTTCAAGTAATAAAGTGTACAAAAGTATGGATATCGAACCCACAAGGAATGGCGTTACTAAGTACCGAAATTGACTAACCCTAATTTTATTTGAAGACCGAATTATTGAAATTGTTTTAAAAGCAAATTAACATAAAACTAAACGCAAATAACAAAATTTAATGTTGTTCACAAATGACTAAAAATGCTAAGGCATTTGATTTCGCTAAATCAATTCAATCCGATTTCAAGTCATGTTATATGAGAATCAAAGCTAAAAGTGATGGTTGAAAAACCCAAATTTACCTAATACTCTCTCTCGAGTTATATTAGAATTACTTATCTATGAAAATCAACTATATTTCTATGAAGATTTAATCACAAACAAGCACATTAAGATTTATGGAATTTCTAGATTAACCACATACATCATGCATTAGTTCTCACACTCACATTCAACATACAGTATTTATCACAAGAAGCATTCATTACATATCTCCTCTCGGTCTCAATATAATGCAACTAATCATCTAAATCTTGGCCAGAAATTTAAAAGCATTAAGCATGGAAATAAACACTCAACTTGAAAACAATGAACTCATATAACAATAACAAAAGAAATCAGATTTCCTTAATTCAACTACATCATAGCCTTAGCAAAAACGAATTAGTTCATAACGAAAATAAGAAAAACCATTATTTCAATTGAATTCATGAATAACAAATCTGAATAAAATGTAGAATGTGAAGGCTAAGGAGAAGAGATGAATAACTCTTGAAGATGAAGACTTGGTAGCAACAATGGTGATGATCCTTCAAGCTTCTCCAAACTTTCGCTCCAAAATTGCCTTTTCTTCTCCAAATATGACTCAAATCTGTTCTCTCTATCGTCCTCTTCTTTCTCCATCATATTGTATATATAGATCTAGGGTTTGGGGGGAAATTTTGGAACAAAACACAATAAAAAATGTGTTTTCGAACGAAACTCGCCGGCGGCAACATTGTTCTCGACGCGGCGAGATTTCTGGAAAAGTTACGATTTTTGTTTCGCTAAATCTCTCCGACGACGAGATTACTGTGGCCGGCGGCGAGATGCACTTGGCCGGCGGCGAGATTTCTTTGCCAAAACCCATGCTCCCTGCATGATATTCAACGTATTCTCCATAAGGTTTTCGCCGGTGGCGAGAATATTCTCCCCGGTGGCGAAATTCCAAATTTTGAAATTTTGTTTTCTTTTTATTTGCACGCAATCCTGTTCATAGAAATTTGTCCCAAACATCTCCAAAATTATGATTTTACCTGAAATATCACTTTAAACACGAAATACCCGTGAAATGACATTTGCGGATTAAATAATCAAATAAACGCAATTTTCACACAAATATCAACATTTAAATCATAACAAAAATGCAATAATTTGACTCTTATCACATCCTATCCCAATATTTTTACTTTGAAAAAGATCAAACTAATGATAGAATAATTAAAATAATAATAGATAGATTTGGCCAAAAAAATTCAAGATAGATATAAATTTAACAATTGATGAAGAATTAATGGAAAATTTAGCTAGTTGACTATACTTGTTAGAATTAATTAGATTAATAAAGTATAAATTTAGATTATTGATTCTCCTTTATATGCATAAATAATGCCTTCGGTTGGGTTATTATTTGTTATTAATCAAATCACTTAATGCCTTTAGTTAGGTCCCTTATATGCACGTTACGACCCAATTATTCCATCATCGTGGCTCAAGACAAGTAAAGCTTCATTTGATTCTATGACGAATAACTAACACTATGACACTCTATTTCCATGCCACAACAATGTACCAAGTGAATTTATGCAGAGAGAAGTACATTACGGCACGCAATACTTCACTTGAATTATTGTTTTGTACCCTTTACATACTAGTTGGTTCTTCATATAAGGCTTACATGACTTATTATTCTAAGCGTTTAAGGTGTAGTTTGTGTACTTTAGGTGTTATTATTCATGTGCTAATCAATTTATATATTTGAGGTTAAAAGAAATTGAAATATAGTAAAAAATACTTGTGATTCTAAACATATAAATTTGCATAGATAATGATAAAAATATGCATAATCAAATCTATTTATTCACATTTATGTACCATAAACTCGCAAAATATTATTTCTTTTCTAGTACTTATCCCTGATTGGCCACTTATCCATTCATATAAGGCATGTCAGGCCGAGCATTGATTGACCATGTTTCCATTTGACTGGCCATGAATTGGTATGGTAAGGCTTAGGTCGACCCAATTTTTTGAATGTCTATTTATCTGTATGATCATTTTTGACTTGACATAGAAAAATGTGTTTAGTCATGTTTGCATTGAGCTCATATATGGACTTATCGTGTTTATTATACTTGTTCTTATTTTTTTTAAGTTAGACTGATTTGTTTGAGCTAGGGTGTTGTCAGTCTACGAACACCCTTTAGTTATTACACATTAGTCTATCAAGTCACCCAAGCATTTGGTGTTTATAATTAGAAAATTCTCATTATTCTTGGTGAATTAGCCCATTATGTAGTAAGTGTCTTTGCATTATGTTCATTTATAGTGGTTTTTATTAACAGTTGGGGTTAGAGATCCAAGGTCCTAAACTTGAGAAAACTTGAGAAAACATGAGTTTGCTTGGATGGGTTGCAAAATTTGTAGAAGCTCCAGATCTTAGAGGGTTGTTATTGCATATTCATAGGTCTATTAGGACCCGTAGTCTAGATCTACAACCAAGGAGATAGAGAGCTTGTTAAGGTACTCGGCGCATTGGTTTTGCTATTAACTATTGAGCCTATACTTAGGCTGCATCCTATCTTTAAATATAGGTGCCAGCTTCTATAAATGGTAATAGACCCCATCAAAAGAATGTAGAGTGCACCAATGGGGTTGCTATGATCTCTAGTTTATCATAGGTGTGATCCCAAGGATACTAGCACACAAACTTCCTAAAGTACATGCATCTCAGTCTTTTTGTCATTTTTTGTTTGGACTTCCCCCATCCTTATCAAATTCCATGAGCGTAGACAAGTGTGGCCCAAATACCTAGAAAATACATACCTTTTAGTAGGGAAATTTCCCATCCTTTCGTCATGGTGGGATGTTGTATGTATCCTATATTGATTTCTGATAAGTGGTACCTTATGCCCTTTTTTTTCTCTTTCAAGACAATTATTATCTTTGGAGCTTTCAGTAGAGATGATATATAAGGGGAAAAACCCCTAGCCATATGTAAAAGTGACCTTTTGGAAATTCTATTGCGGGGTCTTCTTAGTTTGCTGTCACTTCATAGGTGTATGCCTTTTAGGTATCATATGAATTTATGTAATATGGAAGGAGTTGGAACATTGAACAAGACCTCTGATATGTGAGTGGACACATATTTTGTTCTTTTTGAAAGATCCATCAATATTTTTCTATCAATCTTTCAAATAAAGAAGATAGAAAGAGTGGGTGATTTTTCTTAAGAAACTATATATACTTTGGATGATGAAAGAGCATGTAGTTATTTTTTCTTTACATTTTATTTGAATTGGACGTGTATAAGATATTTTCTTATATACTTTTTGGTAAACCTTATTCCATATATACTTCCAAAAATGTTGAGTATACAATTGTTGGAATCATCTCGTTGAGAAGATTCTGGAATAAGTTTTACTTCCCTGAGAACCAGCTTGAAAATGGATGAACCAATACTATACCATATTCAATCTTTTACCAACGAACTAGACCAGGTTTTCTCTCTATCCTATGCAACAATAATTTTGGTTAGTGTTCATTTAGAAAAGTGGCTGGTCGATACATGATCTTTATAATGGTGGTCTTTATTTTTTTAAGTGATGTATGGATATCAAGATCTGAATAGGGACCACTTGATCGAGCATAAAAGTGGAAGATGAGTCTTTTTTAGGGTTAAACCATCATAATTGAATGGCTAGGACTTTAAGTCTCACGACCAAGGTAGTCTCACTTACTAGATGTGTCAAATATTGAACCACCATTTAGCAACAATGACTATAGTGCATATGCATTGGCTCATGGGTTAAGGGATTACATGAGATGATCTTTCCTATACTCCATTAGGAGTAGTACCTTGGGTCCAAAAAGTTGTTTTTTCATCTTCATGGAAGGACAAAAGTCTAGCTTCTTAGAGATAGTGTAGAATGTGAACTTCTTCTTAGAGAAGTTTTCCAGAATTTTAGGGTCTTTTTCAAAGATTTCCTAGTTCAGAGCTTTAGAGAACACTACATAATATTTTCTCTTTGCAGTTTTTATTCAATTAGTAGAGCACAATAATTCCCACAGACAAAACCATAAGTTGATGCCTACTTTTTCAACATCAATGATTGGTTGCACCTCTTCTTTATATGGACCTGAGAGTAGAGAACACACCATTTGGACCTTTAATCACTATGGGGTATGGTAGCTTTTGGCCCTCCGATGCTTAAATAAGTCCATACAGTTGGTTAAAAAGAAGAGGACTAGTGTATCTTCTTGTGATCCAGAAAGGTGAAGAGAGATTTTGAGAGAGATTGTAGATTGTAGTGTTTATCTCTTCTCAAGATATTTTATGGATGTGAGATGAGAAGATATAGGGTAAATATATGTAGAAAAGATACTATCTATTGATGATCCTTACCCGTATGGATATACTTATCTTAATGTTAGCTTATCTTTTTGTAATTATCCCCTTCTGAAATAATTAAGTGATTATATGTTGGTTGTTTATCCTATTAGATATTTATTTGATATTGATACTTATCTACTGACTTAGTCCTTACTGAGTTAGCCTTTGAGTTATCTACTAAGAGGGACCTCTCATATTATGACACATGACGTGAGTTAATTTACACCCAAAAGAAAGTGTCTTTCTAGTTCCTATAAAGGATAGACTAAGTAAAATTATAGAGCTATCCGTTCCTCTATGTGGATGCCATTTTGAAACAATTCAACTCTAATTCCATAAATGTAAGGCATTTTTAGTAGTTTGGAAAAGATGGCAACCTGGTTTCATGTTAAGGATGGAAATGAGATGATTTCAGTTGCATCCAAGTTGAACTGAATTGACAAGCAGGGAAAAATTGAACAAATTTGTTTTAAGTGGTTTTAACATTGGTTTGGTTTATGTATTAATTGTGGGTCAATAACTCAAACCATAACCTATTTTGGATACAATTTAGATTTTAAATTGTAAAAAATTTATCTATAAAAGACAAATGGTATAAATTTTGACCCAATTTGTGACCTCAACCATTAGTACAAATAACGGGGCTTGGATTAAACTATTTAGAACCCAAACTAGCCTACCTTGAGCTGAGCAGAGCATGATAGGTACCTACAAAGCAATGACCCTTTGGGACAAACTATCATCCCTATTTTAGGTTAACGAATTTTATTAACAAAAGTTTCAATTGTTTCTTGGATCCACCTATAAGCATGATAAGAGGCTGGTTCTTTAAAACAGAATTCACTATAGCAATTACTTTGGCATGGTTTTGGTTGTGGTTGATAGTATCACCACTACAAAATGTGGCATTTAAGTCGATATGTAAAGTGGGTTTTTGGAGAAAACTAACTTATAATAAATTTAAAATCAGTTCGATGAAAAACTAATGCTACATGTAGCATCGATTGACACGTAGAACTAACACTACGTCCTTGTGTAGCGTCGGTTCATCACGTAAACTGATGTTATCCACGTGGATTTTTCCTTTTCTCTTCTTTCTTTTCCATCAGACACAACATTTTTAATTTGCAGCACCCAAAAACTCAAAACCGAGTTTCACCTCCTATACTTTTTTGCATTTTTCGGCCGCCTACGACCACCATTTCCAACACCGTTTAGTGGGTTTTCTTTCTCTCCAAATTATCTTCTAGATCCCTTATTTTTTGAGTAAAATACTCAAATTTTTTATACCCATTTTCTCACTTACAAAACACTCTTTTTTTCTTCATTTCCTTCATTTTGTCCCTTCATTTACTCTTGTAAGTATTTCTATTAATTCTACGCACTAATTATTCACTTTACGTTATTTTTAGTATAAATTTTTGTATTATGTATGTTTTGTATTATGCATGTTATTATTTGTTTGACTAATTTTCTAGGTGGGTCAGGGAAAATAATATCTGGATGTTGTGGGTTTGAGGGACTAGAATAGTTACCATATGTGGATAAGTTTATTTACCTATAAATAATTATATTTTATTTAATAAAAGTAATACAATTTTAAAATGATTAAAATGATTAATTTTGGTATTATGTATGTTTTGGTATATATTCTAATAATTAGGGAATTCATATATAATAATACCTAAAATATATTGATTGGATACATATTTAATATGCTTAGTGTCATTACTAGAAAATGGAAAAAAATTTATATCAAAGTGAAGAATTAAGCAGGATTACATTTCTAGAGTTGAAAGTTTCTTGGAATTTGCTTGTAGAAATAGTAATAATGAAATTAGTATGATTTGATGTCTATATGTTAAATGTAAAAATGAGCAATTTCATGAAGTTTACGAGGTTAATTATTTTGAGTTATAAATGTTGGTATTATCGTGGAGAAAATATTGACAATACTCATGGGAAGATATAAATAAAAATGTGAGTAGATTACATATATCTTATCATAATGTACAGACAAAAAATATTTTTCATGGTGTTAAAGATGATCTCAAAACCTTTAAAAAACTTCTAGAAGATGCCGAAAAACCATTGTATCCAAAATGCAAGAAATGTACTAAAATGTCAGGATTGGTTCATTTGTACAATGAGAAGGAAAAACATGGTTTTTCTGACTTACTAAATCTACTAATTGATATGTTTCCTGAGGGTATTGAATTGCCATCTTCAATGTATAAAGTGAAGAAATCTCTTAGTCAATTTGGCATGGAATATCATAAGATTCATGCTTGTCCGAATGATTGCATTCTTTATAGAAAAGAATATGAGACATTAGATGATTGTCCGATGTGTAAGGAATTGAGATGGAAGCATGCTACAAAGGAGACAACACCTAAGAAAGGCATGCCCACAAAGGTTCTTTGGTACTTTCCTCTGATTCCTCGCTTTCAAAGGTTGTTCAAAAGTAAAGAGACATCAAAGAGGTTGACTTGGAATTCAGATAATTGATTTGATGATGAGGTGCTACGTCATCCTTGTGATTTTCCAAATTGGAAAGTAGTAGATCATTTATCCCCTCAATTTGAATCTGATTCGTGCAATCTTTGTCTTGCCATTGCTACTGATGGAATTAATCCACATAATTTCCTTAGTAGTAGATATAGTTATTGGCCAGTAATTATGGTAACATACAACCTTCCTCTTTGGTTGTGTATGAAAAGAAAATTTATGATGTTAACATTATTGATCTCAGGACCAAAACAACCTAGTATTGATATTGATGTATATTTGTAGCCTCTTATAGATTATTTAAAGACGTTGTGGAATGATGGTGTAAATGTTTATGATGCATATAAAGAAGAACAATTTAACTTGAAGGAGGCCCTTTTATGGACAATTAATGATTTTCCTACCTATGGGAACTTATTAGGACATGCAATAAAAGGTTATATGGGATCCCCTATATGTAGTGATGGCACTTCTACAACTTATCTTGTGCACGAACGAAATATGTCTTATAGAAGACATTGAAGATTTTTTCCATCTGGACACAAGTTTAGATACCAAAAGAAACTGTTCGATGGTGAAGAAGATCATGATCATGCACCTCGACCTTTGCGAGGTGTTGATATATTAAGGCAATTGAATGGTATAAAATTTAAATGATATGAAAAGATTAAAAAAATAATACTCACTACGGTAGGGAAATGAAATAGGTCAACTAATAAAAGGGGTGAAGATGAAAATGTTACTAAATCAAAAGACCATAGTTGTTGGAATATAAAATTAATATTTTGGGAATTACCTTATTGGAAAGACCTATATATTCATCACATCTTAGATGTCATGCACATTGGGAAATATGTATGTGAGAGCTTTATTGGTACATTACTTAATATACCTAGAAAAATGAAAGATGGAATTAAAGCAAGACTGGATTTAAAGAAACTAGGCATACGACTTGAATTAGCACCAAGGGTGGAAAATGATAAGAATCGAACATACTTGCCACCAACATTATATACAATATCAACAAAAGAGAAGGATGTGTTTTGTAAATGTTTGGCGGGTGTGAAAGTTCCTGATAGTTACACATCCAACTTAAAAATTTTTGTATTTATCACCGATTAGAAACTTTATGGATTGAAACTACATGCTGTCATATGTTAATGCAACAGTTATTACCAGTTGCTATTAGATCAATTCTTCTAAAACATGTTCAATTATCAATAATTCATCTTTGTTCATTCTTCATTACAATATGAAAGAAATATATATCAATTGGAGAGTTCAACTCTTTACAAAAAGATGTTGTAGAGACTTTGTATCTAATTGTTCCTCCTTCTTTCTTCGATATAATAATTCACTTGTGTGTTCATTTAGTTTGAGAGGTTCAATTGTGTGATCATACTTACTTAAGGTGGATGTATCCTTTTGAGAGTGATATGCATGTCCTTAAAGGATATGTAAATAATAGAAATCGACCTAAAGGATGAATGGTGGAACGTTACATTGTTGAAGAGGCCATTGAGTTTCATTCTGAATACTTTAGTGGTTGCACTGAAATTGGGAATCCTATGCATAAGTTGTTCTTAGAATATCACATGATCCAAATAGGTAACCTTATTCTTAATGGAAGTAAGAAATTGTTTATTGATCGCACTCGATGGGAAAAAGCATACTGAATCATTTAAGTAAATAATAATGAGGTACAATCGTACATAGAGTAAGTGATGACAGGTTCAACCTTTCCATTTATGCAAAAAATATTTTTTATTTAACTATTAATGATGATATCTACTTGATATATCTTTAATAACATTACAGAATGCATTTAAACTTACTGAAGATCGATCCTCGTTATAAAAATGGAGAAAAATGGTTGTATGATGAACATAAGCAAGAGCTTATTAAGTGGTTTTGCAACCATGTAAGTGTCATATACAAAAATTCATTAGTACTTCTATGCAATGTTTTAAAACTTTGATTTAAACACATTTCATGTTTTTGTATGCATAGATTTGAGTTGAACTCAACAAACCCAATCATAAAATAACAGAAAGTTTAGAATAGCTTGCACATGATCCAAAATTCAATGTCAAATCATTTTCTAGTTTCACAATTAATGGATCGAGGTTTACGACTTAAGTAAGGGACGAATTTTGAGTAAATCAGAATAGTAGTGTGAAGATGGTTGCACAAACTATGCAATTTTCCAATTCAAAATATGGTAATCTTGTACTTTCTGATAGAACATATTATGGTATAATTCAAGAAATTTGGGAACTCGATTATGAGGTCTTCCATGAAATAGTATTCTTGTGTGAGTGGGTCAAAAATGTTATCAATGTTGGATATAAAATAGATGATTTTGGATTTACCCTTGTAAATTTATCCAAGATAAGTCATACTGATGATCCTTTCACATTAGCACTTCATGCAAAACAAGTATTTTACGTGAGCGATCAAATTGACACAAGATTGTATGTTGTGTTAACGCCTCCTCAAAAAGAGTTATACTTGTGATGCTTTAGAAGATGATGACCCTATGCTTGTTACATTATCCAATATTAGTCATTTCTCAAATAAATTTCCTAATGTATGTGATGATCTAGTTGATGATGATGATTCTTCGTCATAGACTCGAAATGATTGTGAAGAAATATATGTATACGATCAACAACCTAATTAAACATAATATATGTTCTATATTTTTCTAATAACTCTTTGATGTTTATATATATGTATGGACTTAAAATTATCAATTAATTTATATTTCATCATTGTTTGTAGATATTTCATGGATCCTAGGGTACCAGAGCTTATAGATCCAAATGATCCATTGGGGCATTTGAAAAGAAGGGGTTGGGGGAATATACCTGATGCTCCACTTAACCCAGATGATATAGTATCCGTTATATTTGATACTACTGGTAATCCAATAGGGAAAAATTTCCAACAATTGAAATCCTCTATTAGTAGACTTGTGAAGTCAAGTATACCAATTAATATAAATGATTGGACTCAGGTTGACGAAGCTAAAAAGTACAAAATATGGAAAGCCATTTGTGTAAGTCTCTTATATTTTATAACTAATTACATATATTATATCTTTTTTGTATTATATCTAATCTTTTGTAGTGTGTTTTATAGAATCATTATAAAGTCGATGACACTTGGAAGATCAAGTGTTATAAGATTTGAAATAAGGTGTGGAAGGAATACAAAACTTTCAGATTGGCTAGAAACTATGTGTTTCCATATTTGAAACCACTTGATGAAGTAAAGCTCTGTAAAATCCTTGAAGGACACACGTGGATTACACCTCAATTTTGGAAAGACTTCGTGGATTATAGACTTACAGATGAATTTCAAATTATTAGGGAAGAACATTAGAATATACAAATGCATAATATTCTTCCTAATTGTACTAGGAGGTCTTCAAATCCTAAAGTTCGATATAAAATGGTATTATTAATTTAAGTTAATATATAAATATTTTTATATTTATTTTCCTCAAATTTAAGTTGATGTCATGGTTAATAAATTTATTTAATTTATGTAGGAAGCTGAATTGGGTAGATCGGTTACACGATCTGAATTGTACATAGAAACAAAGACTCCCAAAATGAAGAATTCAAGACCAATGACTAAGCGAGAAGAAGAAGAACTAAATAAGTTGGTTAGTAATTTAACTTGACACAAAATCCTTATGATTTTTTCTAATTGATGTAATAATGTATGATATGTTTGTTTGCTTTATTTTTTTTAGAGAGTTGTTCAAGAACAAATATTCAGGGGAGAAATAATCAAACAACGAAGGAGAGATGCTATATATCATGCATTCGGATGTGATCATCCTGGTTATGTTAGGGGAGGAAGCCAATATGATGGTTATATGGAGTATTTGAACATTCCAAAACAAAAGCCTCGGATGGTTAGTAAGGAGAAGTACAGTAAAATTAAAGAAGAACTTAACTTTTTTTAAGGCCTCAATGTTAAGTGAGATTGTCACTTTAAAAGAATATCAATCACAACACATGTCAAGTATGGCATCATACTACAATCAGCGCATGCCATATTGGCCAGGCATGCAACCATCCATAGCAGGCATGCCACTCATGCAATCTCATGGTGCCTAACCTATATCCTATATAGGATATAGTCATCCTATTGGTCCTCCTTTTATGCCAGGAATGTAGATACAATCAGGTAGTGGTTCATTTTCTCCAATGCAATTTGTGCATTCTTACCATCAATCACATCATGATGAACGTTTTAATGAGAATGTACATCCAATAGCTACCCCACATGGGAGTCCTCTATTTGATGAATCATATGTGGTAAGATTTTAAGTTTATGTAGATAATCTATTATTTTTATTTTTTTATTATATATTTTATATATAACACTTAAAGTTTTTACAGAATATGAAATTTTTGTTGAAACATCCTTCATCAACAGATTTTGTTGCTATTGGAGCGGTATAACAATTGAACAATGATGGGATGATTCATAATCAATATTTGCCAAATCATTGGTGAATAGTAATTGATCAATCATTGCTCCATGATTGTCCATTATTTATGCCTTTTGATGTTACCACAGTCCAAGAGGCGATTGGACAATATGTGGCTTCGTCGTTGATTCAAGTTGTGATAAATTTTGAGGTGGTACTATTTTTTACTTAAAAGATAACACTTTTTACTACTATTATTTTATTATTATTTTATTGTTACTAATATATAGAATACTTCTTATTTAGTATATTATACCAGAACTAGTAAATGCAGCACATTTAAGAGAGACGAAAGAGATACGAAGCAAGTATCTCATGGTAAATCTATGTCCAGTGGCCAATCATTGCATACTAAGTCATTCAAAAAGAAGCCTTGGAAAAAGTATAGTTATGATTATGCTTTAAACTTCAACATAAATCTTGGCACTTTGATGACTATTGTTGCGAGGGCTCCTAGCATAAATGATGGATGGACTGTGTCACTTCCTATAAAAATTTCTGGTGTAGACATCAGCCAAATATATATATATATATATCGATCGAGTTCATATTGCAACTATTTGAATATCAAATGATCGATTTAAGTATAATTCAAGTATGGACAAGGTGACTCCTCAATTAGTAAAATAATTTAATTTATGTAGAAAATATATAATTATATTTATATTATCTAATTATTTATATATATTTCTTTTATATAGAGCATGTTATTATCGACTTCAACATAATCACTCATCAAATTTAACAATGTTCTATGATTCTTCATTTGTCAATCAATATCAAGAGAAGGATGTTAGCATCAGAGCTAAATAATTATATGATAAGACATTAACGCTTAACAGAAATTAGAAGTTGATAATCCCTTGGCCACTAAGGTTTGAACAAGGCCAAGATTATTAGATGTTGGTAATCCTTGATCTGTATGAAAATCATGTTTGGTATTGTGACTCAGCTTACATAGAATTGAGTAAAGATACAAAAATAGTTGTTGAAATGTAAGAGTTATAGCTAACCATATTTCTTTTATTGTTCTTTATAATATTTAATAAAAAACTAACCATTTTAAACTTTGATAGGGGATGGAAGCTGTGGAATAAGTTTAGGGGCATTGCCCTTAAAAAGTCTCATAAGCTTATATGGCACAAAGTTATGGTATGTACAAGCGAATATTAATAATTTTATTAATTTTACTATTGAATAATAAAGATGTTTGAATATGAAAAATCATGTACACATATTTTTTGTAGGTTCCACAACAAAATGATGGAGTCATGTATGGTTACTATGTCATGAAGTTTATGAGCGAAATCATCACAAAGATCAAAATTTCAATTGAAGATGTGGTAATCTCTTTTACCAATATATATTTTTAACATATATGAGTTATTTTTTGTGAATTCATGAAATTACATTCTTATTTTGAATGTAATTACATGTAGTTCTTTGGTTGGAACAAGACGGGCTATAACCGGCAAATTTTTGATGATTTATGAGAGGAATGGGTAGAACACATGGTTCAAATTATGGCATCACAAGAAGAATAAGGAGAAGATTCTGATGATCTTGAATAGCATATGACAATATAATGATAATTTTTATAATTTTTTAATTTCTCTATTCCTGTGTCTGAAGCCCCTTGTTTGATGGATGTTTATGTGCTCATGTATTTAGGGGAGTGAATTTTGTTATGGTCCTATTTTTTGCCCAAACTTCATCCTCTTGACTAGTTCCCTTATGACAACATCATGGTAGTCACTGGCCAGCCAAGTACAGGAAAACCACCAAGAATCATCATTCTAGTGTAATATCATGAATTCACAAAAAATAACTTATATATGTTAAAAGATTAGTATAAGAGATTACCACATCGACACCCGAGTCATATAATAATAACTTTATCCCTTCGAAATCATATTAGCACTGTATTAATCTTTTGTCTATAAATATGAAGCTATATGGAATCAAGTTGGTATTTTTGATGCTATAATGAGTTCTAAATATGAAGTCAAGTGTAACTCCGATTTGTTACTTGGGTTGGTTGAGTTTTGGTGCCCATAAACTTATAGAACAACTATTTTTTTGCCCAACCAACCCAAGTAACAAATCGGAGTTACACTTGACGTCATATTTAGAACTCATTATAGAATCAAAAATACCAACTTGATTCCAGATAGCTTCATATTTATAAACAAAAGAGTAATACAGTGTTTTATAGACAAAAGATTAATACAGTGCTAATATGATTTCGAAGGGATAAGGTTATTATTATATCATTCGGGTGTCGATGTAGTAATCTCTTTTACTAATCTTTTAACATATATAAGTTATTTTTTTTTTGTGAATTCCTGATATTACATTCTTATTTGGAATTTAATTACATATATTTTTTTTGGTTGAAACAAATGGGTCTATGATATGCATATTTTTGATGATTTACAAGAAGAATGGACATAACACTTTGTTCAAATTATAACATCAAGAGAAAAATATGATGATCTTGAATAACATAGGACAACACCATGGTAATACTTATAATGCTTTAATTTCTCCATTTCTATGTCTCTGAAGTTTAGACTGCTTGTTTGATGGATGTTTACGTGCTCATGTATTTAAGGGAATGAATTGCTATATGAACCAACTATCTTTTGCCCAGTTTCCTTATTACTATGCTGGTGATTTTAAGTCAATCAAGCTTGCTCTCCTTGAAATAAAGTGGGAATATTACAGAATTCATGACACTTTGACGACATTATTTTATTTGTAATTTAAGTTAAATATATATATATATATATAGTATATAAATTATTTTTTTGTAATAAATTTAATTATCAAGTAATTAATTATATTTAATTTTTCAATTATTTATATTATTATTTAAAGTTTGTTAAACATGTTTTAGTTTTTTCTACTATATGTGAACGAATACAGGTTATTACTAGAGTAAAAAATGAGTAAAATATGTATAAAAAAATTTAAAATCGATTCAATAGATGAATTGATTTTATGTTTAAAATTAGTTCAACGTATGAACCGAATTTAAATTTTAAATTTTATAATTTAAAGTCGATTTTTAACCGATTTTAATACCCGATTTTATAATAGTGTTATTATTGCTCATGTAAGGAAACAATTTTTATTAGTAAACGAATTGTGCAATGAGAAATAGATAACAGCGCTCACTTGGAGAAATTATATCTTTTACGTAGTACAGGTCCCTTATATGATTTTATCATCAATTTTTTTGATTGTTGCATCTCAATTCCATGGGGAAAAAGAGGAAGTGGTATTTTAGGATTGGAAAAAAAATCTCTCCTGCCCGGAGGTTTGTCTTTTCTTTATTAAAAATTATTTTTAATAACATTAATGTTATATATGTTTTTACAAATAATTCTATTCAGTAATATTCCTAACTTTTCAATTCATTATCTCTTACAGTACTTTTTTGACTTTGTCATATTCTGATATCTTTAAAAAATAATAATAAAATAAAAATTTACTTATTTACTATGTTTATTATGATTAAAAAATAATATATTATATCAAAAGATGCTAAAAATATAAAAACAAATTATGTAAATTTAAATTAAATAATTTTCTTAAAAATTACTCTAAATTTATTAACTTCTTTCATCACTCATATCTCTCACAGTTAATTTATTTTTAAAATATTCTATTTTTTTACATTTTACAAATTTTTCTCCTATTATTGATACTTATTTATTAAAAAATTAATTAACTAATTTGTAAAATTCATGTGAAAAATTAAAATATTTTTGCAATTTCCTACAAAAAGTAAAAAACATAATTTTTAGTATACTTAACATGATTAAAAAATTACTTATTTTATTCAAGAAATAGAATATGTGTATATAATGATTGGATGATTTATTAAAAAATGAGACAATAATAATTTAATCTAAGTCAATAATCCATAAATATATATTTCTTAAAATTTAGTCTCAATTTTATAATTTTATAAATTAGTCTAATTCATTAATTTTATTATTAATTCAACTTTAATTGTTAAAATTGAAAATATAATGTTATTTTTATTATTATGTCTTGGTTGATATGTCATTAAATTTAATTGGGTGCAAAACCATTTATAGAAAACAGAAAAAAAGGAAAAAAAAAAGTAAGCAAAATGTGATTTGGAATAAATGAATGAAAATTTCATTCTTTTACTTAAATTTTATTTTCTTAATTAATAAAGTAGATGTATATATTTTTAAGTTTTATGTAAATTTGTTTCTTTTTCTTATTTTTATGTTTTATAATATTTAAATAAAATAAAAACTAAAAGTTTTATTTTTATTTTGTTAGTTCAATATTATTGATTATTTAATATTTTAACATAATTTTATTATTTTAGAAAAATAGCTCAATTAAAGATAACATATATTATTGTAATGAATTTTTTTTAAATATTGTTTTTCTCTTAAGTGATTAAGACATAATCAAAATATGAATCTTTAACAAGGTAAAGGTTAAATTTACTATAAAAATATTCAAGAAAAAAATTAACAATAATATATTTTAGTTTTTTTATAATAAATAATAAAAAAATTAGAATAAAATAGTAAAAATTATACAATATTAAAACAAGTATTATGTGAATTTTATCATATCAATTGTCATCTTATCAATGTTCAAAAAACAAATTTTAATAACTTTTTAATCACTCACAAAAAAGTAATATTTTAATACAAAAAATTAAAATATGAAACTTTATCTTTAATTAATCTATTTTTTCAAAACTTAAGAACTAAATGATAATATTTTAATCTAAATAATCAAATTATACAAATAATATAATTTAGAGGACTCTTATAAAACTTTTTTTTATATTATATTACATTATAGACTTATATACCTATTTGATCATTAACCTATTTAATATCTTATAATTTAATCCATAATATTTGATTCATATAATATAATCCATGGCATTTCAAAATTTGAAAAATTTAGTATAAAATTTCAATTTTTGTTATATTCAACTATGATTAAACTTGAATTTTTAATTCATTTATCCTTTATCTTATTTCAAAAATTATAATTTGGTTCCATACATATATGATTGTTAGCTAAAACGTCATTAAATTAATTTGACAAAAATTTAAATTTTGAAATTTATTAAATTTAAAAATATTAGGAACTAAATTGTGTGAATTTGAAGATTAGAGACCACATTTTAATATATATATATATATATATATATATATATATATATATTCTATTCATAATATTGATATTTTCTCTTTGATAAAAGGTAAAAAAATTGATATTTTGTATTTAAAACCAAAAATTCAATTTCATAAAATTGAAAAACAATTACAAACTAATTCTGTAAAATAAAAAATTTCTAAACTTAATCTTTTCAAAAACAAAGTTTGTTTAAACATATCAAATGTTTTCTGGAACAGAAAAAACCATATGGTAGATTTACCATATGAACCATATAGTAGATTTACTATATGAACCAAACTTTAGACAAAAAGATATTCTAACAAAGGCCCGTGCCATTGCATTATTTACCACAACCAAGATCGAAGAAGAGTACTTGGAGACCATGCAACAACTCCTTCAAAGTAAAATGAAATCTTCCATTCAATTTTCTAACCACTCTACATTAGACGAGTTAGAATATATCGTCAATTTGGGAACTAATAATGAAGATGATTGTTTGGGAATTTTCCTTCCAATTTAAAACCCATATGTAACAGCCTAATGGGCAATATTATTATGTTTGTAAAATGACCCAGATGAAAAGCGGCTTGTATTATTATAGGGCTCACAGCTCATAGGATGTAAAACTTATATTACAAGGTCGTAAGCCCATATATAAATGTAAAAATATAGTATACTATAATAGTAAAAATAATGTTGACATACTACTGTAAGCGTAAGTAGAAAAGACAAAACAAAAGTAAAAGCAATAGACAAGATATTGTTTACAATCAGTAAAGCATTTGTAAACAATAAAAAGCAGCAAACAATGTAATATTCACCAATAGTACCAGCATCTTTACACAGTAAAAATTTGGCTATAAAAGTTAAGCTCCTCATTTAAAACCAAGTTCTTTTCTTGGAAGTTTATTCATATATGTCTTTCTCTCTTCTCTGAAGATCTATCATCCCCCTCTCTATCTTTCTAAAACCCGCTTTCATATCTTCATACAAGATTTTGCAAGTTACAGTAAAACTAAAAATAAAAAAGTTAAAAGTCTAATTTTCAAACCATATCAAATGTCAAAATCTACTCAAAATGAGATAAAACTAATAAAATTGAGTTTCTAGAAGCCATTAAAGACCTGAAATTAAAATAAGCGAATAATATTTTGCAAAAATAAAATAATGCTTTGAATTTAAGTCTTGTAGGTTTGAAAAAAGAAAATAATAAGCTAGTTAAATATAATAAAAATCAAGTACAAGAGCTCAAAGAATCATGTGAAGTAGTGGAGAGACTTATCATTGGAGCTCAACACTTAGATACAATATTGAGCATTGGTAAGTCACATGGTGATACACATGGTTTTGGTTATAGGAACGAGAGTTCCACACCTTCAACATCAAAGACCACATTTGTAAGGCCCTTAAACTCTACTCTTACTGTTACTACTTATGCATAAATAACTATTGCACCAAGGGTAGAAAAAATTGTTAAGTTTGTGTTTGTCTATCATCATTGTGGTAGGAAAGGTCATATAAGACCAAAATGTAGATTTTTGAGGAATTCTCTTGAACGTAATCATTATTTCCATGTTCCATATAGTACTACCCATAAACATCATCCATCTATGCATGCTACATCATATTCAAGGATGAATGGAAATTATAATAATGTGTTAAAAAATTCTACTAGGAAGCATAAAGTCTTAGGTTTAAAAAGGCAAGTAAAATTCAATACTTTTAATGTTAGGACTCATTATCATCATCACCCTACTATGCATATTGTATCTTCATTTGAGATGAATGAGAAAATTACAACTAAGTCCAAGAACACGCCTATGAAACCTAACTTTGTTGAGTCCCAACCTAACGATATAGAGAAAACAAAATGCAAGAAAATGTGGGTTAGGAAATGTTGTTTTTCCTAGCACTTGACCATCTTTTATTCCTTCATCTAGGTATTTTTGTTAGAGTGTTTAAATGACCCTAGGTGAGCTATCTTTATTGTCTTTATTTTATTTATTAGTTAAACTTAAAAAAAAAGTAGAATCCTTATTTAGCCAACATGGTATTGGACTTATTCAACACTTACAAATATATAACCTTATTTTTAATGACTTAACTAATTTTGATATTTATTGTATAAATTATTCTACAATTTTGACTTATGCACCCATACATTTTCTTGTACATGTGATGATCGATGTTGACATGAACTTATTCACAAACTCATGAACACACATATATGTTATGCTTGAAGTTTATGAATTTTCTTAAAAGACTTTAGGACTTCAACTAATCTTGATTGTAAAATTGTATTGAGTTTTAATTCTTGCTTTTTTTAAAGTTTACTGTACGGAGGCACCTAGTATTGAGAGGGTTAACTACTGTGATTTGTGAAGCTACCATAGTGAGCGAAGAGGGATACCCCATAACTAGTATGAAAGTCATCATGCTAGGTTTATGGCTTATGCAAAAAAAATATTATGCAAAAAACGACTACTTATAAATCTTGTATATTAAATGCACAAAAAGAAAGAGCCAATAGAGGTTAAAAAAATTTAGTCATCTTTTAGTAGATATATTTTATTTTGTGAGTATAATTTTACATGATAGGTGATATTTTTTCTTTTGAGTCTTTTTTGATTGATCATAAATGACTTAATTGGAATATTTATGGAGTTTAAACATATATACTATTTTTAAATAAATGTTAACATGTCATTATATATGCTTGTGTGCTGATGAGTGCTCAAAAAATACTAAAATTACTATGATTTTATGCACGTTAATTGATTAAATATATATATATATTTATATGATTTTATCATATATTTATATAAATCTATCTTTTTGAAATCATGAGCAAAAATGGTCAAAAATGTCAAAAAGGATGAAATCGAGCACGTAGTCGCGTAACAGCGCTGCCAAACGCGCGCAGCATGCACAGCCACGCCGAGCAATGCGCCCAGCCGGGTCGAGCAACGTGCCCAACCGTACCAAGCAACGCGCGTGCTGCACCAGCACAACGTCCAGTCTGCACGCCCAGTCCACGCGCACCTCTACTCCATTCCGCGTGCACCGCCACGCCTGATGAGTGCTCAAAAAGCACTAAAATTACCATGATTTTATGCACATTAATTAATTAAAAATATATATATTTATATGATTTTATCATATATTTATATAAATTTGCCTTTTTCAGAATCATGGGTATTTTTATTGTTTTTCAGGTATTTTCGCTTAAAAACGTAACTTAAAGACTCAAAGAAGAATACTGGAGGCAATACATCACAAATACATTCAAAAATAAATGAGGAAAAGTCAACAAATATGAAAAAATTGGACAAAATGGGTCAAAAAGGTTAAAAATGTCAAAAAAGAGGAAATCGTGCCGCCTAGCTGCCTAGCCGCGCCGGCCACTGCGTGCGCCAGATCTACCTTCCGCGCGCCCCCTGCTCCCATCCGCACGTGCCTGTGCCCAACCTGCACCCAATCTGCACCCATCTGTGCGCACCGCTGCCCATCTGCGCCCCATCTACGTGCGCCGTTGCACCCATCTGCGCGCGCTGCCGTGCCCACATCAGTATGACATCATCAATATGACATCATCAATCACTACTCCGCGTTTCCATCATTTTTTATCATTTTTTCACCCACTTTTCTCTCCATCCTCACCTCTAAACACACCTTAAAATACATCTTCTCTTTTTTTCTTTCTCTCATTTCTTAGTTTTTAAGCTTTTCTTAGTTTCTTTCTTAGTTTTTAGTTTTTCTTAGTTTTAGAGTTCTTCTCTTTTTGAGAAGAACTAGTTATGTTTTTGTAATTTATTTACTTTTTGATGCAATAAATGAGAGTGCAAATTTCGTTTGAAGGTTTTTCAACAACGGGAATAGCATCGAAGTACTGTAAGGATTTTATTTTCTTTACAGTTATTTTTTATGCTTTATTCTTACATGTTATATTTCATTTGTCTGTAATCAAATTTAAATTTGCTGGCTGTTTGTAAACATGATATAATAATAACGTTGTTATGCTTGTGAAATATTAAATAGGTAAAAATCTCTAAAATGAATTGATTTTATTTTTATTTAAGATTTTATATTAAGAATGTTAGAGAGAAATATATTATTTTTCATTACAAACTTAAATCTTAAAATTAGATTTTAAGGTTTAGTTATCCGGTCTGATTTAGAGTAGTGCTATTTTATTTGTTGTTACAATCGCCCGGTAGTTAGAGTGAAGCTCTATTTCAGAAGTTTTTATAAGAATTATTATCTGAAAATGTATCGACAACATGTTTTCAGTAGTAGTTTTAAAACTTGAAAGTTAGTACTCGGATAACTAAATTCTTATGTTTAATTTGAACACATTGAATAAAGTTTAAACTGTCTAACCCCACCAAAGGTGACATTTAAATGGTTCATTTTCAATCTCTTAGAAAAATGAATTAATTTAACTAACCAAATTAGTTATCAACCCTACCCATAGGTGTTAATTGATTTGTTTAGTTAAGAAAGAATATCTAACCCCACCAAAGGTGTTATTCATATAAAAAAGAGAGAATCAATAAATATCAATTTATATCTTTAATAACCTAAATAATATGAGCAAGCATGATTAACTTAATTATTATATCCATAAATACTCAACCATTATAAATGATAAAATTTGCATAAATGTTTATTGAATCTATGTTTATTTTTATGTAAGTAGATTAAAAACACAAACCTTAAAATATCGTGATAGGATGTTTAGGATTTAATTTCGTTTTTAAAAGTTTGAATAATAAATTAAAAACCACATATATTTCTTACTTAGATCGACCTTGGGAGTATACTTATTATTTTCTACGAAATTATTTGTGCACTTGTCGGTTCTGTCCTATCAAGTTTTTGGCGCCGTTGTTGGGGATGGTATCAAGTTTTTGGCGCCGTTGCCGGGGAAGGAATAACGTTTTTAAATTATTTATCAAAATTTTAAAAAAAAATTGTGTTGTAAATAATTGTGATTTTTTTTATTAAAAAAAATAAAAAAATAAAAAATTTGTTTTTTGTGAATAGTAAAAAACAAAAAAACAAAAAAAAACTTACCGTTCATGAATGGTAAAAAAACTTTAAATTTAAATTTCATAATAAATAAAAAAAATTAAAATTTTAAATTTCATAAATACATTATAGCATGAATAATAAAATAATTTTGAATTTTGAATTTTGAATTTTGAAGTAAAAATAAAAACGTAAATAAATAAATAAATAAATAAATCAATCAAAAACTTTATTTTCAATTTTTTTTATTTTTTTTATTTTTGTCTTTTATATTTTTCAATTTTTTTGGCTTAATTTTTAATTAAAATTTTTTTCTCCTTTTTATTTTTTTTATTTTTCTTTTACCTTTTTCAATTTATTTTATTTTTGTTTTTTATTATTATTTTTTAACTATTTTTTTATCTTAATTTTTGCTTAACTTAATTAAGTTAAGTTTTTACTAAATTTTCGTTTAAGTTAATTAACTTAGGTTTTTAGTAACTTAATTTACTAACTTATATTAATTTAATTAATTAACCTACTTTTTTATTAACTTAATTAACTTAACTTAACTTAATTAACTTAATTTTAATAGCATGAAAAGTAAAGATCTAAGGGAGTTCTGTCTAGGAGATTAGTTCTTGGAAACCTTTGTGCCACTAGTCTTTCCTGGGAACGTTGCTCTGTCTAGAAGGATGGTTTTTAAGGAGCCTTTTCCCCACCATTCTTTCCTGGGAGCACTCTTGGTTAATATTGATTATGTTATTTTAACTTAGATATTATACTTAAAAAAAACAAAAACAAAAAAATTCTGAAACTATCTCCAAAATTTTAAAGTTTTAATTACAATCTAAGGAGTTAGTTGTTTTGTTTGATCTAGGTACAATTGTGTTTTGATGCCTTTAATTATTTGATTTGTACCTAGATGTGGATTATCTAAAACTCACAAGCATGTCCTTAGTTTTAAGTACAGAAAAATTTGAAAATCTATAGGACATGACTAAAAAAGTATAGGTAGACAATCTTGTCTTACTTGTAGGTTTGATTGACTCATTGATGAGGGGACATTGAGTTTACTTAAAATGAAATCCCCAAGTTACATCTTGCTAAGATGCTAAACTAAGCGCTGGATGAGAAGCAACCCATCATTTTAGGTAATTTTATTTATTTAATTTCTATTACTTATTTTAGTTTAATTACATGTGAATAATTTTAAAATTGTTAACATTCTCAAAAAATAGGTAATATTTCCTCTCATTTTTCTTTATCTTTAATTTACAGTTGTTACATTAAGGACAATGTAAGTTCTAGGTTGGGGGTGGTGAAAAGTTACCATGCTCAATTTAAAAAAAAATAATTATAACAATTTTAAAAAAAAAAATAATAATTTTTTTCTTTTTTATGTTCACATTTTCATTTTTATTGTGTTTGGTTTTATTTTCTTTGTGTGATTTAGTAATTTTTGGAATATATAAAAAAATTCTCACAAAAATTTACTATTTCTTTAAATCAAATTTAAGTAAATAGTTAAGTCTTTTGTACTATTAGATTAATTTTTGAAAACATATCATGAAATATTTTGTAATTGCTTTTGATAATTAGTTAGTTTTTATCATAACTAGTATTTCTTAATAAGATGTAGAAATTATATTAAACCCAAAACCAGTGTTTATGAATTTGTTTTAGTGGAGACTACCTTTGTGAGAATTTGAGCCTAATTTCCTTTATTCAGAGTGAAATATATATTTTTTCTACTCCAAACACATTTCTTATTTCTTTAAATTTTTAGATGATCTCTATAGGCATTAGCATTGAATGTATGAACTTTTTCTCATCTTAATAGAGTGTCGTATACTTTTTATTATTATTTTTGCTTAGATTAAATGATTTGAGTAGAAATTGATAGTATATGCTTTTATCTCATTCATGCATGATTGCTACAAAAAAAAGAGATATATCTGGGGTTACCTAAACCAAATCAAACAGAAAAGCCACAAATTAACCACTTACCAAAATCCTAAAAAAATGTACAATCTTTACATGGGTTGACTCTCTAAAAAATGATATATATTGAAAAGTATCTTCAGAAAAATAGAGAGAGATAAATAATGTATAGTATAATCTACATACTATGACATGCATTACCCAAAATCCAAAAAAATTGTACAATCTGTACATGGGTTGACTCTCTAAAAAAATAATATATATTGAAAAATATCTTCAAAAAAATATAAAGAGATAAAGAATATATAGTATAATCTACATATTATGACCCACATTGCCTACAAAGTTATGAGTAAAGACTAATTACAAAAGAAAGCTATAGGAAGTAATTTCCTAAAAAGTCATTGCACTTTCTTCATTTATAAAAGGCACATATCTTGAAATTTTTTCTTAATGAGTTTGATTTATGAATGAAAATAATTTTTATATATGATATCTTTATAATTTATACATTTGATTCCTTCCATGAGATCAACGTCAAAATAACACTTTGAGCCTTTATTCTTTATTCATATGCGAACATATTAGTTCATTTCTATACATCAACTCTTTCGCATATAAATTAGTATGAGTATTTGAACCCATAGGATTCAGTGTTTTGAGAGTATTGACTTGTGAGGAATAGAGTTGAAGTGAAATCGGATTCATGACACTGAAATTGGGTGAAATTAAATTAATACATTTTTGATATGAAATATGAAAATGATTTTCGACTAATTATTATAATAAATCATGATTGTTTAAAGAGATTAAAATAACTTATGCTTGAGATTTTAATTATGATCTTAAAGGTGATTAAAAAGTATGAGACATTTTTGTGATATGTTGTTTTCTTTTATTCTTAAAAGTTAATTTTTGATTTTGTTGTAATTTTAGTTTTTAAGTTGATTGTTTTTATTATTTCTTTTAATGTTTACATTTAGTTCAATGTTTGTGGGTATCATTACTGAAAACCCTCACGAGACTCAAACTCGTCCACTAGGGAAATAGGGGTTTAAAGGCTTGTTGCATAGACTAAATGCAACCGTGTCAATCCATGGAAGTGATTTAGGATAATTTAATTTTTAGTTTTTTATCGCTTCCCTTGCTAAGGGACTAGCAAGAAGCTGGTTGGGGGTAGGGCAGAACCGACATCGTCGATCCTGCCGATACTTTGGTTTTATTTATTTATAAAACTCTCGCAAGTGCACGAATCATTTCGTAGAAAATGATAAGTATACTCCCAAGGTCGATCTAAGGAAGGAATATATGTGGTTTTTAATTTATTATTCAAACTTTTAAAAACAAAATTAAATCCTAAACATCCTGCCATGATATTTTGGGGTTTTGTGTTTTTAATCTACTTACATAAAAATAAACATAGATTCAATAAACATTTATGCAAATTTTATCATTTATAATGGTGGAGTATTTATGGATATAATAATTAAGTTAATTATGCTTGCTCATATTAGATATTCTTTGTTAACTAAACAAATCAATTAACACCTATGGGTGGGGTTGATAACTAATTTGGTTAGTTAAATTAATTCCTTTTTCTAAGAGATTGAAAATGAACCATTTAAATGCCATCTTTGGTGGGGTTAGACAGTTTAAACTTTATTCAAGATGTCCAAATTAAACATAAGAATTTAGTTATCTGAGTACTAACTTTCAAGTTTTAAAACCACTACTGAAAACATGTTGTCGATACATTTTCAGATAATAATTCTTATAAAAACTTCTGAAATAGAGCTTCACTCTAACTATCGGGCGATTGTACCAACAAATAAAAGAGCACTACTCTAAATCAGACCGGATAACTAAACCTTAAAATCTAATTTTAAGATTTAAGTTTGTAATGAAAAATAATATATTTCTCTCTAACATTCTTAATATAAAATCTTGAATAAAAATAAAATCAATTCATTTTAGAGATTTTTACCTATTTAATATTTCACAAGCATAACAACGTTATTATTATATCATGTTTACAAACAGCCAGCAAATTTAAATTTGATCACAGACAAATTAAATATAACATGTAAGAATAAAGCATAAAAAATAACTATAAAGAAAATAAAATCCTTACAGTACTTCGATGCTATTCCCGTTGCTGAAAAACCTCCTAATAGAATTTGCACTCCCATTTATTGCATCCAAAAGCAAATAAATTACAAAAACATAACTAGTTCTTCTCAAAAAGAGAAGAACTCTAAAACTAAGAAGAACTAACTAAGAAAAACTAACTAAGAAAAACTAAAAACTAAGAAAGAAACTAAGAAAAGCTTAAAAACTAAGAAATGAGAGAAAGAAAAAGAAGAGAAGATGTATTTTTAGGTATGTTTAGAAGTTAAGAGAAGGGGGTATTTATAGGTAAGGATGGAGAGAAAAAGTGGGTGAAAAAATGATAAAAAATGATGGAAACATGGAGTAGTGATTGATGATGTCATGCTGATATGGGCGTAGTAGCGCGCGCAGATGGGGTAGATGGGTGTAGATGGGGCGCAGATGGGCAGTGGCGTGTGCAGATGGGCGCAGGCACGCGCAGGCACGCGCAGATGGGTGGAGGTTGGGAGTAGGCGCGCACAGATGGGAGCAGGCGCGCGCAGATGGGAGCAGGTTGGGAGCAGGCGCGCGCGGACGGGAGCAGGGGCGCGCACAGAAGGAAGATCTGGCACGCGCGTTGCTAGACGCACTGCGCGCAGTGGCCAGCGCGGCTAGGCAGCTGGGCGGCACGATTTCCTCTTATTTGACATTTTTGACCTTTTTGACCCATTTTGTCTAATTTTTCCATATTTGTTGACTTTTCCTCATTTATTTTTGAATGTATTTGTGATGTATTGCCTCTAGTATTCTTCTTTGAATCTTTAAGTTAGGTTTTTAAGTGAAAATACCTGAAAAATAATAAAAATACCCATGGTTCCAAAAAAGGCAAATTTATATAAATATATGATAAAATCATATAAATATATATATTTTTAATCAATTAATGTGCATAAAATCATGGTAATTTTAGTAATTTTTGAGCACTCATCAACGCCCCACCTACCAGTTGACATCATCATCACCTACTATGCATTTCCTCTATTTTTAATCATTTTTCCACCCACTTTTTCTTCCTCTTCTCACCTATAAGTACCCTTATTCTCTTCATATCAAGACACCTCAAAAACATCTTCTTCTCTCTTTCTTTCTCTCCATTTCTTAGTTTTTAGATTTTCTTAGTTTTAGAGTTCTTCTCTTTTATTTGTTGGTACAATCGCCCGGTAGTTAGAGTGAAGCTTTATTTCAAAAGTTTTTATAAGAATTATTATCTGAAAATGTATTTCAGTAGTAGTTTTAAAACTTGAAAGTTGGTACTCCATTATTATAAAAGATAAAATTTGCATAAATATTTATTGAATCTATATCTATGTTTATTTTTATGTTATTAGATTAGAATCACAAAACCCCAAAATATCGTGACAGGATATTTAGGATTTAATTTCATTTTTAAAAGTTTGAATAATAAATTAAAAACAACATACATTCCTTCCTTAGATCGATCTTGGGAGTATACTTATCATTTTCTATGAAATGATTCGTGCACTTGCGAGAGTTTTATAAATATAAAACCAAAGTATTGGCAGGATCAGCGATGCCAATTTTGCTTATCATGTGCCTCTGCTAGTCTATTTGCTTATTTATATAATAAATAATCAAAACCTAAGTTAAAAACTGTTAAGTTCTCAATTGGTTATATGTTCGTTTATGATTAAATGAGTTTAATATATACCTTATGTGACTATTTATGAAAATTTTAAAAAAATTCATATACTTTTCATTGATATCTTATTTTCATAATGCACTTATGCATTACTCTATTTTTACATTGTTATATCTTTAGGAGGAGTTTAGCTTCATTTCTTTGTCTAATGTTTTGTCCTTCTCATATGTCAAAAAGGGGAAGAGAATAATGTATTTTATTTTTATGTTTTTATTTTGTTATGCATATAGGGGAGAGCATATTTAATTAAGCTTGATTGGTATGAATGCATACTACATGATTATTCTTTACACTTCACTTAATTTTATGTAAATTGAACTAATGAACAATGAGGCTTTCAAGCCAAGTTGTTGTTTTCTTTGCCTATGACATTTCAGTTACTTAAAAGCTTTTCAAGTTGCAGAGAAGATGGATTCGCCTAACCATAGGATAGTTCCATTATGTTGTCTAGGACATCATTATATTTTTATCTTATTCCTATAAGTGTCATGTAGTGAGAGAGAGGTTTTGCCACATGAAAATACCAAAGGTGGAGTGATGAGTGCCCAAAAAGCACTAAAATAACCATGATTTTATGTACATTAATTGATTAAAAATACATATATTTATATGTTTTATCATATATTTATATAAATTTGTATTTTTCGGAATCACGGGTATTTTTATTGTTTTTCGTAGTTTTGGCTTAAAACGCAATTTAAAGACTCAAGAGGAATACTTGACAATACATCACAAATATTAATAAATAAGTGGGAAAAGGTCAACAAACAATTGGACAAAATGGGTCGAAAAGGTCAAAAATGTCAAAGAAATGCGATCGCCCTTGATAATGCGCCGATTACATGCGATGGCGCCTTCGTACAAGACGCTTGATCATTTACACGCGGCAGCGTTTACGCGGGCACAAGGCCTTCATGGCCATATCGCTTTCAGACCAATACCGCTATCGTATCGCCCAAGCATTTTCACGCATTTTCCGTGTGACGTCATGCGTAGTGTCATTAATGACGTAATATTCAATGTAGCGTTTTACATTTTTAAATATTTTTAACATTTTTTTACTCATTTTCTCTCCTCCTCATCTCACCTTCACTTCAATACACACCTTCAAAACACACTTCTCTCTTCTTTCTTTCTCACTTTTCTTAGATTTTTAGTTTTTCTTAGTTTTTAGTTAATTTCTCTTAGTTTTAGAGTTCTTCCTTTTTGGGAAGAACTAGTTATGTTTTGTAATTTATTAGCTTTTCGATTCAATAAATGGGAGTGCAAGTGCTGGAGGTTTTCAACGGGAATAACATCGAAGTTACCGTAAGGATTTTATTTTCTTTCAGCTATTTTTTATGCTTTATTCTTACATGTTATATTTAATTTGTCTGTGATTAAATTTAACTCTGCTTGTTCATTTATAAAAATGATGTAATAATAACGTTGTTATGTTGCGAAATATTAAATAGGTAAAAATCTCTAAAATGAATTGATTTTATTTTTATTCAAGATTTTATATTAAGAATGTTAGAGAGAAATATATTATTTTTCATTACAAACTTAAATGCGAAAATTAGATTTTAAGGTTTAGTTATCGATCGATTTAGAGTAGTGCTCTTTTATTTGTTAGTACATCCTTGCATTAGTTAGAGTGAAGCTCTATTTCAAAGTTTTATAAGAATTATTATGCGAAAATGTATTGACAACATGTTTTAGAGTAGTGGTTTTAAAACTTGAAAGTTAGTACTCGGATAACTAAATTCTTAGGTTTAATTTGGACACCTTGAATAAAGTTTAATGTCTAACCCCTTTATGGCATTTAAATGGTTCATTTTCAATCTCTTAGAAAAGAAATTAATTTAATTAACCAAATTAGTTATCAACCCACCCATGGGTGTTAATTGATTTGTTTAGTTAACAAAGAATATCTAACCCCACCAAGGTGGTATTCATACAAAAAGGAGAATCAATAAATATCAATTCATATCTTTAATAACCTAAATAATATGAGCAAGCATAATTAACTTAATTATTATTTCCATAAATACTCCACTGTTTTAACAGATAAAATTTGCATAAATGTTTATTGAATCTATGTTTATTTTTATGTTAATAGATTAAAAACACAAAAACCCAAAATATCGTGACAGGATGTTTAGGATTTAATTTCGTTTTTAAAAGTTTGAATAATAAATTAAAAACCACATACATTCCTTCCTTAGATCGACCTTGGGAGTATACTTATCATTTTCTACGAAATGATTCGTGCACTTGCGAGAGTTTTATAAATAGATAAAACCAAAGTAACGGGCAGGATCGGCGATGTCGATCCTGCCCCGGCAACGGCGCCAAAAACTTGATAGGGGCAGAACCGGCGATGCCGATCCTGCCCGTTACTTTGGTTTTATCTATTTATAAAACTCTCGCAAGTGCACGAATCATTTCGTAGAAAATGATAAGTATACTCCCAAGGTCGATCTAAGGAAAATGTATGTGGTTTTAATTTATTATTCAAACTTTTAAGCGAATTAAATCCTAAACATCTTGTCACGATATTTTGGGGTTTTAATGTTTTTTAATCTACTTACATGAAATAGGCATGAGATTCAATAAATATTTATGCAAATTTTATCATTTATAATGGTGGGTATTTATGGATATAATAAAGTTAATTATGCTTGCTCATATTATTTAGGTTATTAAGATATGAATTGATATTTATTGATTCTCTCTTTTTGTATGAATACCTGCCTTTGGGTGAGTTAGATATTCTTTGTTAACTAAACAAATCAATTAACACCTATGGGTTGATAACTAATTTGGTTAATTAAATTAATTCCTTTTCTAAGAGATTGAAAATGAACCATTTAAATGCCACCATGAGTTCGGTTAAACTTTATTCAGGTGTCCAAATTAAACCTAAGAATTTAGTTATCCGAGTGCTAACTTTCAAGTTTTAAAACCACTCGAAAACATGTTGTCAATACATTTTCGCGATAATAATTCTTATAAAACTTTTGAAATAGAAGCTTCACTCTAACTACCTGGCATTATTGTACCAACAAATAAAAGAGCACTACCTAAATCGACCTGATAACTAAACCTTAAAATCTAATTTTCAATTTAAGTTTGTAATGAAAAATAATATATTTCTCTAACATTCTTAATATAAAATCTTGAATAAAATAAAATCAATTCATTTTAGAAGATTTTTACCTATTTAATATTTAACAGCATAGCAACGTTATTATTACATCATTTTTATAAACTGACGAAGTTAAATTTAATCACTGACAAATTAAATATAACATGTAAATAAAGCATAAAAAATAGCTGTAAGAAAATAAAATCCTTACTGAACCGATGCTATTCACGTTGAAAACCTCCAAGCAGAATTTGCACTCCCATTTATTAGATCGAAAACTAATAAATTACAAAAACATAACTAGTTCTTCCCAAAAGGGAAGAACTCTAAAACTAAGAGAAATTAACTAAAAACTAAGAAAAACTAAAAAAAACCTAAAAATCTAAGAAAAGAAGAAAGAAGAGAGAAGTGTGTTTTGAAGGTGTCTTTTGGAAGGAAGGAAGTATTTATAGGTGAGATGGAGAGAAAAATGAGTAAAAAAATGTTAAAAAAATATTTAAAATGTAAGCAGCGTATTGGAATTCTTGATGTCATTAATAACGTCAGCATGACGTCCGCAAGGCTGCCGCACGTGAAAAATGGGGCGTTAAGTAATTTGAAGAGCCTTAAGCGCTGTATGTAGCGAGAAACAATCCAGCGCCTTGTATGCAGCATGTCTGCATGTCGGTATGCCATGAATCATGACCTTGTAATGGTAACTGACGTAATGACGCCTGGCTCTGCGCCAGCAACTTGGCGCGTAGCCTTTTCATTTTTGACCTTTTTCGACCCATTTTGTCCAATTTTTCCATGTTTTGTTGACCTTTTCCCACTTATTTATTAATATATTTGTGATGTATTGCTTCAAGTATTCTCTTTGAAGTCTTTAAACTAGGCTTTTTAAGCCAAAATACCTGAAAAACAATAAAAATACCCGTGATTCCGAAAAATACAAATTTATATAAATATATGATAAAACATATAAATATATGTATTTTTAATCAATTAATGTACATAAAATCATGGTTATTTTAGTGCTTTTTGGGCACTCATCATGGAGTTTGTAAGAATTATAAGTTTTTGCTATTTTCGTGAAAAAAAAATACCTGTAAACTTATTTTTAAGCTCACTATCAGGTCTTTCAAACAAAGTTGAAGAAACGTTAGAATTTCAGATAGTCGTATTTCAGGTATATCTGTTATAACTATAACATATATGATTTCACTCACACATTTAATATATAGCACATATTTATAAATCTGGAATTATTTTTGTTGCTAAAATAGAGAATAAGATGTATACTAAAATATTAGATAAGATATACTCTAAATTATAGCTTAAATCTTTAGCCTAAAAGATAACATAAAATATACTTTAAAAGAACTTTTTTTTAAATAGGAATTTTCATGATTAATGATTCTATTTTAAAAGAACTCTTCTTTAAATAGAAGTCTTCTTAATTAGTGAGTATTACTAATTATATTTGTAATAGAAAGTATATTTATCAATTATATATAAGTCTTCTTAATTAATGAGTATTAATAATCTTATTTGTAATAGAAAAGATATTTATCAATTATATAGGATTAAGGGTTTTAATTTTCTTATAAATAAAATCCATTGGTCATTATTTCAATCAACCACACAAGAGCATTATTCTATTCTTCTTAATTTCTCTCTCTTGATTTGAAAATATAAGATCACAATTCTTTAGGCTTCTTTATTTAGTTAATCTATCAAATATTAGTGGTTATGTTTGATTGATTAATAAGCCTAATTAGTTTATGATATGTTGATCATATGTTATTATAGCTTCTTCTTTTATTTTTGTTCTTGAATTGTTAGATCAAATAATTGTAATGTTTTGAATCATCTAGTTACGATTATTCATTATTAAATTCATTCTAGAACACACACTGGAACTTGTATTTTTGTGCTAACCATTTTGCAATTAATTTGGGAATGTATCTAATTTGTGAAAAGCTTATTGGAATATTGGTCTGGAAACCACTCACACTAATATTAGAAACTGTGGAAACAGAACAGTGGCTCGTAAGTAAGGTACATTGGAGCAGTATCCTAGGGAGGGTAGCATAAGATCGAGTTTGTACTTGAAAATTTGATTTTCATAGTGGAAAGTTAGGTGTTTCGGTGGACCTATAGTTTTTCTCTTAGGTCATAGTTGTGACCTAGGTTGTTTCCACCTAAAAATATCGTATGTTATTATTTTATTTCCGCACTTTATTCTTACACATGATTCTATGTCTGACCGCTTTGTTTAGGTTATTAAGTTATAAATTGATAAAAATTGAAAATAACATATTCACCCCCTCTAGGTTAATTAGGTCCATATCTTATAAAATTTCAATAATAAACTTAGGAACAACCCTAAGCCTTGGATCAATAAACATACTAAAATAGTTGAACAAATTAAAACCCAAGTATTAGATGTTCCTTGCCTACTCTTAGCAGACCCAGACCTACCTAAGATAGTAGAAATCGATGCTAGCGACATTGGTTATAGTGGTATCTTAAAACAAACTCGGGGGGAGGGAAAGAGTTAATAGTTCAATACACTTCTAGTCACTAGAATGATTGTCAAAAAAATTATTTCACCATTAAAAAAGAAATTTTATCAATTGTTTTATGCATCACAAAATTTCAATCAAATTTAATAAACCAAAAATTTCTACTGAGAATTAATTGTAAGTCTATTAAATAAAATTTACAAAAAGATGTTCAAAATAATATATCAAAACAAAATTTTTTGAGATGGCAAGCCATATTATCTATTTTTGACATTAAAATAGAATTTATAAAAAGTGAATAAATGTTTTTATGAAGCTTTCTAACCTGAGAATTTATTCAAGACAAATAAAAACAATCATGTCTCAAAGACGAGGGAAAGAAGAATAAAAACCACCAAAAACATCCCTTTCCACCTCAAAATATGTTTTAACGTACACAAAAGTCATTTAAAACCCAACAAATACAGGAGTGGATCATGTCTCTCATAGAATCCCTAGAACTCTTAACAACCGTCAAAACAAAACCTTCAGAAGATTGAAGACAAACAATAGTCAGAGGCCGACCCCAACCTCTACAGGTAAAATTTCTAAAATTGAAGTAAACAAGGAAGTTAAAAATATTGACAGTGAGCCAAAATAATGGTATACTAAATATTTTATTATGGTATATAGTTAAAAATATTGATAGTATATGTAGTATACCATTTGTTATCTTTAGTGTTAGTATATTTTTAAAAAAATCATAAAGTTATTAGTTTGCAACTCAAGGGATAGTTAAATCATAACTATATTTGCTTGTACTCATTGTGGGATCCTTAGTGACTTGTTATGGTATCATAATTCAATGAATAGGTAAAGTTAAGCTAAATTACATATCATAAAACTTGTTTTGGAAACTACTTTAAATTTCATTTAAACTTTGGTAAGTATTAACTTCACTGAGGCCAGGGGAATGGTAGTAAGTCCCAAGGAAAGGAAATAAAACTAGGAAGAGCTAGTCATAACCAATAGGTACCAACCATAATTTAAATAGAATATTTTAACAAAGATGAGTTCTACTTTCTATAGAGCTTCTTATTATTATTATTATTAGTTCAATTGTCATCTTATAAAATCAAGAATATGGTTAGTAATGAATAAAACATTAATCAAGATTTCATAGAAAATATGATTATAACTAATAATTTATAAACATAAGTATTTTTGTTTCTTTCTCCTCTTCATCTACTTCTAAAAGTAAAAAAAACATAATCACTAGTGAAGAAATCATTATTGAAGTTTTTAAAAAAATATTGATAATTGGTAAATAAAGTTCAACAAAACCAAATTTATAAAACGTCAAAATTAAATATTTTTAAAACCGATTATTCTATTAAAACTGAGGAAAGAGATATCCAACTCTCTTCACCTTTTGAAATTATAAATTTATTTTCTTCACAATCTTTACAAAACCATAAAAACAAAGGTTATAAATATGTCCATGTTGGTTTAGTCCAAGTATGATTAAAACTCTTGACCAAAGAAGATCTAAACACATCAATCTTAACAGCTCTTAGATATGATAGATTTAACAACCATGGAGATTCATTATAAGGAACAATTGAGTCAAGCCTATATAGAGGTCTGATATCATTTGACTATTACCCTAACTTTATAGTCTCCTTAAATTATAAAAAAACATTTTAAAATCTCTTATTTTACAAATCAAACATTTTAATAACTATGGAAATTCATTATAAGGAACAGTTGCGATGATTTTTAGTGTGTATTATAAAGCTATGGTATCTACGTTTAACATTAAACATAAATATCATAGTAAAAAGGGAGAAACACTCCTCCTTCAAATAGATCTCTAAAAATAAAATAAAACCATTCCAAAACCTATAGAATGGAAGTAGATAATCTTGTCATATGAGTGGCTCCTAGAAGGAGAAACCTAACCTAAGTCTGAGAGAATAAAACCTTAGCAAAATACCTAACTTAGGAATATAACCCAGTATAATTATGGTAGTGTAAAACTATGTTTCAACAAATCTACTAGTTCTAGGTACCCTAGTGCTAGTTCTTCAGAAGCCTTAAATCTAGAAAGAGTCCCGAGCTTTTCCTCAACAATAAACCTACCATACAAAACCCAACCTAGGTATTCAACTTCATATATACCTAGTTCAAACCTTCAAAACGTAGACTATAGTACTTCAGTACCACATCTAATCTACAATGAAACCCAAAACCATGACCAAAATGAATCAACTCCCCAATCTCCAATAGCATTGACTATAACACAAAATATAGCCCATGAATTAAACTTCTTGGAAAAGATGATTTTGATGCCAATAAAAAATATTTGCACGATGACTTCGTTGTAGAATATAGCAAACAAAAATGATATTGGTTTGTACAAATCTTCATGAAGACTCGTAAAAAGATTCAGGAAGAATTTTATAAATTTGTTTACAAACATAAAATTAATATTTTATTCTTTGATTGGTTTGAAATCCATGCTTATGAGAATAACATAAATTACCCTTTCAAATCCATAAAACTAGTAAATATAAAAAAGGAAACTCCTATATGGGAAACATTAGATAGTCATGTGAAGGATGAACACCTTTCGTTTAGGCTAATAACCATTCTCTGTAGTAATCAAAAGGTTGAAGCATGTCCTCTTAAAAACACACAAGAAGACACTACAACCAATCTTAAAAATATTGTTCTTCAAAACAATTTTACAAATATTAACCTAAGTACCTTAGGTAAACAACTTACTAGAATGGAATGCCAGAACCAACAATCTGATGTTCCATCTAGCTCCAGTAAAACCATAGATAAAAAAGTTAAAAATTCAAATTTTAAACCATATCAAGTATCAGAAACCACTTAAAATGAGATAAATTCCATTAAAATTGAGTTTCTAAAAGCCATTAAAGACCTAACATACAAGCTAGAGCTTACTGGCTCCGGCTCTAATATTGGTCCTATAATCCCAAAAACTCTACAAACACCTCAAAAATCTTAAAATATTAGGGTCTTACACCAGAATGCTAACACTTATCAAATCAACACTTCTAACAAAGAAGCATTCATGGAATTGTCTCTTGAAGTGGAAAAAATTCATTGGTAAAACCCAACACCTCAAAATATATTACCTACTAAGGCTCTAGATCCATAAATAGGAACCCAGCCAAACCAAATTATACAGCCAAAATACAATGCCACGTGTGTTTATGAATAGAACCTCGATGGCATGACTGAAGACTAGATATTAAACTTATTACAACAGATGATGATGGTGTCAAATGCTTACAAAACCCAGTCTGGTACATCAGAAAAAACAGTTGCCAAACTTCTTATAGTTGGCTTTTTCAGGCCAACTAAAAGAATGGTGGGATTTCCACCTTATAAAATAACAATAGTTGGATATCCTGAGTGCTATCCAAACTGGAGAGGATGGCGAACCCATTCTTGATTATCATGGAGCACATATCCAAGATGCAGTATCAACTTTGTTATTTACAATATCACTGCATTTTATGGATGACTCCTTACATCTAAGGGATAAAAATATAGACCTTCTGTCAAATGTTAGGTGTAAAAAACTTAGTGATTTTCAAAGCTACAAAACAACCTTACTTAGTAGAATATTGCTTCGAGAAGATTCTAACCAAACCTTCTAGAAAGAAAAGTTCTTAGTAGGACTTCCCACACTCCTAGGATATTAATTTAGAGACAAAATTAGGGAAACCTTTGGAAACCATATTATTCCTTATGATCGGCTTACTTATGGTGAACTGATCAATTATACACAAAAACAAGGTCATTAAATCTACCAAGACTTAAAACTACAAAACATCTAAAATGGGAACTTTAAACTACCAGAAAAGAATTAGTTTCTTTCTATCAATAGTTTGACAATTACCTTTCAAAACCTAAATATTGCAAAAGAGACTACAGTAGAAAACCATCTTCTAAACCACACCATAAATCTTCTTCGAAATACTATCACAAAAGGTAGAAAACTCCTTTTGAGAATTTTTGAAAACCTTACTACTACAAAAAACCATCTTATAAAAACCCTATAAACATCCTTTTAAAAAACTTGAAACCTCTTTTAAATAAAACTTAAAATATGTTACTTGTTATAAATGTGGCAAAAAAGTTCACATATCAAACTATTGTAAAATTTCTTAAATATTACACAAATTAGAACTTGGGGAAGAGGCCTTGCAAAAGATCTCTAATCTCCTTATTGAAACCTTCTCATGAATGAGTTAGTCACAACTGACACTAGTTTGATAAATCAAAAGATATCGAGGTGGTTATAAAAGAAAAAAAATGTATAACTATACATTTTTTAGCATATTGAAAACCATGATCTTAAAACCTATTACATGGATCATCTAACCAAATCCTTAGACGATAAAGAAAAATAAAAATATTTAAAACTTCCTTCCATAAGTAATGGTCGTTACGACCTTACTACCATTCTTGATAGGAAGAGAAAAAAACCTTAAAGGCCTATCCAAGAACTGCAGAGTGAAATTAAAACCATTAAGCTAAAAATACAGCAACATAAACAAAAAAAAAGATTTCAAGGTTATTCAGCTCTTACTCTCTCACCAAAACATTGAAAATAGCATGAGCGATACAGATGAAAAGGGAAACCTTGATATTCAAAACCTCAAAAATGTAGAAAGAGTCTCAGAAGATTTTCTCTTTGTATTAAAAGAAATCACCACTCAAAATTACATCATAAAAATAACACTTGTATTTTCTAGTGATTTCAAAATAGATACGATCGCACTCTTTGATGCAGGTGCTATCCTAAATTGTATGAAAATAGATTTTGTTCCAAGTTGATTCCATGATAAATCCAAAGAAAAACTAACTGCACCTAATAATTCAAAAATAGAAATAGTAGGTAAAGCTAAAGCAAGTATTTTAAATCAAAACTTTCTTTTAAAACTTTATTTGTTCTTGTTTCTAATATTCATCACTCAGTGATATTGGGCACACCATTTATAAAGCTTATTGCACCATTCTCTGTAAAATATGATAAAATCCCTTTTAAAACTCAAAATGGAAATATTGAATTTCCATTTTTAGAAAAGCCTAAAACCTGAAATCTCAATATTATAAAGGCAAACTCCATTTATAATAATGAGATAAATTCTTTGATAAAAGGTAAAGAAACCGATGTTTTATATTTAAAAAAAAGAAATGCAATTTCAGAAGATTAAAAAAAATTACAAACCAATTCTATAAAACAAAAAATTTCTAAACTCTAATCTTTTCAAAAAAAGAAGTTTGTATAGACTTACATAATGCTTTCTAGAATAGAAAGAATCATATGGTAGATATTCCTTATGAACAAAACTTCCGTGAGAAAGATATACCAACAAAAGCTCGGCCAATTCAAATGAATGCTAAATAAGAATAATTCAACAGAAAATAGATCTAAGATTTTGAATCTAAGGGATTGATAACAAAATTCAGGTCTCCATGAAGCTGTACAGCTTTCTATGTGAACAAAGCTTCAGAAATAGAAAGAGGAACACCTTACTTGGTTATCAACTACAAACCCCTTAACAAAGCCCTAAAATGGTTCCAAACAAAAAAGATCTATTACAAAGATTGCATTCTGCATGCATTTTTTCAAAATTTTATATGAAATTAGGTTTTGTAAATTTAGATTAAGCCAAAACACTGCTACAAAACCGCATTCATTGTTCCATTTGGACAATAAGAATGGAGAGTTATGCCTTTTAGCCTTAAAAATGCACCTTCTGAGTTCCAACGGATTATAAATGAAATTTTCAATCCATACTTAGAATTCTGCAATGTATGCATCGATGATGTACTCCTTTTCTCAAACTCAATTGAACAACACTCAAAACATCTTAACACTTTCTTTTATAAAATTAAAAGAAGGGGTCTTTTTTTATTTGCTAAAAAAATTCTCTCTATTCCAAACAAGGGTTAGATTCATAAGACACCATGTATCTTGTGGAACTATCACTCTCATACAATGATCCTTAGAATTCACAAAAAATTCCCTGATAGGATCATTGATAAAACTGAACTACAAAGATTTTTCGAAAGCTTAAATTATATTCTAGATTTATGTCCAAACATAAACTACTTAGCAAAACCCCTTCATTATAGGCTTAAGTTAAACCCTAAGCCTTGGAAAGATGAACATACTAAAATAATTCAAAAAATTAAAACCCAAGTATTAAATATTCCCTACCTATATCTAGAAGATCCTAACCTACCAAAACTAGTTGACATCGATGCTAGTGAAATAGGATATGGAGGTACCTTAAAATAAGTCCAAGGGGAGAAGGAGTTAATAGTCCAATATACCTATGGTAACTAGAATGATTGTCAGAAAAATTATTACACAATTAAAAAATAAATATTATCAATTTTATTATGCATTACTAAATTTCAATCAGATTTACTATAACAAATTTTTTACTTAGAATTGATTGTAAGTTTGTTAAATAAATTTTACAAAAAGATGTTCAAAATATCGCATCAAAACAATTTTTTTCATATGGTAAGCAATATTATCTATTTTTTATTTTGAAATAGAATATACAAAGGGTGAAAATATTATTTTCCAAACTTTCTAACCAGAGAATTTCTTCAAAACAGATAAAAACAACCATGCCTTGAAGATGAGTCAAAGAAGAAGAAAAACCACTAATAAAACCCCTTTTTCACCTTAAAATCTATTATCATCTCGACTGAAGCTGTTGAATAAGAGGAAGCCCAATCCAAACTCAAAACCCAACAAATATATGAGTGGATTATATCTCTCACAGAATTCGTAGAACCCTTTAAAACCCTAAAAAATATCCTTCAGAAGATTGAAGACAAAAATTAAATACAGGTAAAATCTCTAAACCTAAAATAAAAAAAGAAAGAAACTTATTACAAAATTATTGTTGAAAAATGAGGGTCATCTTCCTCTAATATAATCTCTAAAATAGAAAAAAAAGAGTTGATCTTTCAAAAATTATTTGCAAAACAGTCTAAGTATATTTTAAAACAAACATCTCAGACAATTATAAAAGTTGAACCATGATTCCATGACCAAAATCCTTATAATTCTCTTCAAAAAATGTTCGATAAAAGATGGTTCTATAAATCATAAGACCTTTCCAAAACTCTAGAATACTACTAGGGTATTTTGGAACTAGTAGGACTTACAAAATTAAACACTTCCATTAGCAAAACCAAACAGATCCCTCATACTCTACTTGTAAAATTCTCAAAATCTTGTCTCCAAAGGAATGGACTCTAAACTTAACCAAATTTAAAACCTTCTCAGTTAACCTCAGAATCACTCAGTATCACAACAAAACCTATAACTACTGGGACCAAAAACAAGCCTAATATAACACTTTTTTATTCAAAACCAAAATTACACCCGTTCATGGTTGTTCTATTTCAATAACAAAACCATTGAACCATCAAAAATACCATCTTAGTTTACCCATTGGTGGAAACTCTTTGGATCATTACTTGAAATCCTAATACTAGAGGTTCAGGAAAGCCATGATATTTTTAAAACATAGTTCAAACCTACAAAGCTTGAGAGAAGACTCCTAGCTCTATGCATTTTCTCCACAAAATTATATCTTTCATGGGTATGTTAATGGTTCCCTGAACCAATAAATGACTCAAGACTAGTAATCTTAAAAAGAAGATAAAAATAAAATGGTAGACATCCTTTGATGTCCTTAAAAATATTCTAAAACCAATCGTACAACAATGGGTCGATAAAAATGGCTATGAAATAGTAAAATCTATAGATCAATCGGCATGAAATAGGTTCATGGACCAAAAAGCCCATGCCCCAAAAATCCCATGCCAATGCATTACTTGCCGCAACCAAGAGTAAAGAAGAGTACTTGTGGATCATACAACAACTTTTACAAAGTATAATAGAATCTTACATTCAATCTTCCAACCACTCTATATCAGATGAGTTAGAACCTCTCGTCGATTTGGGAAACGATAATGAAGATGATATAGGGATTTCCTTCCAATTTAAAACCCTTATATTACAAACCATTAGGCAATATTATTATGTTTGTAAAATGGCTCAGATGTAAAACGACCTATAATATTATATAGGGCTCACAACCTATATATTGTAAAATTTGTACTACATGGCCTGAAGCCCATATACAATGTAAAAATACATTATATAGTAATAGAAAAAATTATGTCGGCATATAACTATAAGTGTCAACAAAAAATATAAAACAGTAGTAGATAAGGTACTATTCACAAATAGTAAAAGCATATGCAAACAGTGAAAAAGTGGCACACAAGATATTATTCACCAACAGTACCAGCATCTCTACACAGTAAAACTTTGGCTCTAAAAGCCAAACTAGTTTTCGTTCAAAATCAATCTTTTTATCAAGTTATTTTCTTGGAAGCTCTTTCATATATATATACACACACACACATATATTTCTTCTTTGGAGATCTATTATCCCCATCTCTATCTTTGTAAAACCAGCTTTTATATCTTCTTACAAGATTTTGTAACTTATTGTAAAACTCTATTATCTTTTTAATTTATTCATTTTTTGTTTAATATAAAATGCATGGCTGGCTAAGTCGCCTCTTTCAGTTATAATCATAATTTATGTATTATCTTGTTCTTTTGTTTTGTTCATATACTACTCAAATCTTAGGTGCATATTATGGTATCAGAGCCAGTTAGAGAAGAAGGGTATAAATAGTCAAAAACGTGATTAGGGGTTCTTAAAGTATGATCCTGTGATGAAGCATTGGATCTTACCTTGACATGCCCCGATGGAAGTAGTAGTTAAAGTTATACTAATACTACATTAGTTTTTGAAATGTACTAAGTAATTCAAAAAGTATATTTTGTTATGGTATATAGTTAAATGTAATACTAAAGATAACAAATGGTATACTAATGCTAAAGATAACAAATAATACCAGAACCTTATTAAGTGTTAAAATCCATTAAAAATGGTATATTTTTAACTACCCAAAACAAATAAGTTAGCAAATAGAAATGGTCTTATGATAATACCCCTCGGGGCATTATGCCTCTAATAAATGGTATTAGAGCCATGTATAAACAAGATAAGAACTCTACCCTCTATAAAGTAGGAAGGAAAGGTCTCCACTTATTTGGCTAGTTCATTATGGGGCCTACGTGGCCTCATGCTAGTGTAAAGTTTATAAGTGTAATGGGATTGCATCATGGGCAAGTAACCTAGCCAATGAAAAACATAGATATGTAAACCTGGCTGTTATGTGGTGTTGACTGGTGAGGATTTGGGTGTGAGCTGGGTATGAACTAAGGAAAATGATATGGCCATGGTACCCCTATCAGACTAACTAAACGAACATCATCTGGTTATGTTAAAACACTTTTACATCTATCTTATTAGATCCTCAGGGAATTGTGCCCCTAATAAATAGTATTAGAGCCAAGGGGCAGTTAAAGTTAAGAAAAACTACATATCATAAAACTTGTTTTTGAAACTATTTAAAATTTCATTTAAATATTGGTAAGTACTGACTTCACTAAGGTCGAAGGAATGGTAGTAAGCCCCAAGGAGAGGTAGTAATTCTAGGAAGAGCCGGTCATAACCGATAGGTACAAACCATAATTTAAATAGAAAATTTGAATAATATAACAAATATGAGTTTTATTTTTTGTAGAGCCTTCTTAGTTCAGTTGTCATCTTATAAAACCAATAATATGATTAGTAATGAATAAAACATTATTCAAGATTTCATAGAAATTATGATTACAATTGATAATTTATAAACATAAGTATTTTTGCATCTTCTTCCTCTTTATCTACCTCAAAAAATAAAAGCATAATCAAAAATGAAGAAATCACTATTGAAAATTTTTCAAAAAATATTGATAATTGGGAAATACCCGAGGTTCAAGAAAACTAGATTTATAAAACCTCAAAATTAAATATTTTTAAAATCGATTATTCTATTAAAACTAAGGAAAGAGATATTAAACTATCTTCACCTTTTGAAAGTATAAATTTATGTTCTTCACAATCATTACAAAACCATAAAAACAAATGTTATAAATATATCCATGTTGGTTTAGTCCAAGTAGGATTAAAACCCTTGACCAAAGAAGGTCTAAACACATCAATCGTAACAACTCTTAGGGATGCTAGATTTAATAACTTTAGAGATTCAATATTAGAAATTGTTGAGTCGAGCCTCTATAGAGGTCTAATATCATTTGACCTTTACCTTAACTTTATAGTCTCCTTAAATGATAAATCATTTTAAAATCTCTTATTTTACAAATAAAAACTCACAACTATGATATGATTTAAGGATCTATCCTCGTTACGATGATTTCCAGAGTTCATTATAAAGCTATGGTATCTGCATTCAACACAAAGCACAAATTTCATAATAAGAAGGGAGAAACCCTTTTTCTTCAAATAGATCTATCAAAATCAAATAAAATCATTCCAAAACATATTGAATGGAACCATATAACCCTGCTAGATAAGTGGCTTCTAGAAGGAGAAACCCAACCTGAGTTAGAGAGAATAAAACTTGAGCAAAATATATAGCTTAGGAATATAGCCTAGTATAATGATGGTAGTGTAAAACTAAGTTTCAACAGATCTACTAGTTTTAGGTAGTCTAGTACTAATTCTTTGGAAACCTTACAACTAGGAAGAATCCCAAGCTTTTCCTCGACAATAAATCAACCATACAAAACCCAACCTAGGTATTCCACTTTAGAAATACCTAGTTCAAACCTTCAAAACATAGACTATAGTACTTTGGTATCACACCCAATCCAAACTCAAAACCCAACAAATACAAGAGTGGATTATGTCTCACATAGAATCCCTAAAACTCCTTAAAATCCTCAAAATTAGCCTTTAGAAGATTGAACTCAAGAAATAGATAGAGGCTCCAACCTTTACAGAAAAAATCTTCAAAATTGAAGTTAAAAAGGAAGAAACTTCTTCCAAAATTATTATTGAAAAATGAGGATTATCTTCCTCCAATATAATCTCTAAAAAAAAAAGAGAGTTGCCCTTTCAACAATTATTTTCAAAACAGTCTAAGTATATTTTTAAAAAAGCATCTCAGACATTTATAACAGTTGAATCAAGATTTCATTACCAAAATCCTTATAATTCTCTTCAAAACATGTTCGATAAAAGATGGTTCTATAAATCATGGGACCTTACCAAAACAACAGAATACTACTAGGGCATTTTGGAATTAACAGGATCTGTTGAATTCAAACACTTCCATTACCAAAACCAAACAAATCCCTCATACTCTACTTGTAAAATTCTCAAAATCTTGTCTCCAAAAGAATGGGCTCAAAACTTATCAAAATTTAAAACCTTCCCAATTAACCTCAAAACCACCTAGTATCACAACAAAACCTATAACTACTAGGACTATAAACAAGCCTAGTATAACACCTTTTTTATTCAAAACCAAAATTATAACCATTTATGGTTGTTCTATTTCAGTACTAAAACCATTGAACCTTCAAAAATGCCATCCAAGTTTGTCTATTGGTGGAAACTCTTTGAATCATCACCTAAAATCCTAATACCAGAGGGTCAAGAAAGTGGTGACCTTTTTAAATCTCAGTTCAAACCCACAGAGCATGACAGAAGATTCCCATCTCTATGTATTTTCTCCAAAAAATTCTACCTTCCATGAGTATGTCAATGATTCCCCGAACGTGTAAATGACTCAGGAATAGTAGTTCCAAAAAGAAGATATAAAATAAAATGATGGACATTCTCAACGTTTCCAAAAATATTCTAAAACTAGTTATACAATAATGGCTCAATAAAAATGGCTAGTGGAATAGTAAAATATATAGATCAACCAGCACAAAACAGGTTTATAGCCCAAAATTCCATGCCAATGCATTACTTGCCACAGTCAAGACCGAAAAAGAGTACATGGAAATCATGTAGCAACTCCTACAAAATAAAATAGAATTTTCCATTCAATCTTCTAACCGACCTACATCAGACGAGTTAGAATATCTCGTCAATTTGGGAAATGATAATGAAGATGATTGCCTAAGAATTTTTCCTTCAATTTAAAATCTATATGTTACAGCCTATTGAGTAATATTATTATGTTTGTAAAATAGTCTTTATTATTATCTATAAAAAACATATATCATTATATTATAAAATAATTGTTAATATATATATATATATATATAATTGCAAGATAATTGTAATTTTTATGAGACACAATTGACTGATAATTAGATGCTATGCACAAAAATTGTATCCAATTTTTGGTCCAAAAACATTGATTTATTTTTTTTTTATCAATATCTCAGAATTAAAGATTAGGTTCTATATAGATGCGATGCACAAAAATTGCATCCAATTTTGGTCCAAAAAGAATGGTTTTATTTTTTATTTTTTTTATGAATATCTCATAATTAAATATTAGGTTATATATATATATATATATGATAATAGGAGTAAACCTTCATAAGTGTTATTTTTTTAAGGTATGATAATAAGAGAAAACCTTCATCAAGTGTTATTTTTTTAAGGTATGATACTAAGAGAAAACCTTCATGATCAAGTGTTATTTTTCAAGGTTATCAATCAAAAAGTGAAGAGGAAGGTCAGTGATTTCCATTTATGTAAAAATGTTTGCTCTTTGCAATAAGAATTATTGTGCATCCTAAAACTCGAATCACAGAACTTTCATCTTAGAAATTAAAAACTCCTTACATATAATCAGTTTATTATTAACTGTTTTACACACATTCGGCAGGACTTAAAATTAATCAATTTATATAAAAAGGTTTGCTCTTTACAATAAGAATTACTGTGCATCCTAAAACTCGAATCACATATCTTTCATCCAGAAATTAAAAACCCATTACATATAATCAATTTATTAAATGTTTTACACTCATTCGGTCAGAGTTAAAAAAGAAAAATTATAATTAAAGTTTGATTATGATCCTACTGGTTGGTTTTTTTTTTTTTCCTTCCTGATTACGACGTTGACTAGTCGCATACCTATATTGTGCACTTTAATTGGTTGGTAGTAGATTAAATTAGTGCGGTGGTCCAAATCATTTATTGAAAGGTATAAAGGTAAGAAAAAGTAAAAAATAATATTTATACATTTTTAAAATAAAATAAAAAATCTTCTGTCTAGTTAGACATTAAATAAATTTATTTAATATTAAATTTTATTTTATTTTATTCATATATTACTTTTATTATTATAAATTTTAAAAATATTATTTTATATAATAAAAAAAAGCAGTTTACACCTCTTGCCTTTTAGCCATATAAACCACTACATTAACTTCATTTAAATATTAATCAATAATAATAATATTTCTAGTAAAAAATTAATTTTACTTTAATTTATTTTATAAATTAAATATATTAAAATTTTACTTACTTTAATCAACTTATTATTATAATATTAGATATTTTAATTAATCATTTTTTATTATTTTGATTATTTTAATTATTTTATTTTATATTATTTTTTCATATTTCGATCACTTATCTTTATTATTTTAAATAAATTAATCATCTTATTTTAAATTGTTATTAAATTATGTGATAATTTATTGTAATTTATCTAATTTTTAATGTTAATTATCTACTATCAATTTTTCACACTCAACAAGTACAAAGAAAGATTTAGGATTAAGTTAAAATGAATAAGAATACATTTTTAAATTCTATTAAAAGTTATATAGTATTAAATTTTTTACTAAAATAACCACTTTTTAATTTAAAATATAAATTTGGTTAAACTTTTTCATAATATAATCATAGAGATAAATATATTATAATTTAAAGTAAAGTAATTAATGTATGTAAAATAAACAAAATAAGCAACCTATGAGTTACTTTTCCATTTTTTCCGCATTCTTCCATTTTATTCATTAAATATTTACCAAGTAAGGTTATTATCCATTCCACTTAAATTCTTATAAATAAAAAAGAAAAAAAATCCTTATATAAAAAAAGAGTATTAAAGTATTTAAAAATAAAATAAAATAAATTTAAAATAAGAGAATTAATGTATTATTTTATAAAATTAAAATAATCAGAGCATTATTGTACTCATTTATCTACATCTTTATTCAAACTAAAGATAGAGTTGTACTCCACAAGAAAATATGAAAGGTAAAGAAAGGAAGGAAATAGATTGGAAAAAGTTGTGCACAATTTCAATTTCTCTCCAGATGCAATAATATAGAACTACAATTATGAAATAATTATCTAATAAGTGAGAATTATTATACCTTGAGCATTTAATTATTTTGAATTTTTAAATTTATCAATAATTAGTATTTAAGTCATGTAAATTATTATTTATTTTGCTCAGGATCAATGACTTAACATTTTATACAATTTTTTTACCTTTTGATTATCTATAACGGTTGAGATCTATAAGGTAGTGAAGAGAGAAATTCTTTTAAATCCTAAAGTTAAAATTTTGAAGAAAAAAATTATATAATATCTTATAGCCATTTATCCAATCCTAATTAGTAGTTTCAGGATTGATGTATTAGTTTGGTAGAATAGAAGGGTAACTCATAATAAGATAAGGCAGTTGGTGGCATTCGTGTGGAATGCACACTCTTTCCATTTTCTAACATTGTCAAGTATCCCACATATATATGTGGTCTTCTCCTAGCATTAACTATATTAGTGCTTTCCTCTTCAGAATCCATTGGTGATTGTTCTTTTAATCGGGTTTTAGGTATGATTCCATAGTTAAAAGGTACTACTAATCAAAGCTAAATATTAATATATTAGTAAGTTAGTGGGGTGGTTAATTTTTATTTACCAAAAATGTAGAAAAAATGACTTTTTTTTTAGATAATCTTTCTTATAACTAAAAATGAATTCTTAACTCTTTATTTTTATAAATAAGTAAAAATATCTTAAAAATATGAACGAGATATATTAATAAAGAATATATAAGATATTGCACCTAAGATTTTCTCTTTATTTAAAGGATTGTCGCTAACTTTAATTTCTCTAATTTTTTTTTAATGTCTAGTTGCTATATATAGAATTACTTGTGACAATGAATTTTTTTAATAATATTACACAATTTACACACAAAGGGTGATAAATTATGCCGTGATTCAATTGTCTGGATCAAACCCGAATTGAAGAACATAAATTACATTACATTTGGGTTAATTCTAACCCAATTTAAATAACCTAAAAAGATTTGGGCTTGGTTCAAGTTGGGTTGTACCAACCAATTCTTACTAAATGAAATAAAATAAGATATATGTTAAAAATAAAAACAAAACTATATTAAACTAAAATAATTTTTCTACCTTTTATCCTTATTGTTCTCCTCGATCTAACTAAAGCCTAACAAGATAAGAAATACAATTGAATAATATTTTTATTATTATGAATTATTTCTATTATAAGTTTTTAAAGTATTCATTGATTTAGTTTTGAATATAGATATGATAAAGAGATTGATGTTATGGTACATAATTATTCATTTATTTTTAAAGATGTATTATATGTAAATAACTATGAGTCTTTATAATTTATTTAATGATACTAAACAAATTTTTAATATATAAAAAAGAGTAAATATCGAATGGATTATCAAACTTAGGGAGTTTGTAAAAAAATACCACTTAATTTTGTGTTATGATAAATTTATCATCAAATTTTTATAAATGTTTAAATTTATCATCAAACTCTTTTTAAGTGTTATAATATTTGTAACACTAATAAGAAGTTCGATGGTAAATTTGTCGTAAAAATAATAAATTTATAATATTAATAAGAGTTTAGTAGTAAATATGTGAAAAATTGAATGCTAGATTTATATAAATACTATAAGTTGTATTTATTAGTTTACTTTAAAAATTAATTAATTGAAAAATACTTAATTAATAACACAGATCAATTAGAGTTAGTTTGTGCCAATTAGTTTGTATTTGATTTGTGTCGAGGCTTTTTTATCGGTTAGAATTAAATTTGATTTGAGTTAATTCTACAATTATCCCAACCTACGCAAATTTGAGCCTGCTCTAATTACCACACCCTGTAAAAATTGACACCTATACATATTGTGATCAAATCTTTATTCTTCATTTGCATACTTCACAAAGAAATTTTAGTGTCACTGCACAACAGGGAGAGCATAAAATAGATTCCTAATAATTCAATTAAAAAGTTCATTTAGTGGTATTATTACAATAGATATTTTAGTTAATTATAGTTAAAAAAACATGATATTGTTTATCTAATTAATAATTATATAATAATATATTACATGAATTATAATTATATAATAATTTATGACATGAAGAGATGCTATAATTCAATTACCAATATAAACTATTATTAGACTCTGTCTCAGTTGCAAGTGGAGACTTCACTATTCTCTGCTCGATTAGATTTTTTTCTTCTTCTTCTTCTCTTCGGAAGAAGATATGTGTTTGTTCTGATTTTGTTGAATGTAATTTTAGTAATGATTTTTTAGTTTAAAAATCCACATAATTGTGAAGTAAATTTAATTTTTCAAAATTAGATGTAATTAACTGTGAAGTAAATTTAATTTGTGAAGTTTACCACTGATTTGACAAATTTAAACTGACATAAGTTAAAACCATGATAAGTGAAAAAGCAACTCACGCTTCATTTATTTTGGTAAATGGTGAACAAAAATACTCTTTTAATTTTTATTCAGAATTAGATCACATTAATAATATAGATCCCATCGAAAAAAATAAAATATTTAGGCACAATTGTATTTGATAAGTTTAACAAATAAAAAAATATATAAAATATAATATTTTTGTAACTAAAATTTGTCCAATTACGTGACTAATTTCTGGCCACATAAATGATAGGTAATTTTGCCTATAAATAAATAATGTTTTTGCTTTAGAGAGACGCATTAAAAAGAAGAGAAGCAAAAAAAAAAAAATAAAGAAATAATTTTTTTTGATGAAAAATAGTGTTGTGTGTGTGAAAGAGTAGAAGATAATATTTTAAAAAAATATTTGAGATATTTTTCTGAAAGGAGAGTGACAAAATAATGAGTTTGGAAAACACTTGTGTGTTACTATTTTGGGTACCTCTTACTTTATACCCATTAATTTTATTAGTGGAAGAAATATTTTTCGGAATTTATCCCGTTGATGTAACCCAAATTAAAGGGTTAACCACGTTAAAATTGCCAATATCATTGTTTTACTTTGTTGAATTTATTTTATTTTTATCCGCTTTGCCCTAACAACTAGTAATAGAGCTGGTCTAGTAAAATTCTTAGTATGCTCTACGGTTGTAGCATACATTAATCTGCCACATCAAAAAGAGATTTTATTAAGTCCCGGGCATATTTATTTGCAAAAAAAAATACTGTAAAAAAATGTCAAGCCAGAAAGTAGATATTGAGAAATTGAATGACAATAATAATTTCTCTTCATGGAAAAGGAGGATGAAAGATATTCTCATTCAATAGAAGGTCCATAAGGCATTATTAGGGAAAGAAAAGAAGACATCAACTGTCACCAAGGAACGGTGGGAAGAGATAGATGAGATTACAACTAGTACAATTCATCTAAATATCTTAGACAATGTCTTGCAAAATATTGAATTGATCGAAAAATTGCAAGATCGTAAAAAAAACATAGGAGACTCTAGAAAATGTGTACATGTCAAAGAACATTTCCAATAAATTTTATTTGTTGAGGGAGCTATATCAGATGAGGAAGGAAGATAATGTGAGGATGATGTAGCACGTTAGCAATTTCAACAAGTTTTCTCACTTAGCAAGATTCAATGTTGAATTCCATCATTGTAAGAGGAAAGGTCACATCAAGAAATTTTGTTGGGTATTTAAGAAGGAACAAGAAACAAACAAAGGCAAAATAATGAAGAAAGACGATAGTAGTGATGATGAACAAACAAATACCATAGATGAATTCAATATCGTTTATGATGAAGATTTTATCAATCTTCCATCACACGAGACCAACTAGATGATTGATAGTGGTGTTACAATTCACGCTACATCATGTAGAGAATTTTTCTCATCATACATACTTGGAAGTGGCTAAAGGTGAGAAGCATACAACTCTATATATAATGCAAGCGAAGCTCTCCACCGACACAATAAATGTCATGGAGAAAGACAGTGTAGTTGAATTATGGCATAGGAGACTCAATCATATGGGTGAAAAAGGTATGACAAGTCTAATCAAGAATAAGATACTACCCAGAATGGATGACGCACATTTGGAGAAATGTGTTGATTGTTTAGCAGGAAAGCAAAACATAGTTTCTTTCAAGAATTGCTCTCTTTCTAGAATGAATAATATTTTAGATCCGATTCATTCATATTTGTGTGGACCAATGCCAAAGTCACTTAGTGGTGCTCAATACTTTGTAACTTTCATTGATGATCATTCAAGGAAGATGCAAGTATATCTTTTGAAGACAAAGGATTAGGTGCTACATGTCTTCAAATAATTTCATGCCTGAGTTGAGAGATAGACTGAGAAGAAGCTGAAGTGCATTCAGATAGACAATGGTGGAGAATACACAAAACATTTTCATGCTTACTGTAAAAAGCATGGTATTCGGCATCAGATGACACCTCCAAAGACACCATAGTTAAATAGCTTCGTTGAAAGGATGAATAGAACTTTGATGGAGAGAGTCAGATGTCTACTCTCACATGCAAAGTTGCCTAAAACTTTCTGGGGTGAAGCCATACTCATAGTTGCATATGTGTTGAATCTTTCACCCTGTACTCCTCTTAAGATGGATGTTTCAAATAAAGTGTGGTCAGGAAATGATGTTTCCTATTATCATCTACAGTTGTTTGTTTGCAAAACATTTGTTTATATTCTCAAGGATGAGAGATCCAAACTTTATGCCAAGGCAAGATAGTGTATTTTTATTGGCTATGGTCAAGATCAATTTGGCTATAAATGTTATAATCCAGTTGCAAAGAGACTTGTCAAGAGTCATGATGATGTATTTGTTGAAGATGAGACCATTGACGATATTGTCAAAATAAAAAAGGATGTTCTTAATTCCAATAGTGACTTATCAGATTTGGAATTAATTCCTCCAATATCAGTGCCAAGACAAGTTGGAGATGAAGACCGGGTTTATTCACCTAATGAAGATGATGCTCCCATAGAAGTTGGTTCTGAAGATGAGGGATATGGTGATGTTTATTATCCAGTACCAACACCTCTAACTTCTCTTGTTCCACTAAGAAGAAGTGATGGACTAAGATGACCCTCTACCACATATCGTCCAGATGAGTATGTAACTTTCACTGATGGGGAAGAACCTAAGAGTTATATATGAAGAATCCATGGATGAAAAATCCAAACAAAAATGGATTGAAGCCATGCAAGATGATATGAATTACTTACATGAGAATAAAACTTTTGAGCTAATGAAGTTGCCCAAAGGGAAAAGGGCTTTGAAAAATAAATGGGCATTCAGGATGAAGTATAAAGAAAAAAATTCCAATCTGTGATACCAAGCCAGACTAGTTGTCAAGGGATTCAGCCAAAGAAAAAGAGTTAACTTTGAAGAGATATTCTCACCAGTTGTAAAAATGACATACATTTGTATTGTGATGGGGTTAGCAACAAGTCTTGACCTGGAGGTTGAACAAATGGATGTCAAAATTGTCTTCCTACATGGTGACTTGGAAGAAGAAATATACATAGATTAGCCAATGGGTTTCAAGCAAAAGGGAAAATAGGATTATGTATATAAATTGAAGAAAAGCCTCTACGGCTTAAAATAGGCACCGAGACAATGGTACAAGAAGTTTGAGTCTGTTATGGGGGAGCAAGGCTACAAAAAGACTACTTCAACCTCTCGGATGATGATTTCATTATTCTTTTGCTCTATCTGGATGATATGTTGATTGTTGGCATGAATATTTCTAGAATCAATAACTTATAAAAGCAGTTGAATAAGTCTTTTTCCATGAAAGAATTAGGGCCAGTAAAGCAGATTCTTGGCATGAGTATTATTAGAGATAGAGGGGCTAAGAAATTATGGTTTTAATAGGAGAAGTACATTGAGAAAGTACTTCAAAGATTTCATATGGACAAGACTAAAGTGATTAGTTTTCCTCTTGTTAATCACTTTAACCTAAGTTTTAAGCAGATCCTTTCTATTGACAACGAGAAAAAAGAGATGGAGAAGGTTCCATATGTTTCAACAGTTAGAAGTTTGATGTATGCCATAGTTTATACACGGCCAGATATCGCTAATGTAGTTGGAGTTGTGAGTAGATTCCTTTCAAATCCTAGAAAGGACATTGGGTTGCAATGAAATGGATTTTTAGGTATCTTCGAGGTTCTTCAAAAATATGCCTATGTTTTAGAAATGAAAAACCTGTGTTAGTTGGATATATAGATGAAAATATGGCTGGCAATGTGGATTCTAGAAAACTCAATTCAAGTTACCTGATTACATTTGTAGGGGAAGCTGTGCCATGACAGTCAAAGTTAAAAAAATGTGTTGCATTATCCACCATAGAAGCAGAGTTTATAGTAGCAACAGAAGCATGTAAAGAGTTTCTATAAATGAAAAAATTTCTTGAAAGAACTTGGGTTACAACAAGACATTTACTAGTTATTTTGCGATAGTTAGAGTACTATCCACCTTGAAAATAATGCCTCATTTCATTCGAGATCAAAATATATTGATGTGAGATATCACTAGATTAGGGATGTAATGAAGATGAAGTTACTACATATTAAGAAGATCCATATAGAGGAAAATGGATCAGACATGTTGACAAATATTCTTCCAAGATAGAATTTTGAATATACTGTTGTTTAGTTGCTAGAGTGGTAGAGTCATCCATGTAGTCAGAAGGGGGAGATTTGTAGGTGTTTCCCACATGGAAGGGGAAGAAAATAAAAATTTTAGTTGTAACCACATTTGAAAAAGTCTACAAATAAAAAATATATATATTTTTGTGGCTAAAATTTGGCCAGCTACATGGCCAATTTTTGGCCACATTAGGGATAGGTAATTTTCCTATAAGTAGGTAATGATTTTACCTTAGATAGACATCCAAAAAGAATAGAAGCAAAGAAAAGCCGAAGGAACAATTTCTTTTGCGAAAAATAGTGTTGTGTGTGAGAGAGAGTGGGAGAGAATATTTTAGAAAAATATTTGGGATATTTTTCTAAAAAGGGAGTGATAAAATAATGAGTTTTGGAAACACTTAAGTGTCACTATTTTGAGTTTGTTTCAATTTGTTGTATTACCTCTCACTTTGTACCCATTAATTTTATTAGTGGAAGAAATATTTTTAAGAGTTTATCCCGTAGACGTAGCCTAAATTAAAAGATAAACCATGTTAAATTACTGATATTATTATTTTATTATGTTGAATTTATTTTATTTTTGCTCGCTATATCCCAACAAATAAAATATTAAAAAAATAAACTTCTTGTTTAAAATATTATTGGCTCACATATTGTTGTATATATATGGTGCGTAGACTTGTGGTGAATCTATACTATGCAACGTCTTCGGTTAGGGGCTCTTATAATTTAGTTATAATTAGAGGTGTGAAATAAATAAGATTGTTTAAATTTGTTTAAATTTAATTTATTTTAATTAACTTTTAATTCATTTCAATTTATCTAATTTTTAAAGTGAGTTGAGCTCAACTCATTTATAATTTCTTTAATCTTTTTAGTTGAACTCATTTAAATTATTTAAAAATTTAAGCCATATTTAATAATCATTTTAACTTCTAATTTCTAATTCTTAAATTTTAGAATTACATTTTTAATTTTAAAAATTTTGAAAAAATAAATAAAAGATTTTTGACAACAAATTTTTATAGAAAATTCAAAATCACAAAAAATAAAATTTCATAGAAACTAGATTTCTATAAATTTTTAATGATATATGAAATTAATCGTAATATTTTGTGAATTAATACATTATATATTCCAAAATGTTTAATAGAATATGAACAATATTCAATAAAACGAACTTAACTTCTCTAAAAAACTTAAAATTCTAAAATGTAAATTTTTTCATAAAATAGACTATTCATATTTTCAATGGTATATATATTTAATTATAAATTATTGTAAATTAATATAATTTAATTTTTAAAACTAAGTCAATAATTATCTCTTTAATCTCAATTATACAATGTATGTTTTTAAAGTTACTATTTATCTTAAAATTCTATATTTATTCAAATATTTAAGTATAAGTTTAATTTTATTTTTATTTAAGTATTACTTTTTATTTTATTAATTTGATTAATATTAATATTTTTATCAACTTTGTAGTAATAATTAATAATTATATTTTATAATTTCTTTAGTTTCTCTCTTATTTGTTAGTTTTTAATTCAACATTTTTGATTAAATGAACTAACGAGCTGCTAATCGACTCAAGTGAGTTGCTCATTAAAGTTCGTGAGCTAAGTGGGTTAGGATATTTTAGCTCATAATATCAATAGGAAAATTTTAAATAAGCTAAGGTAAGTTGAGCATTTTGTTTGACATCTCTAGTTTCAAGTGATTGTATAAGTGAGGTTAGTGATACTACAAATATTAGCACCACTACCATTGTACCTTTTGAACTTTCAAATGATAATGCATTAATGCAATTTCTTGATTCTTTTATCTGTTTGAGTTTTGCATGACATTAGAGCTAAAGCATCTAAGTTTTCTTTTCTTGATCTAATAAAGGTGAGAGCATGAATTAGTGAATCAAAGATATCATGATGTTGTAGTGAACTCATTCTCTTTCTAAACCAATCTTCTTTTCAATTGTCTATGATGGTTGTTCTTTCTTAGAATAATTATTATAATGTCTCTAGTAATGTGATAGATGCTCTTGCTCAGATTTTATCATCTTCTCATCCAATGAATATTAGCTTATTCGTTAAGCTTGATCAAAATAATTATTTTATTTGGAATGATTAATTGCTCATCTATGTGACAACTTATGGCTTGAAAGGTATAATTGATGGTGCTCTTCTTGCACCTTTTTAGTTTCTTGAAATCCTACGTACTCAAACTAGAGTCCGTTGATTTCTGTCATGAAAGGGTGAATATATGGTTCAATTTCAAGTAGTATGTTAAGATATCTTTGTAGTGGCACGAGTGCCAGAGACCAATGGGTTACATTGGAGGAATTATACTCAAATATTGTCCAATGTAAAGTCATAGATATTCATGATCAATTGCAAGCTAGGTCTTAAGAAAGAAAATCTTTCAATCTTATAGTATGTGATTAAGGCCAAGACCATAGCAAGTCATTTGGCTTCAATTGGTGAACAAGTCATTGATACTTCTCTATCTTTTAGGGTGTCTTAGACAAGATATAGTCCTATCTTTAAGCATTGTTTTTTACTTTTCTTGAAGGTTATGAATCTTCTATGAAAAAGGATAAAGGTTTTGAGCAATCTCAATTTTTCATGCTAATATGGCAAGATTTGGTTCCAAGAGTGATGATTTAGGGAGTTATTCTAAGAATAAGTCTCAAGAAAGAGATAGTTCTAATTAACAAAGATGGAATCTCAAATATTTTATGAAGCAATCATCTAAGAACTCAAGCTCTTATGCATTTGATTTTTTTAAGGGTGCAAATGTTAAGAAATCTTAAGCTAAGAGACAACTCTTTCATAGGTTAGTCATATGGCTCAAGCGTGCTTTTTTTTAGAGATATTCTTATGGGAAAATCTTCTCAACCTTATGCTTTGGTAGCACATAGTGATGAGTTTCCTTTATTATCTGATGATCCTTAAAATGCTTTCAATACTCAATATGATGATTGTTCTATAGATGGTATTTCTTGGTTGCCTGACATAGGTGATGCTGGTCACTATATCACCTTAGCTTCTGCTTAATTAAGATTCTCTATGTTTTATAGTGGAACAAATGGAGTAATGTTAGGTAATGATGCTCAAATTCATAATGATGACTTTATGAAATTAGTCATTAATGCAATATTTTACTTAATATTTACTTATTTGATTCAATAAATAGTATTTTTGGGGCTAAAAATATTAAAATATAAACTTTTTAGTGAAAACGAGTAAAATATTTTTTTTGGGACTTTTGGCATTTTTTGGATTTTTTATGAATTTTTAACACTAGGCCAATCAGAAGCTATCACATGGCCTACCAAGCAAGCAAAGGAGTTGATTAGGCAAGCCACACGGATAACGAATCATAGATCACTGCATGTTCGGAGCGAAGTAGCACATGCCACATGTCAACACGACATTCAATTTGAGTTCGGAGTGCAACCAAACCTTTATGCCACGTGTCATTATGAGATTGCTCCCCGCATTCCACCCGTGCACCATACCATCTGTTACTGCGAATCATGTTGCGCAGCCTGGTGCTGACTCAGCATACGTTGACTCAGACTGGTCTTCCTTGCCATGCCTCGTGCTATGATTCCTCTAGTAAATTTTGTGTGCCATGTGTTGCACTATCATTGGCTGGCCTTGTTAGTTTTCCTTGTTTTGATCTCAGCCCTTGATCTAAAGCTAATTTGATGATCCAAATTACACCTAACCTATATTTAAACCCCTGATCACCCATAAACCCTAATGAGCCGTCATTAGCATAATTTTGTTCAGTTTTTGGAACTAAGAAGAGAGAAAAATATAAAAAAATTCAAATCAAAAGGAGATACAATTTTGGTGGAGATTCAAGAGGAGATAGCACTACAATTCAAGATATTGATCATATTTATTCTTCTACGTTTTTTCTTATCAATTTTTATGTCTTCTTTTATGAAAAATATGAGCTTCGTGGACAAAATTATGTGTAGTTAATTTATTAATCTAGGAATCTTATGAACCCGATTTTCACCATGTGATGATATAATATTTTACCCTAATTATAATTTAAATTTAATTATATTATTTAATCTGATTTTTATGTTATTAAATTTTTGGCTAACAATTTATTTATAAAGACAATTAAATAAATTTGAGAGAATTATTTAATTGTTTATCTTGATTAAATAACATGCATAGTTTCTAGGAAGAGATGTATGATTCTTATGTATATGATCCATAAGTGATGAACTTAATGAGTAATATACAATTTAATTGGCATGAGAGTGTGATTAAATTAATTACTATATGGTGTGTACTTTACTTGAGAGAGGAATACATGCTAGGTTAGATTCAATTGATTATGTAATTAATTGATAATTATATTGAAAAGATTTTGGTGATTCATATGTTTAAAAAATTAGAGGATTAAATATTCCTAGATATTTTCTCATATATCGTCTTAGTTACCAAATCTGATTTAATTAATTACTGCTATTTACTTTTAGTTATTTTAATTTTTCTTCCTTAAAATATAAAAACACAAAAAAATTTATTTTTATTTTTTTATTTTTAAAAATTAGTTTCTAATAAAATAATCTTTATGATAACGATCTTATCCTATCATTATATTATTTGTTACGATATATATATTTATGTATTCATTACACACATTTCGTATGTGGCAATCAAGTTTTTTGGTTATGTTGTTGGAGATTATAAATATTAGAAATTTTTTTATTTTAGTTATTTTCTTTATTTTTTTTCATAATTTTATTCTTAATTTTAATTTTTTAGTTATATAGTTATTTATTTATTTATCTATTTATTTATTTTAGTTAATTTTCTTTACTTATTTAATTTTTTATTTTTTATTTTTTATTTTTAATTTACACATCTCTTTTAGTATTGTAGAAACATAGTTGAGTCTATTACATAAGCATAGTTTATAAGGGTCGGAGAAATCTTACCTTTAGATCTTGAAATTGAGCGTTCTTTGAGGTCAATAAAGAAACAACAAGTTGTCACCCAAGAGAAAAAAATGGCTAATCCATTACACATAAACAATAATGAGCCAAACTTGAACAATCAGACACCTAACCCTATTTTGGAAGGGTTGAATCCAAGTATTACAAGAAAAAACATTAAAGTTAATTAGTTTGAGTTAAAGTTAGTGATGTTTCAAATTGTTTATTAAAGTTGTAGATTCATTTAAGTTCAGTGGTGTCATAGAAGAGGCATTTAGGCTTAGATTATTCCCTTACTCTTTGTAAGGCCGTACTCGAGCTTGGATAAATTCTTTGCCACCTGATTCTATTACAACTTGGAATGGTTTGGTAGAGAAATTCTTGATGAAATACTTTCCACCAACAAAGAATGCCAAGCTTAGGAGTGACATTACTTCCTACCAACAATACGAAGGAGAATATTTATATGAAGCATGAAAAAGATTTAAGGAATTGCTAAGGAAGTGTCCTCATCATGGTATTCCTTCTTGGAATCAAATGGAGACTTTTTATAATTGTCTCAATGCTCAAAGAAGAACTATCATTGATGCATCTTCTAATAGAGCTTTGCTAGCTAAATCTTACAACCAAGCTTATGATTTACTTGAGAAAATGGCTAGAAATAATTATCAATGACCAATGGACATAATGACAGCCATAAGAAGAGATGCTAGAGTGCATGGGATAAATGATATCATAGCACTTATAGCTTAAGTTTCATATTTGGTTAATCTTTTGATGGCTCAAAACTCAACAGCGAGTATAAACCAAGTCCAAAATTCAAGGGTGTCGTGTATATTTTATGGATGAGCTCATTTGTTTGATAATTATCCAAATAATTCTGAATTAGTATGCTATGTGGGTAATGTGAATCGAAACAATAATCCATACTCAAACACATATAACCCAGGATGGAGACATACAACATCCAAATTTCTCTTGGAGTAATAACAATAGTCAAAGTGGTAATCAACTCAACCATCAATCATTTCCACCATATGGTTTTCAACAACCGTAGCAATCACAAGCCCAAGAAAATAAGCCACATACTGAGGACAATACAAAGGCTTTAATGAGGATGATGAAAAACTTCATACAATCAGTAAATACAAAAGTGTCCACTAAGACGCTTCAATTCAAAATTTGGAGAACAAAATGGGACAACTTGCTTAAGCTATAAGTCAAAGGCCTCAAGGTAACCTTCCAAGTAACACGATTGTAAATCCACAAAGATAAGGTAAGGACCAGTGCAATGCCATAGCCTTGAAGAGTGGTAAAACTTTAGAACAAGAACAAAAGACAAAAAAGGGTGAAGAGAACTAGGAAATTAACAAGGATGAGGAGGAACTAGTGGATAAAGAGAGCATTGAAAAGAAATAACTCAACCAAAGAAAAATAACCTTTATGAACTCACTATTCCTTTCCTTCAAAGACTACAAAAACAAAAGTCAGATACGCAGTTTTCAAAATTTCTAGAAGACTTCAAAAAGCTGCATATAAACATACCATTTGTAGAAACACTTGAACAAATGTCATCTTATGCCAAATTCATGAAGGATATACTATCAAAGAAATGGAGCCTTAGAGATCATGAAACAATAACCTTAAATGAAGGTTGTAGTGCCATCCTTGATAGAAAACTACCACAAAAACTGAAACATCTAGGTAGTTTTGACATCCCTTGCACTATTGGGAACATACATTTTGGCAAGGCACTATATGATTTGGGTTCTAGCATTAACCTCATGTCATTATTAGTCTTCCAGAGATTGGGGATTGGTAAAGCTAAACCCACTTCAATAACATTTCAGATGGTAGATAGGATAATTAAAAGACCTCGTGGAGTGGTAGGAGATGTGCTGGTAAAAGCACTCATTGATACATAAAGGTGTACTTAAAATGAGAGTGCAAGATGAACAAGTAATGTTAAAGTTTTTAAAGAATTTGAACCCCCTGACATTGATAGTGCTAATGAATGCTTAAGGATAAATGTTACTAAATATGTGGACAACTTAAAAGAACCTGTTGAGTCACTCATACTTAAGACTTTAATATATGATGCTATAAACAAGGATATAAACTCACCAGAAAACAACTCAACCTGTTTTAACTTTAAAAGTATGGAATCAAAGGTTTAATTATGGACTATGTGAACTTTTTAGAGAATGCGCCTCTCATATGTATATCAAAGGCGACTATGAAAATTTTTAAGACCTAACACTTTTACCCTTTCATCCCCAATCAAGTATGAAAGTGAAAGAGTCCAATGGAAAGGTGAAAAATATGTTGGAAATACATAAATTGAATGACTTAAGGTGGAGTGCTTATAAGAATGCTAAAAAGTTCAAAAATAAAACAAAAATATGGCATGAGAATAGAATTGAGCATCATGTTTATGAATCAGAATATAAAGCATTATTGAACAAATCAAGACTCAAATTGTTTCCAAGCAAACACAAAAGTAAATGGACACAAAAGGATATGCCTTAGGACTTGATATAGCCATCTAGTCAAGGAGGTTAAATGTGATGCTAGTTGGGAGGCAACCCAACGTTATGTTACTTATATTTTCATTGTTTTTTGTTTTGTAGGTGAATAAATGTGGAGAACAATGGCACAACAAGATTGAGCAGTTTCAACGACAGATATGGTATGCCAAGACTAAGAGAGTTTCCTTTTCTTTTACCTTTTCATATTTATATATGCACATTGGGGACAATGTGTAATATAAGTTTGGGTGAGGGAAATTCATTCTCTACATTAGTATTTACTATGCATTTTAATTTTTTAAGGAATTTTTGTAATTCTTAGGATGTTTTTAATCATGATTTGGGTATGATAGATATATGGAAACTAAATGGATGCATGCTTGATATGAAACATATGAACTCAATGATAAATATTGGTTGTCATGACTAGGATAAGTAATGTGACCTATTTGTTAAGATATTTACATTAATCATGTGATATACTTGCTAGTTTTGATTGGATTGATTAAAATTCTTATGCACATGTTCATGATTGATTTTGGTATCCTTATTGAGAGAAAATTTGTAGTGAGTTATGCGAGTAGATGAGATTTACCAAGTTTTAGAATCTATTTGATCATCCCTTGAGGTGAAATACTAAATAGTATTTAGCAAGAGAAATGATTTAGGCCTTAGTGGGATTGATTGATCCTTTCAAGCTAACCATTGTTAATATCCATAGTCACCCATTTGAAACTAACAAAGAACCTTTCATATCTTTAAGCCATATTTAATGCCTAACTAGTAAGCATTACCTTTATCCTTGCACCTTTAGCTTGTATGAAAAGAAAAAAAATGCAATCATGTGTTATGCTATAGAGTAAGGTGAAATGTAATGCACCCTAAGAAAAGAGAGAGAGAAAAAAGAAGCAAAACTCACAACACAATTATCTCTCTAAAGAAAAAGAAAATAGAATTGAAAATAAGTTTGGGGGTGTTGTGAAGTTACAAAAAAAAGATATGAAATAGAATAATATGAAAAGAATGATAAAAGAGGATGCATTGAGATATAAAGTTAAATCTCAATTGTAGTTAAAAAGTGCATGATAAACAAAAAGAAAGCTAAGATGTAGAAAGAGTCTAAATCTCTTCATTTATTGATCACCCACCTAAGCCTTACATTACAACCATGTAAAGTCCTTATTAATCTTTAGCTAAGTGCACATTTATATTAGTGGAGAGGGATGTGAAAAATAGATTATGAGACTTGTTCTAAGATTGAATTGATTAGCATTCTCAGATAGGTTGATTTTATGAGTGCATTGGATGATATCATGTCCAGCACACACACGAATCAATTTTTCCAAAACCTTGCATATCCTTGTATTGATGGAATGTTGATTGATGAATATGTGAATCTCCTTATCATATGATTGTACTACTTTTGAGAGGGATAGTTTTTGTGAAGTATACATATGCTAATAGAAGTATATTTATGAATATACTACCCATGTTATTTTATTTAGTTATACTTGGCTTTTCTTGAGGAAAAGCAAGGTAAGCCAAAGGCACTTATTGCCCATACATATATCTCCAAACCCAATTATGTCACAATTTGATTCAACTGATGCCTCTTTTCTTAATTATCCAAGTCTTTCTCATTCCTTGATTCCTGAATAATTCCAATTATACCTGATAGTTTTCAACCTATCTTTAGAGAACAAATAGTTGAGTTACCACCTCTTCACCTGTTAAAGGTCACCATTTGGTTACCAAGTCAAAAAATGGCTCTCTAATACCAAAAGTTCTTACTATAACAACCACTATCATATTAGTTGAGCCTAGTTGCAACAAGGAAGCCAATTGAGTTCCAGAGCAAGAAGAAGTTATGGAAAAAGAGTTCTTTACTCTTATTGCTAATCACAATTGGGTGTTAGTACCCTATCTAGAGGATACAAACCCTACTGGTAACAAATAAATGTATAAAACAAAGCTCAAATGTGATAGTGTTATAGATAAATGCAAAGCTCTAGTTGTGACAAGAGGATATATTCAGATTAAAGGTATATACTACACTAAAATTTTCTCACCTGTTATGAAACCATAAACCATTCATGTATTCCTCAATATGTCATCGTCTATGGGTTAGAAGTTGAGGCAAGTAGATGTGAACAATGTCTTTCTTAATAGTGACTTGCAAGAAACTAGGTACATGACTTAATCAACTGGTTTTGAATCTAAAGAGCATCCTACCTAGGTGTTGATGTACAAATTTTAATTGCTCGTAAGTACACATTTCACTAGTAGACTAATGATATGTTACTCCAAGGTCAATCTCTAAATGAATTGGCAAGTTATTTTAAAAAGTCAAATTATTTTGTAAATTGAGTCGTTGGTTTAAAAAGTCAAATTATTTCATAAATTAGCTAGTTATTACAATCTTAAACATTCTATCAGGTGTCGGTTGAGAGAAAATAAATGTAAATTCTAAATTAACTTAATAATTAAAAGATCAATAGCAAAAAATAAGGATGATGAATGAAAATGAAAAATTAGTTTGCATATCCTTCATGGAAACAACAAATTAAATTATTTAAATAAAAAGTTAGGTTTACTAATTTTTTATTTCTAAATAAGTGAACCACTTATATCATGGTGAGTCCCCATAATTTTCAATTAATTAATAACTTCCTTAATCAGGCTTGAAATTGATTAATTGGAAAACTAAGAAAAATATGTTGACTGTAAGTTTGTGTCTGTGTTGGTTTCCCATATGCAAAACATAGAGTCTATTTATTTTACTTAGTATATTTACCTTTCTCTATATAAAATTGATTACTAACAATTAGTAATGCACACACGTTTATTTTTAGGTACACTATATATATGAGAATGTTTACACTCATCACGGGGTTGGTTTTTGCTTATGTTTTTGTTTCGTTTAAGGTGCAAGTATTTAGGAAAATTAAACGGTAATTTTGAAAACAAAAAATGGGATATTTTGGTACCTCGACGAGGTCTTTGACAAGGGCCTTGTCAAACCCATAGAGGAACCACCGAAGAGATGGTCAATGATGACCCCCAATAAGGTTGGCCATTGTACTTGGGTGAGTTCTATAAAAACTTCCCTCTCTTTGTGTTTTATGATCCAAAAAATGTAGCAGAGCTCTGTCAAATTGACATCTCATTTCATATTTTCGAACCATTATTATCTTAAGTAGGAAAAAACATTTGAGTGTTACCACATAGGCTAAGGTTCTATATGGCTTTACCTTATTATATCTGGTTTTATACATACTCTAATGTTTGGCTAGTACAATCAAAGTTTAAATTCTGTATGCTGCTACATATTGAAATTTAAACTTTGATTATAAAGCTTTTATTATTTATTACTTGTGTTCTAAGTTTCATATAATTTATCTGCTACTTATTTCTAATTGTTTGTGATTAATGCATTCATTACTTTAGTGGGGGTTTTCTTCCTATTGTTTGAGTGTTTGAGATAAGTCCTTAAGGAGTCAATATCTCCTTAACCTAATTATGTATCGGGTCTTGGACTCCTTCGATGTAGTTATGCATGATTAGATTGTGTGTTACTATAATTTGAATTTCTAACATGTATGTACTAACGTACTAGATGTAAACTATGATTAGAAAGTATATTTGTTATATGTTCACTACTACAATAAAAGGTATTTAATTCAGGATTTAAAGTCGGTTTTTGCTTAAAATATCCTAACGAATTTTAAGTTAGTTATACATGTCAACAACTTAAAAAATTGTAAAAAAAATAAAATATTAGCGTAGGTTAACACGTAGAATCAATGCTACACATAGGATTTTAAGTCGGTTCTACGTGTCCACCAATGCCACATGTGGCTTTCATCGGTTGACACATAGAACTGACTTAAAATCCTACGTGTAGAGTCGGTTCTATGTTTTAACCGATGGGGTAATTGGTAGCGTTGGTCCTATCTCTCAACCGATGCTATAGGTAGGATTTTAAGTTGATTCTATGTGTCAACCGATGTGAGCCATATGTAACATTGCTTGACACGTAAAACTGACTTAAAATCCTACTTTTTACGTCGGTTCTACGTGTCAACCGATGCTACAATTTTATTTTTCTACAATATTTTAAGTTGGTTGACATATAGAACCGATGCTAGTGATCGGGCAGAACTGACATCGCCAATCCTGCCGTTACTTTGGTTTTATTTATTTATAAAACTCTCGCAAGAGCACGAATCATTTCGTAGAAAATGATAAGTATACTCCCAAGGTCGATCTAAGGAAGGAATGTATGTGGTTTTTAATTTATTATTCAAACTTTTAAAAACGAAATTAAATCCTAAACATCCTGTCACGATATTTTGGAGTTTTGTGTTTTTAATCTAATAACATAAAAATAAACATAGATTCAATAAATATTTATGCAAATTTTATCATTTAAAATAATGGAGTATTTATGGATATAATAACTAAGTTAACTATGCTTGCTCATATTATTTAGGTTATTAAAGATATGAATTGATATTTATTGATTCTCTCTTTTTTATATGAATACCACCTTTGGTGGGGTTAGATATTCTTTGTTAACTAAACAAATCAATTAACACCTATGGGTGGGGTTGATAACTAATTTGGTTAATTAAATTAATTCCTTTTTCTAAGAGATTGAAAATGAATCATTTAAATGCCACTTTTAGTGGGATTAGACAGTTTAAACTTTATTCAAGGTGTCCAAATTAAACCTAAGAATTTAGTTATCCGAGTACTAACTTTCAAGTTTTAAAACCACTACTGAAAACATGTTGTCAATACATTTTCAGATAATAATTCTTATAAAAACTTTTGAAATAGAGCTTTACTCTAACTAAGGCGATTGTACCAACAAATAAAAAACACTACTATAAATGAGATCGGATAACTAAACCTTAAAATCTAATTTTCAAATTTAACTTTGTAATGAAAAATAATATATTTCTCTCTAACATTCTTAATATAAAATCTTGAATAAAAATAAAATCAATTCATTTTAGAGATTTTTACCTATTTAATATTTTGCAAACATAACAACGTTATTATTATATCATGTTTACAAATAGCAGTCTGATTAAATTTAATCACAGACAAATTAAATATAACATGTAAGAATAAAGCATAAAAAATAAGCGTAAAGAAAATAAAATCCTTACGAACTTCGATGCTATTCCCGTTCTTTGGAAAACCTCCAATGAAATTTGCACTCCCATTTATTGAATCAAAGGCTAACAAATTACAAAAACATAACTAGTTCTTCCCAAAAGGGAAGAAGCAAACTAAGAGAAATTAACTAAGAAAAAGCTAAAAACAAAGAAAAACTAAAAAATCTAAGAAAAGAGAGAAAGAAAGAGAGAAGAGAATGTGTTTTGAGGTGTGTTTAGAAGTGAAGAGAAGAGGGGTATTTATAGGTGAGGATGGAGAGAAAAAGTGGGTGAAAAAATGTTAAAAAATGATGAAAACGTGGAGTGGTGATTGCTGACGTCATACTGATGACGTCAGCATGACGTGAGGCGACTGCGCGCAAAAATGGGGCGCAGATGGGCAGCGGCGCACGTAGAGTGGAGCTGGGGCGCACAGAGGTGCGCGCGGAAGGCATCAGTGGCGCGCAGAAAGAGGCAAGGGCGTGCTGCACGCGGGCTGGGCGGCTCCGTGTGCGTTTTCCTCCTTTTTGACATTTTTGACCTTTTTGACCCATTTTGTCCAATTTTTCCATATTTGTTGACCTTTCCTCATTTATTTATTAATATATTTGTGATGTATTGCTTCCAGTATTCCTCTTTGTGTCTTTAAGTTGCGTTTTTAAGCGAAAAATACCTGAAAAACAATAAAAATACCCGTCATTCCGAAAAAGACAAATTTATATAAATATATGATAAAATCATATAAATATATATATTTTTAATCAATTAATGTGCATAAAATCATGGTAATTTTAGTGCTTTTTGAGCACTCATCAGCTAGACATAGGATTTTAAGTCGATTATACATGTCAACTGACGCTACCTTATTTTTTATCCTTATCTTCTTCTCTCCCCTATTTACCGGCAATGTTAGCTCGTATTTCCCTCTTCTCTTACCGAGAAAAACTATCTATTATCTCTATTTTCTCTCTCCTTTTTGGCCACTTCTGACCACTATTTTTGTGAGCATAATACTCAAAAATTTATATCCATTTTCCTTCACTTTCTCACTTACCAAACACTCTTTTTCTTCATTTCTTTTATCTTGTCACTTCATTTACTCTTGTAATATGAATTATTTTACACTTATTATTCATATTTTTTATTTTAATGTATATTATGTGGTATTGATTATTTGTATATATTTTTGTGTTATGTAGGTTGTGTATTTTTATTGAAGCCTAGAAAAGAAGAAGATATTTTTTTTATTTATTCATTTTAATAATTTTATGTTGTGTTTTTTATATATATTAATTTATTTTAAACTTAAAATTATTTACATGTATATTAAATATATATATATATATATATAATGTATAATAAGTTTATTAATATTTATTATTATATATATGTACAAAATATTTATTATTATTACTTGTATTTATATATTTATATAAATTATCATATATTATATATTGTTAATGTTATAATAAATTTATTAATTATTTAGATTTTATATATTTATTTTGATGGATATTCTAACAATTTATGACTTTATTTAGTTTAGTTACTTCTATAAATAACTTATCCTTTTGTCTCTTACTACTCATTAAGTCTATAAACAATTCATCAAGATTATTTTCATTAAATTTATTGAGTACAAATTCATAATTACTTTTCTCATAGTTTGAACCAATATTGGACTTACTAGAGTGTCCACCAGTAGTTGCATCAAATGTAAAGTAGTTGGTGCCACAATTTTCTGAGCCATTAGGATTGTTATTGTTACATTTTGAGTCACTAAGCGTAGCATTGAAAGCTCTTCTAATTCTTTTCTTTTTTTAGTACACTAAGTTGTAATATGACCAATCCCATTACATTTAAAACATCTAGGTCCAGTGAGTTTATTTTTCTTACCTTTGGAACTTATAGGTTTGAATTCTCATGAATTCTAATCCCTTGAATGTCTTAGTTGCGAGTTACTTTATGAATTTTTCTAGTTGAAAATCTTCTTAATTATTTTGGTTAAGAGTTTCAATTCTTCATGATCCTCATAATTATCATTATCACCATCATTAGTTATGGTGATTTTGAAAGTGATACATTTGTTTTTTTGGAGGTGTTCGAAAACTCATATCAAAGGTTGGAAGTGAGTCAACAAGTTCCTCAATTTTGATGGTATCTACATCCTTACTTTCATCAATAGCAGTGACCTTTACATAGAAGTGAACTAATAATGAGTAAAGAATCTTTCAAACTATCCTAAAATCATCAATTTTCTCTCCACGGTTGGTAGAGGTGTTAGTAATATCATATAATTTAACATAGATTTCAGAAAAGGTTTCATCTTCTTTCATCTTAAGATTTTCAAATTAAGTACCAAGCATGTGAACTTTATTTTGTTTAAGCTATATGGTGCCCTTATAGGTAACTTCTAAAATATCCCAAGCATGTTTCGCAGTATTGACATTGGAGATATGATGGAACTCATCAATAGACACAACACTAAAGATAGTATTAGTACTTTTTTGGCTTCTTTTACTATCAATTTTATCTTTAATGGTTTATTCGTTTCTAAGCTTAAAAGTGACTACATTATCTTTGGTAATCGTAGGTAATTTCCAACCATAAATAATAGAGTTCCAAACCATAAGTAATAAAAGTGACTACTCTCATCTATCGAACATAGAAAGACTCTCATATGAGCCTTCCAATATAGATAATTAGACCTATCAAAGAAGGGAGCATAGATTATAGACAAATCTTCTCTCAAATGATCCATAACAAGGTCCTAGGTACATATTAAGTATATCTAGTGACCCATTCCAATACAAATTGAAAGTTTTAAAGTTATGGATCTAATTAAATAGATAAGTGAATAGGTAATTAATGAAATTATGCCAAATTAAAAATTTACAAACAATTATTCATGCAATTATGAGTAAATAAAATAATGCAAAAATAAATATAAACTTGACACGCAATATTTTAGATGAAAACAACCTAGGTCACAACAATAAAAAAAGAGGAAAATCATCCGTTTACCAGACCACCTAACTATCCACTATGAAAATATGTTAAATTACAAAGTTAGGACTTAAACTACCTGTCCTAGATAATTCCTCTAAGTAACCTATTAAGAAGCCTCTACTTTATTTTACAGTCTCTACAAGCAAAGTGTACGGATCTAGATCAATGTTCTGATAAACTTGAGTCACACGGGTTATAGAACCCTTTTAGTTGGCACCTAAAAAGTTAGCATAATAACACAAGTGCAATGTGTGTCCTAAAGAAAATTAAACAATAAAAAGATCCTTACTAGATTATTTAATGAATAATGTATAGAACCAAAATCACTAACAAACCCTAGAACAGATGAATAAGCACATAATCATAAATAAAATAGGATTGTTGATCAATCAAACATAAGCACAAAATATTTGGTAGATTAATCAAAGAAAGAAGCCTAATAAAATATGATTTTGCAAAACAGATTAAAGAGAGCTTATGATTAAAAGATTAAAATTATGCTTCCTAGATTAGAATGCATTAGGTTTATTTAAATAGAATTATTGAAGCCCTAGGTCTAAAAAAGCTAATTACTAAATTGTCCAAAAACAAATACGTGATAGAGCTTTAAGGAATGAGGACAATATAATAATTGAAAGGTTTGGCTCAAGTAAAAAATTAGGTTAAAATTGAAGCCATCATCCCTCAATCGATCTAAATCCTTTTCAATCAATTTAAGCAACAATTAAAAATGATCAATCGATCTAAACTAATCTCGATCAATCTAGGCTATAAAAAGAAAAAAATTGAGTCCATATTGATCAAATGTAATCAATTCTCGATTGATCCACTCCTCAATTGATCGAACCTAAAATTCGATCAATCTATCCCAATTTTAAAATCAACCTGAGAGAACTTTGATTGTAGTAGATTGATACTTGATCGATCGAACCCAAAAATTCGATCGATCTACCCCAATTTTAAGATCAACCCGAGAGAACTTTGATTGTAGTGATTGATACTTAATCGATCTATCTCCTCGATCGCTCGAGTAACTTATATAATAAAGGTTTCCATGTTTCTAATATGAAATCTAACATGCATAAGAGCAAAAATATACCTTAAATATATTTATTTGAAACTCAGTAATTTTATCAACTAAAATAATGATCTTGAAAGACGAGCCTGAAAACTAAATTATATTTTAATGTTCTATTCACAAATATCGTCAACACTCACAAATTTTACAGAAATAGTTATGATTGAGATCATTGTTTGAAAATTAATTAAATATTTACAAATGAAAAAATTAATTGAAAAAAATATAATGTGGTGTAACCAATATAATGTATAAAATTAATTAAGATAAAAAGTGCATCACCTCTAAATGGTCGTTTATTTAGGTCAAAAAGAGTTAAAAAAATTATTTATCAAGTCTTACTTCATATATTTATTTAAAACTTTTTTATTTATGTACCACTAGAATAGATTAAGCTTAAAAATTGGGTCAAGTCATGTTTGAGATGTGTTTGTATGTCGAGTTCCCATTTTGACATGTTCTTGTTTGCGTGTTGGGTGATATGATAAAAAAATAGACAATTTTTTCAAATAATTATTTATAATAGTAATAAAAAATAGGACCTTTAAATTTAAAAAATAATTAGTGAAAAGTTATAATCCAATTGAATTTTGATAGTCTAATAATCATGTTTGTTTTGTTTTTGTACCATGTCATAAATGTCACCCATAAACTTTAATAGAAAGGAAATAAAAAAACAAATAAATTTTATTTATATTCTTACATTTTAAAATTAAAAAAAACACTCATTGGAATGGAGAAATCATTAGCATGGGATCCAATGTCGCAACCTACATCGCTTGACCCTTGGATTAACTATGTCAAATTTCTAACTTTACATTCATAATAGAGAAAATGATCATGGAGGCCTCTTTATTTAAACCTTAGGTGTTTTTTAGTCCATTTATTTGGAAAAAAATGTATTTTTAAGTTCTTTTGATTGTAAAAAGTGTATTAGATAAAGATAAAATTAAATTTTATCCAATATTTTGTTAAATATAACAAAATAGCACATGTGATCCGAATAGACACATGCATATAGTTAAGAATACTTAGTGTGCAAACATGTTGACACATACCACGGGATTGGATTTTGTAGTGAGCATGCTAAGTGGAGTGTTGATTTTTGACGTACAGGTGTGCAAATAAGCCGATATTATCACTTGTATTTTTCATTCATTTTGGGTGTAAAGATTTATGAAAAATACTTGATAATTTTTGGAACGAAAAAATGTGAATTTTTACCCCTCACTACCAATCTTGCTAGGGACCTTACCATAAGTGGTGGTGACGTGGTTGGCTAGGTGGTAAATCTGAGTTCTATAAATAACCCCCAATTTCTTCTTATTTGGTATCTAGCAAAATGTAGCAAGCTCTATCATATTGACATCTTGCTCTTTCTGTTTCCGGATCGCTAATACGTTGTGTGTTATTCAGTATTAGTGATTCGTGATTGTGTGAGCTAAATTATACTTGAGAGTGATGAGTACTCGACAAGGTGTTTGTAAGTGATTTATGTGAGATGAGTCATGTGTTGGATTGTAGTTTCCTTCGTTCATCTTTTATATGTGACAATCTCTTTGTGAGAATGGGAAGAGTTAAATTCTTTGAGTTCTCACATCTTAGATTGTGTCCCTTGGTGGTTTTGTGGTGGACTATGTGTCCTTTGTTGCTTATTAGGTGTTCGTGTTCGAGGGTGGTTCAATTGATTGTGTATGTCACTCATTAATAATTCGTGGTTTCTGATCATACCACATTAGGTAGTGTTGGCTTTGGAGGTGATCAGGTTCTTGTGTCGAACTAGGTCGTTGCAAAAGCAGCAAGAAAAAATAATAATATGAAGTTAGGACAGAGATCCAGTTGATAGAGGTATTGATGGTTTTATTTTCTATTAACGTTATATCTGTTTTATTGATTAGTGGATTATTTGCTACTAAGTGATTGCCTTAAGCAACTTAATAATATTATCACATAAATAGGGTTTTTTTGTGGGTTTGTCTCATTATATCTATTGTTATACGTTATCTAATTTTGTGTTAGTATAATCTGAGTTTCTATCGTGTATGTTCTATCATACTAGATTTAGATTTTGATTAGAAAACTTATTTATTTTGTGTAGTTTCATACTTTCTTTCCTTTCCTTTCCTTGTAGCATGCCTATTGCTTTTTAATTATTACTTTTGCTTTTTGATAATGCATTTTTGGTGGGAGTCTCTAAAGAGTTTGTAACTCCTTATCCTAGTAATGTACCAAGTGTTGAACTCTTTATTATGGTCTATTAGGTAATATATGATTGCATGATGTGAAGATATAATCATCATTTACCAAATATGTTCTTACATATGAGGTCTTGTAGAGATTTGAAATCTTTTATAGTTTTTTAGTATATATGATTATGTTGCATACTGTGATGTTTGCTATATTTATGCATACTGTTAGTCTGAATAGGAGTTTGAGGTATACCGTCACTAGTGTGTTTATTATTGTTTATTTTTTCTTTCTACAGATTGCTTTTTGTTGAATGTTGAATTAAAAATCTTATTTTGTTCTTCTATTATGTTAATTGTTTAATTCTCGTTGTGAGACCTATTTGGCCGAATTGATGTAAAACTCACAAAAAGATTCCATAGGTCGGTGTTTCCATTCTTCATTTAAGTCCTGATTATCTATTTGAGTCAGAATAATAATTGACATTCGTATAATTGTTCCTACGTATAGAAATCTTCATAAACAATGGAAAAAATTTAATTTCTTAAGAAAAATATATCTTAAAAAAATTGATTAATTTTTTTATTAAATATATTTTTTATGTATATACCCATAAAAAAATATAAACATACTTATAATATTCGTATTATTATGTTATATTTAATAGATTAGATGAATTAATTTTCTTCTTATATGTCATATTTTTAATAAATAAACAGATTTAAATAATATATTTTTTATGAATAAATAAATTTAAAAATATTTTTTCTAAACAACTTATTAAATAATACATTTGAAATCAATAAAGTGATAATTTAAACACTTTATTCAATATTACAAGAAGACTTTGGTGCTACTAACCAGCTTCCCGACGTCCTTTTTATTTGGTAGTATATACATAGAATTAATGAGACACACGAATTTGGCATTGTTACAATAAAAGAGCTTGAAACGTTAAAAGCTTAAAATGATACCTTTTGTGTTGAAATTATGAGTTAGTCCACGTTTGAATGCACGGTTAAAAACGATTTCAGAAACACAAATTTTTTTACGCATTTAACAATAAATAAAATGCGCTTTTCCACGTTTAGAATATAAAAATATATGTTTTCGAAAGTAAATAATCACTTCAAAAAAAAAAATGAAATATTATATAATAAAACTCAAACTTATTTTATAACATGAGAATAGATAATCATATCACTTTTACCAAAAATCATTCCCACTCACTACCTGTGCGTGTTTATTTTAATCTTATAAATATAATAATACAAAAATTTTGAAAATTAAAATTTTTTTAAAAATAAAATAAAAATTATATATTTTATTAATAAAAAAAATTAAAAAAATCATTAGTTTTTTTCTCTCTCACTTCTTTCATTATTATTTTATTAATAAAAATAAAAAATAAAATGAAGGGAAAGAAAGAGTGAGTGTGAGAAAGAATGAGTAAGAGAATCATTATTTTATTAATAAAAAAAAAGAAAAAAAGTGAGTAAGAGAGGGAATGAAGGAGAGGAAAAGGGAGAGAGAAATGGAAAGAAAGAGAGAAAACCATTAGAAATAAAAAGCAAGAAATAATCTAATTTTTTTTATTAAAATATATAATTTTTATTTTAGTTTTTAAAAATATATAATTTTAAAATTTTTTTACGTAATTAATTATAATCTTAAATTATACGATTAATAAAATTTATTTTATTAAAATATATAAATCATATAATTGCAAGGTTTAAAATACTGAATATTCTAATAAATATTCGTTTCTTTATAGATAAATAAAATTAAATGTTAAAAAAAAACGAAATGTTTAAAACTGCTTCTAAATATGAGCGTTTTACATTTAAACAAGCTAATCAAATTGCAATATAACTTGATATTAGAATATCAAAAAATAAATAGAATAGGAAAAATCGTAAGAACCTACGATTAAACAATTGAGAGCCAACAAAAACTCTACATTAAAAATGTAACCGAAAGCATATCAAAAGAAGTTTTCTTTCTCTCTCTTTTTCCCTTTATTATTTTGTAGAATTTATTCCTTTCTCATTTTTGTTTCTTTTCCAACTTTTGGCATTTGACGGTTACGCTTTGCTCATACAAATTGTACTCATCTACAATTTTCCTGAAAAAGTTAATACTAATCTCCTTATTTTCTATTTGTATTTACTCCAAAATTTTATAACTTACAAATTCCATCACCGCTCACACGTTGGTTGGATGGTTATTTAAATAAAAAAAATTTATAATATAAATAACAAAAATAATATTTTTAAAATTTATAAACATAAAATTAACATATTTAATTTATTATTTTAACTATTAAAAAATCTGATATATAATTTCATATTTAACGTCGTATAATTAAATATTGTTTAATTTTATTGTGATATTTTTGTTATTATAATTTTTTTTATTAATTTTCCCAAAATATAATCATTAAGATTAACTTAATTAAATCTAAGGGATTTTATATCATTCATAAAGTTTTATTTTATTCCAATACTAATAACAAATCTAATTATAATTTTTTTTATATAGCTTTATTTTATATCAATTTATTTATTTATTTATTAATATTTGTAATTAAGAACTGGATGATAATGATGTAAATTAAAAAGATATCAACGTAGATATTTCCATATAACTATTGAGACCTGTAAAGTAAAATATTTCATTTAAAAATCTAACCATTTTTGCATATTGGATGTGTATATTAGAATGACACACATTTTCTTGTATGAGAAGAAAACAAGAAACATTAGTATATTATACGTGAACTACTCTAGCTCATGTGAAAGGGAAAAAAACTACTTTTAGTCAATTCACACTTTTTTTTTTCTCGTCTTCCTCCTTGGAGTCTTCCATTTTTTCCCCTTCTATTTTTCTACTAATGTGTCTTTTGATTTGTGAAGGTTATTATGCCTTCTCTTGTTTTATCAAAAGGTGTGAGTATGAATTTTAGTGCATTGCCATATGCTTTAAGTAGTATTGAGAGAATGCATGTGAGTTTGAAAATCATCCGATATAAACTGGTATGTGATTGTGTAATAAGTTATTAAAAAGAAAAAAATGAGGAATGATCATGGTTTTCACTTCTTTTATTTTAATTATATCAAATTACTGCTTTCAAGTAAGTATTAATTAACCACTTCATAATGATTATAAACTATAGGGAAGGAGACTTAAACCCGCACCCAAGAGGATTTGTTACACCACAATTACCATCAGGCTAGTAAGTAGGGTGATGGTCATTAGCTGTTCAACCATCATTTATTATATATGAAATCCATATCAAACTTAACACTCCAATTATTCAAATTATATAAGTTTAATTATATAACATAATTTTATTTATAAATGTATTTTATTTTTTAACTCCGATGTAATTATTATTTTTTCTATATAATAAAATATTATATTCATTATAAGATATTAAAAAGTAAAATTATATGAATAATTGTGTCTTAAAAAAACTTATACGTTTTTTTGTATTTTGTATTGCAAGTCTAGTCGATAACCCTTTTCAAGATTGTTGAACATTAATGATAATTAAATTAGGATGGATTATAAACCATCAAAGCATACAATTTCTTTAGGTTTTCCTTATCTCCATGAAATTGAATTTTACAATAATTAAACGTAAAAACAGTTGCACTAGTTACTTTAACTTTGATGTCTCATATATTCTTAGTAATTAATTAATTAGTGGGCATACCCCACCTTTGCCTCCCCAATACATGAAGCTCTTCCTCCATAAATACCCTTCACCAAGGCGTGTGTCTTCCACACTTGTTCAACAACTTATATCTTCAATATTGATCATAATAATCATCTTCTTCTTCAGTCTTCATTGAGGTTAATTAATTAAATAGCCTTTTCTTATTTATTCCCATGGCTTCAACAAATCAAACATCCTTAGGCCCAACAAAAATCCTTATGCCCCCTAATGACCTTGAACACCAAACAAGCCTAGATCATGATCACCAAACAAAAGAAGATAATTTCGATTACTCGAAACGTTCCCAATGGCTTCGAGCAGCTGTTCTCGGAGCAAACGATGGATTAGTCTCGACCGCGTCATTAATGATGGGAATTGGAGCTGTAAAACAAGACATTAAGGTCATGATTCTAACAGGGTTTGCTGGACTTGTTGCTGGGGCTTGTAGTATGGCAATAGGTGAGTTTGTATCTGTTTACTCACAATTGGATATTGAAATTGCCCAAATCAAAAGAGATAATAAAAAACATAGGGTCATGAATATGAATAATGATGATGATGAGATTATTAGAAAAAATGATGGAAAAGATGAAGAAGAGAAAAAAGAAAGTTTGCCAAATCCATTGCAAGCAGCTGCAGCTTCAGCACTTGCCTTTTCAGTTGGCGCAATAGTGCCATTATTAGCAGCCTCTTTCATTAAGGAGTATAAAGTGAGACTTGGTGCTTTGATTGGGTCAGTGACTTTAGCTTTGATTCTTTTTGGATGGTTTGGAGCTGTTTTAGGTAAAGCACCTCTTTTAAGGTCTTCTCTTAGGGTTTTGTTTGGAGGTTGGTTAGCTATGGCTATAACCTTTGGTTTAACTAAGTTGATTGATGCTAGTGGACTTTAATTTCAATTTCTCCCACAAAATTAATCCATTATTATTATTATTATCATCATCGTACTCATCTCTTGTAATACTTTTATTTTAATTTTGAAGTAATATATTGTTATTACAAAAATAATATCTTATAAAATTAACCTTGTTATCTAATGAATATAAGATTTTTTGGTTTTATATTTGAACCTTATTCAATTCGTATCATATTATTTGATCTAAAAAAATATTTATCTAATAAAAGAGAGAATAAATTGCAATAACATTATTGATAATATTTATTTTAATTAAAGTTGGTTGTATATTTATAAATTTAAATAATTATTCCTTCAAATTTTGTAATTTATTTTTGTTTAATTTCCTTTGGGATGAAATAAAGCACGAGTAATTCAGAGTGTTTGATACAAAGGAATTGAGTACTCTATGACTATAGGTTGAACTTATACTAGTCCAATGGGTCCACTAACCACAAGCCGACTACCGTTCTTCACTGGTGGATCAGAGCCCACAAGAGCTCAATCTAAGCTCAAAAGATATAACCCACACCAACTCGAGATAAGTCCGTAGGACATAACCCATATTAGCCCGAAATCAGCTCATGGGTCATCTCTCGTACGACACGTAGCCTAAATTTAATCTCAAATCAGCCCACACCTCATCAAGGTTCTTGCATGGACAGGACATTGTACAAATCATTTTCTTGATATGTCTGTCAATCTACCATACCCCGTCCATACCAAGGTTCCATATGCACCCCTAACTTTGATAAATCTCCAATAAGGCATCGCCACCATTAGTTTATTATAAATAGATAAATAATAGAGTCAAGGAGGGACCTTTGAAACCACCATAATTTACTATTAATTAAAACTAGCTTTCTCATCTCTAAAATATAGAATAAGGTTATAGTTTAGTATTGTAACGTGTTTTCAATATTATGTATTTTAAATAATCTTTAATATTAACAATAGTGAAGCTTGTATTCAAAATGCAACTAGCTCTTTCGTGTCTTACATCTTAAATTATATTCATTCTACTTTTTTGCCCTTCCTTTTCCTTCCACTTTGGCATGTATTATTTGGTGAAGAAAACGTCATATAGCATAAACTTTAGTGATGGGGACACAAAGTTCATGACACTAACTAGGTATACGGAAAAAAAGGCGACTCAACTTTGATAATCACAATGATTGAAACGTAACCATCTGTAATCAAGAATACTAAGTCTTATAAGTTAGACTTCTAATAATTCAAACATATAATAAACCTCAACCAACATCTTTTTGCATGTTTTTTGTTTTTGTTTTATTTTGTTTAGTTTTTTTTTAATTTCAAGCTATACAATTCATTTTGAGATACACAATAGATACTTACTAATTAATTGTTCTAAAGAAGAGGATTCGAGTGAACTATCTTTACCATCATGATACTGCACTAACAGGCACATCTTGCATGGTTAATAATGTTGGGGTTGGAAAATTGAGTTTTTAACCTATAATTAAATGTTAATTTGAGGTGTTATTTTGTGTATGGTTCACTTAATATAAATATGTGGTTGTGATTGATTTGAGTTATTCTTCGAAAGGACTTCAAAATTATATATTTTTATGTTCAAAATGATATTGAGATTAATGAAAAAATAGGTATAAAAATTCATTTATTGTGAAAGAAAAAATATAATTATTTTGTGTTTATACCACTTGAAAAAACTAAAGATATATTAAAAGCTTTATGTTGTATTTGATTTACTAAGAGTGGTAAGCTAGTGTGGTAAGAAGATTATATCTATATGTGCGTACATGAGGGGTGAAAATCTTCGGATGTTTGACTCAAAAATTTGAAATTTCAATAACATGTCGGTATGTCTTGTGGACACAAATGTCATCCAATTTCAATGGACCTGGCAATGGTTTCAACATTTATTGAATGAGAATTGGTTGCAGCATTTATAGTCCTCCAACATTCCTATTTTGAATAATATATAATTGACTGTATAATTGAAAAAAATGGACAGAAATCAATAACTAATCTCTCAATATTTTCTTATAGAAAATTTTTACTCTAAAATTAAGTTTAATATGACATAGAATAGGTAGAAAACAATTCATGGGAGCAATATTTGGTGGTATTTAAAATGGTAACAGGGGTGCCTAAGTTCATGCTTGATAATAAAGATTGTGATTTAAATAAGAATAAATATTTTATTTTTTACTTAAAATTTTGATTTACTTTGAATATATTACTTTAAGTGTTTATCTATTAATTTATTACTTCATGTATTTAATTTTATATTAAATTGATATTTAATTGATATTCATGTTAAATTTAAAGGAAATAAGTTATTAGATTATCACATGAGACTAACACCTCGTCAAATTCAATAAAAAATTGATAATCTTCAAAATTCATCACTCAAAGTCATTTATTTCATAAAGATTTAAAGATAATATTAACTAAAAATATCTTATTGATATAAAAATGACAACAAAAAGTATCAAATTGATAGTAAAAAAACGCAAATAATAACTTAAATATAAGTCAAAATTTTTATTAGAAAATGTAACGTTTATTATTTAAATAAATGATTTTGTGATTTTTGATTGTTTTATAAAAAATAATCACAAACATGTTTGATACCAACTTAGTCTTTTGAGTTTTTCATTAAAGAAAATTAAAAATTACTTTAAGTTGTTTGATATTATTTTTAAATTTTTAATTATTTCAATTAGAGAATTGATTAATTTTTATTATTATTCATAAATTTTATATTTTTAATCACATTTTTCTAATATTTATCCTATAAATTTTATAAAACTTGATTTATTCTATAGATAAAATATTTTGTAAAAATAAAATAAATATATTTTTTTCTTAAATATTTATGAAGCACCACACCTTTTGTAAGTGATTACTTATGAGAGCTAAAATCAAAATTGAAAAGCATTAGCGAACACACTTGAATATAAAAAGCTTAAAAAATTAAACAAAAAATTTATTATTATCAAAATCGTTATCAATTACGTGAGAATTTATTAAGAAATAGACTTATCAAGAACAAGGCAAAACAGATCGAGAAGAAGAAAACTCATTCGCGAACTGCTTGTGTATTTCATTCACATGTACACTACGATGAAAACAATGAATAGAAAGTTAAAGAACAACTAGTCCTCTTACAGTATTTATACAATTATCACTACTAACAAAACACCTGGCTCATCTATCAACTTGTAACAATTTCCTAACTGCCTCATATCACATTATCAACTACACATGACCATGACATTGAGTTTGCTCTTGAGAACCACAAACTGGAGACTATGAGAGAGGTTTAGTTACAATATGAGCAATCTGCCCAAGAGATGGAACATAATGCACTACTAAGTGCCCATAAAGTACTCTTTTCCTCACAAAATGCATGTTTAATTCCACATGCTTGGTTTTTTCATAAAAACCAAGATTGCTAGCCAAGGCAATAGAACTCTGATTAATCACATCAAAGTGTAGGAGGTAATGAAGGAGCAAGTTGTTTCTCAGTCCGAAGAGCTCTTACCTAACTAACTTAAGGCGTTGCATTAATTATAATTCACTTTTGTAATTAATTTAGATACTGTTGATTGTTTTCTAGAACACCAGAAAATAGGAATAGGACCATAAAACCAAACCAAACCTGAAGTAGATCTCCTTTCATTAGGGCAGGTTGTTCATGTTGAAAATCAACACCAACATAATAAATAAAGTGGTAGGAAAATAAATGGAGTGGTTGAACGATGTAGAAAAATAAATGGAGTGGTTGAATGATGAATAAATAAGGTGGTTGAATGATGAATAAATAGGATGATTGAAGGATGAATAAATAGGGTGGTTAAAGGTTATAGAAAAGAGAAGTGTGTAGATAATATTTATGTGGTTAGAATTATTTCTTAATTTTATATTTGTGTGGTGTAGATTGCATGGTTAGGACTATAAATAGCCTACCTTGCATTTATTTTAATCATTCTATCAAAAACAAAATAAACCTTTGTATTTCTAGTTTAAGTGTGAGTTGAGAGTTTTTTTTTTAGTGTTTGTATTTCTCTTCAATTTGTGAGTTACCTTTGAAAGGTGTTATAATGGGTATAATACAAGTAGTTTGTTTACTTGTTTGGATCTAATATTAGTAAATTTAGATTTGTGTATTCTAAATTTTACTCAACAATTGGTATTAGAGCAGGACGATCAAGGATTGTTCTTAGTGGAGTTATCTTGAGTTGTGAGGAGTTTGATACTCTATAAGTTTCTTAGTTAAGCTTGTTTGGTATAGTCGAAGTCTTGCCGGCACGATGAGTGACCTTCAAGTAGTTGGAGGAATCAAGAAGCTCAACAACAAAAACTATAACACATGGGCTATATGTATGAGGTCTTATCTACAAGGTCAAGACTTGTGGGAGGTTGTTGGTGGTGACGAAGTTACACAACTAGTATCGGAAGATGCAAACATCATCTTGCGGAAGTGGAAAATTAAAGCAGGCAAAGGGATGTTTGCTTTGAAGACCACAGTTGAAGAAGAAATGTTGAAGTACATTCAGGATACAAAAACACCAAAGGAAGCATGAGACACTCTTTTCAAAGAAGAATGATACAAGATTGCAACTTCTGGAGAACGAGTTTCTATCGATGGCGCAACGCGACATGACGATTTCCCAATACTTTCACAAGGTAAAGTCGTTATGTCGCGAAATTTCGAAGTTAGATCTGAAAGCTCCTATTGGGGAAACAAGGATAAAGAGAATAATTATTCATGGTTTGAGACCCAAATATCGAGGGTTTGTTACCGCTATACAAGGATGGCCGACACAACCATATCTTGTTGAGTTTGAGAATTTGTTGGTCGGTTAAGAAGCTATGGCTAAGCAAATGGGAGGAGTCTCGCTGAAGGGTGAAGAAGAAGTGCTCTACATCAGCAAAAGTAGAGACACTTTCAAATAGTACAATGAAAATGGATATAAAAATGATGGTAACAAAGGAAAAATTCCTCAAGGAAATGTAGGCTTTCATTCAGGGGGAGCTTGGAAGAACCGCAATAACAATAGAAAATTTGACGGTGAATGTTACAACTGTGGGAAGATGGGTCATATGGCAAAAGATTGTTGGAGTAAGAAAAATCTTGTTGAAAGCAATACAACTACTTCTAGTTCTAAGGAGTAGAAATAAGATGGTTGGGATGCCGAAGTAGAGGAAGAAGAATTAGCTCTTACGGTGACAACATCAAAATAGATTGACCACAAGAATGACTGGATCATAGATTTGGGCTGCACAAATCATATGACAGGTGATAAATAGAAGTTGGAAAGCATGTCTGAGTACAAGGGAGGTCGTGTAGTGGTGATAGTTGACAACTCAAAGTTACTGATAGCCCATATCAGTAAGACGATAGTTATGCCTCGATATAGTACTATCCAAGTATCACTTCAAGATGTTTATCATGTCCTAGGAATGAAGAAAAATTTGTTATTTGTGGCTCAATTAACATCATTAGGCCACTATGTCTTGTTCGATCCCCTAGATGTGAAAGTGTATCGTGATCTCAAAATCTGAGAAACACCAATAATGGAGGGATAATGATTGGAATCAGTTTACATGATATCAGTAGAATCTGCATATGTAGACAAGACAAGAAGAAATGAGATAACAAATCTATGGCATATGCGGTTAGGTCACGTTAGCTATTCCAAGCTAGGTGTGATGATGAAGAAGTCGATGCTTAAAGGGCTTCCTCAACTAGATGTGAAAACAGACACAGTCTGTGTAGGATGCTAATATGGTAAAGCTCACCAATTACCATATGAGGAATCAAAGTTTAAAGCAAAAGAACCATTGGAGTTATTTCACTCTGATGTATTCGGTCATGTTAAGCAACCATCAATTAGCGGTATACGATACATAGTGACATTCATTGACGACTTCTCAAGGTATGTGTGGGTTTTCTTTATGAAAGAAAAATCTGACGTATTCTCAAAGTTTAAAGAGTTTAGAGAGTCAACTGAAGGAGAAGTTGGAAAGAAGATCTGTTGCTTGTGTATAGACAACGACGAAGAATATAGCTCAAGAGAGTTCTCTCAATACCTAAGGTAATGTTGAATACGTCATCAGTACACTTGTGCCAACATACCACAACAAAATGGTGTAGTAGAGAGAAAGAATCGGCATCTTGAAAAAATTTGTCGAAGTATGCTACATGAAAAGAATGTACTTAGGAGGTTTTGGTCTGAAGCGATGAGGATTGTAGTCTTTGTGATCAACAGACTTCCTCAACCAAGGTTATAATTTTTTTAACCCTTTGAGAAACTATGGAACATGAAACCTACAGTTAGCTACTTTTGAGTATTTGGTTGTGTATGTTATGTATTTGTTCCTGATCATTTACGGAGAAAATTTGACAAGAAAGCTGTTAGATGTATCTTTGTGGGATACAATAGCCAAAGAAAAGGGTGAAAATGTTGTGATCCAACAAGTGTAAGATGCTACACTTCACGAGATATGGTGTTCAATGAAGCATCTTCTTGGTGGTCCTTAAAGAAGGAAGCATTGCTAGACTCAAGAGAATTTAGAGATAAGCTGCAACAAAAGATGAGAGAGCATACTATTCAATTCCAACCAAGTTTAGATGAATCTAGAGATCCAGATGATGATGGTGTCGAACAAAGAGTAACTCAAAATCCTTGGAAAACTGGAATATATCAATAACTAAATGAAGAAGGTGGGCCTAGTGAAATGGAAGAATCAACTCCACAATCTCAACTCCGTACATCAACAAGAACACGAAGGCCAAATCCCAAATATGTCAATGTAGCCATAATTGAAGAAGCAATAGAACCTAAAATGTTTGAAGAAGCATTGCAAAGATCTGAGTGGATGATAGCTATGAAAGAAGAGATCGATGCACTTTAGCAAAATCAAACTTGGAATCTGGTGCGAAAGCCAATAGATGTGAAACCTGTATCCTACAAGTGGGTTTATAAGATAAAGCGCCATATAGATGGGTCAATTGAGAGATACAATGCACAATTGGTAGCTCGTGGTTTCTCTCAACAGTATGGACTAGACTATAATGAAACGTTTAGTCCAGTGGTAAAATTTACAACTGTTCGAGTCTTACTTGCACTTGTAGCCAACAAAGATTGGAAGTTGTGGTAGATAGATGTGAAGAATGTTTTTCTTCATGGAGAGCTGGATCGAGAGATCTACATGATAACCAATGGGTTTTTAGAGCCAAGATCATCCTAAATATGTGTGTAAGCTACGGAAAGTACTCTACAGATTGAAACAAGCATCCAGGGCATGGTATGGTAAGATTGCTAAATTTCTAACATAAAGTGGTTATTCAGTAACAGCTGCAGATTCCATCTTGTTTGTCAAAGCCAATGAAGGAAAGCTAGTTATTGTGCTAGTGTATGTGGATGACTTAATCATAACTGGTGATGATAAGGTAGAAATTCTCCGAACGAAAAAGAATTTTTCAGTCCATTTCTAGATGAACTTGTCCAGCTCAAGTACTTCCTTAGTTTAGAGGTTGATCGCACACAAGAAGAAATATTTCTTTGTCAACAAAAATATTCCAAATATTTGTTAAAGAGGTTCAGAATGCTCAAATGTAAGCCGATTTCGACGCCAATGGAACCAAATTCCAAAATGTGTACACGTGAAGGAAAATATTTGGAAGATGCAATGATGTATCAACAATTTATAGGTAGTCTGATCTACTTAACCTTGACTCGACTTGACATTTCTTATGCAGTTAGTATGATGAGTCAGTACATGCAAAATCCAAAGAAGCCTCATTTGGATGCAGTTCGACGAATACTGAGATATGTGAATAGTAAAATTGACTAAGGTCTTTTGTACAAGAAAGGTGGAGACTGCAAGTTAGTTGGTTACTATAATGCAGACTATGCAAGAGATCATGACACCAGGAGATCAACAACTAGGTATATGCTTAAAGCTTGATTCCAGAATAATTTCTTGATGTAGCAAGAGACAACCAATAGTATCATTATTAACCACTGAAGCTGAGTATCGAGTAGCGGCAATGGCAGCTCAAGAGTGTACATGGTTGATACAGCTAATGAAAAATCTACATCAACCAATAGATTAAGTAGTACCGTTGTACTATGACAATTAATCGACAATTCATTTGGCAGAGAATCCGGTCTTTCATGCAAGAACTAAGCATGTTGAAGTGCACTATCACTTTATCAGAGAAAAGGTTCTACAAGAAGAAATTGAGATAAGGCAAATCAAGATAGATGATTAAGTTTTAGACTTGTTTACAAAAAGCTTAAGCATTGGTAAGTTCAAAATGTTTCACCGTCAGCTTGACACAGTAAAAATAATGAGAGTTGGTGTTGAAGGGGAGTGTTGAAAATCAACACCATATAATAAATAAAGTTGTAGAAAAATAAATGGAGTGGTTGAAGGATGTAGAGAAATAAATAGAGTGGTTGGAGGATGAATAAATACGGTGGTTGAATGATGAATAAATCGGGTGGTTGAAGGATGAATAAATAGGGTGGTTGAAGGTTGTAGAAAAGAGAAGTGTGTAGATAATATTTGTGTGGCTAGAATTATTTCTTAGTTTTATATTTTTGTGGTGTAGATTACATGGTGAGAACTATAAATAGCCTACCTTGCATTTGGTTTAATCATTCCATCAAATACAAAATAAGCCTTTGTATTCCTAGTTTAAGTGTGAGTTGAGAGCTTTTTTTTTAGTGTTTTTATTTCTCTTCAATTTGTGAGTTACCTTTGAAAGGTGTTATAGTTGGTATAATACAAGTAGTTTGTTTACTTGTTTGGATCTAATATTAGTAAATTTAGATTTATGTATTCTAAATTTTACTTAATAGTCCAGTCAGAATCAGTGAATCCTTAAAGAAATAATTAAGATGTAAGCTTGAATATATAGAACCTTGTAAATAGCATAAACTTCTCTTCACAGCATGCCAACGAGTAGTCAAAGGTTTTTCCATAAATTAATTAACTTTGTTAACAACAAAAGTAATATTTGGCCTGGTACTAGATGCATATTATAAGGCACCCACAATGTAGTGATAGAAGGAAGCATTTTCATAAGGATCACCAATAAATGAAAACCATAACATTAGATTTCATAGGAGTGAGTAAAGGTCTGGAAGAGTCCATTTGTGCCTTATCAAGAGGTTCTCTAACATATTTTCTTTGGTTTAGTAACAAATCACCATTAGACAAATATTGTACCTCAATCCCCAAAAAATAACTAAATAAGCCTTAATATTCAAGAGCAAATTTATTAAAAATTCCATATGTAGGAAAAATTACGCAATTCAATTGTCCTTTCGACCCAATTAGGCAACTATGATCTAGATGAGGGGTGGAACACCAACCCATAAAATCTTTTACAAGCTTTATTCAAACTTGACTACTGGCATCACAACGTGAAATAAGCAGTAGCACAATGGAAATACAATACAATAAACTTAATTCAAAACACAACTAAAACAACTTGCAGATGATAAACAACAATTTGTGGTGAACACAGTAGCGATAGTGTGCTTCAGATGCTCCTATCCAAACTAGTAACATGTAAAAACAAGTCAAGCATCACACAACATGTGAAATAGACATACATATTGAAAAAAACTATAAAGGATTTTATTCACTTCACTTTTCATTTGAGAGAAAATCATAATTTTGGTTCTCAAATTGGAAGTCTTCTGATGGAAATAGTAGTACTTTGTGTCTCTATGTTGGTTTTTTGTGTTCAAAATATGGAGTTTGTTTATTTTACTTAGTGTTCTATCTTTGTTTGTATAAGGTTGGTTACTACGGATCAATAAAACACACATACACATAGTTAGGTACACATAAAATTGAGTTCATTGTTTAGTACGCGTGCTAGGTCATAAGTGGCAAATTTTGGCTTGGCTTGGGTGTGGGGATTTATGGAAATTACTTGACAATTTTTGGATAAAAAATATGAATTTTTGACACCTTAACAAGGTCCTTGACAAGGACCTCATCAGACTCCTCAACGGGCCCCCAATGAGAAGGTCAACGAGGAACCTTGATGAAGCCATGATGAAGTTGGATGTTATGCTTGGGTGAGTTCTATAAATACCCCATCTCTTCTTATTTCTTATCTAGAAAATTGTAGCATAGCTCTATCAAATAGACATCTCATTTTTTTTTGTTTTTAGATCACTATTACATTGAGTGTTGATTAGTATTAATGATTCATAATTGTGTGAGAAAAACTACACCTTTGAGTTGTAAGTACTTGAGGTGGTGTTTTCAATTGAGTTTTATGTAAGGAGCTTGTGTGGTTGTGAGCCATGTGTTGGCTAGTAGTTACTAAGACGTAACTATTTCTTGGGTGAGAAGCTTGTCTGGTAGTGAGTCATGTGTCAACTGGTAGTTTCTAGGATGTAGCTTACTCAAGTTATTGGATATATATAGTACACAATTGAATGATTTTCCCACTTAGATTATTTGTGGTTTATGGTTGAAGTTGTTTTCCATGGTGTATATTGGTAGTTTGTGATTGAAGGTAATTCTCCCAGTTGAGTGTTCACTTCACTACACTTTATTAATCTATAGTTACTAATCATAACATCAATAAGTGTTGGCTTGGGAGGAAAGTTGGGTTCGTGTGTTAGACCAGGTTGTTACGGAGGCAACAAGCGAGGGAAACAATAGGTAGTTGAAAAAGAGGTCCTCACTAATAAATGTATTAATGATTTTATTTCTATCAAGGTTGTAATTGTTATATTATTTAGTGGATTTCATTATTGCCAAGTGGTTGCAATAAGCAACTTGAAGATGTTACCATATAGACAAAGGGTTCTATGTGAGTTTATCTCATTATATCTGGTGTAGTCTATGCTTTAGTGATTGGCTAGTAAATTTGAGTTTAAATTGTGGATGTTTTAATATACTAAGGTTTAAACTCATATTAGAAAGATTTTAATATTTATCATCTACTTTCTAATTATTGAATTTTATATATACTTTATTATACTATCTGTCTGTTATTATTTGTACTACTATTATGATTATCTATTAAGTGTTTATCTTTTTGTTTTTTGGAAGTTTTGGATTAGTCCTTAAGGAGTCAGTATTTCTTTAACCTAAATTTATATCAGATCTCAGACTCCTTCAATATTGTTATGGATGATTAGATTGTGTGTTAGTATAATCTAAGTTTCTATCATGTATGTACCAACATAATAATAGGTTCTGATTAGAAAGCTTATTTGTTATATGTTATCACATGATTTTTTTCCTTTCTATATAGCATGCCTATACCTTTCTATTTATTATTTTTGCATTATTAAATTAATTTTTTTGCTTCCTGATTAATTTATATTGCATTTTTATTTTATCTACATGTAAATTTGGTACGAGTCTCTAAGAAATCATTATCTCTCTACCCTTGTAATGTACCCAGTATTAGACTTTTTAGTATGGGTTGTTATGTTATGTATGATTACATGTTCTAAAAGTACAATCATCATTGATCGAATATGTTCCCACATATGAGGTTTTGAAGTGATTGGAAATCCTTTATAGCTTTTCAGTATGTATGACTAATTTGCATGCTATGTGATGATTTCTATATTTATGCATGCTACTAGCTTGGAGAATAGCCTCTAAGGTACACCATTACTAGTGTGTTTACTACAATTTGGTATTTCTTACTATTTTTTGTTTTTGTTGTATGTTGAATTGAGCATGTTATTTTGTACTTTTGCTGTGTTATTTGCTCAACTCACATTTATGAGGCCTATTTGACCAAGTAGGAATAGGGCTCGTTAAAAGATTCCATGGGTTGGCATTTTTTCCTCTCATTTAGGTTTTGGTTTCCTATTTGAGTTAGAAGAATAATTCACCTTTGTGTAATTGTTCCTACATATATAATTCTTAGTTTGTATCAGAATAGGTCACCAATATTTAGGCTTAACTACTTGGGTGCTCGATCCTAGCCCTCTATCTACACCTACATACACCTTGTATGTTTGTGCTCTTTGTCACCAATGGTATGGCCGTTATTATTTTACGAGGTGTTTGTCTATATAAACCTGTGTTGTTTGCATGTTTCCTATTTTCTTGTTCATGCATTTCTCTTTCACACTATTTTTACTATCATGTATAGTACATTGATTGTCTTATTTATTGCTATGTTTGACTAGTTGATCCTTTACTAGTATTCTTTATTACTAGTTGCTTTGACATACATTTTATGTGTGTTTTCCTTACTTTCTACTTCCTTCTTCTTTTGTGGCTTTTTACATGAGCATCACATCACATGTTCTCAGCACGTAGTGTCAAATTATTGAGATTTTTCTTCTTATAGTCTTGGCATTTATATTCCATGTCATATAGACTACATCTCCTATGTTTTATTAGGTTGTTCTTTCTTCTATCTAGTATTTTGAGTATTGGTTTTTTGTTTGTCTCCTTTTGTTTAAAGTTCATCTTTTGTCTTCGCTTTTCTTTGCACTTTACTCACTAGAGCTTGCTTATGTATCTATATATCATATAGATTATTTTATATCTTTAGGATATCATGACTTATATGCATTACTGGGACTAGACCATTGTAGCATTCTCTTGTTTTTGTGTTGGAACCTAAGCCTTTTTTCACATGCTTGGATATTTTAGTGGCATCCCTTGTTTCTTCTCTTTCTTAGAGTGTTGCTTGTGTTACTCACTACATTGTCAGTTTCTTTCCTTCTCTTAACTAACGACGATGTGAGTGTTTCCAATGACCTCTTTTGAGCCACCATTATGCATTTTGTTACTATTGTTCTCTCTGAAGGCAACATTGTACGGTTTGATGCCATTCTTTTCAGCTAACATGTTTCTCTTCTTTGAGTTTTTCTTAACATGCTTATTATGCTTCCCTGCTTTTGTATTGCTTATTTTCTACTATGTTTAGTTGCTTTTGTTTTGAAGGATTTTTGAGAGTGTAGGATGCATAAACATTTTTACTGTTTGACTTGCATACATTTAGGGGATCATGTGTGTGTTAATTACATGTTGTCAGGGGGAGTGCTGTGTTTGTTTGGCTTCCTTGATATTTATCTTTTTTTGTGAGTTATTGTTATGTAGTTGTGTTCTTCTAATGCTTCCTTCTTCTTATCATTACTTTGTATGAACCATGCATAAATAAGACTATTAGTGATATATTGCAAGTATAGTTTGCATTCTCTTATTTCACATGTCATCCTTTGTGTTTACTTGCATTCTTACTTTGATATGCTCTATTGCATATTTCTTGCATGTAGTTGTTTGCTTCGAATTTGTTGTTAGAATGTATGACATGTTTTCTTTGGTAGACTTGGGTATCTTTTCGTATATGTATGTATAGTATGGGGTAAGGTTACATGATTGAATACACCCAAGTGTTGTTGGTGGAATATAGCTAAGTCACTAAGAATGTGTCAACTTGGAAGATATTTGGACTCCAAGTTAGTTTCATCTTTTAGATTCATTGAGTATTCCATTAGAAAATTCAAAATTTTAAAAAACTTCTTTGATCTTTGTTTTTTTAAAACTTAAAATTTATATGGCTTTGGTGTTTGACTGCCTATCTTATCGATGTGTTGTATGTCCATTACGAAGCCCCTTATTCCTTCCCAAAGAATGTAAAAATTTAGGGCTTAGTGCTATATATTGCATTAAGGAGATGTTTTCTATCTGCACTTCTCTTGGTTTGCCTATACATTTAGTGTGTTGATTGTTTCATGCTTTTATCTTGATTTGCATTGATATTATTCTTTGTCTATTTTGTATAAATGCATGTGTTACTTCTCATTGTGTTTGCTTTTATGTTCTCTACTGTGTCGTGTAAGGGTTAGGATTAATGCATTTATATTTGACTTATCTCCTTCATATAAGGATGTGGCATGTTTCATATTCTGTGTGTGCTTTCTTTGACTTTCTTATCAAAAAGGGGGAGAAGTATGCACAACTTATATTTGTTTATGCATTATGTTTTCTTGTTAACACGTTGTTTCTACATGATACATTCATTAGGTATTGTTAGTTTCATATATGTAGATTATTGGTGTAGATTGAAGTCATCGAGCTTGTGATGTGTGTAGTTGTGTTAAGACCCTCGTGTATCAACCTGGCAGAGTGTATATGAGTTGATCAAAGAAGATGGATGGAGTGCACAAGATGGATGCACTTGGAAAAGATGTGTTTTTGGTCATCTTATGATCATCTCATGTTTGATATGCATCTGTACTTAGTTATAAAGTATTTTGACACGAAAAGCCAAAAATGGAGATTGTGAGTCCTATTATACTTTGTGTCTATATGTTGGCTTCCCGTGTGCAAAATATAGAGTGTATTTATTTTACTCAATATTCTATCTTACTCAGTAATACACATATACACGTAGTTAGGTATACTATGATTGAAAATATGCTTTACACACACCACGAGATTGGTTGTTTAGTATGCATGCTAGGTTGTGAGTGGTAGATTTTGGCTCGATTTGGGTGTGCGTATTCATGAAAATTACTCAATAAATTTTGGATCAAAAGACATTTTGGCACCTCAATGAGGTTGGCCATTACGCTTAGGTAAGTTCTATAAATACCTTTCTTCTTGTTTCTTATATAGAAAAATAATAATGAATCTCTATCAAATTCACATCTCATTTCTAGTTTTCAAATCACTATTACCTTAAGTGTTGTTCGGTATTAGTGATTCATAATTGTATGAACAAAACTATACTATTGAGTGGTGAGTACTCAAGGTAGTGTTTATGAGTGGATTTTATATGAGGAGCCTATGTGACAATGAGTTATGTGTCAATTGGTAGTTACTAAGATGCAACTATTTCTTGGGTAAGGAGCTTGTGTTATGGTTAGTTGTGTATCGGTTGTGTAGTTGCTAGGATATAACTTACTCAAATCATCGGCTGTTGTGGTATGTGGTTGAATATGTTTTTCACTTAGATGATTTATGCTCTGTGGTTGAACATGTTTCCCATGGTGCTATTGGTATTTTATGGTTAAGGTTGATCCTTACGGTGGATTGTTCAATTCACTATGCTTTGCTAATCTATAGTTATTGATCACACCACATTAAGTGGTGTTTACTTTGGAGGAAAGCCAGGTTTGTGTGTTGGACCAGGTTGTTACGGAGGAAGCAAGCGAGGGAAACAATAGGCAATTTGAATAGAGGTCCTGACTAATAAAGGCATTGATTGTTTTATTTCTATCAGAGTTGCAATTTTTTTATTGCTTAGTGATTTTTTTTACTATTGAGTGCTTGCAATATGCAACTTGAGGATGTTACCACATAGGCATAATTTCTATATGAGTTCACCTCGATATATCTAGTATAGTGCATAGTTTGTGATTGGCTTGTACAATCAGAGTGTAAATTGTATATATTTCAACATACTAAGGTTTAAACTTTGATTAAAAAGCATTTAATATTTATCGCCTTTTTCTAATTATTGAATGTTATATCTACTTTATTATACTATCTGTGATTATTTGTACTGCTACTATGATTATCTTTTAAGTGTTTATCTTTATGTTATTTGCAAGTTTAGGACGAGTCCTTAAAAAATTATTATCTTCTTAACTTGATTGTGTATCAAGTCATAGAATCCTTCAATATTGTTATGCATGATCAAATTGTGTGTTAGTATAATCCGAGTTTCTATCATGTATATTCATATTAGATGTAGACTCTGATTAGAAAGTTTATTTTCTATATGCTTATAGCTTTCTGTTTATTGCTTTTGTAGTATTAAATTAATATTCCTACTTTCAGATTAATTTAAATTACTTCTACATTTTATCGACATGTGGGTTTGGTGTGAGTCTCTAAGAAGTTAGCATTTCCTTATCCTAGTAATGTATCAAGTGTTGGACTCTTTATTATTATTTGTTATATTACGTATGATTGCATGTGATGAAAGTATAATCATTATTTATCAAATATGTTCCACGTATGAGATCTTGAAGTGATTCAAAGTACTTTATAGATTTTTAGTATGTATAACTGATTTGCATGCTATGTGATGATTTCTATATCTATACATGCTGCTAGCCTAGATAGGATTCTGGTAGGCATATCCTCACTAGTGTGTTTATAGTAATTTGTTCAATTGAGCATGTTGTTTTTTATTTTCATTGTGTTATTTGTTTAATTCAAGTTTTGAGGTCTGCTTGGCCATGTTGGAATAAAGCTAGTGACAAGATTCCATGCGTTGGGATTTTCACTTCTCATCTAGGTTTCAGTTTCTTATTTAAGTCAGAAGAACAATTCACCTTTGTGCAATTGTTCGTACGTCTGGAATTTTCAGATAGTATCTTCCCAATGAATTTATTGTAGACTCTCTCCCAAGTTACAAGGAACTTTAGAAGAGTCATTAGCCACGCCTTTGTCCTATCTTTTAAAATGTATGGAAAACATCTCATTTTTTAGTTGATCTTCATTTAACCCATCTAATGGGGATGTCTTTACTAGGAATAGTAATAGGTAGTTTAGGTAAAATCTGACCCGACTTGGACTGACACGTGGGCCACCATGAACTAATCCATTATGAGTAATTTGGTTTTTGGTTGGATCAAGTATTATCCATATGCCAAACACCCAACCTATTAACCCTTCTTTTTTTCTTCTTTCTATTTATATTACTTTCTTTGTCAACAAAAAATTCTAATTCTTATGGAAACCAATATTGGTGCTTCTTTTCTTTGTTGTATGCTTGGTTTTGTTTAGAATTTGGAATCACAATAAATTGCATTAGTAAACGTATTAAAGAAACCTTTACTTTGACAATCTAATTTATGTTAACCCATTAACCCCCTTTCTTTTTCCTTCCTTCCTCTTCCTCTTTTTTAACAAATTTGTAATCCCTTATCTTAATGACAAATGACAATAATATTAAATTTTAACTCAACTAAATGTGACTTATTAAAATCATTCTGGTTATGTTTGTTCATGTTGAATTAAGGGTATCACGTTTGTTCACGTAGAACTAATATATAATAATTATTAAAATATTAATTCAACATATGATATTAATATAAGAATTTGAAGAAACCTTTAATTGAACATGGATATGATATTAATATGAGATGTCATGTTTAAGCACAATTATTCAAGAAAATAAAAATGAACTCTTCCTTCATTGTTGTACATGAGGAGTACATTTTTAAATAAACTAGATAAATTCTTAAATATGATTAAAGTTTAACATTTTTTAAACTATAAAGTCTACTTAAGAACAAAACTTAAGACTTATAAATGCCTTTAACTATCGATTCTCTTTGGAGTGATTTACAATTACTTGCATAATTAAAAAAATGTAATAAAAACATCAATAGTTAAAATTTCAACTAGATTCATAAATATAGTACAACATTAATTCATGATGCATAACTAAAACATTAATTCATTCAAAACATAGAAAGAGAATTCCTAATTATTTAAGAAAGATCAATAGTCATTTGATTCTCTTATTCATCTGCATCATCTTCATCTAAAGAATCAATATAATCCACATCTTCAAACTCACCAATATCACACTTTGGAAACCTTGCAATAGATTTCGCTAGTAAGGACATATAAAAGTTTAATAATTAATAATTAAACATACTAAGAAATTTAACAATAATAGTATTATACAAAAAATTAAAACCATCAAATTGAGGCCAAAGCTAGTCCTGGGCATGCATCAATGCTTCTATTATGGATTACTTCAATCTACTATGGTGCTTGGACACAACCTTACCACTTCTGCTAAAGGCAAAGTCAGAGTTAGATGTAATAATGGAAACATGAATAGCCAATATGTCTATAGCAATTATTTGTAGTACAGGATACTTAAGGCCATTTGTCTTCCACCAAGAAAGCATGTAAAAGTTCTCCATTTTAGGTAAAACCCTTTCTCCAAGTAGATATCAAGTTCTATTTTCACCAAATCAGTAGTCCTACTACTTGACACAAACAAGTCATACTACCATAAAGGATCAATATAACCCATTATATTGGCCTCAAAGATAGAAAATAATAAACCAAAAGACTCGGATTGTTTTGTTGATATTGATTAACCAAATCAACACAAGTCTTATGCACTTTATCTACGTGATCTTTATAAATATCAGTTACATAGATTTGAGGAAAACAGACCTCAATTAGTTTCATTTTGTAACTAAAGTCCAATAAAGTTTCCATAGCAACAACTCTATGTATGTCATCCCAATATTTTTGAAGCTTTGATGTCAAACTTGATGTAATGGTCATAATTTTCTCCTATAGTGATGTAAGACAATCATATAATTCCTTTTTGACTTGGCAAATCTCTAGGAAAAATAAATATGTGGTAGGAAATTGCTTCCCAAAAAATTATATGTGGCTCTATGAAAAATTTCTAACTTTTTAACAATTTGTTGCACCAAGGCCCAATCATTATTTAGAGGGGCATATTTGAATTTAGTTTCACATTGCTTAAAGTGATTAAATACCTTATTGTATGTAATAGTAGTTTATAGCATTTCATATGTAGAGTTCTACCTAGTTTTTAAATCAAACGCCAACTTCCTACTATACTGAACTCTTATCTTATCGATACCTTCTTTAAACTCCTCAATTCTTTTAGGGGTAAGTGACCAATAAGAAACACTTTCTCAACTCCTATGAAGCAGGTTACCAAGAGCTTCCAACCCAACCTTCACAATCAAATTTAAAATATGAGCATAAAACCTTATGTGCAAAATAGACACATCTAATATAAGTGAATAATTATCTATTATCTATTAAAACATCAATACTCAAGTTATTTTTTCTATAGTTACTTACTGTTATAATAGATAACTTATCACAAATGTTTTAATAAAAAAAGTGTTCCAACAACACCTTTGCAACGATCTCTGTGTTATGTGGACATGGAACATATGAAAACCTCAAAATTTGACTCTGTAAAACCTAAGAGTGATAAAGGTAATGAGAAGTAATTACCATGTATCCATTTATTTGATTTGAGGCGATCCACATTTTAGTAGTAATTGTCATCTACTTTAATTAATTTTCAATTGTTGCATTGTCTTTCGCTTTTCCAATGTATACATATTGCATATGCCACATTTTATGGTATTTTGTGACACTACTTTAAGAGATGGTTGTAGAGTATTGGAATATATCTTAAATCTGACCTAACCGAACCTGATGTTCCCCAAAGAATTCATGTACTTGTGGCTACCCAAACTATAGGATAAAACTACCATCACTAGTCTATACAGTTTAGTAGAACTCTCTAATGAAAGTCAAATGATCTTTATTATAAATTCCATAGAAGGGTATGTTGAGATTGATACGATTTATAAAAAGGGAAATTAGAGAGAAGTCAAAGTAATTGATGGAATTTGTGGATCACTTAGAAAGTCCCTTTATATATATAATATTATATATACATGTGTCGATTACATAAAATATACACATGTAAAAGTGTTTAAGGGCATAAAAGGTCAAATGTAAAAATATTCATGGTCTAAGGTTGTTGACCATTTATAGTTCAAACTAGTATTCAACTCTATAGATACCACATAGCTCGAGCATTTGGTCGACCCTATAGATGCCTGATAACTGTATTTTATATAGTTATTTTCATCTATTTTATTAATTATAATTGCTATGTTCTTCATATTTTTAGTTAATTTTAGTTTAATAAATTAGTATTTACTATTTTTCATATATTTTAATAAAATTAAATAATTTGAATCGAAAACGTACTTAATTGCAAATTTATGTATAAAAATATAATTTCAAATAAAAGAGTGCTTAATTGCAATTTATAAAAAGTCTAAACATATAACTTAAATTAAATTTGGGCTTAATTTTAGTTATTAAAAGTTTAAAATTTAATTTAAATTAGGAAAGAGCTTTATTGTAATTAAAAAAAGTTTAAAATGTAATTTGAAATATATTTGTGGGTTAAAATGCAATTAATAACACTTAATTTATTGCGCAGGAGAGAAGAATCCACGCGTCATCATCCACGCGTACAACGTGGACCGTCTGATCAAAGCATAAACGGTTAGGATGCGCACGTGTCCTTCAAACCCGACCAAAGAGAGTGGGTGCAGGGTTACCTCTATCACGCGTCTCAGTGCGACGAGTGGGGCCCACCTGCCACGCATGCTGGCGTGTAGGGTGGGACCCACGTGTCTGACGCGTTTTCAAGGAATGATCTCGTGTTGCCATTTTCACATACGCCCGGTTATACATCGAATAGAAAGCTACCACGTGTCCCACTTATGTTTCAACAAATCATATTCTAACACATGGCAAGCTTTGGTGAGCGCAAAAACGCAGAATCACGCACACGTTCCAGCCGCTGTCCCCCACTTTCTCGGCGCCTCTACTCCCGTGCGGCATTTCTGCGTGCACCCGCCCTTGAACGCCAATGATATGCTGCCACTTGTCCCACTTTAGCTTTCAGCGAATCACATGGAGACACGTGGTAGCGGGAATTAAAAAAAAGAAGCAGTGACGCACATGTTCCCAGTTTATGTTTTCGATATCAGTTTATGCGTTTCGATACAATTTTGTCCCCCACGTGTATTTTTAAATGAATTTCTCCATCATTAGTTGTCCCCCGCATGTATTAAAAAAATATATTTTAAAATGTATTTTTTTTAGAAATTTGATGTTATAAATAGGGGATAGTATGATAGAGTTAGGAGTTTTTTGGAAAGTTTTGGAGAGTTTTTAGAGTTTAGAATTTTTGTATTGTTCGGTTCTGGACTGTGGAACACGTAGAAGCCATTTTTGGCTTCTATTGTGTTTTGCATGTGCCAAATATTAATGATACAAGATGTTTTAATTTTATTTCTTCTTCATCTAATTTTTCTGTATGTGATGTAATTTTTATTTTTAATTTAAGAAGTAATTTAATTTTTCTTAGGGTTGCATTTGATCTAAATTTATACAGCTTTGATTTTAATTATTTTTGATAGATTTATAAGACGTTCGATTTGTTCATTCTATTTTGTGCTTAATGCTTTTTGATTATTTACGAATTTTATCAAATTGATCCGTGGCACATAAATAAACTTGGAAGAGGCATTTGTGTGTATATTGCTCATAGATAGAATGACATGTATGATGAAGGATAGTAATATACCCTAATTGTATGTGTGGCCATTTGAGAACTTAGAACGTAATGAATCTTGGTGAATTTAATTCTCATAGAGATATAGTGAATTAATTTAACGAGGTGTGTTTATACGGAGCTCGGAAGAGATGTATGGATAAAATTAGAAGTTTTCGGTTGACAAATTAAATGTACTAAAAAATATAAATCAAAAGAAAATAACATGATTTGAGTGGATTAATTTGGTGAAAAATTGCAATCCTAGATTTCTTTTATTTTCTTAAATCTTTTTCTAAATCAACGGTTGTTTTAGATAAAATCAGAGAGAAATAATTTTAGTACTCAACAAACTATAGTAACAAATCTCCGTAGGAACGATACTTTACTTATCAAATTTTATTACTTGTGATCGTGTATACTTGCACATTTTATGTTCTCCAAAAGAGACAACAATGCCAAAGGTCCCTCAAAACGGGTCTCTCCTATGAGTGTGTTGTGGGTGCATGCAAATGAAATTCCTTTGGAATGACTCATCTTATGACTCAAGTTGTCTTCTAGACTCAGGCTATTAGATAGGTTGGGCTCTAGGTCAATCCATATGTCCAAACATCCAGTCCCCTTAATCTTTCTGCTCGAGCTTTGAATTGAGATGGAAGAGTAATACTCAAGTAACAGATCTGAACCATTTAGCTCCCCTAATAAATATGTGTTCGTTGATTGGAAAGAGAAATATGGGCCTTTATATAAGGAGTGCCTAGGTTGAGCCTTTCCATCATTTCCTATACATCAGACTAAAGTAAAGAGAAAAATACTTTATCGCCTTAACTTGAGCCATAAAAAGGTTTTCAATATGGTGGTAAGAGATCATCTTGGCACATAGCTTATTTGCTCTAGTGTTTAGAGTACAATTCGTTCGAGTCTAACACTTTTTTGGTTCCTTTTTAGGTCATTTTTAAAGAATCATTTCTCTTTATTTTCAAACTCGACCCTAGCTAATCTCCTTTTCTTGTGCCTTACCACCATTTTTTTTATATTTTGTGATATTTTGTAAAGACTATACATAGAGAAGATACCTTGGGTTCAGGCTCCTGGGAAAGCCCACAATACTCCAACACAAGGGATGATGTAGGGCCTTCCACCTAGACAAAATTTTCAAACTTAAAGGGTCAATCTCATTCTTAACCTTTTATCTCTACCTTTCACCCTAAAGTCGTTCCAATTATTAGATTGAACGTGCCCCAGACTTGGATCTTAGTGGCTAGGACATGAAGAAAGAAAGTGAGGATCATAGGGGCTAGGAAACACACATGTCGTACCAAGGGCTAGTCAGCCAAAGTAAATACCAATAATTTATCACCATAGGATGAGGAAAACATATGGCATTCCCTCCTTGGTCCAGATAATGATTCCAATATTAGGCACTCATGATAGTGACCCAATTCCAGCTGGGTGAGTGACGAGAAGGCTTTATGGATGGGCATCAAGTTTCCCATGTACCCTTTTATAAGGATATTTTGAGATAGGACTTAGGTCGTGCTGGGTCAGTTGATACTCAATGGTTGTAGGTACCTAATCTACCTTACAATAATATTCCAAGAGCTTAGGGTGAATTTTAAAATACCTGAGTTCAATAAAGCCTATGTCTTGAAGTTGAATCCAACAGACTCGAGGAGCTTATACATGTGTGTGAAGCAAGACCAAGGTATAAATGTAGCCCTCCTTGAGAAGGAAAAGAACTAGAAGGAATATTTCTTATATATCTCAAGCTAGGAGAAAATATCCTATCAATGACACGAGATTAATAAGGAGTACTTGGAATGACATTAAGGTCGTGATAAGGAACATAAGCTCTTTCATCACGACCTTGAGTTTGGATTCAAAGCAATGCATGGTTGATATCCAGAACTATTTGTCTGATGAAACCCCATGGAGGCACCTGTTAAATACCCCATACTTTGTAGAATGTGGGTTGATGAGGCACGATTCCGTAGAATACCCATAGGATTATTTGTAAACCTCAAGCTCTTCCTAATTGTAGTACCCCTCCTATAGACTATGGAGGTAGATTCAAGGTGGTTCCTGATGATGGTGGACTAGCTCTCAAACTTAAAAATTTTCCCATTTTTTTGATGGCTTAACCCAGTAATAATAACACCTCTTCACCCTTTGTCTTTCCAGATAGTATAGAGTTCGATGCTAATGCTCTCCTAGCATGGCTTAAGATTAGGGTTCCTTCTCAAAGGCCGAGCTCTTACAGAACTACACCTCCCATACAAGGTAGTGAATTTTCTAAAGGGAATAAGAGGGGTAACTCTTCTAGACATGAAGGCCTTTCCATATTCTCTAAAAAGAAAAAGGAAATTACCATGGATGAGCCTACACTCAAGCTTGTGCCGCTAAATTTCTTTGAACCTTAACCACCTTCCCTCGGCTAACACACCTTACCTCTTTCTTGCTTGGCACCCCAAGTATATGTTTAACCCATAAAGGATTCAATAAAGGAAAGGTGTTGTCAATGATCTTACTGTTGATGTGGATACAGTGGGACTATATCGAGGTATTAGACCAGAGCAACTCGACCACTGTGTGGGTCACCTTCCTATTATGGCACAAGAGAGGCATCTTAATGTGATATGTGAGGATGAGAGTTCATAGGTCATGATTAGTCTTCTGATGTACCAGGTGTGGCAATCTAACCTCCATTTTCACATGTATATTTATTTATTATCATATATATTCCTTATGTATAACCTCGCATCCTTTGGTTTTTCCAATTATAGCTACTTTATGGGTTGAATAGGGTCTGAGATATGGAAAGTTTGAAGCATGAATAGGCACAGAAAAAGGAGAATTATGCTTCAACCTAGGCCAAGTACGCATTGGTACTTGCCAAGGCCAACAAGTAGGAGGGCGAGGCTATTGATAAAGAGGAGAAACTATCCAGGGCTAGTGTAGAGCTATATGATAATGTGAGGCATTTGGGAAAGTGTGAGGAGGGCCAGAGAAAGAATGAGGTCAATATTGAGGCAAGTAATTTCATGTTAGATGAAATAGAAGACAAGGCTAAGCGTGAGCTTGATGCTTTGGCCGAGTAGTTGTCTTGGAGTGTAGAAATAGGTTATGGACTAGCAATGGACTTCTTTAAGAAGGATTCCAATAAGAGGGGCCTGGGAGAGTATTATTACTAGACTTTAGATATTTAACTCACTCCCTAATTAATGCCTACTCAGTCCCAAGGTAGGAACAAGGAATAAGACTTAGGTGAGTGTGGCGATGGGACTGAGGAGGATGATGCAGAAGGTGAGACCAGGGACCATTGATGTGGTAATGACTCAAGGCTTCTATTAAAGTAGATTCTAGGACCTCCTTGTTTTTTATTTCCTTCGAGCTAGATGCCACTCCTACTTGTATGGTCATGGGTTACACCTTGTAATTATCTTTTGAATCATTAATGAAAATCAATCTAATTTCAAGCACTAATTGTGTTGATTTCTTAATGGTGTATTTGTATCATTCTCTATGTCCATTTATGATGTTGACCTACCTATATATTTTTGGCATAGGTGTAATTAAACTATTCTTAACACCCCTATAAAATGGCTTCCCTTGTGGTCAAAGAGTCCCATTTGGTGAACTTCTATATGAAACGATAGGAAGGGGTCTTCCTCAAGGTGATGGGAGTCGCTAAAGAATTAGAACGTTCTATATTCATGTTGAACTCAATCCCTTCTAAAACAATGACTACTGTATAAAAGAAAATTATCAAGATTTAGGCCGAGCTATTACTTTTGGTGTAGGAGACTAATGATGTAGACATCGGTTGGGTGTCTAAGTGCTTGAATTTTTTAATTTTTTGGGAGGTCGAGCCATGTATTAATAAATTTTTCAACAGATTTATAAATTTGAACAATAAAGATATTCTTAATAGAATGCATTTGTGATACTCGACCGTTGTATTTTACCATGGGTATTTCCTTCTCCATTAGGGAATGAGCTCTACATGTGTCAGAGTAGTCTACCTGGTTCTTAACCGAGATGATTGGCCTATGACATACCATAGTGAAAGAAGGAGCTCTACATGATTTCTAATAGAGGTGTTCAGCTCCATCTTGATTGTTAGAGCGCCAAATTGGTTCATAATTGAGGTGATCAACTCATGAATTTCAAAAGTGTCAGGACTGTCTACCTGGTTCTTAACCAAGGTGATCATCCCTTGACATATAATAGTGGGATATGGAGCTCTACCTAGTTCCATACCAAGATACTCAACTCTTCTTTCATTACTAGAGGCACCAACTTGATTCCTGACCGAGGCGATCAACTCGTGACTTTCACAAGTGTTATGGATTGTCTACTTGGTTCTTAACCAAGGTGATCGGTTCGTGACATACAATAGTGGAAGAAGGAATTCTACCTGGTTCCTGACCAAGGTGCTCAGCTCTCCCTTAATTATTAAAGTTTCAACCTAGTTCCTGATCAAGGTAATCAACTCGTAACTTTCACAAGTGTGAGGGTCGTCTACATGGTTCTTAACCAAGGTGATCGACCTGTGACATATAATAGTGAAAGAAGGAGCTCTACCTGGTTTTTGATGGAGATGTTCACCTATCCCTTCATTATCAGAGCGCCAACATGTTTCCTAACCAAGGTGCTCAACTCTCCCTTTATTGTCAAAGTGCCAACCTGGTTTCATATTGAGGTGATCAAATTGTGACTGATAATAGATGGAGACTTCTAAGAAAGAACTATTTCTCGAAGGAACTCACTTCATTTGTATACATATAATGGTAGTACATGAAAGTAGTATATTAAGGTACATCAGAATTAGTATTTTATTAAGTGTGGGGCTTCCAGCTTGTTCCATCTTTATCTCCTTCAATAATTCTCAATAAGTAGGCCACTCCTAGTGTTGTCTCAATTATTTGATAGGGTCTTTCCCAATTTGCACCCATTTTTATAGCTATCCATTCCTTATTGTTAGGGAATACCTTCATATGAACCCCATCACCTTGTTGTAATAATCTAATACCTTTATTTTCTAATCGATTATCCTCCTCAAATATTTTTCCTTTTTTTTCGCAGTAAGGGTTAGTTCTATTGCTCTACTTGCATTTTTTTATTCTCCTGTTAGGGCAGACCTTGTAGTAGGTATAGTAACTTCAGTTGGTATCACTACTTTAGTCCCATAGACCAGGGAAAATGGTGTCTCATTAGTGCTTCCCTATGAACTAGTCTTAACGACCCATAATGCCCCAAATAGCTTATCAATCCATCTTTCTTTTGCACTTTCCAACCTTTTCTTTGGTAGGTTGATTATTAATTTGTTTGAAGATTCTGCCTAACCATTGGCTTCAAGATAATATGGCATCGAGTAACACATTTTGATGTTGTATTTGATGGATAACTTCTAGATGTTATGTGATCTGGCAGAACTGACATCGCTGATCCTTTCGTTCATTTGATTTTATGTATTTATAAAACTCTTGTAAGTGCATGAATCATTTCGTAGAAAATGATAAGTATACTCCCAAGGTCGATCTAAGGAAGGAATATATGTGGTTTTTAATTTATTATTCAAACTTTTAAAAACGAAATTAAATCATAAATATCCTGTCACGATAGTTTGGTTTTTGTGTTTCTAATCTAATAACATAAAAACAAACATAGATATAGATTCAATAAATATTTATGCAAATTTTATCATTTATAATAGTGGAGTATTTATAGATATAATAACTAAGTTAATTATGCTTGTTCATATTATTTAGGTTATTAAAGATATAAATTGATATTTATTGATTCTCTTTTTTTTATATGAATACCACCTTTGGTGGGGTTAGATATTCTTTGTTAACTAAACAAATCAATTAACACCTATGGGTGGGGTGGATAACTAATTTGGTTAATTAAATTAATTCCTTTTTCTAAGAGATTGAAAATGAACCATTTAAATGCCACCTTTGGTGGGGTTAGACAGTTTAAACTTTATTCAAGGTGTCCAAATTAAACCTAAGAATTTAATTATCCGAGTACTAACTTTCAAGTTTTAAAACCACTACTAAAAACATGTTGTCAATACATTTTTAGATAATAATTCTTATAAAAACTTTTGAAATAGAGCTTCACTCTAACTACCGGGCGATTGTACCAACAAATAAAAGAGCACTACTCTAAATCAGACCGGATAACTAAACCTTAAAATCTAATTTTCAGATTTAAGTTTGTAATGAAAAATAATATATTTCTCTCTAACATTCTTAATATAAAATCTTGAATAAAAATAAAATCAATTCATTTTAGAGATTTTTACTTATTTAATATTTTGCAAGCATAACAACGTTATTATTATATCATGTTTACAAACAGCCAGCAAAGTTAAATTTAATCACAGACAAATTAAATATAACATGTAAGAATAAAGCATAAAAAATAACTGTAAAGAAAATAAAATCCTTACAGTACTTCGATGCTATTCCCGTTGCTGGAAAACCTCCAAACGGAATTTGCACTCCCATTTATTGAATCAAAAAGCAAATAAATTACAAAAACATAACTAGTTCTTCTCAAAAAGAGAAGAACTCTAAAACTAAGAGAAACTAACTAAGAAAAAATAAAAACTAAGAAAAGCTTAAAAACTAAGAAATGAGAGAAAGAAATGAGAGAAAGAAAGAGAAGATAAGATGTGTTTTGAGGTGTGATTTGAAGTGAAGAGAATGAGGGTATTTATAGGTGAGGAAAGGAAGAAAAGTGGGTGAAAAAATGATTAAAAATTGGGAAAACGCAGAGTAGTGAATGATGACGTCATGCTGATGTGGGCACGGCAGTGCGCGGAGATGGGTGCAGCGGCGCGCACAGATGGGGCAGATGAGTGAAACGGCGCGCGCAGATGGGCGCAGACTGGGTCTAGGCAGGCATAGATGAGCGCAGGCGTGCGCGGACAGGAGCAGAGGTGCGCGGAAGGGAGAGTTGGCATGCGCGTTGCTGGGCGCGGCTGGGACAGGTGTTGTGCGCGGTGGGTGGCAAGGAGGCGCGATTTCTTCCTTTTTGACCTTTTTGACCCATTTTGTCCAATTTTTCCATATTTGTTAGTTTTTCCTCATTTATTTTATGAATATATTTGTGATGTATTGTCTTCAGTATTTCTCTTTGAGTATTTAAGTTACCTTTTGAAGCGAAAATACCTAAAAAACAATTAAAATACCCGTGATTTCGAAAAGACAAATTTATATAAATATATGATAAAATCATATAAATATATATATTTTTAGTCAATTAATGTGCATAAAATCATGGTAATTTTAGTACTTTTTGAGCACTCATCACAACCCCCAACTAGCTTCTTGCTAGTCCCTTTGCAAGAGAAGCGATAAAAACTAAAAATTTAAACTATCCTAAATCACTTCCGTGGATTGACACGATTGCATTTAGCCTATGCAACAAGCCTTTAAACCCCTAGGATGCCATAGTGGACGAATTTGAGTCTCGTGAGGGTTTTCAGTAATGATACCCGCAAACATTGAACTAAATTTAAAAATTAAAAGAAATAATAAAAACAATAACTTAAAAACTAAAATTACAACAAAATCAAAAATTAATTTTTAAGAATAAAAGAAAACAACATAACACAAAAATGTCTCATACTTTTTAATCTCCTTTAAGATCATAATTAAAATCTCAAGTATAAGTTATTTTAATCTTCTTAAACAATCATGATTTATTATAATAATTTGTCGAAAATCATTTTCATATTTCATATTAAAAATGTATCAATTTAATTTCACCAAATTTCAGTGTCATGAATCCGAATTCGCTTCAACTCTATTCCTCACAAGTCAATACTCTCAAAACACTGAATCCTATGGGTTCAGACACTCATACTAATTTATATGAGAAAGAGTTGATGTATAGAAATGAACTAATATGTTCGCATATGTATAAAGAATAAAGGCTCAGAGTGTTATTTTGACTTTGATCTCATGGAAGGAATCAAATGTATAAATTATAAAGATATCATATATAAAAATTATTTTCATGCATAAATCAAACTCATTAAGAAAAAAATTCAAGATATATGCCTTTTACAAATGAAGAAAGTGCAATGACTTTTTAGGGAATTACTTCCTATATCTTTCTTTTGTAATTAGCCTTTACTCATAACTTTGTAGGCAATGTGGGTCATAGTATGTAGATTATACTATATATTCTTTCTCTCTATATTTTTCTGAAGATATTTTTCAATATATATCATTTTTTAGAGAGTCAACCCATGTATAGATTGTACATTTTTTTGGATTTTGGGTAATGCGGGTAATTTTGTGGCTTTTCTGTTTGATTTGGTTTAGGTAACCCCAGATATATCTCTTTTTTTAGCAGTCATGCATGAATGAGATAAAAACATATACTATCAATTTCTACTCAAATCATTTAATCTAAGCAAAAATAATAATAAAAAATATACGACACTCTATTAAGATGAGAAAAAATTCATACATTCAATGCTAATGCCTATAGAGATCATCTAAAAATTTGAAGAAATAAGAAATGTGTTTGGAGTAGAAACAATATATATTTCACTCTGAATAAGGGAAATTAGGCTCAAATTATATCTCACAAAGGTAGTCTCTACTAAAACAAATTCATAAACACTGATTTTGGGTTTAATATAATTTCTACATCTTATTAAGAAATACTAGTTATGATAAAAACTAACTAATTATAAAAAAAAATTACAAAATATTTCATGATATGTTTTCAAATATTAATCTAACAGTACAAAAGACTTAACTATTTACTTAAATTTGATTTAAATAAATGATAAATTTTTGTGAGAATTTTTTTTTAAATTCCAAAAATTACTAAATCATAGAAAGAAAATAAAACCAAACACAATAAAAATGAAAATGTGAACATAAAAAAGAAAAAAATTATTATTTTTTTATTTTTTTTATTTTTTTTAAATTGTTAATTTTTTTTAAATTAAGCATGGTAACTTTTCACCACCCTCAACCTAAAACTTGCATTGTCCTCAATGTAACAACTGTAAATTAAAGATAAAGAGAAAAGAGAGGAAATATTACCTATTTCTTGAGCATGTTGCAAGTAGTGATGGAGAAATGCAGGTGCATCCATCATGTTCATCATTAAAGTGTATATAGACAGATCGCTATGAACTTCTAACATCTCAACAAATATTTTTAGTTTTAACAATTTAAAAATTATTCACATATAATTAAACTAAAATAAACAATAAAATTAAGTAAATAAAACAAATAAAACAAATAACAGAAAATTACCTAAAATGATGGGTTGCCTCCCATCCAGCGCTTAGTTTAACGTCTTAGCAAGACATAACTTTATGGTGCTAAGGGTTACTCAGCCAAATGCAATCCATTTCAGCAATTTTGTTTGGTTATTCTAAATAAGGCTTCACACGATGCCCATTGACTTTGAATGTTTTTTGTGTCTTGGAATCCAATAGTTCTACTACTCCATATGCAAATACCTGAACTATTTTGAATGGTTCATCCTATCTTGATCTCAACTTTCCTGGAAACAATCTCAAACGAGAGTTAAATAAAAGAACTTTCATTCCAGGGTGAAGAGTCTTAGGAACTATCCGTTTGTCATGATAGCGCTTAGTACGCTCTTTGTATAATTTGGCATTCTCATAGGCTTCGTTCCTAATTTCTTCCAACTCATTAAGATGGAGTAACTGTTTTTCTCCTGCTTTATCTAAATCCATGTTTAACTATTTAATTGCCCAGTAAACCTTGTGTTCAAGTTCAACTGGAAGGTGGCATGCTTTCCCAAAGATTAACCGATAAGGGCTCATCCCAATAGGTGTTTTGTAAGCGGTGCGGTATGCCCATAAGGCATACTTTAACTTAAATGCCCAATCCTTCCTTGAAGGATGCATAGTGCGTTCCAATATTCCCTTAATTTTCCTATTACTTACTTCCACTAAACCAGAAGTTTGAGGATGATATGGAGTAGCTACTTTATGTGTGATGTTGTACTTGTTTAGTACTCCATCAAAGATCTTGTTACAAAAATGGCTACCTCCATCACTTATTATGGCTCTAGGCGTTCCGAACCTACTGAATATTAAATCCTTCAAGAATTTAACAATAACATTAGCATCATTGGTTTTAGTGGGGATAGCTTCTACCTACTTGGATATATAATCCACAGCAACCAAAATATATTGAAAACCATTGGATGGGGGGAAAAGGACCCATAAAGTCAATCCCTCATACATCAAAGAGTTCAACAACTAAATTAGATGTCAAAGGCATTTCATATCTTTTGCCTATGTTTCCTGTTCTTTGACATCTATCACATTGTGCACAAAACATATGAGCATCTTTAAAAAAAGTAGGCCAAAAGAATCCAGACTGTAATACCTTACAGACTGTCTTTTCACCACCCAAATGGCCCCCACAATGAAGTTCATGACAAAAAGTTAGAATGCTCTTATGTTCTTCTTCACGTACACATCTCCGGATGACTTGATCTTGACCAATCTTGTATAAATAAGGGTCATCCCAGAAATAGTCCTTAATAGTTTTAAAAAACCTTTTCTTGTCCTGATATGAAGTGTTAGGTCGCAAAACACCAATGGAAAGATAGTTTACAATATCAGCATACCATGGGTTCGGACCTATTGAAAATAACTGTTCATTAGGAAAGGTTTAAACTATATCTTCATTACTCTCATCTTTAAGAGAATTGAAGTCAGAAATCAACCTAGATAAATGGTCAGTTACTAAGTTTTCACTACCTTTCTTATCCTTGATTTCTATGTCAAATTCTTGTAAGAGTAAGACCCACCTGATTAATCTTGGCTTGGCATTTGGTTTACTTAATAGGTATCTTAAAGCAGCATGATCAGAATGCACAATCACTTTAGATCCTACTAAATAAGACCAAAATTTGTCTAAAGAAAAGACTATAGCCAAGAATTCCTTTTCAGTGGTGGTATAATTCATTTGGGCATTATTGAGTGTTTTGTTAGCATAGTAGATGACATGAAAACACTTATCCATTCTTTGTCCCAAGATTGCTCCTATAGCATAATCAGAAGCGTCACACATTTTTTCAAAAGGTAAGGACCAATTTGGTGCCATAATAATAGGGGTAGATGTTAGTTTCTCTTTCAAGGTATTAAAGGCAATAAGGAAGTCATTGTTGAAATTAAAATAAACATCTTTTGATAGCAAGTTACATAAGGGATGACTTATTTTAGAGAAATCTTTAAAATCGTCTGTAAAATGTTGCATGTCCTAAGAAGCTTCTTATCCCCTTCACTGATGTAGGGGGAGGTAGTTTGGATATCAATTCAACTTTTGCCTTATCAACTTCAATACCCTTGTTTGAAATTATATGTCCTAAAACTATCCTTTGTTGAACCATAAAATGACTTTTCTCCCAACTAAGGGTGAGATTGCATTCAATGCATCTTTCTAAAACCAAAGTCAAATGAATGGCATTCTTCGAAAAGCAAATTTCCCAAAACGACATGTAAATGTGGTCTTTTCTTGATCTTCTGTTGCTATAGGTACTTGATAATATCCAGACAATCCATCTAAAAAACAGTAAAATTCGTGCCCAGTTAATCTTTCCAACATTTGATCAATGAATGGAAGAGGAAAGTGATCCTTTTTAGTATATAAATTTAGTTTCCTAAAATCTATACACATTCTCCATCCAGTGATTATTCTAGTGGGCACTAATTCACTTTTGTCATTTTTAACAACTGTTATCCCAGATTTCTTTGGTACCACATGCACTGGACTAACCCACTTACTATCCGTAATAGGATAGATAATTCCTTCTTCTAACAATTTAAGAATTTCTTTCTTAACTACCTCTTGCATATTTGGGTTTAGTCTTTTTTGGGCCTCACGTACAGGTTTAACTCCATCCTCCAAGTTGATCTTGTGCATACACATTGTAGGACTAATGCCTCTTATATCCCCGATACTCCAACCTATAGATTTCTTAAACTGTTTAAGCACTTTGATAAGTTCATTTTCTTGGGTTTTGGTCAAGGTTAAAGAAATTATCATTGGATAAGTTTCTCCTTTTCCCAAAAACACATATTTTAAGTGCTCAGGTAAGTCTTTGAGTTCAAGTTCAGGTGGATTGGCCTCTTTACTAGATGAAGAACTGGGTAGATTTAAAAGCATACTAGATTTTGTCATTACTTCATCATTGTCTAGTCGTTCAAGGTACCCCTTAATTTCCTCATCTAAATCTTCTTCGACCTCTTCAAGTGTAAGAATAGTTTCAAGCTTGTCTTCTATTCTGGTTTGGAAAAAGGTGCTTTGGACAAGATTATCCAAAGGGTCAACATTGAATATTTCATCGATGGCAGAAATAGAAGGAAAAGGTGAAGAATCAAAAACTTTAAAATGAATAGTCTCTCCTAAGACTGTCATTGTCAAATTTCCATCTTGGACGTCAATAATAGTTTTAGTAGTTGCCATAAATGGTCTACCAAGCAATATTGTGTGCTCTCTGTCCAATATTGGATTTTCTTGCATATCCAGAACCACAAAGTTAATAGGTATTATCAGTTTGTCTACTTGTACCAACACATCCTCAACTATTCCCTTTGGATACTTAAGAGATCTATCTGCAAGTTGAAGGGACATAGTTGTGGGTTTTAAATCTCCTAGATTGAGCTGTAAGAATATAGAGTAGGGCATCAAATTTATACTAGCACCTAAATCAAGCATTGCTTTAGCAACCTTCCTATCCCCCATAGTTATGTTTATAATAAAACTTCTAGGGTCTTTCAACTTAGGGGTAGTTTGTGCTGAAGTACAACGCTAGAAATTTCTAATACTACTACTCGTTCATTCAGTTCATACCTCCTTTTCTTAGTGTTCAACTCTTTGAAAAACTTAGCATATGAGGGCACATTCATGATCACTTCTAATAATGGTAAATTGATATTTACTTTAGAAAGCATATTAAAAAGATCATATAATTGCTTATCTTGTTTGGATTCTTTTAACCGGTGTGGAAAAGGTACTTGCAGCTGGTGTGGTTCTGTTGTCTTTTGAATTTTGGGGATGTCAGATGACTCTCCAATGAGTTTTTCAGAAGGCTTGTTAGGTTTAACACTCATTTCTCCTTTTTGCGAGACTAGAATATCACCTTATTTGTTACCTGAACTATAAGGTAAATCGTTAGAGATTTCAGGTAAACTGGTATTGACTACCTTACCACTTTGAAGGGTTCTTACATCCTTTGCTTGTTCTGGTTGACTAGGCAACTTTCCTGGTTCTTTCTTTTGCATTTGTTCAGCCAGTTGCCCAACTTTAGATTCAATCCTTTTAACCAAAGCCTCTATGGTTTTCAACCTTTGATTATTCATCAATTGGTTGTCACGACTAACTTGAATAAAAGCATTCAAGCTATCCTCTAAGGTTGGCTTAAAAGATTGGCTTGGTGGGTAAGGGTGGTTGTTATTTGACCTTAGTGTTGGACATTGGGTGTAGGCTGGATAATTGTTTTGCTTCCAATGATGGTTAGGGTGATTGTAGGTGTTTGGATGATACCTTTGAAAGGATTTGACTTCATCCATGTCATCAACACTAGAATCATAAGTATTTGAACAATTATGAGTACTATGACCAATTGAAAAACACACTTCACACACCTCTTGATTTGGCATTTGGTGGGTAGTGAGAAGTTGCACTTGTTTAGTCAATTCAGCAAGTTGCAAGGTTATCTCATTATTGGAGCCATCTTCATTGATTCTTGCTCTCCTTCTAGCACTTCTTTGTTGGGAATTAGAACCCAACAGCTCATAAAGATTATAGGCTTCCTCTGAAGTTTTTTCTCCCACAGCACCTCCAGCAGCATTATCAACCATGTATTGACTCTGCAGTGTCAATCCATCATAAAAGAATTGGTTCTATAGTTGTAATGGAAAGCTATGATTATGACATTGAATGAACAGGAGTTTGAATTATTCCCAAGCTTCATGAAAGGGCTCTTCATACATTTGAAAAAATGTTGCTATCTTCGTCCTTAGATCAACAGTCTTTTGATGGGAATATAACTTACCCATAAAAATTTCATATACTGCCTCCCAAGTTTTTAGAGATCCCGACTGTAGAGTAATGAACCATGACCAAGATTTATCCTTGAGGGTGTAAGAAAAACACCTCATCCTAAGTTGATCTACATTAATTACATGTAGTGGAAAGGTTTGGACAATAACATAGAATTCTCGAATGAAATGCAAAGGGTCTTCATTAGGGACACCGTAAAAGGAAGGCAACAAAGAATAATGAATCTTTTTCAATTCATAATTCCTTGCAGCCTCTTGTAATTGTATGCCGGAAGTTACATTGCCAATGATTGGCATTGTATAGTCTTTCATCATTTTCCGCCTATCTTCAGCATCTCCCATGGTTATTTGTAGTTGAAATTGATCCTCCTCCTATTTTGTATCAACATTTAGCTCTTAAAAAATAGTAGATATCTCTAAGAAAGATTTCTCACTTGACAAAATGTACAGGCTTAAAGCAAAAAGGTGCAGGGAACCTAATTTTTTTTAATGCTAAATTTAAAGAATGGACACAATTTTTGAAACAAACGAATTTATTTCATTTGAATTTTATTACACACAAAATAAAACTAAAACAAAGGAAAATACAATAATGAGTGACCTCCCATGTAGGACTAAAATTTATCGTCTTCTAGTAAGACGTTGCTTGGAGATTGCATAATGACAAAATCAATGTCTCCTCTTCATTGAATTTATTTTACCCTATTTGACCATCAAATTAGTCTTTTCTTTGTTTTTGCAAATGTTCAACTAACTGTTCTACTTGAACTTCCACCTTTTTGATAGAAGCTTCCACAGAGTCCAACCATTGATTGGTTTTAGATTGGTTATCTCTACAAACTTGAATAAAAGAATTCAAGTTGTCTTCCAGGGTTGATTTATTGGGAATGCTTCTTGGAATAGGCGGGTGGAATTGCTGGCCTGACTGATTTGAGCTTTGAGCGAAAGGAGGGTTGTTTTGCCTCCAGGAGAAGTTCGAATGATTTCTCCACCCAGGATTATAGGTATTTGAATTGGGGTCGAACCTTGGTCTCTGTTGATATGCTCCCAATACATTAACCTGTTCAGGTCCAACTATTGTTTCTCCTTGATATAGACAAGCTTTAGTACCATGTCCCATGTTGCTATAGAAACCATATTGTTCATTATTGGTGTTGGTTTGTGTAGTGAAAAGGGAAACTTGCTTGGTCAGTTGAACAAGTTATTGTTGAACTTCATTGCTAGAATCGATTTCATGAACTCCAGCTTTTCTCACTCGTGAGCTTTTCTGTTGGGAATTAGCACTTAGCATCTCAAAGAGGTTGTACGTCTCTGAGGCACTATTTTCTCCCATTGCTCCTCCTACAGCGTTGTCGACAATGAACTGACATTGTTGTGTAAGTCCATCGTAAAAGAATTGGTTCTACAACTGCAAGGGAAAGCTGTGGTGGGGACATTGAGTGAGAAACATTTTGAACCTATCTCAAGCTTCATGGAATGGTTCTCCTTCCATCTGAGAGAAAGTAGCAATCTTTCCTCTCAACTTTGATGTTTTTTGGTGGGAATAGAATTTTCCCATGAATTTATTATAAATGTTCTCCCATGTCATCAGAGAACCTGGAGGAAGTGAAATTAACCAAGCTTTGGCCTTATCCTTTAAGGTGTAGGGGAAACATCTCATTCGAATTTGATCCTCATTTAGAATACCGAGGGGGAAGGTTTGGACCGTAGCATAGAAGTCTCTAATGAAGGAAAGAGAATCTTCATTAGGTAGCCCATAAAAGGAAGGAAGCATAGAAAAATGAATATTTTTAGGTCATAATTCCGAGCAGCCTCTCCCAGCTGGATAGCGGCAGTTGCCGTGCCAATCATCGGTCTTGCAAACTCTTTCATGGTGGTTTCCCTAACATGTTGATTTTCTTCCATTTCTTTCGGTTCTAGTAAAGGATTAAGGCTTGGTTCTATGTTTGGCTCAAAAACTGGTTAATGGTTGGAATCCAGTTTTGTTGACACATGTTTAAATTTATGAATATTATTTACATATGGTGTAAGGGGGTTTCCTAAGGATCTCCTACCACACATAGACTATTGAAAACGTAAATTTAAAACTCCTATCAAGCAAAATAATAACCACACAAAAATTTAGAGAAAATTTACATGGTATTTAATACAAAACATTAAACAAAACTAGTTAAACCCTAATAATAAAATAAATTTGACTTATTTCAATTTTTTTTTTAAATTTCAAAAGTTTTATTATTTTATTTATTTATTTAAATAAAACAAAGTTTAAATTTTATTTATTTGTTTTTAAATTTTATTTATTTCATTTTTTAGATAAAATAACATAATTAGTATTAACTAAGAGTGTTCCGAGGAAAGAATGGCGGTGCAAATGCTCCTTAAAAACCATCCTCCCAGACTAAACAACGTTCCCAAGGAAGACTAGTGACACAAAAGCTTCTAAGAACTAGTCTCCTAGACAGAACTCCCTTAGATCTTTACTTTTCATGCTATTAAGTTAATTAAGTTAAGTATAAATTTAAGTTAATTAAGTTATTAAAAATGTATGTTATATAAGTTAATCAAGATCTAAGCTAATTAAGTTAAACAAAAATTAAGATAAAAAAACTAAGTTACTATTCGCGTTTTAATTTTTATTTATTTATTTAACTTAAAATTTTTTTAAAAAAAATTTAATATTTTTTTTACTATTTATGAATGGTAAGTTTATTTTACTATTCACGCTATAATTTTTATTTATTTATTTAACTTAATTTTTTTTACTATTCATGAACGGTAAGTTTTTTTTTTTTTTTTTTTTTATTATTTCAAATTTTAAAAAAAAATTTATTTGTTTTTTTTTACTATTCACAAACAACAAATTTTTTTATTTTTTTTTAAATAAAAAAAATCACAATTATTTACCACACAAAAAGTTTTTAAAATTTTGATAAATAATTTAAAAATACTATTCCCTTTCCAGCAACGGCGCCAAAAACTTGATAGGGCAGAACCGACATCGCCGATCCTACCGTTCATTTGGTCTTATGTATTTATAAAACTCTCGCAAGTACACGAATCATTTCATAGAAAATGATAAGTATACTCCCAAGGTCAATCTAAGGAAGGAATGTATGTGGTTTTTAATTTATTATTCAAACACCTCAAAACACACTTATCACCTCTTTCTTTCTCTCCATTTCTTAGTTTTTAGTTTTTTTTTTATTTTTCTTAGTTTTTAGTTAGTTTTTCTTAGTTTTAGAGTTCTTCCCTTTTTGAGAAGAACTAGCTATGTTTTTGTAATTTATTAGCTTTTTGATTCAATAAATGGGAGTGCAAATTTCGCTTGGAGATTTTCCAATAACGGGAATAACATCGAAACTCTATAAGGATTTTATTTTCTTTGCAGTTATTTTTTATGCTTTATTCTTACATGTTATATTTAATTTGTCTGTGATTAAATTTAACTGTGATGGCTATTTGTAAACACGATATAATAATAACGTTGTTATGCTTGCGAAATATTAAATAGGTAAAAATCTCTAAAATGAATTGATTTTATTTTTATTCAAGATTTTATATTAAGAATGTTAGAGAGAAATATATTATTTTTCATTACAAACTTAAATCTAAAAATTAGATTTTAAGGTTTAGTTATCCGGTCTAATTTAAAGTAGCGCTCTTTTATTTGTTGGTACAATCGCCCGGTAGTTAGAGTGAAGCTTTATTTCAAAAGTTTTTATAAAAATTATTATCTGAAAATGTATTGACAACATGTTTTCAGTAGTGGTTTTAAAACTTGAAAGTTAGTACTCGGATAATTATATTCTTAGGTTTAATTTGGACACCTTGAATAAAGTTTAAACTCTCTAACCCCACCAAAGTTGGCATTTAAATGGTTCATTTTCAATCTCTTAGAAAAAGGAATTAATTTAATTAAACAAATTAGTTATCAACCCTACCCATAGGTGTTAATTGATTTGTTTAGTTAACAAAGAATATCTAACCCCACCCAAGGTGGTATTCATATAAAAAAGAGAGAATCAATAAATATCAATTCATATCTTTAATAACCTAAATAATATGAGCAAGCATAATTAACTTAATTATTATATCCATAAATACTCCATTGTTATAAATGATAAAATTTACATAAATGTTTATTGAATCTATGTTTATTTTTATGTTATTAGGTAAAAAAATACAAAACCCAAAATATCGTGACGAGATGTTTAGAATTTAATTTCGTTTTTGAAAGTTTGAATAATAAATTAAAAACCACATACATTCCTTCCGTAGATCGACCTTAGGAGTATACTTATCATTTTCTATGAAATGATTCGTGCACTTGCGAGAGTTTTATAAATACATAAAACCAAATGAACGGTAGGATCGGCAATGTCGGTTCTGCCCTATCAAGTTTTTGAGTATTTCTCTTTGAGTATTTAAGTTACCTTTTGAAGCGAAAATACCTGAAAAACAATAAAAATACCCATGATTCCGAAAAGACAAATTTATATAAATATATGATAAAATCATATAAATATATATATTTCTAATAAATTAATGTGCACAAAATCATGGTAATTTTAGTGTTTTTTGAGCACTCATCATTATGACATGTAAATTACTCTTGTTATTAATAATGAGCTCCTTTGGTAGAATGAACCCACAAATTATAAATTTCTAGATAAACCAAATCACATTTTCCTCCTATATTCTTCCTAGTGGTTTTGCTTCAATTCATTTGGAAAATTAATCATTGGCTATCGGTAAAAACATGTTTTTCCCTTTTCTTGAGGTAGAGATCCTACTAAGTCCAACCCCTTACTTGTAGAAGGGCCAAGGTCTCTCATTTGAGCACTCTCATTTTAGCGTCTCTAGATACCCTTTCATTTTTCCATCCCTAGCTTCAAACGTCCCCAAGAACTAGCTAACCACTAGTCGAGAATTGCTATGCAAGGTGATCTTATCCACCCCAAGTTTCTTAGATGTCATGGTCCTAAATATAGCTACCTCATATTCTATGACATTATTAATTGCCTAGAAATCAAGTTTGACAATATACTCAAAATAATTTTCCTCACAATCAATTATAACCAGTGATGAGTGCTTAAAAAGCACTAAAATTAGCATGAGTTAATATAATTTAATTGATTAAATAGAGTCATTAGCACACTTTTTTACTTAATATTTACTTGTTTTATTTAATAAATAGTATTTTATGGCTAAAAAAAATTAAAATATAAAAATTTTAGTAAAAAGGGATGGAAATACAACTTTTGGAATTTTTGTAGAATTTTTATGGATTTTTATGAATGTTTAACACATGACCAATCAAAAGCAGCCACATGAAATGCCACGCAAGCAGAGGAGTTGACCAGGCAAGCCACGTGGATGCCATGCAAGCACGGAGAGTGAATCATGTCACACCATGTATGAGGAGGACGAAACAACTGCCAAATGTCAGCATGACATTCAATCCGAGTTTAGAAATCGGTCAACGCATATGCCACATGTCACCACGCCATTGCTCCATACGTTTCACCCATACGCCACGCCATCCGTTCCCACAAATCATGTCATGCTATGTGTTGCTGACTCGACGAGCATTGACTATGACCAGTCTCCCTTGCCACACGTGGCTTCCTGATTTACCCAATGAATTTCTAATGCCACGTGTCGCACTATGATTGGCAGAAACTATCATTTTTGCTTATTTTGATCGTAGCCCTTGATTTAAAGCTAATCGAACAGTCTAAATCACACCTGAGCTTTAGTTAAGCCCCTAATCACTACATAAACCCTAATTTGCTGGAGATTCAAGAGAAGACACAATTTTGTTGGAGATTCAAGAGGAAATTAATTCTACAATTCAAGATATTGATTGTATTTCTTTTTCTACACTTTTCTTTATCAATTTTTATGTCTTTCTTTATGAAAAATATGAGTTTTATGAACACAATTATGTGTAATTAATTTATTAATCTAGGGATCTTATGAACCCAATTTTCACTATGTGATGATCTAAAATTTTACCCCAATTATAATATTAATTTAATTATATTATTTAATCTGATTTTTATGCTATTAGTTATTTTTCTTGATTAAATAACTTGCATAGTTTCTAGGTAGAGATGTATGATTCTTATGTATGTGATCCATAATTGATGAACATAATGAGTAGTATCAAATTTAATTGGCATGAAAGTGTGATTAAATTAATTACTACACGATGTGTAGTTTACTTTAAAGAAGAATACATGCTGGGTTAGATCTAATTGATCATGTAATTAATTGATATTATATTAGGGGGATTTTAGCAATTCTCATGTTTAGAAAATTGGGGGATTAAGTATTCCTAGATATTTTCTCATATATCTTTATAGTCACAAAATTTGATTTAATTAATTATTGCTATTTACTTTTAGTTATTTTAATTTTGCTTTCTAAAAATATAAAAACCCAAAAAAATTGATTTTTATTATTTTTAGTTTTAAAAATCAATTTCTAAAAAAATAATCTTCGTAGGAACGATTTTTACTTATCATTATTTTACTTGTTACGATACTTATATTTGCGTATTCATTGCATACACACTTAGTGTGTGGCGATCGATAGGAAAAAATGGGTAAAAACGGTCAAAAATATCAAAAATGCTGAAATTCTATGTGCAACCACCCATTCAAGCCAAAGTCTTGCACGCACCAAAACACACACTCATGTAGCAAGCACACGCCCAGAACATGCACGCAAACAGTCAGTACACGCCCACATGTAGAAAGCACACACTCAGGACACGCTTACACACATCTAGCACACACACATAGCACACTCGTGAATGTGCAACCATCACATACGCCCATAGCACACTCGTGCATGTGCAACCAACACACACGCCCAGTACACCCTCACACGTAGCCGGCACACACCTAGTGCACGCCTACACATAGCCAATACACGCCTAAGGCAAACCTAGCACACGCCCATGCACAGCGAGAACATGCCCAACACACACCATGTTGTGTCCTACGCATGCCAGCACACACCTAACCCTTTCTCGCATGCGCCTATGCACGCCAATCACCCATCTGCCATAAATCTCGCCCCCATATGCGTTCCAACCTATACAAACACGTTCAAATAAATTTTTGAAATATATTTCCACCTTTTTAGCCTTTTCCTCACCTATAAAAAGACCCTCTCCCCCATTGTAAAAAAAGACACAATTTTCTAAGCTCTCTTTCACTCTAGAAAGGTTTCTTAGATTTTTTAGATTTTAGTTTTCAAATTCTTCTCTTTTTGAGAAGAACTAGCTTTGATTTTATAGATTTTTAGTTTTTGATTCAATAAATGGAAATACAAATATGTTTGGAGGTTTTCAAGTAACAACATATTTGTGATTAAATTTAACATGGTTAGCTGTTTGTAAATATGATATAATAAATTAATTTTATTTTTATTCAAGATTTTATATTAATGATGTTAGAGAGAAATATATTATTTTTCATTACAAACTTAAATTTGAAAATTAAATTTTAAGGTTTAATCATCCGGTCTGATTTAGAGTAGTGATCGGGCAGAATCGACATCGCCGATCTTGCCGATACTTTGGTTTTATCTATTTATAAAACTGTCGCAAGTGCACGAATCATTTCATAGAAAATGATAAGTATACTCCAAGGTCGATCTAAGGAAGGAATGTATGTGGTTTTTAATTTATTATTCAAACTTTTAAAAACGAAATTAAATCCTAAACATCTTATCATGATATTTTGGGGTTTTATGTTTTTAATCTACTTACATAAAAATAAACATAGATTCAATAAACATTTATGCAAATTTTATCATTTATAATGGTGAAGTATTTATGGATATAATAATTAAGTTAATTATGCTTACTCATATTATTTAGGTTATTAAAGATATGAATTGATATTTATTGATTCTCCCTTTTTTATATGAATACCACCTTTGGTGGGGTTAGATATTCTTTGTTAACTAAACAAATCAATTAACACCTATGGGTGGGGTTGATAACTAGTTTGGTTAATTAAATTAATTCCTTTTTTCTAAGAGATTGAAAATGAACCATTTAAATGCCACATTTGGTGGGGTTAGACAGTTTAAACTTTATTCAAGATGTCCAAATTAAACCTAAGAAATTAGTTATCCGAGTACTAACTTTCAAGTTTTAAAACCACTACTGAAAACATGTTGTCAATACATTTTCAAATAATAATTCTTATAAAAAATTTTGAAATAGAGCTTCACTCTAACTACCGGGCGATTGTATCCACAAATAAAAGAGCACTACTCTAAATTAGACCGGATAACTAAACCTTAAAATCTAATTTTCAGATTTAAGTTTGTAATGAAAAATAATATATTTCTCTCTAACATTCTTAATATAAAATCTTGAATAAAAATAAAATCAATTCATTTTAGAGATTTTTACCTATTTAATATTTCGCAAGCATAACAACGTTATTATTATATCATGTTTACAAATAGCTAGCACAGTTAAATTTAATCACAAACAAATTAAATATAACTTGTAAGAATAAAGTATAAAAAATAACTATAAAGAAAATAAAATCCTTACAGAACTTCGATGCTATTCCCGTTGCTGGAAAACCTCCATGCGGAATTTGCACTCCCATTTATTGAATTGAAAAGCAAATAAATTACAAAAACATAGATAGTTCTTCTCAAAAAGAGAAGAACTCTAAAACTAAGAAAAACTAACTAAAAACTAAGAAAAACTAAAAACTAAGAAATGGAGAGAAAGAAAGAGGAGATAAGTGTGTTTTGAGGTATGTTTAGAAGTGAAGATAAGGGGGTATTTATAGGTGAGGATGGAGAGAAAAAGTGGGTGAAAAAAATGTTAAAAAAAGGTGGAAACGCAGAGTGGTGATTGCTAACATCATTGATGACGTGGGAGGCGGCTGCGCGCGAAAATGGGGCGAGATGGCAGCGGCACGTGCGGGAGTGAGGAGCTGGGCGTGCTGCGCCCGCAGTCTGGTGGTGATGCGCGCGGTTGGGCGCTGGTGCGCGCAGGTTGGGCGGCTCCGTGCGCGTTTTCCTCCTTTTTGACATTTTTGACCTTTTTGTCCCATTTTGTCCAATTTTTCCATATTTGATGACCTTTCCTCATTTATTTATTAATATCTTTGTGATGTATTGCTTCCAGTATTCCTTTTTGAGTCTTTAAGTTACGTTTTTAAGCGAAAATACCTGAAAAACAATAAAAATACCCGTGATTCCGAAAAAGACAAATTTATATAAATATATGATAAAACATATAAATATATATATTTTTAATAAATTAATGTGCATAAAATCATGGTAATTTTAGTGCTTTTTGATGGTACAATCCCTCGGTAGTTATAATGAAACTATATTTCATAAGTTTTTATAAAAATTATTATTCAAAAATGTATTGACAACATATTTTTAGTAATGGTTTTAAAACTTGAAAGTTAGTTTTCTTATAATTAAATTCTTAGGTTTAACTTGGACACCTTGAATAAATTTTAAAATTTCTAACCCCACTAAATGTGACATTTAAATGATTCATTTTCAATCTCTTAGAAAAAAAGAAATTAATTTAATTAACCAAATTAATTATTGATCTCACCCATATGTGTAAGTTAATTTTTTTAATTAACTAAAAATATCTAACCCTACCAAAGGTGATATTCATATAAAAAAGAGATAATCAATAAATATCAATTTATATCTTTAATAACATAAATAATATGAGTAAGTATAATTTACTTAATTATTATATCCATAAGTACTCCATTATTGTGAATGATGAAAACTTGCATAATTATTTATTAAATCATATCTATGTTTATTTTTTTATTAGATTAAGAAACAAAAAAAATCAAAATATCGTGACAAAATTAATTTTTTTAAGTTTGAAAAATAAATTAAAAACCACATATATTCCTTATCGACCTTGTGAGTATACTTGTCATTTTCTATAAAATAATTTGTGCACTTGCGAGAGTTTTACAAATATAAAACCAATGTATTTGCAAAATCAGTATTGGCAATTTTGTTTCATCAAGTTTTTGGCACTATTGTTGGGAAAAAATAGTGTTTTTAAATTATTTATCAAAATTTTGAAAACATTTTTTGTTGTAAGTAATTGTTATTTTTTTATTTATATTGTGTTCAAAAAATATTTTTAAAAAATTAAACTTTATTTTATTTAATTATTTAAAAAAACTTTTTAACTTTTAATTTTAAATATACTTTTAAAAAAATGTAAAAATTTAGAAAACAAAAAAATTTAATTAATTTTTAATTTTCACTTTTAAGTTTAATTTTAATGTAAAAAAAACTTACTTTATTAACTTAATTAACTTAGATTTTCATTTAACCTAATTTATTAGCTTAATTAACTTGGATCTTAATAGCATGAAAAGTAAAGATTTAAGAAAGTTATGTCTAGGAGATTAATTCTTGAAAGCTTTTATGCCACTAGTTTTTCCTGAGAATATTACTCTATCTAGGAGGTTGGTTTTTAAGGAGGTTTTTTCCCACCATTCTTTCTTGGGAGAACCCTTGGTTAATACTAATTATATTATTTAACTTAGAGATTATAATAAACAAATTATTGAAGTTATTTCCAAATTTTTAATGTTTTTAATTACAATTTGTGATAGAAGAAGGTAGGTGCTTTGTTAGATCATACAAATGTGTTTTAATGCCTTAGTTATTTGACTTGCACCTAAAAGTGAGTTATCTAAAACCCACAATTATGTCCTATATTTTTCTTCTTTTTTTATAAGATAATATATTTTTTAGAGTGAACCCATATATAGATTGTACATTTTTTATATGGTAAGGTGAGTGTTTAATATACATTACCGTAGATATATATATTTTTTAATAGAAGTCATGCATAAGGGAAGAAATACATACACTATTAATTTCTACTTAAATCATTTAATTTAAGAACATGAAAAAGAAATATATAAGACTTCATTAAGATGTAAAAATCCAGACATTCAATGCTAAGTCCTATGGAGATCATATAATAATTTGAAGAAATAAAAAATGTGTTTGGAGTAGAAAAAATATATTTCACTCAGAATAAAAAAAATTAGGCTCAAATTATATCTCACAAGGGTAGTCTCCACTATTTGATTCCTAAACACCAATTTTGGATTTAATAAATTTCCACACCTTATCAAAAAATACTAGTCATGACAAAAACTAACTAATTATCATATACTCCATGATATGTTTTCAAAAATTAATCTAACAATGCAAAAGACTTAACTATTTACTTAAATTTAATTTAAAGAAATCATAAATTTTTTAAACTAATCCTAAAAGTATAAAACTTACTAAACCACACAAAGAAAATAAAATCAAACACAATAGAAATGAAAATGTGAACATAAAAATTCTAGAATTGTTAAAATTTTGAAATTAAGCATGGTAACTTTTCACCACCCCCAACCTAGAACTTACATTGTCCTCAATGTAATAATTATAAATTAAAGATTAAGAGAAAAGAGAAGAAAAGTTACCTATTTCCTGAGAATATGCAAGTAGTGATGGAAAAATGTAGGTATATCCATCATATTTATCATTAATGTTCACACAAACAGATCGTTGTGACCTTCTAACATCTCAACAAATATTTTTAATTTTAATAATTCTAAAATTATTCATATGCAATTGAACAAAATAAACAAAAGAAATTAAATAAATAAAACAAATAAAAGAAAATTACCTAGAATGATGGGTTGCCTCCCATCCAACGCTTAGTTTAACGTCTTAGCAAGACGCATCATCATAGTACTAAGGATCAATTTATCAGTATGCAATTAATATCAGGTATGTTATTTTCTCATTCTAAATAAGGCTTTACACGGTGCCCATTGACTTTGAAAGTCATTTGTGTCTTGGGATTGAATAACTCTATCACTCCATGTGAAAAATCTTGGACAATTGTGTAATGTCCATCCCATCTTGATCTCAATTTTACTGGAAACAATCTCAAACGAGAGTTAAAAAAAAGAACTTTCATTCCAGGAAGAAATGACTTAGGATATAACCTCTTATCATGATAGCGTTTAGTACGCTCTTTGTATAATTTTTCATTTTCATAGGCCTCTTCCCTAATCTCTTCCAAATCATTAAGATGCATTACTACAAAACGAGCTTTAAAGTCGGTTTTTAACCGACTTTAAATTGAGTGACTTAAAATGTAAAGTCGGTTCACGAGGTGAATCGACTTTACACGTAAAGATTTTTTTTTCTTTCTCATTTTTCACTCCACCTTGTATTCAATATCTATAGCATAAAAAAACCAAAATATAATAATAATACAAATAATTGAAAATTTAAATATAATTAATTACTTGATAATTAAATTTATTAGAAAAAAAAAATAATGTATATAATACATATATATATATATATATATATAGTTAGTTTAAATTAAAAATAAAATAATGTCGTCAAAGTGTAATTGGATTGTGCGAGCAAGCTTGGTTGGCTTAGAATCACCAACATTATGACAAGGAAATTGGACAAAAATAGCTGGTCCATATAACAATTCACTCCCCTACATACATGAGCACATAAACATCTATCAAACAAGCAGTCCAAACTTCAGAGACATACGAATGGAGAAATTAAATCATTATATATATTACTATCAAAAAGAGATTACCACAACGACATCCGAGTGATATAACCCTTCGAACTCATATTAGCACTTTATTAATCATTTGTCTATAAATATGAAGTTATCTAGAATCTTTGCTAGTATTTTTAATGCTATAATGAGCTCTAAATATGAAATCAAGTGTAACTCTGATTTGTTACTTGGCTTGTATGAGTTTTGGTGCCCTTAAACGTATGGAACAATTTTATAATACGTTCATGGGCACCAAAACTCATACAAGGCAAGTAACAAAATATGAGTTACACCTGACTTTATATTAGAACTCATTATAGAATTAAAAATACCAACAGAGATTCTAGATAACTTCATATTTATAGACAAATGATTAATAAAGTGCTACCATAATGCTGTCATAAGGAAAGTAGGAAAGAGAGATGAGATGAATTTTGGGCCAAAAATAGGTCCATAAAACAATGCATTTCCCTAAATAAATGAGCACATAACCATCCATCAAACAAGGGACTTCAAACACAGGAATAGAGAAATTAAATCATTAAAACAATTACCGTTATGTTGTCATTTGCGATTCAAGATCATCAGAATTTTCACCTAATTCTTCTTGTGATGATATAATTTGAACCATGTGCCCATTCCTCTCGTAAATCATCAAAATTTTGTTGGTTGTAACCCATCTTGTTCCAACCAAAAAAATACATGTATTTAAAATCAAAATAAGAATGTAATTTCATGTATTTACAAAAAATAACTCAAATATGTTAAAACAAATTTGTATATGGGTAAAAGATATTACCACATCATCAATTGGAATTTTGATATTTTTGATGATTTCGCTCATAAAATTCATGACATAATAACCACACATGACTCCATTATTTTGTTGTGGAACCTACAAAAAATAAGTGTACATGATTTTTCATATTCGAACATATTTATAATTTAATTGTAAAATTAATAAAATTATTAATATTCGCTTGTACATACCATAACTTTTGTCCATATAAGCTTATGAGATTTTTTAAGGGCAATGCCCCTAAACTTGTTCCACAACTTCCATGCCCTATCAAGGTTTAAAACGGTTAGTTTTATATTAAATATTACAAAAAATAATAGAAGAAACCAATAGCTAGCTATAACTCTTACATTTCAACAACTGCTTTTGTATCTCTACTCAGTTCTATGGAAGTTGAGTCACAGTACCAAGCATGATTATTGACCAGATCAATGATTACCAACTTCCAATGATCTTGGCCTTGTTCAAACCTTAGTGGCCAAGGTATTATCAACTTTTGATTTCTGTTAAGCGTTAATGCCCTATCACATAATTGTTTAGCTTTGATGCTAACATTCTTCTCTTGATATTGATTGACATATGAAAAATCATAAAACATTGCTAATTAAATGTGATGAGTGATATGTTGAAGTCGATAATAACAAGCCCTATATATAAAAAGATTTCAATAAGTAATTAGATAATATAAATATAATTATATATGTTCTACATAAATGAAAGAAAATTAAATAGATTGAGAACACTCACCTTATTCACACTTGAATTATACTTAAATTGATCATTTGATATTAAAATAGTTGCAATATGCACTTGATCGATATATAATTTTGGCCATGGTCTACACCAGAAATTTCTATAGGAAGTGGCACAATCCATCCATCATTTATGCTAGATGCCCTCCCAACAATAGTCATCAAAGTGGCAATATTTCTACGAAAGTTTAAAGCATAATCATAACTATACTTTTTCCAAGGCTTCTTCTTGAATGACTTGGTGCATGATGATTGGCCATTAGACATAGATCTAGCACAAGATACTTGCTTCGTATCTCCTAAATGTACCGCATTTAAGAGTTCTGATATAATAGACTAAGAAAAAGTATTATGTATGTTAGTAACAATAAAAGATATAATAAAATAATAGTAGTAAACAAGTGTTATCTTTTAAGTTAAAAAAATAGTACCACGTTAAAATTTAGAACAACTTGAATCGATGGCCAAGCCACATACTGTCCAACCGCATCTTGGATTATGGTAGCATCAGAAGGCACATGTAGTGGACAATCATGAAGCAATGATTGATCAATTACTATTCGCCAATGATTAGGCAAATATTGATTATGAATCAACCGATCATCACTCAATTGTTGTACCATTCCTATAGCAACAAAGTCTATTGATGAAAGATGTTTTAACAAACATTTCATATTCTGTAAAAACTTTAAGTGTTATATATAAAAAATAAAACATATAATAAGAAATACAAATAATAGATTATATACACTAGAAATTAAAATCTTACCACATATGATTCATCAAATAGAGGAGGACTCCCATGTGGGGTAGCTATTGGATGTACATTCTCACCAAAATGTTCATCGTGGTTTGATTGTTGGTAAGAATGTGCAGATTGCATTGGAGAAAATGAACCATGGCCACTACTTGGTTTCATATGCATTCCTAGCATATAGCGAGGACCAATATGATGACTATATCCTATACTAGATGTAGTTTGAGCGCATTGAGATTGAATGGGTGGCATGCCTGGCATGGATGGTTGCATGTTCGGCCAATATGGCATGCCCTGGTTGTAGAATTATGTCATGCCTGACATGTGTTGTGATTGATATTCTTTTAGAGTGGAAATCTTACTTAACACTATGGTCTTAAAGGAGTTGAGTTCTTCTTCAATTTTAGTGTACTTTTCCTTATTGACCGTCTGAGGCTTTTGTTTTGGAATGTTAAAATACTCCATATAACCATCATATTGGCTACCTCCCCTAACACTACTAGGATGGTCGCATCCGAATGCATGATATAGAGCATCTCTCCCAGTACGGTTATTACATCAATTATTAAAAATCATTAAGACTTTGTTTCAACTAAAAATTACTAACCAACTTATTTAGTTATTCTTCTCCTCGCTTAGACATCGGTCTTGACTTTTTTTTTTGGGAGTCCTTGTTTCTATGTACAATTCAGTTTGGGTAACAGGTCTACCCAATTCAACTTCCTACATAAATTATGAAAAATTTATTAAGACATGAAATTAAATTGAGGAAAATAAATATAAAAATATTTATAAATTAACACAAATTAATAATACCATTCTACATCTAACTTTAGGATTTGAAGACCTCCCAGTACGGTTTGGAAGAATGTTTTGCATTTGTATATTCTGATGTTCTTCCCTAATAATTTGAAATTCATCTGATCGTCTATAATCCACGAAATCTTTCCAAACTTGAGGTGTAATCCAGGGGTGTCCTTTAGGGATTTTGTAGAGCTCTACCTCATCAAGTGGTTCCAAATATGGAAACACATAATTTCTTGCCAATCTGGAAGTCTTGTATTCCTTCCACGCCTTATTTGCAATCTTATAACACTTGCTCTTCCAATTATCATCGACTTTGTAACGATTCTGTAAAAACACACTACAAAAAATTAGATATAATGCAAAAAATATATAATATATGTACGTAATTGATTATAAAATATAAGAGACTTACACAAATGGTTATCCATATTTTGAACATTTTTGCTTCGTCAACCTGAGACCAATCATTTATATTGATTGGTATACTGGACTTCACAAGTTGACTAATAGAGGATTTCAATTGTTGAAAATTTTCCCTTATTGGATTACCAGTAGCATCAAATAGAACAGGTATTCTATCATTTGGGTTAAGTGGAGCATCAGGTATATTCGCCCAACCTCTTCTTTTCAAGTACCCCAATGGATCATTTGGATCTACAAGCTCTGTTACCCGAGGATCCATGAAATATTTGCAAACAATGAAGAAATATAAATTAATTCACAATTTTAGGAGCATACATACATACATACATACATACATACATACATATATATATATATAAGTTATTACAACAATATAGAACATACGTTATATTTAATTAGGTTATTGATCGTATACCTACATTCCTTCAGAATCACTTCGAGCCCATGACGAAGAATCATCGTAATCAACTAGATCATCACATACATTAGGCAATTTATTTCAGAAATTACTAATATTGGTTAATGTATCAAGCATAGGGTCGTCATCTTCTAAAGCATCACGATGGTAAAACTCTTTTCGTAGATGCGTTAACACAACAAACCATCTTATGTCAATTTGATCGCTCACGTAAAATACTTGTTTTGCATGAAGTGCTAACGTGAAAGGATCATCAGTGTGACTTATCTTGGATAAATTTACAAGGGTAAATCGAAAATCATCTATTTTATATCCAACATTGATAACATCTTTGACCCAATCACATAAGAAAACTGTTTCATGGAAGACCTCGTAATCCAATTCCCAAATCTCTTGTATTATACCATAATATGTTCTATCAGAAAGTACAGGATTACCATCTTTTGAACTTGAAAATTGCACAGTTTGTGCAACCATCTTCACACCACTATTATGATTTTCTCGAACTTTGTCCCTAGATTGAGTCCTAAACCTCGATCCATTTATTGTGAAACTAGAAAATGATTTGACATTGAATTTTGGCCCATGTGCAAGTGATCGGGCAGAACCGACATCGCCGATCCTGCCGTTACTTTGGTTTTATTTATTTATAAAACTCTCGCAAGTGCACGAATCATTTCGTATAAAATGATAAGTATACTCCCAAGGTCGATCTAAGGAAGGAATGTATGTGATTTTTAATTTATTATTCAAACTTTTAAAAACAAAATTAAATCCTAAACATCCTGTCACGATATTTTGGGGTTTTGTGTTTTTAATCTACTTACATAAAAATAAACATAGATTCAATAAACATTTATGCAAAATTTATCATTTATAATGGTGGAGTATTTATGGATATAATAATTAAGTTAATTATGTTTGCTCATATTATTTAGGTTATTAAAGATATGAATTGATATTTATTGATTCTCTCTTTTTTATATGAATACCACCTTTGGTGGGGTTAGATATTCTTTGTTAACTAAACAAATCAATTAACACCTATGTGTGAGGTTGATAACTAATTTGATTAATTAAATTAATTCATTTTTCTAAGAGATTGAAAATGAACCATTTAAATGCCACCTTTGGTAGGGTTAGATAGTTTAAACTTTATTCAAGGTGTCCAAATTAAACCTAAAAATTTAGTTATCCGAGTACTAACTTTCAAGTTTTAAAACCACTACTGAAAACATGTTGTCAATACATTTTCAGATAATAATTCTTATAAAAACCTTTGAAATAGAGCTTCACTCTAACTACCGGGCGATTGTACCAACAAATAAAAGAGCACTACTCTAAATCAGACCGGATAACTAAACCTTAAAATCGAATTTTCAGATTTAAGTTTGTAATGAAAAATAATATAATTTTCTCTAACATTCTTAATATAAAATCTTGAATAAAAATAAAATCAATTCATTTTAGAGATTTTTACCTATTTAATATTTTCCAAGCATAACAACGTTATTATTACATCATGTTTATAAACGGCAATAGAAAGTTAAATTTAATCACAGACAAATTAAATATAACATGTAAGAATAAAGCATAAAAAATAACTGTAAAGAAAATAAAATCCTTACAGAACTTCGATGCTATTCCCGTTGCTGGAAAACCTACAAGCGGAATTTGCACTCCCATTTATTGAATCAAAAAGCTAATAAATTACAAAAAACATAACTAGTTCTTCCCAAAAAGGGAAGAACTCTAAAACTAAGAGAAATTAACTAAGAACAACTAAAAACTAAGAAAGAAACTAAGAAAAGCTTAAAAACTAAGAAATGAGAGAAACAAAGAGAAGAGAAGGATGGTTTAGAGGTGTGTTTAGAAGTGAAGAGAAGGAGGGTATTTATAGGTGAAGATGGAGATAAAATTGGGGGAAAAATGTTAAAAAATGATGAAAACACGGAGTGCAATTGCTGAGGTCATTAATGACGTCATGGGGGCGGCTGCGCGCGAAAATGGGGCGAAATGGCAGCGGCGCGTGCGTGGAAGGCAGGCACTGCGCGCATGGGCGCGCACGGGAGTAGGAGAGACACGCGTGGGCGTGCAGGCAGGGCTGGGCGTCTTTAGCGCGGCCGGGTCTTTGGCAGCGTCTTGGCTCAGCCTTGACGGCGCGATTTTCTCCTTTTTGACATTTTTGACCCATTTTGTCCAATTTTTCCATATTTGTTGACCTTTCCCCATTTATTTATTAATATATTTGTGATGCATTGCTTCCAGTATTCCTCTTTGAGTCTTTAAGTTACGTTTTTAAGTGAAAATACCTAAAAAACAATAAAAATACCCATGATTCCGAAAAAGACAAATTTATATAAATATATGATAAAACATATAAATATATATATTTTTAATCAATTAATGTGCATAAAATCATATTAATTTTAGTGCTTTTTGAGCACTCATCAGCAAGCCATTGTAAACTTTCTGATATTTTATGATTGAGTTTCTTGAGTTCATCTTGAATCTATGTATACAAAAACATGAAATGCGTTTAGAACAAAGTTTTAAAATATTGCATAGATCTAGGAACATACATGCATGATTTTTGTTTGTGACACTTACATGGTTGCGAAACCAACTAATAAGCTCTCGCTTATGTTCATCATACAACCATTTTTCTCCTCTTGTTTTTATAACGAGGATCGATCTTCAATAAGTATAAATGCATCCTGTAATGTTATTAAATATATATTAAGTATATATCATCATTAATAGTTTAATAAAAAAATGATTTTTGCATAAATGGAAAGGTTGAACATCACTTACTCTATATATGGTTGTGTCTCATTATTATTTACCAAAATGATTCGGTGTGCTTTTTCCCATCGAGTGCGATCAATAAACAATTTCTTACTTCCACCAAGCATAGGGTTACCTACTTGGATCATGTGACGTTCTATGAACAACTTGTGCATAGGATTCCCAATTTTAGTGCAACCACTAAAGTATTCAGAACAAAACTCAATGGCCTTTTTAGCAATGTAGTGTTCCACCATGCATCCTTCAAGTCGATTTCTATTATTTACATATCCTTTAAGGACTTGCATATATCTCTCAAAAGGATACATCCACCTTAAGTAAGTAGGACCACACAATTGAAAATCTCGAACTAAATGACCACACAAGTGAATCATTATATCAAAGAAAGAAGGAGGAAAATATTTTTCAATTAGACACAAAGTCTCTACAACATCTTTCTATAAATAATTTAACTCTCCAATTGATATAGATTTCTTGCATATTGTATTGAAAAATGAACAAAGCCTGATTATTGATAATCGAACATGTTTTGGAAGAATTGATCTAATAGAAACTGGTAATAACTGTTGCATTAAGATATGATAGTCATGTTATTTCAATCCATAAAGTTTCTTATCAGTGATAGACACAAAATTTCTTAAGTTAGATGAGTAACCATCAAGAACTTTCATACCCTCCAAACATTTACAAAACATATCCTTCTCTTTTGTTGACATTGTATATGATGCTGGTGGCAAGTATGTTAGATTCTTATCATTTTCCACCCTTGGTGCCAATTCAAGTCGTATGCCTAGTTTCTTTAAATCCAGTCTTGCTTTAATTCCATCCTTTGTTTTTCCAGGTATATTAAGTAAAGTACCAATCAAGCTCTCACAAACATTTTTTCTAAATATGCATGACATCTAAGATGTGATGAATGTGTAGGTCTTTCCAATAAGATAATTCCCAAAATATTGATTTTTTATTCCAACAACCATGGTAAGTTGGTTCAAACTCTCTTTCATTTTCACCCATTTCATTAGTTGACCTCTTTTGTTTCCCCACCTTAGTGAGTTTTTTTTTTCATCTTTACATATCATTTGAATGTCATACCATTTAATTGCCTTAATATCTCAACACCTCGCAAAGGTTGGGTTGCATGATCATGATCTTCTTTACCATCGAACGGTTTCTTTTAGTATCTAAACTTGTGTCCAGATGGAAAAAATCTTCTATGTCTTCTATAAGACATCTTTCGTTCGTGACTACATATAGGGCATCCCTTGTAACCTTTTGTTGCATGTCCTGATAAGTTTCCATAAGCAGGAAAATCATTAATTGTCCATAAAAGGACCCCCTTCAAGTTAAAGTATTCTTCTTTATGTTCATCGTAAACATTTACACCATCATTCCACAACGTCTTTAAATCATCTATCAGAGGCTGCAAATATACATCAATATCAATACTGGGTTGTTTCAGTCCTGAGATCAATAATGTTAACATCATGAATTTTCTTTTCATACACAACCAGGGAGAAAGGTTTTATGTTACCATAAGTACTGGCCAACAGCTATATCTACTACTAAGGGAACTATGTGGATTAATTCCATTAGCAACAATGGTAAGATGAAGATTGTGCAGATCGGATGAAAATTGAGGAGATATATTATCTGCTACTTTCCAATTTGGAGAATCACAAGGATGACGTAGCACCCTATCATCAGATCGATTATTTGAATGCCAAGTAAAATTTTTTGATGTCTTTTTACTTTTGAACAACCTTTGAAAGTGAGGAATCGGAGGAACGTACCAAAGAACCTTTGCAGGCACGCCTTTCTTATGTGTTGTCTCATTTGTACCATGCTTCCATCTCGATTCTTTACACATCAGACAATCATCTAATGTCTCATATTCTTTTCTATAAAGAATGTAATCATTTGGACAAGCATGAATCTTATGATATTCCATGCCAAATTGACTAAGAGATTTCTTCACTTCATACATTGAAGATGGCAATTCAATACCCTCAAGAAACATATCAACTAGTAGATTTAGTAATTCTGTGAATCCCTTGTCAGAAAAACCATATTTTGCCTTCACATTGTACAAATGAACCAATCCCGAAATTTTAGCATACTTTTTGTATTTTGGATACAACGGTTTTTTGGCATCTTCTAGAAGTTTTTTAAAGGTTTCGGGATCATCCTCACGTAGTTCATATTCAACACCATGAAACATATTTTTTGTCTGTACATTATGATAAGATGTATGTAATCTACTCACATTCTTATTTATCCTTTTCCCATGAGTATTATCAATATTTTCTCCATGATAATACCAACATTTATAGCTCAAAAGAATACCACTACGGATAAGGTGATACTTAACCTTGTCAAATTCATGAAATTGCTCATTTGTACATTTAACACATGGGCATCATCATACTAGTTCCAGTATTACTATTTCTACAATAAAATTCTATAAAACTTTCAACTCTAGAAATTTAGTCTTGCTCAATTCTACACTTCGACATCCAAGATTTATCTATTTTCTATTAATGACATTAATTAAGCATATTAATTAATTATGTATCCAAAGAATATATTTCAAGTATTATTATATATAAATTAAGAGATATATTTTTTATCAAATAATATATATATATAGTTTTAATAATCTTAAAAAAATAGGTATTAAATAAATAAATAGTTAAAAATTATAAAACAAACTTATAAATCATAATTTTTTAATATTTATTTATTGTCACTATTTTTATTTGAACATTTTATTATTTTTATTTTTAAATAAATAATATATTTAAATAATTTTATGTTAGAATTTATTATTAAATTTTTAAAATAATTTTATATTAAAATTTTATTTTATCTTGTATTTTATCCATTTTAATTATTTAATTTTTAAACAATATTATTTTAATAATAATAATTTATTTTATTTTATAAAAAAATTAGAAAACTACTCTTTTAACACAACTCATAGTTTTTACAAAATAAATCCTTTAATTATGTTATTTTCAACTAAAACATTCCGAACCCGACCATGACTAAAAAATTATACAATTAAATCTTAAAAGTTCAAAATAATAAGTATTACTTTAAACTTTTAAAATTAAATATATCTTTTTTAAAAATAAAACACAATTATTCTAAATTATAAAAATAAAATACTTCAATCGCTATACTAGTACCCATTATTCCTTTAAAGCTGTAATATAGTAACATAAAAGCTCATAATAATATTGCAATTTTCACACAACCGGTCACTAGTTTGAATGTATACATTATTTCCACATAAAATACGCCAAACATATAATAACAAGCATAATACAAAACATACATAAATCAAAAATTTATACAAAAATAAAAAAAAATTGAATAATAAGTAAAACAATTAATAGAAATACTTACAAGAGTAAATAAAGTGACTAAATGAAGGAAATGAAGAAGAAATGTGTGTTTTGCAAGTGAGAATAGGTGAGAAAATGGGTATAAATTTTTTAAGTATTTCGCTCAAAAAATAGGAGATTTGAAAGATAATGAAAAGAGGAATATAACCCATAAAACGGCTTTGGAAATGGTGGTCGGAGGTGGTCGGAAATTGAGAATAAGTGTGGGTGAGCTCAGTTTTGGGAGAAGGGGGAAGAGAAATGAAATTTTTTTGAGATTCTACGATGAAGAAGAGAGTATAACGGTAATATTATGTGGCTAACGTCAGTTGGCCAAGTTAATCGACGCTACGTCCAAGTGGATAGTGTCGGTTGACATGGTGAACCAACGCTATCCACGCAATTTAAAATTGAAATATTTTTTTGTCAATTATTATTTTATTTGAACTTATATATATATATGTACTGTAGAAAAAGAAAAAAAATAATTTTAAAATAATATTCAAAAAAATACACAAAATTAGATAAAGATATATTGTACGTACGTAAATAAATTTAAATATCCAAATAAATACACAAAATTATATAATTTTAAAAAACAATTATACTATATATATCTAACTTAAATTTTAAAGAGTCAAATAAAATAATAATTGACCTAAAAAAACATTGTACCTAAAATATATTGGTTTTAGTAGGGATAGCTTCTACCCACTTACATACATAATCCACAGTAACCAAAATATATTGAAAACCATTGGTTGGGGGAAAAAGGACCTATAAATTCAATCCCTTACACATCAAAGAGTTCAAAAACTAAATTAGATGTCAAAGGCATTTCATCTATTTTTCTTATGTTGCCTATTCTTTGACATCTATCACATTGTGCACAAAACATATGAGCATCTTTAAAAATAATAGGCTAAAAGAATCTTGATTGTAATATCTTATGGGTTGTCTTTTCGCCACTAAAATTGCCTCCACAATGAAGTTCATGAGAAAAATTCAAAATGCTCTTATGTTCTTCATTAGGTACACATCTTTGGATGACTTGACCTTGACCAATCTTGTATAAATAAGGGTCATCCTAGAAATAATACTTGATAGTTTTAAAGAACCTTTTCTTGTCTTGATATGAAGTATTACGTCTCAAAGTACCAGTGGCAAGATAGTTTATAATATCAGCATAACATGGGTTTGGACCTATTGAAAATAAATTTTCATCACGAAAGGTTTCAACTATATCTTCATTACTCTCATCCTTAAGAGAATTAAAGTCAGAAATCAACCTAGACAAGTGGTTAGCTACTAAGTTTTTACTGCCTTTTTAATCCTTGATTTCTAGGTCAAATTCTTGTAAAAGTAAGACCCACCAGATTAATCTTGGCTTGGCATTAGGTTTACTTAATAGGTATCTTAAAGCAGTATGATCATAATGCACAATCACTTTAGATATTACTAAATAAGACCTGAATTTGTCTAAAGAAAACACTATAGCCAAGAATTCCTTTTCAGTGGTGGTATAATTCATTTAGGCATCATTGAGCATTTTTCTAGCATAATAGATGACATGCAAAAACTTATCCACCCTCTATCCCAAGACTACTCCGATAGCGTAATCAGACGCATCACACATTATTTCAAAGGGTAAAGACCAGTTTGATGCCATAATTATAGGGGCAGATGTTAGTTTCTCTTTCAAGGTATTAAAGGCAATAAGGTAGTCATCATTGAAATCAAAATAAACATCTTTTTATAACAGGTTACATAAGGGACGACTTATTTTAGAGAAATATTTATAAATCATCTATAAAATCATGCATGTCCTAAGAAGCTTCTTATCCCTTTAACATAAGTAGGGGAAGGTAATTTAGAAATCAGTTCAACTTTTGCCTTATCAACTTCAATACCTTTGTTTGAAATGATATGTCCTAACACTATCCCTTGTTGAACCATAAAATGACTTTTCTCCCAACTAAGGGTTAGATTGCATTCAATGCATCTTTCTAAAACAAAAGTCAATTTATGTAAGCAATCCTCAAATGAGTTTCCGAAGATAGAGAAATCATCCATGAAAACCTCAATACATTTTTCCACCATGTCTGAGAAGGTAGACATCATACATCTCTGGAACGTGGTAGGGGCATTGCATAGCCCAAATGGCATTCTTAGAAAAGAAAAAATGTCCTAAAAGGAAATGTAAATGTGGTCTTTTCTTGATCTTTTGGTGCTATAGGTACTTGATAATATCCAGAAAATCCATCTAGAAAACAGTAAAATTTGTGCCCAAATAATCTTTCCAACATTTGATCAATGAATAGAAAAGGAAAGTGATCCTTTTTTAGTATATAAATTTAGTTTCTTGAAATCTATACACATCCTTCATCTAGTGATTATTCTAGTGAGTACTAATTCACTTTTTTCATTTTTAACAACTGTTATCCCAGATTTCTTAGGTACCATATGCATTGGACTAACACACTTACTATCGGTAATAGGGTAGATAATTCCTTCTTCTAACAATTTAAGAATTTCTTTCTTAACTACCTCTTGCATGTTTGGGTTTAGTCTTCTTTGGGCCTCTCGTATGGGTTTAGCACCATTCTCCAAGTTAATCTTATGTATACACATGGTAGGACTAATGCCTCTTATATCCCCGATACTCCAACCTATGGCTTTCTTAAACTTCTAAAGCACATTTATAAGTTCCATTTCTTGGGTTTTGGTCAATGTTGAAGAAATTATTGTTGGATAAGTTTCTCCTTCTCCCAGAAACACGTATTTTAAGTGATTAGGTAAGTCTTTAAGTTCAAGTTCAGGTGGATTGACCTCTTTACTAGATGGTGAACTAGGTATATTTAAGAGTGTACTAGTTTTTGTCATTAGTTCATCATTATCTAGTTGTTCAAGGTACCCTTTAGTTTCCTCATCTAAATCTTCTTCGACCTTTTCAAGTGTAAGAATAGTTTCAAGCTTGTCTTCTATTTTGGTTCGGTAAAAGGTGCTTTGGATAAGATTATCCAAAGGGTCAACATCAAATATTTCATTGATGGCAGAAATAGAAGGAAAAAGGGAAAGAATCAAAAAAATTTAAATGAACAATCTCTCCTAAGACTATTATTGTCAAATTTCCATCTTGGACATCAATAATAGTCTTGATAGTTATCATAAATGGTCTACCAAGCAGTATTATGTGCTCTTTATCCAAGGTTGGATTTTCTTGCATATCAAGAACCACAAAGTCAACAAGTGTTTGGATGATACCTTTAAAAGGAATTGACTTCCTCTATGGAATCCACACTAGAATCACAAGTATATGAAAAATTACAAGCATCGTGCCCAATTGAAAAACATACTTCACACACCTATTGATTTGGCATTTGGTGGTTAGTGAGAAGTTGCACTTGCTTAGTCATTTCAGCAAGTTGAAGGGTCATTTCATTAGTGGAGCCAACTTCATTAACTCCTAATCTTCTTCTCCTAGTGTTTCTTTGTTGGGAATTAGAACCCAACAACTCATAAAGACTATAGGTTTCCTCTACGGTCTTTTCTCCTACAGCTTCACCAACAACATTATCAACCATATATTGACTCTACAATGTCAATCCATCATAAAATAATTGGTTCTGTAGCTGTAATGGAAAGCTATGATGAAGACATTGAATGAAAAGGAGTTTCAATATTTCCTAAGCTTCATGAAAGGGATCTTCGTCCATTTGAGAAAACGTTGCTATCTTCATTCTTAGATCAACAGTCTTTTGATAGGAATAAAACCTACCCATAAATTTTTCAAAGACTGCCTCCCAAGTTTTTAAAGAACCCAGTTGTAGAGTAATGTCCCATGACCAAGCTTTATCCTTGAGGGTGTAAGGAAAACACCTCATCCTAAGCTAGTCTTCATCAATTCTCTACAATGGAAAATGATTGAACAATAACATAGAATTCTCTAATGAAAAGCAAAGGGCCTTCATTAGGGATACTATAAAAAGAAGGCAACAAAGAATAATGAATCTTTTTCAACTTATAGTTCCTTGCAGCCTCTTGTAGTTGTATGCTGGAAGTTGCATTTTCAATGATTAGTGTTGCATAGTCCTTCATAATTTTTTTCCTATTTCCCACATCTCCCATGGCTACTTGTAGTAGAAATCGATCCTCTTCCTCTTACGTATCTAGCTCCTAAATTGAAAAATAGTAGGCTTCTCTAAGAAATATTTCTTACTTAACAAAATGTATAGGCTTAAAGAAGATGAAAGACGCAGAAAACCTATTTTTATTATTATTATTATTTATTTATCTTTATTTATTTTATTTTTAATGAAAATCTAAGTTAATTAAGTTAATGAATTAAGTTTTTTTTTGTAATGCAAAATTTAAAGAATGAACAAAATTTTTGAAACAAATGAATCTCTATTATTTCATTTGAATTTTATTACACACATTCTGAAAATAAAAACAAAATAAAACAAACTAAAAGAAAATAAAATACACTAATGGGTGACCTCCCACTCAGGACCAAAATTTATCATCTTCTAGTAAGACGTTGCTTGGAGATTTTAGGAGAAATCGAACGTGATACATGATCATAAGTAATAAAATAATAAGTAAAATATCGTTCCCACGGAGATTTGTTACTATATTTTGTTAAGTACTAAGATTGTTTCACTTTGATTTTATCCAAATAAATGAAAATTGATGGGAGTTTAACAAATTAAGAGTTTTATAACAAAATAAAAACATTCTAGGATTGCAGTTTCACCAAATTAATCCACTCGAATCATATTATTTTCTCTTTATTTATATTTTTGAATTTAATTTGTTAACCAAGAACTCCTAATTTTATCCATATATCTCTTCCGAGTTTCATATAGACACATCTTGCTAAAATAATTCACTATATTTTTATGAGAATTAAATTCACCAAGATTCATTACGTTCAAGGTTCTCAAATAATTGCACGTACAATAAAGGTATATTCATATCCCTTATATATACATGTTATTCTATCCACGAGCAACACACAAAAATGTTTTTTTCAAGTTTATTTAAGTACCACAAATCAATTGATAAATTTTCCAATAATAAAAAGCATTAAGCACAAATAGAATAAACAAATTAAAAATCTCATAAATCATTCAAAAATAATTCATTCAAGCTTCATAAATTAAGCTACAATGCAACCCTAAAAAAATTAAAATTACAAAACAAAAATATTTAAGCATTTAAGGAATATTAGATGAAGAAAAACAAAAACAAAATTAAAAGTGTTTCTGTTCTCTAATTTCTCCTATACAGAAACACAACAGAAGCTAAAAATGGCTTCTGTATGTTCCATAGTCCTCTATCCAACCGTCGGGGTGCGCAACCAGGTGGGCCCCACTCTGAGCACCGAGCAGTGTGCAATTCAGGAAACGCATCCAATCGTCGATGTTGCATCTGTATCACACTCACCTAATCCTCACCGTTGATTGTATGATCTAACGGTGCGTGATGCACGTTGATAATGGCGCGCGTGGTCCTCCTTTTCCTGCGCAAAAAAAAACAAAGTTTATTTAATTGCATTTTAGCCCTCCAATTTAATTCAAATTAATTTTTAAACTTTTGATATTTGTAATTAAGCCCTCTTTGAATTTAAATTATATTTTTAGCTTTTATTATTTGAAATTAAGTCCTTTTTCAATTCAAATTCTTTAATTTTTCTTAAAAATATATTCCTTAAAAAACTAACAGTAAATATTAATTTAATAAATTAAAATTAACCAAAAACATTAAGAACATAACAATTATAATTAATAAATTTGACAAAATAACTATATAACATATAGTTATCAGTGACCTCCCACTTAGGACAAAAATTTATCGTCTTCTTGTAAGACGTTGCTTGGAGATTTTAGAATGACAAACTCAATATCTCATCTTCCTTATTTGATCCACTTTGACCATTCATTTAGTCTTTTCTTTGTTTTTGCAAGTGCTCAACTAACTATTCCACTTGGACTTTCACCTTTTTGATATAAGCTTCCATAAAGTCAAACTGTTGATTACTTTTAGATTGGTTATCTCTACAGACTTGAGTAAAGGAATTCAGGTTGTCTTCCAAGGTTGGTTTACTGGGAAGGCTTTTTGGCATAGGCTGGTGGAATTGCTGGCCTGGCTAATTTGAGACTTGGGTGAAATAAGGGTTGTTTTGCTTCTAGGAGAAGTTAGGATGATTCCTCCACCTAGGATTATGGGTACTTGAATTGGGGTTGAATCATGGTCTCTATTGATATGCTCCCAAAACATTAACCTGTTCAGGTCCAGCTGGTGTTTCTTCTTGATATGGACAGGCTTCAGTACCATGTCCAATATTGCTACACAAACCACAATGTTTATTATTATAATTGATTTGTGTAATGAAAAGGGCAACTTGCTTAGTCAATTGAATAAGTTATTGTTGAACTTCATTGCTGGAATCGATTTCATGAACTCCAGCTCTTCTCACTCGTGAGTTTTCTGTTGGGAATTTGCACCCAACATCTGAAAGAGGTTGTATGTCTCTAAGGTTGTCTTCTCTCCCATAGCTTATCCAGTGGCGTTGTCAACAATGACCTGGCATTGCTGTGTAAGTCCATCGTAAAAGAATTGGTTCTACAAATATAGGGGAAGCTATAATGGGGGCATTGAGTGAGGAATAATTTAAACTATCCCAGGCTTTCATGGAATGGTTCTCCCAAGTCCTTAGAGAACTTGGAGGGAGTGACATCAACATAGCGTAGCGTAGTAGAGTCGATTCGGTGTAGAACCGATGCTACACGTGGACGTAGCATCGGTTGACACTTGTAACCGACGTTATCCACGTAGCGTAGCATCGGTTGACACCTGGAACCGAACTGACTTTAAATTCATTATAAGTCAGTTTTTCCCAAAAAATGACTTTACATATCGACTTAAATACCCTTTTTATAGTAGTGCATTTCTATTGATTCCGGTAAAGGATTAAGGTTTGGTTTTGTGTTTGACTTAAAATAGGCTGATAGTTAGAATCGAGTCTTTTGGACAATTATTTATATTTATGAATATTATCTATGTAGGGTGTAAAAGGGTTTCCTAAGGATCTTCTATCATGCAGAGACTAGTGAAAGCATAAATTTGAAACACCTTTCAAAGGATAAGAATAATAAAATAATTATACAAAAAAAATTAGAGAAAATAAAACAATACTAAACAAACAAATTAAATTAATCTCTAAGTTAAATAACATAATCTCTATTAACCAAGAGTTCTTCTAAGAAAAAATAGTGGAGCTAAGACTACTTAAATACCATCCTCCTAAACATAGCAACGTTCCTAGATCATTATTTTTCATTATATTAAAATATAAATTAATTAGTTTTTTTTAACTATTTTTTTTTCAAAGTTCATTATTTATATAAATTTTCTTTTTAAGTTTCTATTTATTTTTTTTATAAATTTTGAATTTTTATTTATTTATTTATTTAATTTTAAATTTTAAATTTTTTTTGTTTACTATTCAAGATAAGTAACAAAAATTTTTTATTATTTTTTTAAAATTTAAAATTTTATATCTTAACTTTTAATTTTTTTTATAATTTTAAAGCTCAAATTAAAATTTTGTTTTTGAATTTTAAATATTAAAATTAATTTTTTTATTTTAAATTTTATATCTTAAATTTTAAATTTTTTAAAATTAAAATTAATTTTTTTACTGTTAAGAACAATTAAAATTTTGGTTTATTATTATTATTATTTTGAATTTTAAATTTCAAATTAAATTTTATTGTGTTAAAAGCAATTTACTGTTCTTTTGTGAACATTTTTTTTGAATTTTAAATTTAATTCTTCTATTGTGTTTACTGTTCATGAAAATAATTTTTTTAAAATTTTAAATTTTGAATTTTATATCTTAAATTTTAATTTTAATTTTAAATTAAAATTATTTTTTATTTACCAATCAAGATGAGTTAAAAAAAATTTTGAATTTTGTATTTTAAATTTTAAATTTTATATCTTAATTTTAAATTTTAAATTTTAATTTTTTTTTATCTCAAAATAAATAAAAAATTACAATTATTTACAACATGAAAAGTTTTCAAAATTTTGATAAATAATTTAAAAACGTTATTCCTTCCCCACTAACTGCTCCAAAAACTTGATAATTTGTAAAACTCTCTTAAGGTCACAAATCATTTTATAGCAAATGATAAATATACACTAAAAGTCAATCTAAAGAATGAATGCATGTGGTTTTTAATTTATTATTCAAAATCTTAAAAAATTAAATTAAATCCTAAACATCCCGTCACGATATTTTAGTTTATTTGTTTCCTAATCTAATAACATAAAAATAAACATAAACATAGATATAGATTCAATAAATAATAATGAAAATTTTATCATTCATAATAGTAGAGTATTTAAATATATAATAATTAAGTTAATTATACTTGCTCATATTATTTAGGCTATGGAATATATAAATTAATATTTGTTGATTTTTTTTTTGTATGAAAGTGTCCTTAAGTAGAGCCCAAATTATTTTGTTTAATATTAACTAACTAATATTTTTAAGCGGGACTTATTAATTAATTAATTATTAAATTTTAGCTTTATTTTTAAGAAAATAGCAAACTATCTAATCATAGCTTTAGGCGGAGTCAAATAATTAGACTTTATTCAAGATGTCTAAATTAAACCTAAGAATTTAATTTTTCAAGTACTAACTTTCAAGTTTTAAAATCAATACTGAAAATATGTCGTCAATACATTTTCGAATAATAGTTCTTATAAAAACAACTTTTGAAATAGAGTTTCATTCTAACTACCGGGCGATTGTACCAACAAATAAAAAAACACTACTCTAAATTAGACCGGATAATTAAACCTTAAAATCTAATTTTTAAATTTAAGTTTGTAATGAAAAATAATGTATTTCTCTCTAACATCCTTAATATAAAATCTTGAATAAAAACAAAATCAATTTATTTTAAGGAAATGTTTTATCTATTTAATATTTCGTAAGCATAACAATATTATAATTATATCATATTTACAAACAGTCAGATGTGTTAAATTTAATCACAGAAAAATTAAATATAACATATAAGAATCAAACATAAAAAGATAAATGTAAAGAATCTATTAAAATTATATATACCTTAATAGAATCCTTACAACTGTTTGATGTTAATTCCATTGCTGAAAAACCTACAAACGGATTTGCATATCTGTTTATTAAATTAAAAACTAAAAATTTATAAAAACATAGCTAGTTTTTCTAAAAAAAAAGAAGAACTTAAAAACTAAAAAAATTAAAAAAATGAAAACTTTCTAGATTGAGAAAGTGCTCAGAAAGTTTTTTGTGTTTTGGAATGGGGAAAGAAGGTCATTTTATAGATGAGGAAAAGACTAAAAAAGAGGGAGAATATTTCAAAATTTGAATTTGGACACGTTTGGCAGGTTGGCATGCGGGACTTGACGAGGAGTGTGTAGACGCACGAGCGACACGGTATAGGCTTGTGATGGTATGCGTGGGTGAGCGCAGATGGGTGCACGAGTTCAGCTTTATTCTGGCAATGCGCACAGATGCGGAAGCGAATGATCGACATTGTGTGGGCGCTGCAAGTGTTTCTCAGTATGATTGGGCATGTTGGGCGTGCGATTTTGGATTTTTTGACCTTTTTAACCCATTTTGTTCAGTTTTTCCATCTTTTTGACTTTTCCTCATTTATTTTCTCAATATATTTGTGATGTATTGCTTTCAGTATTTTTTTTCTTTAAGTTTTTAAGTTATTTTTGAACTAAAATACTTGAAAACAATAAAAAGAAATACTCATGATTTTGAAAAAAAATATATATATAAAATTATGATAAAATCATACAAATATAAATCTATTTAATCAATTAAAGTAAATTAAATCATGATAATCTTAGTGCGTTTTAAGCACTTATCACAAATCTTGTAGCAACTTAACCCTATATTGAACATGATCAATTAATGATTAGCAATGATAAGCATCTTCCCATTTCTTGTGTAGGTTCAAATCATTTTTTGTTTAAAACTTTCTCTAATAGGTCCTTCTTATTGAGTAATATTTTTTTTGTTTTTTATTAGAAATAAATTTGTTAATTGTCCTAATTTTTTAAAGATAATTCTGTGTTTTTTGAATTTCACTTTTTACATTGTTATGTTAAGCATCAGCAAGCAGGGGAGACTTTGCTCAAAGGAAATCTTATTAATGGTCTTTATGCATTTGATCTACAACTGGTACCCTTTCAAGCTTCCAGCTCTATTTTTGGTTCACAATCCAGTCACTACTCTTCTTCAAGTCCCAATGTTATACCAAATCTTTGATTGAAAAATAGCTTTAGTTATTTCCTTTTCCAATCAAACTTTAAATACATGGTATCATAGGCTGGGCCATGCTTCAACATCTGTTGTTAAACAAGTCTTACATCAATGTCAAATACTATTTACCACTATGGATTCAAATTCTCTTTGTAATATATGTAAAATTAGTAAAAGTCATTCTTTACATTTTCAAGTGTCATCTTCTCGTGCTATTGTGCATTTGCAATTAGTACATTCTGATTTGTGGTTTTCTCCATTACAATCTGCAAATAGTTTTCGTTACTACGTAAACTTCACTGATGATTTTTTCAAATTTACTTCAGTTTATTTCTTATAAAAAAATTTGGTGCAAGCTAATCAAATCATAAATTTTTTTTTTAATATGATTGGAGAGGTGAATTTCAAGATTTCACAGCAACTTTAGTTGCCTTTGATATTATTCATCGCACTTTATGTCCTCACACATATCAAGAAAATGGTCGTGCTTAAAGAAATCATATGCATATTATAGAATTATGTGTGGCTATTCTTTTTCACTCTTTTGTTCCTCTCAGATACTGTGATGAGGCTTTTTTGCCCACGCTTACCTTAAGTGCTAAATCACGCTTACCTTAAGTGCTAAATCTTCTGTGAAAATCTGGTTTAATGTAACCCTATACATTCTTAGGATATAGTGATGTATATTCTTAGGATATAGTAATGCGTAACCTCTAAAATAACAACCTTACATGAAAATTGGGTTAGTTAGTTGTGGATTGGGTTTAATCTATTTTTACAAAATAAAAGACTAAAAAAAGATTTATGATAAATAAAACATAAAAGACCCACCGTTAATTAAAACAAAAATTGCTTCTTAAATCAATCTTTAAATTTAATTTGATTTTTCAAATATATCACCAGCATAGAATCTTGAGAATATTTGTTAGATTTTGAGAATATTGTAAACATCAACTTTGTTAGTATCTTGATCTCCATTATATCATACTAAAAGTGGATTTTAAGGATTTTGTTTTCTTAGGGTTCTAATACAATCATATTCAACACGTTTCTACCAAATCAATTGTTCCTATTCCTTTAAATTCGTGAATTCATAGGGTTCTTCACCTAGAAGATCCGCATCATATAGTTTCATAAATAAGTGATACATATATTTATCATCTTAAGGTTAACATTTCACCAGTTGAGATGTAATTTTGGATGAATTTTCTTTTACTTTTCCTCTACATATGTTTCCTATAATACTGATATGTCAAAATCCTCTTCTTCATAATTCCTTTGTTTGTTCCAACTAGCAGTATGTATGCATTTATTTTGTCTTCTTCTAATGTCTCTATTTCTAGATTTTTAGTTCCTATTTTACCTTTTCTGATAAAAGTCCAATGTCACTTCCTATAACAGCTTGTACTGTTTCGAGTTTGTCTTGTTTTAGTGCCTCAGGTCCTTGTTTTTTAGCCTCTATTCAGCTTTTCATAGTAATAGTTCAATCTCTATTACTGTGTCACCTCTCAATGCCCCTTCTTTTGTCTCATCTGTGTCAGCCCCATTCAGTCTTGTTCTTTATCTTTTCATGTGTTATATACTTCTCAGTTTGTAACCATTGTTTCCATACCAAAACCTCCCAATGTTATAACTGAGTTTATTACATTGAGCTTACCCGTCGAACAAATTTTGGAATCTAATGAGCCTGATGTATCTAACTTACCCGTTGTACCTATTTTGGACTCTAATGGTTCTGTCTTGTCATATCGTAATGTGTCTAGTCATGCCTCTATTGACCCTATTTTTACCGATGAATCTAGTAGTTTGTTTATTGTGTCTTCAACACCATTGGTGGTTAACTCACATACCATGCCTACAAGATCCAAGCATGTAATACATAAACCTGAAGTGTTTGTTTCCATTGCTCTTGACTTAAATATTTTGGAGCCATTAATAGTGAAACAAGCTTTTGCTCATGATGGTTGGAAGAAATAAATGCAAGCTAAGTTTGATTTAGTAGTGAGGAATAATACTTGGGTGTTGGTGCCTCCTCTTACTGATAGAAAAGTTATTGTCAACAAATGGGTGCGGAGAGTTAAAAAGTTTACTTCTGGAGTGGTTCATAAGCTTAAATCAAGGGTGATTGCTAAGGAGTTTGATCAAACTCCTAGATTTGATTTTATTGAGACTTTTAGTCCAGTTGTTAAGTGAACATTAAAATCATTATAACAGTGGCTCCAAGAAAGGATTAAGCTTTGCATCAATTAGACATTAATAATGCATTTTTTAATGGTGCATTGTCTGAAGAGGTTTATATGTCACAACCAACTAGTTTTGAAGATTCTAGGTGTCATCTCTATGTTTGCAATCTTGTCAAGGAAATTTATGATTGATAAGTGCTTAAAAAACTCTCAAATTTTGTAATTTTATTGTACTTAATTATAATAAATAGATTTAATTATAGCATGTTTATATCATTATTTATACAAATATATATGTTCAGAATCACACATATGTTTTGTTGTATTTCAAGTGTCTTTAGCTTCAAAATATATAAATTTATTAATACGCGAAGAACAATACTTGAAGTACTTATTTTGCACCATAGATGCTTAAAAGATTAAAGCATGTAGTCTTTCACCAAGAACAAACCATTTTGTAAGGTGTACAAGGCACAATTTAAGAAAAACAAAGCATGTCACAATGAAAAAATTAGTATGTCATGGTGCACATTGTTCAAGATAAATTAATTGGTATGTTGATTTTTCTATGCTGTGGCATGGAATATGGTGTGCCATAATAAGATCTTATTGGGTTGAATATGTGTGAATCAATTGAAATGTATGCCATGACGGTGAATCTATTGTGACACAATGCGCGAATGAATTTTTGCTCCCAAGCCCTCTGTACACGAGCTTTCCTATAAATTAATTAACGTTTATGTTTTAGTTTTTATGCATCACTTTTTTATTATACAAATGAGCCATCAATTTTAGTTTTTAGTTTGTAAACATAATATAGAGTATATTCATAATTGATTAGAGGTAGATTTTTAGAAGGTTTTTTAGATCAAAGAAAATACAAAAGATATCTGAATATTTAAGAACACTTTGAAGATCAAAATCACAATTACGAAACAGAACACATCATCCATCTTGAATTGGTATTGTAAATCTGATTTGTAATATTTTATATTAAGATCTTTTGTATTTTTTTTTGAATATTTGAATGCTATTTTTAATCCATTGATCATGAAATTTAGACTTAACATGTCTGGCTAATTATAATTATAAGAATTTAACTCAGTTGCCATGTTTGTCTACACTTATTTAGTTGAACATTTTTATAAAATAAATAAAGAATATTTATTTATTCAAGTTTCATTACAATATTTATTATTGATTAGTTTATTGACAATTTATATTTCATAATAGATTTAAAATATGAGAATTAAATTTTAGAAACGTTATCTAGATCTAATTTGGACACCTTGAATAAGAGTTTAAAATAGTGACTCCATCAAAAGCATTGATTTAAATGTTTTGTTATTTTCTTAAGAATAATATATAATTTAATCTATCAGTTAATGATCATCGTCAAAAAGACTTTGGTTTGATTAACAAATAAACTAATCATTGTCAAAAGATTTTTGCATACTTAAAAGGAAAAATCTATAATCTAAATTTATATTTTTAGTAACCTAATTAATTATAAAAAAACATGGTTAATTAGCTAAATACTTTAATAAATTCTCTATTAAGTATTAATTTTATATCGACCTTGATTTATTTGAATTGAAATTGTATTTATATATTTTTAATTATTTCGTTATTAGATTTGGATTTTTAAAACCAACTTATTGTAATAGAATGTTTAGGTTTTATTTTCATATTTGTTTAAATTTTAAAATTTTTTAAGAAATTTGAAGAATTATTTAAAATTATGTAGTTTCTATTGAGAGTATATTTGTCGCTTATTATGGGTGACTCGAGTACTTATGAACTATTTTATAAATATAAAATTTGTACATCAAGTCTTTGGCACCATCGTGAGAAAGGAATAACGTTTTACAATTTTATTATCAAGATTCTCATAAACATTTCGTTAATATTTTGTGATTTTTCTTTTGTAATTTTTTGTGAGTACTTGTGGTTTTTTAGATTTTTATTTATTTTAATTATTCTCTTCTTTATTTTTTATTTCTTTTATTTTATTCATTTGTTTTTAGTTGTTATTTTCTTTTATCTATTTATTTTAATTTTATTAATTATTTAGTTTTTTTTAATTTTTTTATTTCTTTTTAGTTATTTTTTGTAATTTTTTTGTGGTTTTCTTTTTTATTTATGTGATTTTAATTATTTTTCATTCTTTTGATTTCTTTTATTTTTTTCATTTTGTTTATTTTAAATTGTTTTTGTTATTTGTTATTTTGGGGAGGTGCCACAAAATTATGAATTGAAAAATATTCATTTTTTTATGGTATCTTGTTTGGACATATGGATTGACTTAAAGCCCGATCCATCTAACAGCCTTAGTCTAGAAAACAACCTAAGTCATAAGATGAGTTATTCCAAAAGACTCTTTTATGCTCGTGCCTACAACACACTAATTGGAGAGACCCATCCGAGGGAGCTTTGGCATCTATAGGGTCGACCACCAACTTGAGCTATTGGGTATCTATATGGATGACCACTAACCCGAGCTATGGGTGGTCGACTTAGACCATGAATATTTTTACTTTTTACCTTTATGCCTCTATAACACTCCTACATGTGTACACTCTATGTAATCGATACTTGTACGTATAATATTCTATACATAGAAGGACTCCCTAAGTGATCCATAGATTCCATCAATTACTCTGAATTCTCTCTAGTTTATTTTTGTGTAAATCGGATCAATATCAACATTTTAGCCCCCATTGTGGGGCTTATATTCTAAGGTCGCGCTTTAGCTTCTGACCCTATATTTTTTAGGATTCACCTCAAATTCTGAGAGAGATTTAAGAGACCAAACACTTGTTCCACTTACTAGATTATGATCACCTGTTCCTTATCACCATGGTAGGGGCACGTGCTGAAGATCGACTAAGACTACCAAACAAGGAAGCAGCGGCAACACTAGACAACACCTCATCGACCCATAATGAGGCCAAGATAGAGACTAACCCTCATAAAGAGTTGGCTTTTCAACTTCTTGAGTTAAGAAGAGAAGATAAGTAGATCATGTGTGAAAATAGGTTGTTGCACTCCCAATTAGGTAGGGAAACCTCTGATGATCAAGCCACCAACTTGATTGGTAGAAACATGTCAAAGTGCATCATGCGCAGCCTAACGAGGGAAAACAAGAAGTTAAAAGGGACCTTTTTTTCAATTTGGCAAGACCTAGCAATGAGTAGTGGTTGCAGGAGAGAAACAATTAGAAGGTGCTATTTCAGGCATTGGAAGAAGGTAACAAAAAACAAAACCAGGCCTTGAAAGTGGCCAATGAAAGGCATGAAAAAGGAAAGGCCCTTTACGATGTGGATAGGGACTGTGAGCAACTATATGTCTCCCCATTCTCTGATGAGATCAAGGATGAAAAACCACTGGCCAAGTTCAAAGCTCTCAAGTGCCCTGACTATTGATGCTTATTTTCGCAAGTGTACGAATCGTTCAAGTAATAAAGTGTACAAAAGTACGGATATCGAACCCACAAGGAATGGCGTTACTAAGTACCGAAATTGACTAACCCTAATTTTATTTGAAAACTGAATTGTTGAAATTGTTTAAAAAGAAAATTAACATAAAACTAAACACGAATAACAAAATTTAATGTTGTTCACTAATGATTAAAAATGCTAAGGCATTTGATTTCGCTAAATCAATTCAATCCGATTTCAAGTCATGTTATATGAGAATCAAAGCTAAAAGTGATGGTTGAAAAACCCAAACTTATCTAATACTCTTTCTCAAGTTATATTAGAATTACTTATCTATGAAGCGACTATATTTCTATGAAGATTTAATCACAAATAAGCACATTACGATTTATGGAATTTCTGGAATAACCCACGTACATCATGCATTAGGTGACAAACTAGCATTCAACATACGGTATTTATCACAAGAAGCATTCATTACACATCTCCTCTCGGTCTCAATATAATGCAACAAATCATCTAAATCTTGATCAGAAATTTAAAAGCATTAAGCATGGAAATAAATACTGGACTTGAAAACAATGAATTCATATAACCATAACAAAAGAAATCAGATTTCCTTGATCTAACTACATCATAGCCTTAGCAAAAAGCGAATTAGTTCATAGCGGAAATAAGAACAACCATTATTTCAATTGAATCCATGAATAACAAATATGAATAAAGCTGAGAAAATAAATGCTAAGGAGAAGAGATGAAAAAACTCTAGAAGATGAAGGCTTGGTAGCGACAATGGTGAAGATCCTTCAAGTTTCTCCAAAATTTCCTTCTCTTCTCCAAAAATGCCTTGAACTCTCCTTTCTGCGATCCCTCCTTCTCCCATCATAATGTATATAGATCTAGGGTTTTGGAGGAAGCGAAATTTTGGAACAAAAGCGACGCATAAAAATGTGTTTCGAGCGAAACTACTTGGTGGCGAAAGTTATTCTCGCCCGGCGGATTCTGGAAAACTACGATTTAGGTTCGCTAAATCTCGCCCGTGGCGAGATTATTAATGTAATGCCGAATACATAGCCCGTGGCCAGCGATATATCTGGCCGTGGCCAGATGTATAGCGTGGCGAATTGATTGGCCGTGGCGAATTGTTTTGCCAAAATCCGTGCTCCTGCATGATTTTCAACATTTTCTCGGTAAGGTTTTAAGCCGTGGCGGGAATATTCTCGCCGACAAACTTCCAAATTTTGAAATTTTGTTTTCTTTTATTTGCACTCAATCCGGTCGTTGAAATTTGTCCCAAACTTCTCCCATAATCATGATTTTACCTGCAATTGCACTTTAAACACGAAATACCCGTGAAATGACATTTGTGGATTAAATAATAAAATAAAATGCAATTTTTACACAAATATCAACCTTTAAATCATAACAAAAAATGCAATAATTTGACTCCTATCAACAACCCCCGACTTCTTGCTAGTCTCTAGCAAGAAAAAGCGATCTATGAATAATTTCAAAGGAGACATTAAAAGAAAAATTCAAAGGAAATTTATTCTATTTACGACATTACATTAAGCGTATGCAATAAGCCTTTAAACCTAGGTGGCCCTAGTAGGACGAGTTGTAGTCTCGTGAGGGCTTCCAGTGATGATACCCACATCATCTTACCTATAACTATCTAACTTAAAACAATAAAATCACATAACAAATAACTTGCACAAATGTCTCAAAAATTGTAAATAACACCCAACATATAGAATAATTAAATGTCACCTAAGCTTTAAGAAATCTCAAATGCCAATTTCACTTTTGTTATTGACTCTTAAACATCCATCAAACCACAAACCATTAGCCATAATGCCCGGATAATATTATGCACAACATCCACAAACAAAAAGGTGAAATCTCAAACTCCATAGGCTCACTTTTCAAACCTCTCTCCACTAATGAAGAAAAATACACCACTTTGGATCAATAGGACTTTCTGAGGCTTGTAATGTTAGGCTTAGGTATTTAGTTAGAAAAGAACGGAGAGTGTCAAAATACAAATAAGGGCACTTATTAGATTAAACACAACCAATTAAGTAAAAGAATAACACCATTTAACCCAAATTGTTTCTTCCGATCATAACCCATTTTTCCACAGATAAACAAAGTTCTTCCTCAATCTTTCACCTTAATACATCCATCACTAACACTCTTTTATTTACTAGAATGTGAAGGCTTTCTTCTTCTTCTTCTTCTTCTCTTTTTTTTTTACTCAATTGCTCTTGAAAAGCCAACCACTTTCTTCCAATATATGGATTTCTTTTTTTTTTTTTTTTTACTCCAATTGCTCTTGAAAAGCCATCCACTTTCTTCCAATATATGGATTTTTTTTCTCAATTGCTCTTGAAAAGCCAACCACTTTCTTCCAATATATGTGGATTTCTTTTTTTTTTTTTTTGCATCCTTACTCCAATTGCTCTTGAAAAGACATAACCCCCGACCAATTTCTTCCAATATATGTGGAAGATTTCTCCAATTCCTCTTGAAAAGTTTGTGTTCAAAATTAAGTGCTATTAACAAATAAGGTAGGAATTATATATATATATTTTTGGCTCAATAGAAGGTAGATTATATAAGGCAAAAAGAAAGAAAAGTAAGGCTAACAATATATTTAAATAGGCTCAAAGAGGTTACTAGTGATATAAGGATAACAAGGTAGGCTTAAAATGGCCTGTCCCGATCCAAAAATGGCCTACATCATATCCTAAATAGTGCAATTCAAATTATTTAGCCTCAGAGGTTTTCAAATGAGTTCTAGAGTTTGTTAAAATCACAAAAATGTCCATGCAAAATTCACACATAAGACTTCTCTAAGCATTTAGACTAATCCAACCAAATCATACCACATACCAAAGAGTTAAGCCAACTAGGTAAAATCAACATTTGAAATTCTCTTTAAACCAAAGCAAAATTTAATGTCTTCTATGACTACTTGTTATCACAATCACATTATTATCATCAACGTGCAAATTAAAATAAGTAAAATGCAAATAAAATAAAAATAATAATAATAACAATAATAATAATAAAATAAGACAATAAAGAAATAAAAAATAAATAAAAAAAATTAAATCAAAATGCAGAAAAATAAATGGAAAATCAAATTAAACACAACTAAACACCTAAACAAAACTACTAAAAATGAAGGGGAGAAAAGATTCTACCGTTCTGCACCCCAGACCAAAACCTTACATTGTCCTCGATGTAAGAAAGGAAAGAGATCTCCTTTCCTTGGCGGTGATGAGCCCCTCGCCGGTGGTGAGCGTAAGAAATTTTTTTTTTTTTTTTTAGATGGGATGGCATTGTGTTTAGCTCAATCTTGTTGGCTCCATTCTTTACCCTTGAGGTTGGAGTTTCATTTGTTCCCAACTCCTTAAATGTTCCATCAACTTTGCATAAATATTCATTAGGTCTTTGCTGATAATCAAAACATTGTCGTCCCCTCGTCTTCCTCGCCGATTGTTCTTGATTTCACAAGGCCGGACTTCTAGTGGTATGCAATGGAGTTATCTCCTCAAAAGTTTTGAGATTAACCACGTCAAGAGTGTTAATTTGAAAACAAGAATGTACATCGCTTGGAGATTTTATTTCTTCAAAAACATCAAAAGTTACTTGTTCATCTTGCACCGTAGAATGAGTTTCCTTCTTTGAACATCCAATCAATGTTATTCAGTTGCAAGGCAGTCCCTGATATCAACGGTATCTCTCTATCTTCCTCCATGTCAAGCACCACGAAATCTACGGGAAAATAAACTTTTGAGCTTTAATTAAAACATCCTCGGTTATCCCTAGAGGATATTTCCGATCGATCAGCTAATTGTAAAGATATTGAAGTGGGCTTCACTTCTCCCCAGGCCTAGTTTCACAGAAACGAGGAAAGTGGCATCAAATTAATGCTTGCTCTAAATCACATAGGACTTTATCAAAATTGCAACTTCCTATAGTACAAGGTATAGTAAAACTCCCTGGGTCTTTCAATTTACGTAGCGGTTTTCTTTGAAGAACTACAGCTGCAGCTCCTCATTTAGCATGACAATTTCATTATCTGACCTCCTCTTCTTTGATAGGATTTCCTTCATGAATTTTGCATATTTGGGCATTTGTTCCAACATCTCTGCAAAAGGAATGTTAATATGCAATTTCTTAAAAATATCTAGAAATTTATCAAATTGATTATCAAGCTTTTTCTTATTCAATCTTTGAGGATATGGGATAGGAGGCTCATATTTTGCATATGGGGAAGGTTGAATATCTTGGGATCTTGATGGCTTTTCTTTAGATTCTTCCATCTTTTTCTCCGATTTCTTCTGATTCTCAAGTTCTTTTCCACTTCTCAATGTGATAGCCTTTACATGCTCTGTGGGAGGACAAAGAATCCATCTTTCTTGAAAGAACAGCAACTTGAGCCGACAAAGCATTCACTGAATCAATTTCATGCACTACTGCTGGTCTTTTTGCAATTACCCGCTCTGAATGCCACTGATTGTTGTTTTCTGCCGCCATAACCTCCCTAACAACTTCGCAGGCATCCTCTGGTGTTTTTCCCATCAAAGATCCTCAATTTCTGACATCAATCATTGCACGATAGTTTGAAACCAACCCATTATAAAATGTAGAGACTTGTAGCCAAATTGGTATACCATGATCTGGGCATTTCCTCAACATTTCTTTGAATCTTTCCCAAGCTTCATACAATGATTCTTGGTCATATTGTGTAAAGGATGTGATTTCATTCCTTAATTTTCTTTGTCTTAGCGAGAGGAAAGAACTTGGATAAATTTGAACCAATTCATTCCATGTTGTAATTGATCTGGTGGTAATGAGTTTAGCCAACTCCCTTGGCTTTATCCTAGAAGTGAAAAAGGAAAAACCCTCAATCTTACTGACATCTTGGACACACCATTTATCTTGTAAAGATCACACACCTCGAGAAAGTAAGCAATATGTGCATTTGGATCATCCTTTGACATTCCCCCGGATTTGATTGAACCATTTGGATAAAGGATGGTTTTTATCTCAAAGTTATTGGCTTGAATAGTTGGCCTCCTTATGCAGAAATAGTTCCGGCAACATTAGAGGCGCAACATAATCCCTCAGCTCTACGATTTCCACCTCCCTCGACAAATGGTGGATCCATGGCTATTTCTCTATTAGGAGAGTGAAGTTGAACGTCTTCTTTCTCGGTTTAGAGCCTTTATATGTTCTATCAATCTCTGGATCAAATGGAAGAAGGTTAAGGCTTCTTGTACGTCACTCATACACAAATCACCTGACAGAAAATCAACTAACACAAAAACAACACAAAGTTACTTTTTTTTATTTATTTATAAAATAAGACAGCAAAATAAACAAAATTAAAAATGAAAGAAAGGTAAAGGAAATTAACTGCAAATTAAAACTAAGATTAGGTAATAACGATATTAATAAAGTCAAACCATTCACGGCAATGGCGCTCAAAAACTTGATGCTTATTTTTTAGCAATTATGCGAATCGTTCAAGTAATAAAGTGTACAAAAATGCGGATGTCGAACCCCTGAGGAATAGGCGTTACTAAGTACCGAAATTGACTAACCCTAATTTTATTTGAAAACTGAATTGTTGAAATTGTTTAAAAAGAAAATTAACATAAAACTAAACACGAATAACAAAATTTAATGTTGTTCACTAATGATTAAAAACGCTAAGGCATTTGATTTCGCTAAATCAATTCAATCCGATTTCAAGTCATGTTATACGAGAATCAAAGCTAAAAGTGATGGTTGAAAAACCCAAACTTATCTAATACTCTTTCTCAAGTTATATTAGAATTACTTATCTATGAAAACCGACTATATTTCTATGAAGATTTAATCACAAATAAGCACATTACGATTTATGGAATTTACGGAATAACCACGTACATCATGCATTAGGTGTCAAACTTCGTATTCAACATACGGTATTTATCCTAAGAAGCATTCATTACACATCTCCTCTCGGTCTCAATATAATGCAACAAATCATCTAAATCTTGATCAATTTAAAAGCATTAAGCATGGAAATAAATACTCGACTTGAAAACAATGAATTCATATAACCATAACAAAAAGAAATCAGATTTCCTTGCCAGTCTAACTACATCATAGCCTTAGCAAAAACGAATTAGTTCATAACGGAAATAAGAACAACCATTATTTCAATTGAATCCATGAATAACAAATATGAATAAAGCTATGAGAAAATAAATGCTAAGGAGAAGAGATGAAAAAACTCTAGAAGATGAAGGCTTGGTAGCAAAAATGGTGAAGATCCTTCAAGTTTCTCCAAAATTTCCTTCTCTTCTCCAAAATATGCCTTTGAACTCTCCTTTACGCCGTCCCCTCCTTCTCCATCATAATGTATATATAGATCTAGGGTTTTGGAGGGCAATTTTGGAACAAAGCGACATAAAAATGTGTTTCGAGCAGAAACTACTTGTGGCCAAAGTTATTCTCGCCGCGGTGAGATTTGGAAAACTTACAATTTCGGTTCCTAAATCTCGCCGTGGCCCGAGATTATTAATGGCCGGCGAGATTGATTTGGCGGCGAGATTGTTTTGCCAAAATCAGGTGCTCCCTGCATGATTTTCAACATTTTCTCGGTAAGGTTTTAATGGCGGAATATTCTCATGTGTGAACTTCCAAATTTTGAAATTTTGTTTTCTTTTTATTTGCACTCAATCCCGGTCATTGAAATTTGTCCCAAACTTCTCCATAATCATGATTTTACCTGCAATTGCACTTTAAACACGAAATACCCGTGAAATGACATTTGTGGATTAAATAATAAAATAAAATGCAATTTTTACACAAATATCAACCTTTAAATCATAACAAAAAATGCAATAATTTGACTCCTATCAACTATCTAGGAAGAAAAGACCCTGTAATACACGCATAACACTTTAAGATGGTCATGGCCCATATGAGCCTTACATTGGGAAAAATAGATGCCACGTGTGTAAATCGTTCATTGCTTCCCTTTGTGATGGCCCTCAGAAGTGGTTTAATAACCTTGCACCTCACACCATAACCTCCATCTCACAGTATGTTGGGTTTTTCATCACCAACTATGCCTATAAAAAGTCACTAAGGAAGGATTCACACAATTTATTCTCAATCATTCAAGAGAGAGGTAAGTCTATCGAAGAATATATGAAACAATTCAGGGAAGAAAAGTTAGAAATATTTGAATGTCCTAGCTTTATTGCTAAATAAGTCTTTAGGTAGGATCCTCTAAAGAACTACGAATTCTTCGTAGAGCTAACCAAGATAGTCCCTCAAAATTTGGAGGAAGCATATGAGGAGGTGAGAAAATTCGTCAATCTTGAATAGCAGGAGTGACCCCTACAACGAACCCAACATCAGAACTGTTCATACCATACATGGAGGCCTTATAATCAATAGGGTCTTTAACAACTCACACAAGAGGTTCACTAGAGAAAGGTAAGGTCTTCTACGAAGATCATTTTTACTGAGAAAGACGAAACCTCATCCCATCATGAGGACCCCTTAGTGATCACTTTGAGAATTGGATCATGCGATGTTTGTCGAATCATGGTCAACATGAAAAGCTCAATGGATCTTCTTTTTTGTCTACTGCAAGAGCCCTAGGATTAAACAAGATTGACATTGGCACTGCTGCACCGCTGCTGGTGTTGGTAATACTAAGTTTTTTTTCATGTTTGTAATTAAACTAAAAAGTTAGTTTGTAATACTAAGTTTTTTTGTGTATATATAATAAACTCTCAAATGTAATTATACTTTTAATTTTAATATAATATGATTTTTAATATTGTAATTAATAACTTTATTATAATTTATATTGATTTTTAATATTGTAATTACTAATTGTATTTTTTTGTAATTTATGTATACCCTATGGCCTCGGTTATATGCTAACCGAGGCCATAGGTCATTACCTATGGTCTCTCTCAGTTAGGCCTTGGTTCTTATAACCGTGGCCATAGACCTACGACCACAGTTAAAAACCGAGGTCATATGTATGTTTTTTAGTAGTGAGTTGATTCAACATTAGAGCCACTTATGTAGTCGGGACCATGGTGTTGCTTGTCATGGCTAAAAGGTCAATAATGATAACTAATTTGGGGTCATTGATGTCCTAGCTCACTATAATGCCATTTTGGGTAGGCCATGGATACACAAAATGAAGGTGATCCCATCCACCTTCCACCAAGTGATCAAATTCCTAACTGAAGAGGACACGAAGGAAATAAGGGAAGATCGGGAAAAAACCAAAAGCTGTTATAATGCCATTTTGAAAGAGGTTACACCCAAGTAGCAATCACAATAAGGTATCTCCTGAAGGAGGTCGAGATGTAAATGTCTTGTAAGGTCTGTCAATCTAAATGAGGTACGAGACTTGACAATATGAGATAAGGGTTCAAACCATCCTTTAAAGCTAAGTGTGGACAAGACAATAAAGATATAGGAGCAACTATTGCACTTCCTCAAAAAAATTCTAACATCTTCGCATGGACCTTGACATACACGTTTTGGATTGACTGAGAGGTCATAAAATAAAGATTAAATATCGATCCAGAGGCTAGACCTATCCAACAAAGAAAGATAAAATTCACGAGGGATAAGAATCAGGTAACTAAAAATCTTGTCATCACCCTTAGGGAAATATGAGTTATAATGGTGGTCAACTATCCTACTTGGTTGTCAAATGTGGTATTGGTAAAAAAAAGGCTTTTGGATCACCTTGAATGTGTGTAGCCATTACTGATTTAAATGAGGCATGTCGAAAAAACTGTTTTCCTTTCCAAGTATTGATCAGCTGGTTGATGCTACAGTTAATTTTGGAATGATGAGTTTCTTGGATGCATATTTTGGTTACCATCATATCAAAATGAACCCTAAAGATGAGGAGAAAACATCTTTCATCATCAAGGAAGGGACATTCTGCTATACTAGAATTCCATTTGGATTGAAGAATGCAGTTGCCACATATCAGCACCTTCTCAACAAGATGTTTGTAAATCATATGAGGAGAAACCTGAAGGCATATATGGATGACATAATAGTAAAATAAGCATAACCCCTGAACTACATCAGAGAACTAGAGGAGGTATTTTCAGTAATCTAAAAGTACGGTATGAGACTTAACCCCAAGAAGTGTGTCGATGGGGTTGCTGTAGGAAAATTCTTAGGATATCTGTTTCTCTTTGATAAGTGCTTAAAAAGTGTTAAAATTAACATGATTTAATGTACTTTAATTGATTAAATAGATTTATATTTTTATGATTTTATCATATTTTTATATAAATTTATCTTTTTAGAATCACGAGTATTTTTATTGTTTTTTAGGTATTTTTGTTCAAAATTAACTTAAAGACATGAAGAAAAATACTTGAGACAATACATCACAAATATATTGAGAAAATAAATGAGAAAAAATAAAAAAAGATGGAAAATATTGGACAAAATAGGTCAAAAATATCAAAATGGCCGAAAGCCCACACATAGCCACCCATTCCTACGAAGTTCTAAATGCAACATCCCAGTCGCAGCGTGTCTTGCGTGTCCCAACACACTCATCCTCATCTCCCGCACTTGCCAACTGCCCCTCTTCCAAGAATTTTGCACCCCACATGCGTGCCAACTTGTCCAAACGAGTCCAAATTCAATTTTTGAAATATTTTCTCCCTTTTTTTTTTGCCTTTTTCTCATTTATAAAAGAACCATCTTTCCCATTCCAAAATACACAATTTTCTGAGCATTTTCTCTCTCTACAAAGGTTTCATTTTTTTAGTTTTTAGTTTTTAAGTTCTTCCCTTTTGGGGAAGAACTAGCTATGTTTTGTTTTTTATTTTTAGTTTTTGATTCAATAAGTAAATATGCAAATCTGTTTGGAGGTTTTCCAGTAATAGAATTAGCATCAAAATATTGTAAGGATTCTTTTAAGCTATTATTTTAATGAATTCTTTACAATTGTTTTTTTATGTTTTATTCTTTTATGTTATATTTAATTTATGTGTGATTAAATTTAACATGGCTGGTTGTTTGTAAATATGATATAATTATAACGTTGTTATGCTTGCAAATTATTAAATAGGTAAAACATCTCCATAAAATAAATAGATTTTATTTTTATTTAAGATTTTATATTAAGGATGTTAGAGATAAATACATTATTTTTCATTACAAACTTAATTCTAAAAATTAGATTTTAAGGTTTAATTATCCAGTTTGATTTAGAGTAGTACTCTATTATTTGTGGTTTTTAATTTATTATTCAAACTTTTAAAAACAAAATTAAATCCTAAACATCTTGTCATGATATTTTGATTTTTGTGTTTCTTAATTTAATAACAAAAAAATAAGCATAGATATGATTCCATAAACAATTATGCAAATTTTTATCATTCATAATAGTGGAGTATTTAAGGATATAATAATTAAGTTAATTATGCTTAATCAAATTATTTAGGTTATTAAAAATATAAATTGATATTTATTGATTCTCATTTTTTATATGAATTCACTTTTGGTAGGGTTAGATATTCTTTATTAATTAAACAAAAAACTTAAAACCTATGGGTGGGGTTCATAATTAGTGTGGTTAATTAAATTAATTCTTTTTTTAAGAGATTTAAAATGAATCATTTAAATGTCATCTTTAGTGGGGTTAGACATTTTAAACTTTATTCAAAGTGTTCAAATTAAACCTAAGAATTTAATTATCTGAGTACTAAGTTTCAAGTTTTAAAACTGTTATTGAAAATATGTTGTCAATATATTTTTTAATAATTGTTCTTATAAAAACTTATGAAATAGAATTTCACTCTAACTACTAGGAGATTATACTAACAAATAAAAGAGCAATACTGTAAATCAAACCGGATGATTAACACTTAAAATGAATAAAATTAAATTGATACATTTTTGATAAGAAATATGAAAGTGATTTTCAACTAGTTATTATAATAAATCATGAATGTTTAAGAAGTTGAAATAATCTATGCTTAAGATTTTAATTATAAAGTTTAAAAGAGATTATAAGCATGATATATTTTTGTATTTCACTTCTTTATTTTATGTTAGTCTTTTTACTTTATTTTAAATTTTAGTTAACTTCTTATTTTATTTGTTTTATTTTGTTTTAATTTTTTGTTAATATTTGTGGGTATCATTACTAAAAACCCTCACGAGACTTAAACTCATCCACTAGGCCAACCTAGGGGCTTAAAGGCTTATTGCATACCCTAAATACAACTGTGTCAATTCACTTAAGTGATTTAGGATAGTTTAATTTTTAGCTTTTATTTTAGTTTTTATCACTTCTCTTGCTAAGGGACTAGAAAGAAGCTGGTTAGGGGTTGTGATGAGTGCTTAAAAAGTACTAAAATTGCCATGATTTAATATACTTTATTTGATTAAATAGAATTATATTTGTATGATTTTATCATATTTTTATATATATATTTGTTTTTTCAGAATCACATGTATTTTTTTCAGGTATTTTAGTTCAAAACTAACTTAAAGACTAGAAGAAAAAAATACTAGAGGAAATATATCACAAATATATTGAGAAAATAAATGAGAAAAAGTCAAAAAGATGGGAAAATTAGACAAAATGGGTCAAAAAGACCAAAATCGTGCGGACAGTTGTCCAACCGCGCTGAGAAACGCCCACAGCATGCTCATTCACGCTGAGAAAGGTGCTCAGTGCCCACACAATGCCGATCATCCTCCTACACATCTGCACCCACTCGTGCATGCCATCACAATCCTACATAGTGCCACACGTGGGCCACATGCCTGTTTCTCGAGATTTTCCAACACCAACCTGTCCAAACGCATCCAAATTCAAATTTTGAAATATTTTCCCCCCTTTTTTTGGACTTTTCTTCGTCTATAAAAGGTCCCTCTTCCCTATTCCAAAACACAAAAAAATATTTCTGAGCAATTTCTCTCTCTAACTTTCCCTCTCTAGAAAGTTTTCATTTTTTTTATTTTTTTGTTTTTAGTTTTTAAGTTCTTCTCTTTTTTAGAAGAACTAGCTATATTTTTATAAATTTTTAGTTTTTGATTTAATAAACAGATATGCAAACCCTTTTGGAGGTTTTCCAACAACAAAATTTTCATCAAACTGTTGTAAGGATTCTATTAAGGTATAATTTAATGGATTCTTTACATTTATCTTTTTATATTTTATTTTTATATGTTATATTTAATTTGTTTGTGATTAAATTTAACATGACTAGTTGTTTATAAATATGATATAATTATAACGTTGTTATGCTTCTGAAATATTAATCAGGTAAAACATTTCCATAAAATAAATTGATTTTGTTTTTATTCAAGATTTTATATTAAGGATGTTAAAAATAAATACATTATGTTTCATTACAAAACTTAAATCTGAAAATTAGATTTTAAGATTTAATTATTCGGTCTAATTTAGAGTAGTGCTCTTTTATTTGTTGGTACAATTGCCCGGTAGTTAGAGTGAAACTATATTTCAAAAGTTTTTTATAAGATCTATTATTCGAAAATGTATATTGATGACATATTTTCAATATTAGTTTTAAAAATTGAAAGTTAGTACTTGAAAAATTAAATTCTTAGGTTTAATTTGGACACCTTGAATAAAGTTTAATTATTTGACTCCGTCTAAAGCTGTTATTAGATGGTTTGTTATTTTCTTAGAAATAAAACTAAAATTCAATATTTAATTAATTAATATGGACCTCCTAAGGATATTAGTTAGTTAATATTAAACTAAAGAATTTGGGCTACGCCTAAGGACATTTTCATACCAAAAAGAGAAAATCAACAAATATTAATTTATATATTTAATAACCTAAATAATATGAGTAACCATAATTAACATAATTATTATATACTTAAATACTCTACTGTTATAAATGATAAATTTTGCATTATTTTTTATGGAATCTATATTTATATTTATGTTTATGTTTATTTTTATGTTATTAGATTAGAAAACAAATAAACCAAAATATCGTGACAAGATGTTTAGGATTTAATTTTGTTTTTTAAGATTTTGAATAATAAATTAAAAACCACATATATTACTTCCTTAGACCAACCTTGTGAGTATACTTATCATTTGCTATACATTTGCTATAGAATGATTCGTGCACTTGCGAGAGTTTTACAAATTATAAAATCACAAAAAGTATTTCGCAATATCGGTATTTGTAATGCCAGTCTTGTGACTTCATCATCAATTTCTAAGATCATAGGTTACAAGATGTGTAGCTCCATAATCAATATACCAATAAAACCCTATAACTATCCCAAGAATTTCTTCTAGTGTTACAACCATGAGAGTAGAAGGATAAGAAGATTGTTGGGAAACTTGACCATCACAAGTTGATAAAGGAAAAGGTATTTGAGAAAAAGGATATGAAAGACTCGTATGATTAACACTATTTAGGCATAAGGAAGGATTTGTTGCCTGACCTTGGTAGAGTCTGAGCCTTGATATGTCAGCTCGAGCCTTAATACATCAACCCAAGCCTTGAGACGTCAGCCCAAGCCATAAGGTGGTCGACCTCAAGTTTTAAATGTATTTTACTTTACTCTTATACCCTTCTGACACGCAACAACGTATATGCCCTATGTAACCAACACATGCACATGTAAATATATATATACATGGACTCCCTAAGAGATCCACACATCCCATCAGTTGCTCTGACTTCTCTCTAGTTTCTCACTTTGAAAATCAGATCAATCCTAACATTTTGGCGTCCACTGTAGGGCTTAGATTCTGAAGTCAAGTTTAGCTTCTGACCCTATATTTTCTTGGATTCACCCTGAATTTTGAGAGAGACTTAAGATGCCAAACACCTATTCCACTTACTAGTTACCCCTAGAATCATAATCACTTGTTCCTTATCACCATGGTAGGGACCCATGTTGAAGGTAGACTAAGACTAGTAAACGAGGAAGCAACAAGAGTACTGGATAACACCTTACCAACCCATGGTGATGCCAAAATAGAGATTAACTGTCATCGAGAGCTAGCTCGTTCACTTCTCAAGTTAAGAAGAGAAGTCGAGGAGACCATGCAAGAAAATAGGTCACTATGCACCCAATCAGATGGAGGAACCTTCAATGATTAAGCTGCCAACCTTATCAGTAAAAATAGACCATAGCATATAATGCCTAAGCTTAACCAGGGAGAACAAGAAGTTGAGGGGGATCCATTTTTTTGTTCGATGAGACCTAGCAACGAGTAGTGGTTATAGGAGAGAAAAAACTAGAAGGTGTGATTTCAGGTGTTTGAAGAAGCTAAAAAAAGTAAGTTAGGCCTTGAAACTAGCCAAAGAAAAAGGCAAGCCCCTTATGATATGGATAGGGATTTTGAGCCACTACGTGTCTCCCCATTTTCTGATGAAATAGAGCATGACGAGCCACCACCCAAGTTCATTGCTCCCAAGTGTTGAGACTATGAAGGGACCAAAGATTCAGTAACTCATGTACAAAACTTTAAGACAGCTATGACCCATGTGAGCCTCACTTAGGGCAAGAAAGACGCCATGATGTGTAAGTTGTTTTCCACCAACCTATGTGATGGTGCACAAAAGTGGTTCAATAACCTGGCACTTCTTACCATAACTTCCTTCTCATAGTTTTTCAAGTTGTTTATCACCAATTATTCCTACAACAAGCCATTGAGGAAGGATTCGTAGCACATCTTCTCAATTACCTAGGGAAGTGGTGAGTCTACTGAAGAATATATGAGAAGGTTCCCAGAAGAAAGGGTAGAGATATTAGGCTACCTGAGCTCTATTGTGATAGAGGCCTTCAAGTGAGGTCTTCTAGGGATTCTGATTTGTTTCCAAAACTAACCATGATGATCCCACAAACTTTGGAGGAACCTTATGGAAATGCAAGAACATTTTTCAAACTAGAAAGAGAGGTAGGTATGGTTAAGACCAGCAAGGCAACAATGGAGGTTGTGCTAGAAAAATAGAAACGAAGGATGAGCCCAGACAAGGAAAACCAAGACGAAAATATCAATAAAAATAAGCCCTTCACACCAAACTATATGGATAGTAGCCAATGGTTCGGGAAGATGGGCCTTTGTGAGAGGTCACTATCTTCTTTCAAGGGTCTACTCTTAAGAGTAAGTCTAGATCAGGAAGTGTTGAGTGGTGTGCCTTTCACAAGGATGTATGTCATGAGATGAGAGACTACAGGCATCTAAAAAAAGAAATAAAGGATATGTTGGCCAGAGGATATTTAAAAGACCTTATAGGAAGAAACATCAAAGGAAGAGGGCGACAACCCTAATGTGAAACTCAAAGCTGCCTGCTCCTTTAGGTAGCGAGATAGACCCTCAAAATGAGCTCAATAGAAGGAATATCCATACCATACAATCTAGAAAAAGAGAGGTCTTATGTTGAAATCACCTTCAATGAAATGGATGATGTTTTCTCTCCCAATGAGGACCCCTTGGTAATCACTTTAAGAATAGGATCCTACAATTTTTTCGGATCATGATTGACATTGGGAGATTAGTTGACCTTCTTTTTTCTGTCAACAAGAAGGGCCCTAAGCATAAAAGAATGTGATATTGCTGGAAGAGAGCTACCCCTAGTGGGATTCAACAGTAGCACCACCTATGCAATTGGAATCCTAGTGCTCCCTCTCATGGCTAAGATATCTATAGTGATGACAAATTTTGTGGTAATTGATGTCCCAACTCACTACAACGCCATCCTAGATAGGCTATGGATACACAAGATGAAGGTAGTTCTGTCCACCTTTCACCAAGTCATCAAATTCTCGACTGAGGAGGGCATAAAGGAGATAAAGGGAGACTAGGAAAAGGCAAGAGGTTGTTATAACACCATTATGAAAAAGGCCACTCCTAAGTAGCAACCAAAATATGAGCCTCTTCAAAAAAAGGCCCGAAGGTAGATGTCTAGTATAGTTTGTCAATTCAAATGAGAGGCGAGATATACCAATTAGAGACAAGGAGGACCTTACACTTTTGATGTACCTATTTTTGTCATCTTCATATACCATCCCTATATTATGTATGTATGTATGTATGTATGTATATATGTATGTATGTATGTATGTATGTATGTATGTATGTATGTATGTATGTATGTATGTATGTATGTATGTATGTATGTATATATGTATGTATGTATGTATGTATGTATGTATGTATGTATGTATGTATGTATGTATGTATATTAGTTGAATTCTTTCAAGTAATTACTTTCCCCCAATATTACATGCTTGTCCTCAGAAAAGGTAGAACACTCACCCTCAGAGAGTTGATCACCTCGAGCTCAAAAAAGGTAAAGGTATCTCCCTTAGAGGGTTGATCATCTCGAGCTCAGACCAGATAAAGCTATCTCCCTCATAGAAATGATCACCTCAAGCTTAGAAAATGTAGAGTGCTCTCCCTTAGAGAGTTGATCACCTTGAGCTCAGACCAAGTATAGTGCTCTCCCTCAAATAGAGTTGATCACCTCGTCCTCAGACCAGGTAGAGCACTCTTACTCAAAAAGAGTTGATCACTTCATCCTCAGACCAAGTAGAGAACTCTCCCTCAAAAAGAGTTGATCACCTCATCCTTAGAAAAGGTAGAATACTCTCCCTCAGAGAGTTGATCATCTCAAGCTTATAAAGGGTAGAGTAGTTTCCCTTAGAAAGTTAATCACCTCGAGCTTAGACTAGGTAGAGTGCTCTCCCTCAAAAAGAGTTGATCACTTCATCCTCAGAAAAGTTAGAATGCTTTCCCTTAGAGAGTTGATCACCTCATGCTCAGAAAAGGTAGAGTGCTCTCCCTTAGAGAGTTGATCACCTCATACTCAGAAAAGGTAAAGCGCTCTCCCTCAAAGAGAGTTGATCACCTCGAGCTCAAACCAGGTAGAGCGCTCTCCTTTAAAGAGAGTTGATGACCTCATCCTCAAAAAGGATAGAACACCCTCACTTAGAAATTTGATCACCTCAAGCTTAGAAAAGGTAGAACACTCTTCCTTAAACATAGTTGATCACCTTAAGTTCAAACCAGGTAGAGCAGTCTCCCTCAAAGAGAATTGATCACCTCCAACTCAAAAAAGGTAGGGCTCTACACCGTGTCAACCATTGTGTCCAGCACCTCCCATATATGGATGTTGAGAAATAGTTCGACATCATGTGTGATGAGTTCTTAAAAAACACTAAAATTACCATGATTTAATGTATTTTAATTGATTAAATAGATTTATATTTGTATGATTTTATCATATTTTTATATAAATTTGTCTTTTCGGAATCACGGGTACTTTTTATTATTTTACAGGTATTTTAGTTCAAAAATAAATTAAAAACTCGAAGAAAAAAATATTGAAAGCAATACATCACAAATATATTGAGAAAATAAATGAGAAAAAGTAAAAAAGATGAAAAAAATGGACAAATGGGTCAAAAAGGTTAAAAATGTCAACGTCGACCATCCGCGTGTGCTTGCACACTCCTTACCATGTCCCGCATATGCCAGCCGCCCGTCTGTCAAGATTTCCGTGCCCCTTATGCACGCCAACCTATCCAAACGTGTCCAAATTCAAATTTTGAAATAGTTTCCCCCTTTTTTGGCTTTTTCATCATCTATAAAAGGATCATCTTCTCACATTCCAAAACACAATTTTCTGAGCATTTTCTTTCTTTAGAACAAAATTAACATCAAATTGTTGTAAGGATTCTATTAAGGTATAATTTTAATAGATTCTTTACATTTATCTTTTTATGTTTTATTCTTATATGTTATATTTATTTTTTTTGTGATTAAATTTAACATGCCTAACTGTTTGTAAATATGATATAATTATAACGTTATTACGCTTGCGAAATATTAAATAGGTAAAACATCTCCATAAAATAAATTGATTTTGTTTTTATTCAACATTTTATATTAAGAATGTTAGAGAGAATATATTATTTTTCATTACAAACTTAAATCTGAAAATTAGATTATAAGATTTAATTAACCGGCCTGATTTAGAGTAGTGTTTTTTTATTTGTTGGTACAATCACCCGGTAGTTAGAGTAAAGCTCTATTTCAAAAGTTTTTATAAGAATTAATAATTGAAAATGTATTAACAACATATTTTCAATAATGGTTTTAAAACTTGAAAGTTAGTACTCAAATAATTAAATTCTTAGGTTTAATTTAGACACCTTGAATAAAGTTTAAAATATCTAACCCCACTAAATGTGGCATTTAAATGATTCATTTTCAATCTCTTAGAAAAAAGGAATTAATTTAATTAACCAAATTAGTTATTGACCACATTCATAGGTGTTAATTGATTTGTTTAATTAACAAAGAATATTTATCCCCACCAAAAGTAGTATTCATATAAAAAAGAGAGAATCAATAAATATCAGTTTATATCTTCACTAACCTAAATAATATGAGGAGGCATAATTAACTTAATTATTATCTTCTTAAATACTTCACTATTATAAATGATAAATATATGCATTATTGTTTATTGAATTCATATATATGTTTATTTTTATGTTATTAGATTAGGAAACAAATAAACCAAAATATCGTGACAAGATGTTTAGGATTTAATTTCGTTTTTAAAGATTTTGAATAATAAATTAAAAATCACATATATTCCTTCCTTAGATCGATCTTGGGAGTATACTTATCATTTGTTATGAAATTATTCATGCACTTGCGAGAGTTTTATAAATTATAAAACCACAAAAGATATTTCGCAAGATCGGTATTTGTAATGCTGGCCTTGTGATTCATCATCAATGTGTAAGGACGTCAATCCTATTCTTATCGTGAGTAGGTTCCTTTCTTAGATTCAATGTCATTTTGCCTACTAATCCTTTTACTTTTCCACCTCAGTTGAAAAATTGAGTTAAAAGGACATGTGGACTACTGTTTGGTCATAAGGAAGGACCTACTGTCTAACCTTTGTAAAGCTCGAGCCTTGATACGTTAGCTAGAGCCTTGAGACGCCAACCCAAGCCTTGAGACGTCAACCTGAATCATAGGGTGGTTGACCTCAAGCTTTAAATGTATTTTGCTTTACTCTTATACCTCTCTAATATGCTATGATGTGTACACCCTATGTACCGACACCTGTACGTATAAAACTCTATATATACATAGACGTTTTAAGATATCCATACATTCCATCAATTACTCTGACTTCTCTCTAGTTTCTCTCTCTGCAAATCGGACCAATCCCAACAAACACCATTATTTACACCCTGATTGAGATTATCAACATAAGTATTGGGTTGAGGTATTGAGGTTGCAGCAAGCATAGCTTATGCATTTGAACATAGAAGTTGTTTTGAGATAGGTGGAATTTGATTAGGTGCAATAAAATTGCCTTGAGTTTGAGATTTAAGATTTGGAGGTCTATAGTTAGCATCAAATCGATACCAACATCTGGAAACCAAATGTCCCAACTAATCACCACAGAATTGACAATAAGATTTCCTTTCTTGAGACTATGCAACTCACCCTTCAATTGTATTATTTTTGCTCTAGATCTTGAAGAAAATGTGTTTTCAAGTTTGATCCATGCCTTTCTTTCTTGAGGTGTGAAACCTAGAAATTTGTTTCAACACTTCATCTCATATACATAACATCAACTAACATCCCAATATTTCATCTTGTTTTTTTCCAAAATTTATATTCAAGATCAACAACTCCATTCGAAAGAAGTTAATTTACCTGGTGAATCTTGCAATATCTAGTTATCTAACTCTGAGCTTCTTAAAATCTTTAACACTTGGTGCGTCCAAATCATAAAATTAGAACGATCAAGTTTGATTGTCACCATCAGATTATGAAATAAAAACACCTCTCGATCCACTTGAGTTGAGGCAATCACTACTGGAACTGAAGTATCACTTTGATCACCAGAATATACACGAAGAACTTCCATTGCTGATGTTGTTTAACCTTTGAAGCTCACATGAACTTCAAGCTCTGATACCGTGAGAATGTATGAAGAAACTATCATAGACTTATCAAGAACAAGACAAAATTGAGAAGAAAACTCATTCATGAACTGCTTGTGTATTTCAAACACACGTAAACTGATGAAAACAATGTGTAGAAAGTTCAGGAACAACTAGTCCTCTCACAGTATTTATACAATTATCACTACTAACAAAATAGCCAGCTCATCTAACAACTTGTGACAATTTCCTAGCTGCCTCATATCACATTATCAACTACACATGATCACAGAATAACTATCATACATCTTTATACTATCTACACACTTTTTTTTTCATGAACTAGATTAGCTTCAGATTCATAGTTAGCATTATTATCACCAACAAGGCACACCTGAGTTTTTCTCTTATTAGAAGTAACTTTTATAATTAGAGAATGAGCTCATTTGATAAAAATGTGCTCGTAAAAATTTTCACACATTATTGAAAGCAGACAATTATTAGGAGTTATGATTCATGTTGGAATATTAATTAGATGATGCATGTTATGTTTTGATGATAACCTGGAAGTACATTGACGGAATCAAGGAAAAAAAGAGGTAGGTTGAGGATAAGGCTAAGAGTAGATTAAAATGATTTATTTTTTACTGGTCGGAATCTAATCCTATCTAAATCGAAATTGATGGTTTTCAATCTAAATTCAATCTGATAATATAATTAATTTGAATCCGATCTGATCCGATCCGATGGTGTAATCAATCCAAACAAATATGAACTTGATTCGATGATGTAATCAATTCAAACCAATCAGAATTCAAACAGATTGGATTCTTTCAGATATGATAATGTTAGATTGATATTGAAATTTATTTATGAATTGTTATCATATATAAAATACGATATACACAACACTTAAATTTTAAATTGATTTATTTGTAGCAAAATTTATTATTTATAGTCACAACTAAGAAAAAAATAAGAAGTATATATGTACAATTATTAAATTATTATAAATATTTGTATTTATCTTTAAGTTAAAATAGTAATATAATATAATTATGGTATGTACGTATTTAAATATAATATATTATAAAATAAAATATGTATTTATTTTTAATTTAATATTAATTCGGTCTGAATCGGGTACAGTAGATTATAAAATCTAAATGCGATTAAACTATAAAAAAATTCAATCAAATCCTGTCCAAATTCGATAATTCAAATTAGATTTCTAATTTAAGTCGATTGATTAGATTATTTGGTTGTCTTTAGTTGAGGAAGAAATCTTACATATAACAAGGTATAGACACATAGTGCAACAGAATCATCTTGATTCTTCATTTTTATAGAAAAGAAAAATTTGTTAGAAGAAAGAATGAGATCAACTATTGATATTAATAGGCGACATATAACACATTGTATATAAGATTTTCTCCTAATTGATGGTATCAAACTTGAATATAATATAATTTTTTTAACATAAGGGTAACCCATTAAAAAATAATGAATGACATATATATATAATGGGATTTTCGTCCATCGTGTTCTTTGATTTGTTCATGCGAAAAAGGGATTAATATTTTAGTGATATCTTTATCAAACAAAAGGTACAATAATGATCCATTTTTTTTCAAAAAAAGCTTAATTTATGAAAAGGTAAGTTTTGTTTTATAAAAATATTTATTATTTTATGTATTATCTTATTTGTTTTTTGTTTATTGCAATACGAAATTATTTCGTACTATTTTAGCAATTACGATCAACCTACATCATCAACTATGTCCAATCACTGATATCATTTTATTCATTTATCGACCAACCAAATTTTATTATATAATGTAGAACAATTTAAAGTTATATTTTTTTTTACTCAATTTGTAGTTAGATCCAGTGAATCTATGTAGAGTTGAGGATGGATATATACCTCACATCAACTCTCAAAAAATATAATTTTAAATATAATATTTATGAAATTATAAATAAATTATACGTATATAATAAAATTATTTCACGTTCTAAATTTTAAATTTTAAACTTATAACACTAAATATCTCATAAAAATTTAATAACTTAAACCTATTTAATTAAAATGAGATACAGATAATATTATTTTTAATTAAAAATAATATTAATTAAAAAATAATATTAATTATTTTTATTATGCATATGATAACCCTTTGACATATAAATCCTAAATTTATGGCTGCTTACTTATAAGGTTCTAGAGTCATTTAATGATGCTCCTTTTGGTGGATGTTTTATTGGTTCCTCCTCGGAGGCCATCTCCTCATCCCGTACGTCGTTCCAAAGTGAAGGGCTTCTATTCCTATGGACTATTGATCATGGATGTGGTTGCTTATAAGTTATTTCAGGAGAGAGATAATAGGAAAAGTCTTCGATCAAAGTAGTAAAAAGTAAGTGGATTTAATATATTAATTGTATAAAAATCATGACATGGTGTCATGTGATTTTTGGTATATACAGTGGAACACCTAAAGTGATACATGGTTTCTTAATTGTATTAGCTTTCTTTCAGTCTCTTGATTCTTTTATAAATAGTAGTGAAACTTTGATGGTTTATTTCTTAGTATCAACTAATGTAAAAGAAAGTTTAATTTTTATTGTTCTATGATATTAGAAAGAAAAAGATGAAGGAGAGATTTTAGATTATTGTGAGTGAAATAATGAAGAAAGTGGGGCTTCAAGAAAGTAATCAATTAATTTAGTTATTTAAAGATGATCAAGAGTTGCGAGTAATTTTGTTTAAGGTTTATAATAAGAATATAGTACTTTTTCTTAACAAATTGCTACAAATGCTCCGAATGTTTTTCATACATTTTTCACTTATTTTCGATTTCATATATCCTATATATATTTATTTCGTACTATTAGCACATTTTTCACTTAGGCTGTTAGAACTTTTATACCATTTTTATTTTTATTTTGATATATTGTTTTACTCCTATTTTATACAAAACACATCAAATATATTTATTTAAATTATTAGTAAATATTTAATTAATTTTAATAATAATTGATATTTTTAGTTATCTTAATTTTTTAAAAATATTATTGAATTTGAGAAAAAAATATATCAATAATTTAAATAAGAATATTTCATATATTTCAATTCAAAATACAAATCAAAGTATATTAAAACAACAATAAAAATAGTATAAAAGTATCAATTTTTATTTTCATATTATACTACATATTCATTTATTTTCATATTATACTATATATTCATTTAATAGGATTCACACATTTTTCACTTATGTATTATTTTCATACATCTTTTCTACCAAATGTCTTATATATATTTTTTCACTTATTTTTTTCATATATTCATATATATGTTCAAATAAATAAGAAAAACATTACGAATAATAATGATTTTAACTAATCAATTTAATTAATTATATTAATTATAAAATAATTTAAATGATTAACAATAAAGATTTCATTATAATTTAAATTTTGAAATTAGTTAATAATTTTTAAAATTAAAAGAAAATTAAATAACACGTAATTAAATATTTATCATTAGATTTGAATAATTTAATACTTAGATATAATTGATTAGATTTAATGATTAAAATTATTGATATTTGAATCTTAACCCAGTAAAGAAAAACTAAATTGAATAGAACTAATTAACAACTTTAATTTTAAACTAAATGGATTGGTTCATTATATAATCAATTAGCCTGTGTTTATATACTTAGAATTGGTTTTAGCAAATATTACATATTTTTCATAGACTCGTATATTTTTAAATAAATAAAGAATAATCAAATTGAATAAAACTAACTTTAATGATTTCAAGTAATCTTGCATGAGATTATAATAGTTGATGTTAATTTTAGTATAAACTCTCATTATTACTTATTTTTGGTGCATACATGCATCAATGGCATTCTACACATTTATATCAAATGGAATATTGGATAATATGTTGTAAGGGATTACAACTGATATGTATAGGTAACAACTGACCTGTGTTAATTCACTACTAGAGGGATTACAATAGATCTGGTGGAAATTGTTGGGATTTTTTTGAAATTTGAAAAATGTTTTCGAAAAATTATAGCATTTATGGAAAAAGTGTAGTTTTCGGTAAAAACATGTTATTTTTAATATATATATGTCAAAAATTTCTTAAATTTTGGACATTTATGTTATGACATTTTCTTTTTAAGAAGTGTTCGAGAAATATTTTATATTTTAAATAAACTTTATGTCATGAAGTTATAATAACATAAAAAAAAATGAGCTTTAAAAATCTTTAAAAGAAGTGATGCTAAGTTGATGGATAATTAAATTGGGCATCTTTATGAAATTTTCTTATTAAGTAATACATAGATGAATATTTAAATATATATGACTCAACTATTTGTAAGATTTTATTCTTTTTTTTTAATCTTTTTAATTATAGTATTATATATTTAATCAATCACAAATAAGTGACCTTACTATTTGTAAGATTTTTTTTTCTCGATCTTTTCAATTATAATATTATATTATTTAAGATTAATTTTTTTAATCTTTTTAATTATAGTATTATATATTTAATCAATCACAAATAAGTGACCTAACTATTTGTAAGATTTTTTTTTCTCGATCTTTTCAATTATAATATTATATTATTTAAGATTAATCACAAATAAGTTACCTATAGATTTTTTTTCATGTATACTCTTGTCTGAAATTATTCTCATGTATTTTTTTTTTCTTTATTAGTTAATTTTTTTTATTAAATTTCTTTATTAGCTAATTGGTTATTGCTGGTCGGTATCAATTATCCACATCTTTTTACTTTATACGACTTTGGATTTTATAGCTAGGATAAGAATCTTTTTCTTTCTTTCTTTCCTTCTTTTTTTTTTTTTTTTTTTTTTGCCTTACAGGCAGATAAAGAAACAAATATTTTTTAAAAAATCAAGTAGATAAAGAAACTTTTTAGCAGATAAAAAATAAAAATAAAAAAGCAGATAAAACACTTGGCTAGTATGACAATTTGTGGTGTAGTCCAGTCCGATTATTTAAACCCAATGTGAATCGAAAAACATGAATGAATTAAAAATGGATTTGATTTGTGCAATCCAATCCAAATAACACGAAAAATTTTGTACTAGGGATAATCTAATAATAAGAAAATAATTATAATTATTATTATATATTATTATTATAATATTTTATTTTTATTGAGTCTTAAATGATATCATGAAAAACGATTTCTAATTTTTTTGTCATATTAAGTGTATTGTTTCAAAAATGTTTAGAAGTGTGAACTCTCGTGCATAAAATGTGAACTTTTTGTTTACATATGTACTAATTATTATTGGCACACAAATTAACACACCAAAAATGAAATAGTTAATTTAATTATGTGAAATATTTGTTATATTTTTCTTGTTTTTTTATTGTAATTTTTTTATTTTTATATATTAATTATTAACTTATTTATAAAAATTATACCTTATTTTATTAACAATAAACGTGACTTATATAAATATTTTTTTAATTTTATTTAAAAATAAAATATGTCACAGTTTTTTTTTGAGTTTATACATTATTTTATATAAAGTACTTCTGATTAATTTATTAATTTAATCGTAGTTCCGTCAAATTGAATTATAATTTTATTATTTTTAGTTATATGTGCAAACATATTATGCTATCACCGATCACAATTACATAAAATTCGAGTCTAAAACATTCATTTATTTTAATTTTAAGTAATTTTGTAATATGTTTATGGCTTTGAAACTTTTACTTTTTAATTTTATAAAAACTTCTAACAAAAAATTTTATTTGTATATTTAATGTTGTTAGAATGTATTAAATTTAGTTTAAAGTTTGTATTATTCTAATCAAATTAAAAATTATAATAAAATTTATAATATTTTAATTTAACATCGAGTTAAATAAAAAAAAGATTAATTTATAAGTATAATAAAATTTTGAGTTAATTTAAACTAATTTAAACATGTTGAAATTTTTATTATTTGAATTTGGGTTAATGTTGTTAATTCATGAAAAAAATTAAATTAAATTTATAATAAAATTTAATCAATTAAAATTAAATTATTTAATTTAAACCAACTCAAATTAATCATTCACACCCTTAATCATGATTTTAGTAGGAATTAAGCATAATTTGCTTCTCACCATTCTTGTAATTATTTATTAAAAAAAAATCATTTTCATCATCCGATTATAGGTTACATGCATTCAAAATAAATGTTGCTTTATTGACCTTAAAATATCAGTTTTTTTTTTAAATAAAATAGAAAATAAAGATTTCATTCATGTAATTAAAACCATTCATATACTCCCTATAAAATATAACTTCAAAAACAAACATCAATATCTAATTTCCACAATTAAAACTAGTAAAAAAGCTGGGGCACAAGGAAAGAAGAATATTGAGTTTTCTTGTGTTCTTTTCCCGCTTGAATGTTGATTGTTGCAGCAGATACAATACATTTTTTTCAAGAAACATATGAAATCGATTTCCGTTTGCATTGTTTGTCATATGAGTCTAGTAATCCAAATCTTCCACTAACAAATAGCAAAAACACAGACTCAGATCCACACGAACCAATAAAAAATGTGAAAATGAAATACTGAAAGACTAAAAACAAATCAACAGACTTACAAAAACTCTACAAACCTTGGACATTAAACAATAAGAAACACAATAGACCTAAAATATAAGTTTATAGATTTGGTTGAGTCTTATTGAAACCGATCCTAAAACTAAAAAACGAAAACATACATAATAAATACAATAGTCTTATTACAAAACACATAAAAAGATACATGTCAAAATAAGAGCTGAGCCAAAACCACAGCCTAACCAAAGCCACAAAACTGAATGATCACTGGAACAGTATGAATGAAGAAGGCAATCCTTAGTGAAGGATTTGGATATTAACACAGCTTCACATTGGTTAAAACTAAAACATTCATTGAAATTAAGTGAAATCCTTAAAATATCACATTAGTTACATATTATGATGTTAATTCATAATCTGCTTATATATTGGTTAAAACTAAAACATTCATTGAAATTAAGTGAAATCCTTAAAATATCACATTAGTTACATATATATTATGATTTTAATTCATCATTTGCTTATAATCTGCTTATATATCCTTATGAGTAGCTAATTATTCTAATTAATATAAAATCAATTATATTATTATTCTTAAATTTTGACCTTTACTGTAAACTTAATAATTTCTATAATTTAGTTATTAAAATTAACCATAAATTTTAAATTAACAATTGCATCCAAATTTTTATTTTTGTTTCCTAGATCGATTATTTTTATTTGAAAATGGTTTAATTAAAATGTGTGATTCACGTAGATAGTCACGTAACACAAAAAATAAAAATAAAAAATTAATCAACTAATTTTGTTTTTTAGGGAGAAAAACAAGTGAGATGTAATAAATATTATAAACTGTATAAGGTTAAAGATTATATATATATATATATATATATATATAGATGTAATAAATATTATAAACTGTATAAGGTTAAAGATTATATATATATATATATATATGTGTGTGTGTGTGAGGGGGGTTAAACTAATAAAGACAATAAACCATAAGACGCAAGCCTACTAAATAGATTTGACCGTTGCATAGAGACATGACATAGAGATTGTGATATATAAAGCGATTAATAGGAAATATATGACATCAAGCAATAATTCATATTTTATGCTCAAATATCAATTCCTTTTATTCTTTTAACTCTGATTCTAAGATGAGGTAAGAGAGTAAAAAATGTTTAACAAGTGAACAGTTAATGAATCACCTTCCTCTTGTAACCGTTCTCGTTTTTATTTCAAAATTTCAAAAATGTTCTCAATGATGACCACATTCGTCACTTATTTAGAGAACGGGATTGTGATACCATATATAAGTGAGTGAGTTTTTAGATGTTCATCCATTGTTTAGGGAAAATATTCTCCAAATTGTACTCAATTTTTTGTCATTTTTCTTCCATCTTTTAAGTTAAAGATGTATTACGACCCATGTCGAATAATAATGACTTGACTTTATAATGGTTGATCAATTTAGTTATTGTATGACTCAAGGTGACAAGATACCATAAATTGTGGAGGTTGTGGGAGATCTAATAAACATTCATCTGAGTAGTGTTGTTCTAATGTGTGAGCACGACCTGTAAGAGAGAAACACATGGATTGCGAATTGTTGAGCTAATGCTTTATACATTAAAATTTTTCTCAAGTCAAGCTGCTCATCTAACATACACAGATGAGAATAGCTAATTATTGAGCTAATGTTTTGCTTATCAGGCCCTCATTTTGTATGAAAATTATTTCATTTTGTAGGGAAAACATAACCTAGGGGTTAAATTTAGTTTTATTTTACGTATATTGGTTGTTTTATTGCTCCACTGCTAGTATGTTATAACTATTTGTACCATCTTCCCAAGGAAAAGGTAATAAAACTTTGTAATTCATAATTTTTATGCAAAACCTTTTTGATTATTATGATATCATTACATTCAAAGTTTACACATACTCAAATAGATCAGGTGTATTTAAGATTTTTTAAACCATTGATGTGATCAACTTAGGTTTACTTCTTTTGAGATTACCCTTTTAGCATAGAGCTAGACATACCATCTTCTCAAAGCAAAAGGCAAAGTCCAAGCATTTTGCCTGGTTCTTAACCAAAGTAATCAACTCATGTTTTACGTCTTTCAAGAATACCATTTTAGGCCAATAGTAAGTTGTAAAGCTCTTAGCGTGCATTCTCATGTAAAATCCAATTTAGTTGGTCAATTCTTACTCTAGATCATACATGCTATCAAGTCGTACCTAATGTTAGGTTGTATCTAATGTTCAAACATCATCAAGTCTCCCTATTCTCTTAGCTCGAGAAGAAGACCAAAGTGAAAGAGTAATTATTACTTGCAATAAATATTAGTATTATTTTTAAATTCTCGTTAATTATTCTATAACCATTCAAATTTTTATTTTTAAATCACACATAGAGGGGTGCATTAGCACTCACTCTTTTAATCATACAACATTTAGTGCTAGTATGTTAGCTTGAGTGCTCTACCTGTCATGTGACCGAAGTGATAATATCATACTTTAGCTAGAGCACTCTACTTGGTTTCTTACCAAGGTGAGTAACACGTGTTTTAGGATGATCATTCTACTTGGTATGTTATCGAGTTGATCCTCTCATACTTTAGCATCAGTACTCTATCTAGTTTAATACCGAGGGGAACAACTCAATTTTTAGTGTGCGCACTCTACCTAGCACGTGACCAAAGTGATCAAATCATAATTTAACTTGCTCTAACTGGTATGTGATCAACTCATATTTTACTTGAGCATTCTACTTGGTATGTGACCAAGGTGATCATCTTATATTTTAGCATGATTGCTCTACTTGGAATATTATTAGTGTGATTAACTCATGCTTTATCGCAAAGGCTCTACCTAATTCTTGACCAAGGTGATCAACTCATGTTTTAGCATAAGCACTCTACATGGTTCCTTACCAAGGTGATCGACTCATGTTTTAGTGCAAACACTTTACCCGATAGTGACCGAGGTTATTAGCTCATACTTTATCATGAACACTCTACCTGGTTCCTAACGTAAGTGATCAGCTCGTGTTTTAGCACAAGCACTTTACCTAGTATGTGATCGAGGTGATTAGCTCTTAATCTATTGTGAGTGATCTACCCCATTCCTTAATAAGGTGGCTAGCTCATGTTTTAGCACAAGCACTCTATATAGTTCCTAATTAAGGTGATCATATCATGTTTTAGCTAGAGCGCTCTACTTATTTCCTAACTAGGTGATCAGTTTTTGTTTTAGCACGAGTGATCTACTTGGTACATGATCAAGGTGATCAACTCTTACTTTATCGTGAGTGCTTTATCTGGTTCCTAACCAAAGCAACCAACTCGTGTTTTAGTGCAAACACTCTCTCTGGTACGTGATCAAGGTGATTAACTCATATTTTACCTCTCCTAATTGATACCTTAGTATTTCTCCAAAGTTTATAGTTATTGTTATGTGTGTTCCCTTGCATTTTCAATTCTCTATTCTTCCTTCTCATCTCCTCCAAGTATCTCATTACCTCGAGCAGTTATTGTATGACATAAGATTCAACCTCAAGCTCTACTCGAGCATTATTGTTATTTGTATCCATTTTTCACTCACTTAAATTTCTCTCTAATTCTTTTAATAAAAGGTGTCAAAATTTAATGGTACTAGTCTTTAATTCGGAGCCTTATATTAATGGGTACTAAAATATTAGAAATGATCCAATTTTAGAGTGAAAAACAAATAAGATGAAATAAATGTTATAACCTCTGTATGGTTCAAGACTATTATCATATATATATATATATATATGATATTTACGTGAAAACGTGTTGATTACATCGATAATGCACATCAATATGTGTCAGATGAATTAAAATCATAAATACAATAGACACTAACATGAAGATTGTGATATAGAGAACAATTAATACTCTAGCAATAAATGGAGCTGGGTAACCGAATATACTTTATGCTCAAAGAATATATCATCACACTATAAAAGAACCAGTAATTCTCAACCGTATTGTATATTTTATTTAACCTATTTGAATTTTTAATTTTTAAATTTTATATTTTTTTGTTTCATATCAAATTTAAAATAATTTTTTATTTTTAAAATGTAAAAAATATAAAAAATAAATTAAATATTAATTTAAATAAGTTTTAATAAAAAAAATTAAATATTAATTTAACTATATATTATGTTATTAAAATAATTGTTATTAATTTTATCAAGTTGTCATCAAACCCCATTTATGCTTAATTTGATCAAAAGAAAAATTTCTGATTTTTAGTCATTATATTTATTCATGAAATGATGATTAAGGTTTTTAGTCAAGAAATTTTTACAATTAGCTTGAAAGGGTAAATATTGTCATAAAATAATATAATAAATTAATTATAACATAATTCAATACAATATAATTATTTAATCTATTCAATACGATACACTAAATATATCTTTAATATAGTTAAACTAATCACAATAAATATGTTTGTCCATTATATTTTATATCTAGATTGATATTTTAGATACAAGCTTAATTACTCTTTGTAAATTTTGGTATGTTATTTAACATATTTTCTCATAATTTGGCATCTTTGCTCTTCAAATCTATTTATGCATAATATGTGTATTTTGGGTGTGAAATTTAATCGTTTATATATTGAAGATCTCAAGGTATCCTCAAAGAGCAACAATTATAGAATATTAATTATTTTACCAATCTAATACTTTAAATAAGATGTGAAAGAACCGATGAAGAATCCTTGAAAAGTCTCAGAGGTGAAGAAAGTTTTGGGAAAAATAGATGGTTGTGGGTAAAACTTCCATTATAATAAGATGGGATTACACACTTCACCTTTAGGTAGATCTCTTACAAAAATACAGCAAATATGTATCTTCAATTTGTGAGTAAAACTTCACAAATTGGCTCTCTTAATTTTTCCTCTTAAAAACTCTCTTAGAAAACTCTCTATTTTCTTTTCCTCCTCTATTGCTTCTGAATTTTGAGATTGAAGCAAAGGCTTTATAAAGCCAAAAACTCCATTCTTCATGCATGATTATATGGAGACAAATGGCAGAAACTTTTGACTTTTTTTTCTTCCTTCTTTCGGCGCCACCACCTTTGAATGTTTCCTTTCCCTTTTTTTTTCTTTGCTACTGGCCCACATTAGTTGGACCAACAAATCTCCCACTCCACCTTATGTGGGATAGGGCTCTTCCACACCTGCAATCTTTCTACAGATAACAAGTTTTTCTCTAGTCACAGTCTTTGTCATCATATCTACCCCGTTATCATTGGTGTGAATCTTCTCAACTTTCAGTAGTTATGTTCCAACATATCACAAATCCAATGATACCTTACGTCGATGTGTTTGGACCTTGAGTGGAAGGTGGGGTTCTTGCTAAGGTGAATTGCACTATGACTGTCGCAATAAAGAATATAGTTTTCTTGGTTTTGATGCAATTCTTGTAGGAACTTTTTCATCCACAGGATCTCCTTACAACCTTCAGTGATTACAATGTACTCTACTTCTGTGGTACTTAAGGCAATACACTTTTCTAATCGTGATTACCATGAAACACCTCCCCTTCCAAATGTTATTAGGTACCCAGATATAGATTTCCTCGTATATACGTTGCCAGCCATATCTGAATTTGTATATCCTTCTAATACAGGTTTATTATTACCAAAGCATTAACAATGACTAGAGGTTCCTCTGAGATACCTGAGTATCCATTTGACAACTGCCCAATGTTCCTTTCCAGGATTTGATAGGAATCGGCTCACAATGCCAACAACATGTGTAATGTCTAGTCTGGTACATACCATAGCGTACATTAGACTGCCAACTGTCGATGCATAAGGCACCTTGCTCATCTCTGATTTCTCCTCCTCACTTGAGGGACATTGACTCACATTAAGTTTGAAATGGCTTGCAAGTGGACAACTAACAGGTTTAGCTTTGCTCATGTTGAATCTTTCAAGAACTTTTTCAACATATAGTTTTTGGGAGATCCAGATCTTTTACTTTTGCCTATTGTGGGTAATCATCATGCCAAGAATCTTCTTGGTAGGTCCTAAGTCCTTCATTGAAAAGGACTTGCTTAACTCCTTCTTCAACTTGTTAATCTTGTCAATATTTTGACCCATAATTAACATATCATCAACATAAAGCAAAAGAATAATAAAATCACCATCAGAGAATTTCTTGATGAAAACGCAGTGATTAGCCGTTGTTCTGTTGTATTCATTTTTCTTCATAAATGAGTCGAACTTTTTATACCACTACCTTAGTGCTTGCTTCAGACCGTACATGCTCTTCTTTAGTCTGCATACCAATTTCTCTTTGCTTTTGACTTGGAAACCTTCGGGTTGTTGATGAGTGCTCAAAAACACTAAAATTATCATGATTTTATGCACACTAAATGATTAAAAATATATATATATATGATTTTATTTATATTTATATATATTTGTCTTTTCGGAATCATGGGTATTTTTATTATTTTTTAGGTATTTTTGCTTAAAAACGTATCTTAAAGACTCAAAGAGGAATACTAGAGGCAATACATCACAAATATATTCATAAAATAAATGAGGAAAAGTCAACAGATATGGAAAAATTGGACAAAATTGGTCAAAAATGTCAAAAAGGAGAAAATCGTGCACGTAGCCGCCTAGTCGCACCGAGCAGCCACGCGCGCCCTCGCCCATCAACGCCTAGTCCCGCGCGCGCACTTGTGCTCAGTCTGCGCCCCATCTACCCCATCTGTGCGCGCTGCCGTGCCCACACCAACATGACATCATCATTCACTATTCTGCGTTTTCTCAAATTTTAATCATTTTTTCATCCACTTTTTATTCCCGTCCTCACCTATACCATTCTCTTCATAACTAAACACACCTAAAAACACATCTTCTCTTCTCTTTCTTTTTCTCCATTTCTTAGTTTTTTTAGTTTTTAGTTTTTCCTTAGTTAGTTTTTCTTAGTTTTAGAGTTCTTCTCTTTTTGAGAAGAACTAATTATGTTTTTTGTAATTTATTTGCTTTTTGATTCAATAAATGGGAGTGCAAATTCCGTTTAGAGGTTTTCCAACAACAGGAATAACATCAAAGTACTGTAAAGATTTTATTTTCTTTATAGTTATTTTTTATGCTTTATTCTTACATGATATATTTAATTTGTCTGTGATTAAATTTAACTTTACTGGCTGTTTGTAAACATGATATAATAATAACGTTGTTATGCTTACGAAATATTAAATAGGTAAAAATCTCTAAAATGAATTGATTTTGTTTTTATTCAAGATTTTATATTAAGAATGTTAGAGAGAAATATATTATTTTTCATTACAAACTTAAATCTGAAAATTAGATTTTAAGATTTAGTTATCCAGTCTAATTTAGAGTAGTGCTCTTTTATTTGTTGGTACAATCGCCCGGTAGTTAGAGTGAAACTCTATTTCAAAAGTTTTTATAAGAATTATTATCTGAAAATGTATTGACAATATGTTTTCAGTAGTGGTTTTAAAACTTGAAAGTTAGTACTCGGATAACTAAATTCTTAGGTTTAATTTGGACACCTTGAATAAAGTTTAAACTGTCTAACCCTACCAAAGGTGGTATTTAAATGGTTCATTTTCAATCTCTTAGAAAAAAGAATTAATTTAATTAACCAAATTAGTTATCAACCCCACCCATAGGTGTTAATTGATTTGTTTAGTTAACAAAGAATATCTAACCCCACTAAAGATGGTATTCATATAAAAAAGAGAGAATCAATAAATATCAATTCATATCTTTAATAACCTAAATAATATGAGCAAGCATAATTAACTTAGTTATTATATCCATAAATACTCCACTATTATAAATGATAAAATTTGCATAAATATTTATTGAATCTGTATCTATGTTTATTTTTATGTTATTAGATTAGAAACACAAAAACTAAAATATCGTGACAAGATATTTAGGATTTAATTTTGTATGTAAAAGTTTGAATAATAAATTAAAAACCACATATATTCCTTCCTTAGATCGACCTTGGGAGTATACTTATCATTTTCTACGAAATGATTCATGCACTTGCGAGAGTTTTATAAATATAAAACCAAATTATCGGCAATGTCGATTCTACCCATCAGTTGCTCCATATAGATTTCCTCATCAAGATCACCATGTAAGAATGCAGTCTTTATATCAAGTTGTTCAACCTCCAAATTAAGGCTGGCTACCAAACCAAGAACAACTCGGATTGAAGACATTTTAACTACTGGTGAAAATATTTCATCGAAGTCAATGCTCTTCTTCTGTTCAAATCCTTTCACAACCAATCTTGCTTTGTAACGTGGTTGCAAGCTGCCTTCTTCACTTTTGATTTTGTACACCCACTTGTTCTTGAGAGATTTTCTTCCCTATGGTAGTTTCATCAGGTCAAATGTGTGGTTCTCATGCAGAGATTTCATTCTTCCTACATGGCTTTTAACCACTAAGTCTTATACTGATCAATGATAGCTTCGCCATAACTCTCTGGTTCTCCCCCTTCAGTAAGCATCACATACTTGTTAGGAGAATATATATGACTCGGTTGTCGTACTCGGGTGGATCTCCTTGCCTGTACTTCTGGTTGGACTTGTTTAGAAACTTGTTCTGGTTTTCTAAACTACCAGCTGGTGGATTGACATCATCAGTATCTGGTGTAACTCCCCCGTCATCAGGATTTGTTGGTAGAGGGACTGGATCTAGATTAATTGGAATTTCATCTGACTATGGTTTCTCAAATTTCTCAAAATCCTCGATTGTTTGGTCTTCAAGAAACACCATGTCTCTACTTCTGACAATCCTTTTGTTAATAGGATCCCAAATTCTATAACAAAATTCTTCATGGGCATATCCCATAAAGATACATTGCTTCGTTTTTTCGTCCAACTTAGACCGCTCATCTCTTGGGATGTGAACAAATGCTCTACAGCCGAATACATTCAAGTGTTTGTAAGAAACATCTTTTCCCGTCCAAACTCTTTCCGGTACGTTGTAGTTTTAAATTGACTGTTATCCTCATTGCCTCCCCCCAAAAGGAGTTTGACAGTTTTGCATTTGAGAGCATACATCTGACTCTTTCACAGATGGTTCTGTTCATTCTCTTTGCGACATTGTTGAGTTGAGGTGTCTTTGGTACTGATTTTTTCAGCCTGATGCCAAAACTTCTGCAGTACTCCTCGAATGGTCCACGATACTCACCACCATTATCTGCACGTACATACTTCAAACGTGTGCTGATAACTGTATTTTATATAGTTATTTTCATCTATTTTATTAATTATATTTGCTATGTTCTTGACATTTTTAATTAATTTTAGTTAAATCAATTAATATTTATTGTTTATTTGTTAAGGAATATATTTTTAAGAAAATTAAATAATATGTGTCGAAAACGTACTTAATTGCTAATTTATGTCCAAAAATATAATTTCAAATAAAAGAGTGCTTAATTGTAATTTATAAAAGTCGAAAATATAATTTAAATTAAAATCGAGCTTAATTTTAATTATTAAAAGTTTAAAATTTAATTTAAATTAGAAAAAGGCTTAATTGTAATTACAAAAAGTTTAAAATGTAATTTGAATTAAATTTGTGGGTCAAAATGCAATTAATTAAAGTTATTTTTCTACACAGGAGAGTAGAAGACCACGCGACATCATCCACGCACACAACGTGAGCCGTCAGATCAAAGAATAAACGGTTAGGATGTGCGTGTGTCATTCAAATCAGACCAAAGAGATTGGGTGCAGGGTTTCCTCTATCACGCTCGGTGCCAGAGTGGGGCCCACCTACCGCGCAGGCCGGCGTGCAGGGTGGGACCCACGTGTCTGACGCGTTTTCAAGCCATGATCTCGTGCGGCCATTTCACATGTGCCCGGTTATATAGCGAATAGAAAACTGCCATGTGTCCCACTTTATATTTCAGCCAATAATATTCTAACACGTGTCAAGGTTTTGGTGAGCGCGAAAACGCAGAATAACGCACGTGTTCCAACCACTGTCCCCCACGTTGGCACGCCTCTACTCCTGTGCGTTGATCTCTACGTGCAACCGGATCCTCACCAAATGAAATGTTGCCACGTGTCTACATTAATCCTTGTAGCGAATCAGAAGTCGACATGTGGTAGTGTGAATTAAAAAAAACATTGTCGCGTGCCTTCCTCAGTTTTGCGTTCTTGATACAATTTTGTCCCCCTACGCGTATTTTTAAATTAATTTCCCCATACATAGTTGTCCCCCCGCATGTATTCAAAATTATATTTTTAAATGTATTTTTTTTTAGAAATTTGATGTTATAAATAGGAGATAGTACGAGGAGTTTTGAAATTTTTGGAGAGTTTGGGGGTTGGCTGTGGAACACGCAGAAGCCATTTTTGGCTTATGTTGTGTTCTGCATGTGCCAAATATTTGTGTTAAGAGATGTTTTAATTTTCCTTTGTTCTTCATCTAATATTCCTTAACTGATGTAATTTTAATTTTTAATTTATGAAGTAATTTAATTTTTCTAGGGTTGCATTTTATCTCAATTTATGAAGCTTTGATATTAATTATTTTTGAAAGATTTATAAGACGTTCGATTTGTTTATTCTACCTGTGCTTAATGCTTTTGATTATTTACGAATTTTATCAAATGATCTGTGGCACTTAAATAAACTTGGAAGAGGCATTTTTGTGTATATTGCTCGTGGATAGAATGACATGTATGATGAAGGATATAAATATACCCTAATTGTATGTGTGGCCATTTGAGAATTTAGAACGTAATGAATCTTGGTGAATTTAATTCTCATAGAAATATAGTGAATTAATTTAACGAGATGTGTCTATACGGAGCTCGGAAGAGATGTATGGATAAAATTAGAAATTTTTCGGTTGACAAATTAAATGTACTATAAAAGTATAAATAAAGAGAAATAATATGATTTGAGTGGATTAATTTGGTGAAAACCTGCAATCTTAGATTTCTTTTATTTGTTATTAAACTCTTTTCTTTAACTTGTTCCAATTAACGATCATTTTGGATAAAATCAGAGAGAAATAATTTTAGTACTCAACAAACTATAGTGACAAACCTCTGTGGGAACGATACTTTACTTACAAATCTTATTACTTGTGACCGTGTATATTTGCATGTTTTATGTTTTCCAAAAGAGACAACAAGTTTTTGAATACATGTAGGGGGACAACTATGTATGGGGAAATTAATTTAAAAATATGCGTAAGGGGACAAAATTGTATCGAGAATGCAAAACTAGGGAAGGCGCGCGGCAATGTTTTTTTAATTCACGCTGCCACGTGTCAACTTCTGATTCACTACAAGGATTAATGCAGACATGTGGCAGCATTTCATTCGGTGAGGATCCGGTTGCACGCAGAGATCAACGCACAGGAGTAGAGGCGCGCAAACGTGGGGGATAGTGGCTGGAACGCGTGCGTTATTCTACGTTTTCGCGCTCACCAAAACCTTGACACGTGTCAAAATATTATTGGCTGAAATACAAAGTGGGACATGTGGCAGTTTGCTATTCGCTATATAACCGAGCACATGTGAAACAGTCGCATGAGATCATGGCTTGAAAACGCGTTAGACACGTGGGTCCCACCCTACACGCCGGCCTGCATGACAGGTAGGCCCCACTCTGGCACCGAGCCGCGTGATAGAGGAAACCCTGCACCCAATCTCTTTGGTCTGATTTGAATGACACGCGCGCATCCTAACCGTTTATTCTTTGATCTGATAGCTCACGTTGTACGCGTGGATGATGTTGCGTGGTCTTCTACTCTCATGTGCAGAAAAATAACTTTAATTAATTGCATTTTGACCTACAAATTTAATTCAAATTACATTTTAAACTTTCTGTAATTACAATTAAGCTTTTTTCTAATTTAAATTAAATTTTAAACTTTTAATAATTAAAATTAAGCCCGATTTTAATTTAAATTATATTTTTGACTTTTATAAATTGCCATTAAGCACTCTTTTATTTGAAATTATATTTTTGGACATAAATTAGCAATTAAGTATGTTTTTGACACATATTATTTAATTTTCTTAAAAATATATTCTTTAACAAATAAACTGTAAATATTAATTAATTTAACTAAAATTAACTAAAAATGTCAAGAACATAGCAATTATAATTAATAAAATAGATGAAAATAACTATATAAAATACAGTTATCATCTACTAGTTTCTCTCTCCACTTTTACATGAAACTGCTTGAAAACTTTATACACTTGATCTTTAGTTTTCAAAGCAAAAGTCCATACTTTTCTAGAATTGTCATCAATAAAGGTCACAAAATAGTGAGCACCTTCTAATGACTTATAACTCATTGTACAGACATCTGTGTGTATTAAATCTAGAATATTTTCCTTTCTAGATGGTGTGAGACTACGAAATGCAACTCTATGTTGTTTTCCTATAATACAGTCAACACAAGTTTGCAAGGGTATACCTTTCATTCCTAGCAAGAGCTCATTTTTCGAAAGAATTCTGAGACCTTTTTCACTCATGTGGCCGAGTCGCTTATGCCATAGCTCGGTAGGAACTTCTTTCCTTGTGGTATTTACTTCTCCTCTACACAGTCTGGCTTCTGTGATGTAAAGTGATGTATCTTTCTTGCCTTTAGCTATTACCAGATTGCCTTTGGTGAGCTTCCACTTTCCTTCACCAAAATAATTATTGTATCCATCATCATCAAGCATACCGGTAGAGATCAAATTGAGACGGATATCAGGAACATGCCTCACATCTTTCAGAAGTAATCTGCATCCAAGATTAGTCTCTAGATAAATATTGCCAATGCTGATAGTTTTTGATGCATCATCATTTTCCATCCTCACACGTCCAAAATCACCTTAAGTGTAGGTTGAGAAGAATTCCCGTCGTGAGGTGACATGATAGAAAGCGCCTGAGTCAACTACCCAAGTAGTGTCTTGGCATGCAAGATTGACATAATCAGCATCTCGAACAATGAAAACTTCTTCAGTGACAGTTGTGGTGTCATTTGTTCGGGTTTCTACTTCCTGATTTCTGGATTGTTCTGCCTTTAACCTTCTACATTCTCGAATGAAGTGTCCAGGCTTGCCACAATGATGACACTTCTTGTCAAATCTTGATCTAGACTTCGACTGTCCTCTTTGTTGACTTTGGTTATGAGGATTTCTACTTTTACTTCTCCCATACCATTCTTGCTTGTCTTGTTTCTGCATGACAAGCGCTTCAGTGTCAAGAGTATATCCTTCATCTTTTTGTCGATACTCTTCATTTAACATTCTATCTTTTACCATATCCATGGTAAGTTTGCCATCAGGAGCTGAGTTGTTAACTGATGCAACTAGAGTATCCCAAATTTTTGGTAGAGAACTCAACATCAACAACGCTTGTAGCTCATCATCTACAGTCATCTTCATAGAGTTGAGTTGATCTACAATGCCTTGGAACTCACTCATATGTTCTGATACGTTGCTTCCGTCTTTATACTTCATATTGACTAATCGTCGCATCAGATTAACTTTATTCTGTGCGGTTGTCCTCGCATACATTTTCTCCAACTTTTGCCAAAGAACATAAGCATCGTGTTCATTAGCAAAATTTTGAAAAATGCTCTTGTCGATCCATTGTCTAATTTGAGCAACACACTTTCGGTTCAGAACGGCCCATTCAATGTCTACACTGGTTACTTCTTTCTCCTTCGGCATTATAATTGGCTTCCATAGATCTTTAATGTATAAAATATCCTCTATCTTCAGCTTCCAAATTGCATACTTAAATGCGGTCAACTTTATCATATTACCTATGCTTTCCTCCATTTGAATCGTCAGTCAACAGGTTTCGTTGAACTTGATACTTTTCTGATGATGAATAGTACCCGTAAATAGTATCTATGAATAGTACATTCCTAATAATCTTTGTGAATAGTGTGGTTGAATAGCACTATATTAATAGTACCTGTGAATAGTATAAATATAGTACATATGAATAGTATTGTATAGTATTTTCACTAAAAATAATCAAAAATTTTGATACCATTTTGTTCAGAAAAATAGATGGTTGTAAAGAAATAAATTTCACATATTTAAGATAATTTCTCAAATCAAAATAGAATAAAAATAACAAAAAGTTTATAATGACTCTAATTTACTGTATCTTTATGCTTTTAAATTTGATGAACTTGATGTATTCTTCAATATATTTTAATGAAATTTATCTTTTATTTTAATAATTCAGATGGATATTTGGATATTAATTAGGTGATGTAACAAAACAAAAGGAGAAATTAATTATCAAATTGAGATTTATGCTTTTAGATGCACACCTTGTTGGGCAGCAAAAGCCCAAAAATACTACCATCAATAAACCCGATATAAATTGCTTATGGCATTGGCATTATTTATTCAACCCTATTTTTTAACATTTTTGGTTTTCCTTTTTCTTAATTAATTTGGCGTTTGAGTCTATGGCAGCTGTAGCCATGACGTGACTCTGGGCAAAGATGCTTTGTTTTTTAGTATGTCAGTGTTTATGGTATACCATGTTATATTTTAAGCAATAAATAAACTCTATTCATTCCAGGATGATTCTAGAATTTAAATAATTGGGTGTAACTTATAATATGAGTATAGATAATTATTTTAAAAAATTATAAATATCAACATATAGGTACAAAATGTTTGAGTTTAAATTAAATAATCGGGCTATTAATTAAAGTTAATTAAAATATTTATTTATATCAATAATACCACACATAATAATTAGAAATATAATGACTCAAATTAAGGGTTATTAAGGTGAATATATCTAATTTAGAGTATTTTATATAGTGGTTAATTATGATATAATTAAAGTTCTGACACAAATGTATTTACATGTGTTATCATTTTATTTATTTGAATGTGTTATTGAATTCTTCAAAAAATTACATAAAATTCTATGATAATTCTTTTTTGTAAAATTTACCTATTTTTTAATTACATGGTTAATAGAACTATATATTTATAGTACCAATTTGTATTATTTACATTTCATGTACAACCTCAAACCCATTATTACAACTATTGACAATCCGCGCAACACCATAAGATGTTGTGCAGTTTTACGGTTTAAAGGGTGTGATGTGGTTTGCATTGTAACGAAACTGTGAATGTGTAATTCTGACGAAATCGCATATTTTATTTATTTTTATTTTTTTTAATTTACAATATAAGAAATCCTTTTCTACCTAGGCCCAAATATAACTAAGAAAACATCTAATTATATATGTCCCAAATAAGGAACCCATTTGCTTCCTGTCTTTTTTGGGTTTTGAGTCACCAAGAATTTGCATTAATTGGTCCAACATAAACACTCTCCATCCAACCGTATTATTTTCATTGATTTAGGCACTTTGTCAACCTTTATATGGTATAAATGAGAAAGTAATGGCCATAATAACTCTGTTATCAATAGCCTCTATAACATAATATTATTACCGAAAAATTAAAACAAACACTCTTGGTGATTTATAAAAGGGATAAAAAACCTACCAATTTTAAAAATAGGTAATTACAATCCCTAAGTTTCGAGAAATGAGTGGAAAATGAAATAACTTAATTCATCGTAAGTATTTTTATTATTAGTAAAAACTAATATTATAAAGGAATTCTTTAGAAGTTTTATAATCATTCTTGAGAAAATATTATATATTCCTTATTTTTTTAGATTGTTTTATATTTTTATTTATTAATCGATATGTATTGAAATATATTATATATTTTGTTAGCTAGTTTTAATTATATAATAGTGAAAAAAACTAGATTCAATGACCGTTATAATTTTCTATTTGGTTATTGTTATTTTATTTTTTATCTTTCTTAACGAGTGGTTTTAGAGTCACGATGACTAATTATTAATATTATAATCTTGTGTAATTTTTAAAGTTGAGGAGATAGCATCAACTTCGTCTATAACAATGATTAAATTAAAGATATTAAATTATTTTATTTGGAAGTCAAAGAATGAAGACATTCTTCGTTACAAAAATTTGTATGAACCGTTTTTAAATGAAGGAGAAAAACCAAAAGGAAAATCCAGTATTGTTTGTATCTTAATGAATAGAAAAACTGTTAGATAAATTCGACAATAGATTGATCAAACCATCTTTCATCAAGTAGTACAAGAAATTATTGCCTACTCATTATAGACAAAGTTGGAGTCTATGTATGAGAGAAAGATTACTCAGAATAAAGCTTCTCTTATTCGAGAACTAGTTAACTTAAAGTACAAATACAATCAAAGTATTCCTATAAATTCAAGTAACTACCAAGGATTGGTGAACTAATTTACAAATATGAAAATAGTACTTGATGATGAATTGTAGGTATTATTGTTACTTAGCTCCTTACTAGATAGATGAAATACATTAGTGGTATCATTAAATAACTCAACTCCTCAAGCTGTTCTTACATTAGATATAGAAAAAGATAGCATGTTCAATGAAAAAGAAAGGAAGAAAGATCAAGGAATGTCAATGGAGCCTGAGCCACTTGCTGTAGAGTGACATGGAAGAAGTAGTAATAAAAAATTTCACAGTAGAAACAAATCAAGAGATAGATTCAAAGGTAGGATAGAACAAGGAGTGACATAAAATTTTATCATTGTGGCAAAAAGAGTTATATGAAAATAGAATAAAGACAACTCAAAACAGAGCAAGGAAGTGGTGAGGCATAAGGTGATTTTTATTTGCGATGGTAACATTGTTAATTTAGTGTCGCAATATATATGTTCGATCATTGATTCCGGTGCATCATATCATGTAACCTTACAAAGAGACTTCTTTGCAGGGACTTCTTTGCATCCTATACCAATGGAGACTTTAGTAACGCTAGGATAGGAAATGATAAAATGTACAAGACCATAGAAGGAGGTATTTCCCTTGAAACCAATACAATTTATCGCATGGTTCTCAAGGATGTAAGATATGTTCTAGACAAACATCTGAATTTGATATTCATGGACTACTCAATGATGATGGTTACACCAGTATATTTGGTGGTGGTAAGTGGAAACTCACTAGAAATTCTCTAATAATATCCCAAGAGAAGAAGGAAAATACTCTTTACATGATCAATGCAAAAGTATGTAATAGGTGCGTGAATGCTCTCGGATAAGATACATTAATTGAGCTATGGCATAAAAGGCATGGATATATGAATGAAAAGAGACTTTAAATGCTAGCCAAAATAGAGGCATTAATAGGGGTGAAGAAAAAGGTATGTCTCTTAAACCATGTATGCATTTCTTGGTTGGAAAGCAACATTAAGCTTTCTTTTATTACAAAACCCCACAAAGAAATCCCAATGTTTTAAAGGTTGTGTATTCTAATGTTTATAGTCCAACGACCACTAGTACTCTCAGAGAAACAAGGTACTTTGTTACCTTTATTGATGATCATTCTAAAAAGGTTTGGACCTATGCACTTAAGAATAAAGATCAAGTGTTTAATGTATTCAAGCAACTTCATGCTAGTTTTGAATGAGAGACTAACAGACCTTTGAAATGTATCCTCACAAATAATGAGGGAGAATGCATGGGATCTTTCAAGCATTATTGCATAAGAAACAGAATCAAGCATAAAAGATCAATTCTAAAAACTCTTCAGTATAATGGCAAAGCTGAGAGAATGAATAGAACTATTATTAAAAGAGTGAGACCAATTTTATCTCATGCTAACTTACCCAAGATCTTTTGGGAAGAAGCTCTCTTAAATGCAGTTGATTTGATAAATCTCTCTCCAATAGATCCATTGAATGGTGATGTTCCAAACAAGTTTTGAAAATACAAAGATGCATCCTACAACCATCTAAAGGTGTTCATTGTAGAGTGTTTTTTCATATTCTAAAAGATGAGAGATCGAAGCTCAACTTCAAGTTGAAGAAATGCATCTTCTTGGGATATGCTTTAGGTATAAGCTATGGGATCCTATTAAAAGAAAGATTGTCAAAAGTATAGGTATTGTATTCTTTTAAGATTAAACTATTGAAGATATTTAAATAGGTGAAAAACTTGATTGCCCAAAATATGATACAATCAACTTGGATCTAGTGCTTCCTCTCATAAAGCAAGACAATGGGAAAGATTGAATAAAAGATGTTGGAGATGCAGTAAATGATCATTCAATTGGTGATGACCTGACTGAGGATGCAGTTGAAGATTTTAGGCATAATACTACTATTGATGACTAAGATGATGATGAAGATGAAGAAACACCAACTCTTTAGGAACCCTTTGTTGGATCTAATCTAAGAAGATCAACCATGATACCCAAACTCTATATGATACACTATCCAATTGAGTTTATGTTGCTCACTAACGAAGGAAAACTAGAATGTTGTGAAGAAGCTTTGACAAATGAGCATAAGGGGAAGTGGTTGAAAGCCATGCAAGATAAATAAAATCCTTACATGGGAACTACACGTACGATTTGGTGGCACAAAAAAAAGGTAGAAAGGAACTAAGAATAAAATGGGTGTACAAATTGAAAACTGAAGAAAATGGCTCATGACCTAGATACAAAGTAAGGTTAGTCGTGAAAGGATTCAGTCATAAAAAATGAATTAACTTTGACAAAATTTTCTCACTTATGGTGAAGATGTCATCCTTCAATATAGTACTTGGTTTGGCTGCAAGAAGTTGAACAAATGGATGTGAAGACTATTTTTCTTCATGGTAATCTATAAGAAGAGATCTACATGGAGCAATCAAAAGGGGGTCAAAGTCAAAGGCAAAGAACATTTGATATGTCGACCAAAGAAGAGTCTATATAGACTAAGACAAGCACCATAAAAATGACACAAGAAGTTTGAATCCTTCATGATTGAGCATGGATATCAAAATACAATGTCTGACCATTGTGTATTTGTAAAAAGATCTAGTGATGGTGAATTTATCATTTTTATTCTTTATGTTGGTGATATTTTAGTTGTAAGGCCAAATAGTGACAAGATTAGCTTAAGTAACAAGATTAGTAAGCTAAAGAAAGAACTTAGTAAGTCTTTTTCCATGAAAGAATTGGGATTTGTAAAGAAGATTCTTGGTATGGCAATCTCTCATTATCGATAGAAATAGAAGTTATGGCCATCATAAGAAAAGTATATCAATAAGGTATTGGTGTGTTAACATAGACAAAGCAAAGCCAATTTCTTCTCCACTTGTTAGTCACTTCATACTGAGCTCAAAGTAGAGCCCTACAAGTGAGAAGGAAAGAAGAAGAAATGGTTGTGGTGACATATTCCTCAACCATTGGTAGCCTAATGTATGTTATGGTGTGTACAAAATCAGACATAATGCATGTAGTTTGTATTGTTAGAAGATACTTTTCCAATTTAAGAATGAACAATAGGATGTAGTGAAATGGATTCTAAGATATCTTAAGGGTACTTCTAAAAATGAGTTTATGCTTTGGAAGTGGTAAATCATGAATTGATTGGCTACACAAATGCATATATGACTAAAGATATTGATTTCAGAAAGTTTACTTTTGGATAACTGATTACTTTTTCATGAGAAGTTTTCTCATGAAAATCAAAGCTACATAAGTGTATCACTCTATCAACTATAAAAGTAGAGTTTATTACAATTATTAAAGTGTGTAAAGAAATTCTCTTGATGAAAAGATCCTTACAAGAATTTGGATAGCAACAACAAAAGTATGTTTTGAATTGTGATAGTCAAATTGCTATCTACTTAAGCAAGAATTCAAGTTACCACTCGAGGTTGAAGCATATTAATATTAAATATCACTAGATACATGATATGTTGGAATCTAAACCGCTATAACTTGAGAAGAACCATATTAAAGATAATAGCTTAGATATGGTGACCAAGTTCTTAGTTAAGGACAAGTTTGAACTATGCTGGAAAACAACAAGCATGATGGAGCTCTTTACATAAGTCGGGAGAGGGAGATTGAAAAAGATCATCTCTCCTTTTGTGGAAGTGATAAGAGGAAATGAAAGAAAAATAAAATAACTTATGTGAAGAGAAAGCAAGAAAAAAAAAACAAGGACATGTTTTTTCTTCTTAATTGATGGTAAGTATTTATAATATTAGCAAAAAATAAAATTATAAAAAGGGTTCTTAAGAAGTTTTATAATCATTCTTTTATATATATATATATAGGAAATCAGGGAAACCAAGATTAAGTGCTTGAGAGAGAGTGAAAAAAATCCTCATTGTATATGAGATAGATATCTTCTTGAAATAAAAATTCAAAAGAGTATAAGTTATATTTTTGAGAAATTGTTTTGTATTTTCATTTATTATTCAATATATAGTGTAAGATATCATATATTTCATTAACTCGTTTTAATTACATAAGATTAGAGAAAGTTAAATATAAGGACTGTTATAATTTTTTATTTAACTATTATTATTATTTTTATATTTGTTATCTTTTTCAACATTATCATCCTTTAGATATCTTGATTTTATTATTTTGTTTTCAAACACATCCTCGTATAAGTGATGTAATTGTTTTCTTTTCAAAATTTGAATGGTCTTTTTTTTATTTTAGTAAACTTAAAAAGAGGTTTTTATAATTGATTATATTATTATTAATAACTTAAAAATCAAAACGATAGAATTTAAGCTATACATATACCTAGGTATGATTGATATCTAGCTTGTATTCACTTTTGGAATAGTGTAAAATAAACATAGAAGATCGATATGAAGTGTTTCCCAAGCATTATTGATTGATATACTATAATTTGATTGATTTAAGTCAAATTTTTATTTCACATCATTTTTATTGCATGAAAAATAAAATAATAATTGATAAATCAAATTGAATTAGATTGAAATTACTAGTTTTCAATGTTATTGGTTTGGTTCACTTTCGTAATTCAAAAATCAAAAAATTTTAAATAAAATTTAAAATTTATTTATTCAAACAAAAAGGACAAAAATAATTAAATCAATAAAATAAAAATATATTAAATTATCATTAAAGTCAATAAAAATTATTGTAACACGATTCAAAATTTATTTTTTGGTTTTTTAAGTTCTAATATATATGATTCTTTATAAGATGATATATTCAATCTAATTTGATTATTCATACCTTGAAATCTTTATGTTTTAAATTGTAAAATCTAGATATAAATCTATTAACAATACAAATTAAATATAACAAGACATACCTAAAATCACTCTTAGATGTTAATTTAGATGTATGAAAAACTACACTAGATTAAAATTTAAGTATAATACCCAACTGTACCAATGTTTAGTAATTAGTATTAATATTTTTAAATGATAAAAAAAAAGTACTTATATTTTTAGAACAATATATTATTGTTCATAGTTTAGTTTATCTTATTCAATCTTTTTTAGATAATTACGGAATGAATATAAACATTAATAATAATTTAAATCAATTTTTATTCTAAATGAATTTTTATATTTGTTCTTACTTTTTAAAGAACACAATCATTCAGAATCTCTTATCTTTTTTTAGAATATTAGGAATAAATATATGATATATTTTTTTAAAGAATGTGTTTAATATGCATTGTGTTTCAATCGTAGTTAGGTTAATTTATTTGGACTCGGATCCCCTTAGTGCCTAATTCTCCGATGTACTTTGCATAACTTTTAATAGGAGCCGTATATTCTATTTCAACTAAGATCTAATGAATATAAAGACTCCACGTCATTAATTTATTTTATCAAAGATAATTTTATATTTAAATTTTTATCTCAAACGATTTGCTTTTCGTTTGCTTTTTGGGGCTTGGATGCTCTGCTAAGCACAAAAGTGTACTAATCTATGTCAACTTTTTAAAAATATTTACTTCATGATACAAACATTTCAAAAGCCATTAGATTAATTTTTAATGATTGAAATTAAAAGTTGAGTAAAATTTAATAGAAAATTTGAAAAACTTAAGATCCACACCCCTTCTCTTGGTTATCACTGTCCCTATACTTAAGGATGAAAAAATAACATAAATTATTTGCCAAATCACTGGAAAGTGATAAAAAAAAATTTCCCTATATTCATCTATAAAGTGTTTTTCCTTTAATTTCTTTTAAAACTTGGGAAGAGAACATGATGAAGAATATGCAAATGCATATTCAAACAAAGCTAGAACATCATGAAGATCACCACAATGATAAGGGAATACCACAATGAGCGAATATGATGAAGAATATGCAAATGCATTTGTATTTTTTGATTTCTTCAATAGCCAAGAGAGAGAGAGAAGACTAGAGATGGAACAAAGAGTTAGGGCCACATTAGACAGTGACAAACAAAAAGAGAACTAAAGAGATAAAAGAGCCCACGGTTGGAGAGAGAAATATAAATATGATATTTAATGCCTAACTAAGGTAATGACGTGATGAAGGTAAGGCAAACAATGAGAAGTCCCCACATCAATAGAACATAAAGGTTTATATAGTAAAGAGTTAGGACCACATTAGACAATAGCTGAAAATTTTACCATTACAATAATTCCAATGGATAAGCACACTCGGTGTTTTATTATAGTCACCAGCATCTAAAAAAATTCCCTAGTCAACAGCTGTCCAACATATGTGAATTACTTTTACACTTCAGTTTCACAACTAAAAATATTACATGATCTTCAACTTCAAACATTGAATCTTGAAATGAAGCATTGAATTTAATGCTACAATACATCATAAGCAAAAGGTTACAACGCTATATGGTGTTTGAGACTAATGAAGCTGTTACATCTTTATCTTGCTTTGCTTCTAATCAGCCAATTCCATTTTTGGTGCCCCATTTGGTTTGCCTCAAACCTTACATTTCTTCAATCCCCTACTTACTTCCCACAATGAACTCAAGTAAATATCGAGCAACCCATATTTCAGACAATGCTAGGCAGATCGCCAACCCAATTGCAAACAGCACGGGGCCAACGTGTTCTTATGCAATCAACTAATGGTGCATGCTGCATGGGCTCAGGTTTGGTAACTTCAGTATCTTTCCCTCTGGATTCAGTTACGCCACTACTAGAAGACAATGCCACATCTGTCATATACTCCTCGGGAGTCCACCTTGGCGGGACTGAGACATTCAATTTGGTGAGTCTGGGTCTTTGAACTGGAGTTTCACCTCCAGATGTTACTTGACTTCCATTGAGATCTGATTTTGCAATGCCATTAAAATGGTAAAGATCAAATACTTTCTTACCCATCAAACCAGTTGAATCCTTCAGACCTCCTAGACTCTTGTCCAAATCTAAGATGACCTGCCAAAACTCACTCCATACAATAAAACCAGTGCTGCACAGGTGGTCAACCTTCTCAGGTGGAAGTCTTATATTTGTTTCCTTGAGGACTTGATGAAACCCTTCAACACTGATGAAACCACCGCCTCCACTCTGATCATGTGCATCAAAAGCTTTCCGAATCTGTGATTCTCTTTCTTCCAGTTCATTCTCATCTTGAACAGAGGTATCAAGAGCAAATAAGACTGTATAATGGGACTCACTCCCAACAACCCATATTGGCCATTTTGGTCGTTTGAGATATTGACCAACTTTACAGAAATTCAAGGATTCAAGCAAAGTGAGGAATCCAACTTCCACAGTTCTGGAAATGCCCTTTAAAGACATGCCTCCACCTAAATCCATCCTTCCATCAAATACATTTGGGACGGCCTCCCCACAGAGCAATAAATTGACAATTTCCTGTCACAAAGAAAACAAGAACAAACTCAAAATTAAAAATGCTGACAACCACAGGGAATAACATCAAACCAACCATTCTGTAAACAAGAAGATAACCACATGTTTTATTTATTTGTATCTTCCAACATACCTGTGAGGCATGCCCAAATGGTGCAGTGACAAGAGGCATGCTGGGATCATCCCTATCTGCTTGAACAGAGTCCTAGGAAATGCAAAGCTTTATCTAATTAATAAGAGCACTGTTATACATCACAATTATCACAATCAAAACTATGAACCTCATTGTTTTCACTAATAACACTGCCACATCATTTGAGATAGACAAACTTTTCCAATTAATAGCAATCGAGGCAACACAGATATCCAAAGCTGCTACTTGATAATAGAAAAATGAGCCAATTTACCCCCACAATATCATGAAATCCAAGAAAATAAATACATGAATCTTCTGAAAATTCTCCAACAACATACCAAGCTACTGTCAACAAAAGATATTCCAATATACTTCAACCCCCCTAGACTAGTCATTTCTTGGCAATTGACTCTCCATGTACTATTGCAATCATTGTGTGGAACTGTGGATATATGTTATGAATCAATCAGTCAAAAACAACCATCAGCAATGAGCATGCATCATGCAAACAAATTTAAAAAAGCACCAAGCACCAAAAGAAGAGCTTATCAAGATTTCCAACAAAAGATTAGATCTTCTACAGCCATTTAATGGTTTATAGGTTTAAAAAATAGATAAATACATAATAAGTTTCTCATCTTGAGAATTCTCTTGCATTTCCCATCTAAGAAATGGATCTCTTGTCTTGCTTTAAAGCTTAACCAAAGAAAGTATTTACCAAAAGATTTAAAAAAAAAGATAGAGAAAGAAAGATGTCATAGTCTAATGTACTTCTTGGAATGTAAAAGTATCCTAAAATTTTAAAAGCCTCAAGGATCCAAATAGAGCACCGTAGTAAAAGTTATCAGAGCTATGGCAGCCTACTCTTAGATTTTTGGGTCTGTACCCAAAAGCCAGAGGAAAGCACCATTAGAGAAACTGAAAGGAACACAGGGTTTAATTTCTCCATAGTGTGATCTTCAAACAGTCCTTATCTACGCAGTAGAGGTTTGATGCACTACATTGCAGTAGAAATTAGTTTGGAACTTGACTAAATTATGTGGTCACTTTCTGAATTTCCAATCAACTGAGCTTATGCGTTTAAAATGCCTCATCTTTAAGGCTCATGTTCAAACCTCAAAAAAGAAAAAAAGAATGCTCCACCTGCCTCATTATTGTGAGCTAATGATTCACCTACTCATTATCCAGTAGATCTACAACCATTACAAAAATTAACAAACAAAAATACGTGGCTAAAATTCAAAAGAGAACTATTGTTACTCCTGAAAGAATACTGCTAAATGCAAGGGAGCATGCGTACCAGCCCTCTAGAAAGTAAAGCAGAAAGAAGAAACAACAATGCCCCAATACGACTTTGGAAAACAGGAACCATTGCTTCAAGCCTCTGAAATGCACTTGCTTGGGTTGTGTAAGTGTTAATTCTCAACACCTTCTGCATGTCCGAAGCTGATTCTATTGAAAGACCTTCAAGTGATCTTGATATAACCTGTACAAATTTTACAATGGTCACAAACATAGAAACTCCAAGAACCTCAGCATAATAAAAATGCAGTTATAATGTAGCAAAATCAATAAAATAAATAATTTCCATCCATATGGAGGAGAACTGCAGTAAATATCATCCACTAAATCAGCCTACCTCATCCTTCAGGCTGCCTCTAGATCCCTCAATGTCCAGTCCAAAAATGCTTAAAGTTGCAATAACAACTCTTCTATTACTTCCACATACAAACAATATCTCACCCATACTTTTTATCAGAGATCTGGACAACAATTTCACAAGCATAGGACTTAGTCATTTCCTTGGAGAAATATTACAGCATTGTAGAAAGTACAAAATTAAGTTTCAGCTGTGTGTCACATAATTTCAGCAAGATACAAATTGCTGGGAAAGGGAAGATCTTCTAAACCAACTATTAGCTTTATAATTAGACAAACTATGGACATTTCTAAGATTTAAAGTTTTGTTCTTGGGGAAAATATCACATACATCTCTGAGGTTTGTCATAATACCATTGAACTCCCACAGTTTATACTTTCTATCAAACACATACCCTAAGGTATAGTTTAGTTACAATAAAATCCTAACTCTAAAGGAGAATAATAAAATAAAGAAAATGAATATTGTGAGTTATATTAAAAAAAAGAAAAAAGAAAAGAAAAAAAGAGAGAAAAAGAGAGAAAAAGAAGAAGCTAAACATAATTTAAATAAAAATAAAGCACAATTTATCCCCTAAAAAATTGACAATGTGGAGAAGTGATGACATCTTCTTCCTCTTTGTTTTTCTCCTTTCTCTTTTGAGTAATTTTGATGCAATCTAAGAAGAAATATTTCAATGCAAGGTCAACAAAACTCATATACGAGCTAAAACAACAAAAGTTGTCAAGATCAGAAACCCCTTACTTCCATATCTCTTTACTTCTTTTCTAGCCATCACACAATAGCAGCCTAGCAGACAGTTGATAGGAGTGGAAGGGCAGATAAATAATAATAAAATAACTTTGAATGAATAATGTCCCTTTAATGTTATCTAAAGAGTGAGAAAATAACACTGTGAATTCGGTTTTTCAAACCCCCAATACAAAGCTTAAATGGGTAAATTTAATTAATCCAAATACTTAAATAAATAGCAGCAAAAGCTCCAATTTGATTGCTAATTCAACCCAAACAGAAGCTCCCAAAATCAAACAACACCACTGGAGGTAACCCATTCAATTTGACTTTCAAGAACTTGTAAGAGAGCTTACCGATTGTGAATTAGTAGAAGACCACCTTTCATGAACAAAATATCACAAGAAACAACATTGATTGGGGTAGCAAGCAAAAGTGGGAGGAGAGAGATAGGGAGGAGGACAACAAGGAAGTATTCGGAAGGTTATAGAGGAAGAGAGATTAGGAAGAGAGTTACAAACTGAGAGGGATAGAGAGAAACTTGAGAGATCAAGATGAAGGAGAGAAGATGAGCATTATTTTCCTTCACAGATCGAGAGGGGAAGGGAAAGTGGGTTTTTTGGCGTAGTTTTCTTTTAAAAAATTTAACCTTTTTCTTTTATTTGTTTAATTTTTGATATTTTTTTGAATATGAAAAGCATGTGAAGTTACAAAAAAATATCCTTACTAAATTAACTTTGAAAGCTAACCAATAACAGAATGGAATTTGATGATATTATTTTGAAATCTGGGATATCAATGATAGTCTGATATATTAATAAACCTCAAGGGTGTTAGTGATATTTTCCCTTTTAAAAAGTTTGGGATGAAACCATAACTTATGTAAGTTTAGGACATAAATGAACGAAGTTATAAGTTTGGGGACCTTAGGAAAAGTTTAACCAAAAATTTATTATCGGACACCAGACCACCACAAGGGCAAGAAAAACAATATCAACTAACAAATTTGTTGCAAAGAAATTCAAGCACTAGTAAAATTTAACGTGCCATTGAATAATCACCTTGCCTTTGTGTTCTCAGTAAGAGAAGTAAAATTATCTGATGCAACATATTGATGTTTTGGTAAGATTCTTTCCAAATTTGGTGCCGCTCTACCTATTTCTTCTGGGAAGAATAGGAGGTACTTGAGAACAAATGCCTGCTCAAAAATGGGAAATGCTCACCATAAATTACGAGTTATGCTGACAAATGGAGAATCTCCAAAAAAATAGCTGACATCTCAATTAAGAGTTATGACATGTGCCTTTGAAGGAAACAAAATGAACAAAAAAGTATTATGTTTCCACAAAAACTTTCATGCAAACTATTTATAACTGCGTATAATGCATTCACCACTATAAAAAAGCATATACAACTGCAGTAAGAGGCTTTAATTTAGATAACAGTCAAGTTCTTAACACAACCTTTATTTTTCCCCCTTTCTGCAGGTTGTGAATAGCAATCTAGTGAGAGCCATCTGGCACCAACCATTAATGATCACTAAGAAAATTAACATTTGTATTTGTTTATGATATCCTGAGAGTGGAGTACAGTCTGTTCCTTTAAATTGGAAAAAAAAAATGCTTCTCAACGAAACATGTCTTTAATGATGAGATTAGACTCAATTTAAAAGGTGCAGAAATAAATGTTCAGCTTCCTGCTGAAGGACATTGAATCTTCATCCAAGTTAAAATTGACCAGAAGCTTATGCAAAATTAGAGAGAACTAATATTTGCTAGAGATTCCAACACGTTTTGTAAATTTCTTTAATTTTGTGATGAACTCAACATTGATCACGTTTACGAATTACAACAGTTAAAGATTTAAACCACTTTGTCTAAATATAAATGTGCATTTTGCTGGCTATGACCAAAGAAAGTCACTTGACTTCAGTGCATTTGCAATATGTTGCACAACAAAATCCATCAAGAGCATGAAACAATTCACAGCTAAAAACGATTCACTACTGCAGGTTACACGTACACACCTTATGAAATCAATATGTTAAGAAATTAGAAAATTACTTGAATGGCTGCTAAGACGCCACATGGCCCACCTTCATGCTGCACTAGGCCCATGGATGTTTCAGGATCAGAGCTAAACCTATACCAAAGATTTTTCATAATATTAGCCAACAAGGAAGGGTATAGAGAACGATCATATCATTAATAAATCCTTCCTTGGCTCTTGGAAATGCATTTTATGCTTTCATACAGTCATTGCATGACAAATATAATAGCCCAATTAGGGGTGAGCAGTGGATCAAAACTACCTGTTTTTGGCCAATCCGATTTGACCAGATCCAAACGGATTTGAAGATTTTCAATCCAAAGTTAATCCGATGATATAATCAATCCGAATCCAAACAGATCAGATTTTTTTAGATCAGATAAAATCAAATTAATATTAAAATTTATTTTAGAATTATTGTCATATATAAAACATAGCCTACACAAATTTAAACTTTAAATTGATATTTTTCTAACAAATATTATTATTTATAATCATAATTAAAAAAATCAAAAGAATAAAAAGTATGTCTATACAATTATTAAATTATTATAAACATTTATATTTATTTTTAAGCTAAAATAATAATATAATATAATTATGATATGTATAATATTTAAATATAACATATTATAAAATAAAATATGTATTTATTTATAATTTAATAATAGTTCGGTCCAAATCGAATACAGCAGATTATAAAATCTGTCAATCCGAATCCGAACGAATTGTATAATTTTCAATCTGAATCTGATCCGACTATAAAATTTATCAATCCAATCCTTGAATCCGACGGATCAAATTGGATTAGATTTCTCAATTTAAGTGAATTGATCGGATTATTTACTCACCTCTAAGCCCAACCACAAGACATCATCAAAGCAAAATAAGAACGCAAAACAAAGTATTGTGATTACCAAGTTCATATATTAGTCAATTAACTGCCAAACATAGAATAGAAGCAAATGTGTTTGACATAAGCATAAGGGAAGATTAATGTACTCAAACAAAAGCCAAGAAAAATAGTCTAGAAACCAGCCAATGATAATCATGTTCAGCATTAACCATTAAGAGTCTAGTCCTTCAAAAAATTTAATTTCTTACTCAAATTCTACCCCAATTTTTAAGCACCATTTAAAATACAGAATGCGTAAAAATAATGTAATGAACTCACTCAAACGTGAAACATGAACGAACTTTTCATTGCACGCTAGCAAAACATTGAACAAGAATTCAGCATTCCAACTGAGCTAACCCGAACACCCTCAAAATTTCACCGTGATAATCTGAAGTATGTTACTGATGTCACTATGGTGATCTTAAGTGTGCAGTGTAACTAATGTCACTTGTAGCAGAAAATTAGGATGACATTACTCTCTCAAAAGTTCTATCATTCAAAATCGCAAAGTACAAATTGATACACACCTTATACCCTGATTGCTCCATCGTGCTAGGATGCCTTCGGAGACTTCATTCCCGAAAACCATAGTAAACAACTGCATCGCTTCCGCTTCTGTTAACTCTGTTCCCAAATTCACTTCCTCAAAGCTCAAAACCTTCTTCACAGCCTCCGGGGTCGAACCAGAATTCAAACCCGTACCTGAAGGACTTACAGTGGACCCGGGAAAAGGCGAGTCCTTCTTAGAAGCCAACATTCGCTTCTCAGCAGCAGCGGCCAAGAGCTCGCGCTGTAGTCGCCGGCTTTTGATATCCGGAGACTCTTCCTCCAGCGTTCCGATAGGAATATCTCTGGGCTTACTTCTTTTGGGCTCCGGCGGCGAATTTGGAGAGTTTTGCATGCTCATTCGCAAAGCTATTCGCAGGTCATCATCCTCCTGTTCCGCCATGTAAGAAATAGATCCGGAGCCTAAAGACTAGGGCTAAAAAGTCAGTTTCCCAGAGGATCGGAAACGCTTAAATATCTCACAAATTGAAATCAAATGAAGAAATTCAAAACGAAATAGCATGAACAGCCACAAATTATTTGGTTCGAGAAGACGATCGGAGACGAATTTTTTAAAAATGGTAAAGGAAAGAGAAAATTCCAGTTTGCCTGAACGCCCGACATTTAGGACAAGAAAAAAAAACAATTATCCAAAAACCGAACCGAACCGAATTAAACCAAAAAATTAGACTGGATCGGATCAAACGATTTTATAAATCAAACGATCCGATCTGTTTTTATTAATTTTTAAATTGATTGAACTGGACTGGACCGATTTAATAATATATTAAATTTTTCATATTATTTCTCACAAACCGTTGATTAAATTTCTCATATTTTAATCAAAAGTATATCATTAAGTATCATATTTATGTATTATTAACCGAACCAAATCGTTAAAAATCGTTCAGTTTAATATTTTTAATAATCAAACGGTCTAATTCGATTAATGTTTTTTACCCAAAATAGGACCGTGGACACACACACATACACACACACACACACACACACACACATATATATATATATATATATATATATATATATATATATATATATATATATATATATATATATATATTGTGTACATATATAATCATAAAAATAGTACTTTTATATTAACTTATATATTTTTACTATTAAAAATATCTACATATAATTTCATTTCAAATTAAAACTCGTTCAATATTAAACATCGTCCAATTGAACCCAATTTAATATTATTGTAATATTAATTTTATTGTTATAAGTTTTATAGATGCTATTTTTTTTAATTTTCCAAAGCTCTAATTAAGAAAGATGAGTAAGGATGTACGAAATGGAATGTGTTGATGTCGATTTTTGTCAACATCAAGTACGATTGTCTTTCATAGATATGCAAGATAAAATAAACCGTTAGGATCTCGAACCACCATAAAGGTGATCTTTGACCCTCCAATACTTAAGTCAATAATAAGGTGATGAAGTTCAAAGAAGATCTATTATCTCATTCTATGATTATATGAAGAAAAAAAATGTTTTTGTTGGTTTCCTATAATGTGTGAGATATCATATTCGTTATGGTTATGCGGAAAAAAAGTGTTTTGGCTAGTTCCTTGTTGTGCGTGAGATATCATATTCAAATTAAGTGCTTTGTGAATGTATACATATGTGAGTATATATAAAGGAGATATTTAATTTGATAGTTATTCATTATCGAAATATAATTGGCTTGTTGTATAATCGTAGACATCTATCCGTAATTATCTATTGAGGATAATTAAGGGATAATTAATTTCTTTATTGAGTTTATGTTGCTATTATGCTCATCTAATGATCCAAAGGTTTTTTTCCTAATTAGGATCAATTTTTACTTGCCATGTGGGATACATTAAATTACATGTAACGTTAACCCCCAAACTTTTTGGCGTTTTGGCCTGAAGGTCTGATTGTAACTTTTGTCAATATATGAGTTCATGACCCTTTTCATTCACACTAGCAACATTAGGTCCACTTTCATATGCTTTTTTACTCCTCCAAGTGAGGGATTTCATATTGTGTCCTACCACTTCAAATATGTAAAAACTTCCTATCGCTAGGGGTGCTCTAGGAGATCTAATTGGACTCCCAATTAGGGAGTTGTTTTGAGGTCAAAGTTTGTACTTAAGAAGTCAACTCTAAGGTTTCACCTTCTGTATTGTCGATCATGCCTACTAAACCCTTCATGTCTAGGTAGAAAATGTGTGAATAAAAGGACTTTTCTAAGCCTCTAAAGTCTCATTTTAATTGCTTTCCATCTTCCCAAAAAATAGAAGTTGTACTTGGATATTTTTCCTACCACCAAGGGCTAATTTGTCAACTATGGGTGAATACCAAAGTGAACAAGGGTCTATGTGGGCAACACAAGTGGGTAGCCAATGAAGTTCTAGCCGACAAAGTCTTGGCTAATGAAGTCGTGGCAAGTAAAGTCCTAGACAATGAATTTTTGGTCAACAAGATCTTAGGTGGCGAAGTCCTAGTCGGTAATGTCCTTGCTGGCAACATCTTCTTTGGTCCATTCCTGGTCAGCAATCCTTTGGTTGCTAATTCTCTAGTACATGCAGTTTCAGTTTGCGAAGTCCAAATTGATTGATGGGTATGATCCCTCCAATTGATGGGATCCTTCTAATTATGTATGTGATGATAGTTCTAAGATCCTAACATGATAAGTTGATGATGTGACTTTGATGAACATTATTTTGATCTATAATTTATTATGTTTTTAAGCTTTAGTTTTAAGTTTTATTTTATTGTTATCTTGTTTTGGAGGATATTTTGTGTTTTATATGTTAATGTGCTTCTAGAAGAATCTTTGACAAACACGAGCAAAAAGAGTGAAAATGGGACAATTTATGACAACTCACACAAATTGGAACAAACCAAAATGTCAAAAACCAAAAATTCTATAAGCACCATAGCCCAGAAATATTTCATGCCGTGATGAGGTGATGTCCTGTTCCAACTGGTGATTGTGGAATTTCTATGTGTGGCATGGCTAAATAATGCCTATGTTGTGGCACAATATTCTCGGATCCAATTATGTGTTTTATGGAAATCAATGTGTGATGTGGCCCAACAAAAGCCATGGCACAAGGCTCCTAGGTTGCAACTGATCATTCAAAACTCAATGCGCAACGCGACATAGAATAAAGCATATTGAGGCCCAAATGTAAAAATTAGCCATAAATCTTAATACGAGTTCTAAATGTATTTGACCTTAAATTAAACCTATCATAAGCCATATCTAGCCACTAGTTACTATATTTGTATTTCCCACCATCCATAATATACAGAGAATAGAAAAAACCTCTCAATTATGAAATAGTTTCAAGGATTGAAGAAACTATACAATCAATTCAAAGATTTGAAACTATAGATGAAGATATTATATTTTTATTATTATATCTTCTTTTCCTCTCTGTAATATAAATATCTTTTATAGTTAAATTAATTTTTGTTAGTTTAATTATGATCGGTTAATTTTTGTATATGAAATGTTAGTAATGCTTCCAATAATTGTATAAACAATTAGATGATTTAAATTGTCTTTAATTATAAATTAATGATGGATAAAATCTTGATTTATAATTAAAAAATATATTTATCTTAGATTTACCAATTAATCAGTTTCAAACCCAATCTCGAAAGTTACTAATTTATTGAGAATTTTGTGGACTCATTATGATTATTGATGGTTTGTTTATTTAAAAAGGAAAAAAAATTAATAAATCTAACTTTTTAATTAAATCATTAAATTCATTTTTTCCATGAAGGGTTAGCAAACTACTTTTTCATATTTATTCATCATCTTATTTAGGTTATAAATCAATTTACTTACAATATTTTAGTTAGTTAATCAATTTAGAATTTACAATATTTTTTTCTCAACCAACCCTTGATATAATATTTGGAATTATTTTTTTGAACTAATTTAAAAGATAATTTGATTTCTTAGAATAACATATCAATTCTTTTAGAGACCAATCTCCTAAGAAACTTATCATTAGTCTGCTAGTAATTTGTGTACTTGTGATCAATCAAAATTTGTGTATTATATTTTTGGTGTCATTATCACAGAGTTGTCATTTTAAATTATTTATTTGTTTTCTTTTAAATTTTTTTCGTAATTTTTTATTTTTGTAATTTTTTTTATGATTTTGTTAATATTTATGTTTTGTTTAGTTATTTTTATTATTTTTATTTCTAGTCTATTTCTATTTCTTTTCTTTGATTTATTTACTTTTAGTTGTTTATTTTATTTTATTTCTTTTGTTATGTATTTGTTTTGTTTATGGTATATTTTCTTGTGCTTTAATTTTTTTGTTATTTTTATTAACATATGCAAGGTAAGAGATATCTTAGAAACAAACTCATACCTTTTATAGATGATATTAACATATCAAAAGAGCACTAGTAGGTTGGATACTGAATTATAAAAGCCACCACAAGAGCTATAGCAGAGTTAATAACATAGGAGATACTTTACCATGGGAGATGGTAATAAAAGAGTATACAAGGCTAATAATTGACACTATTATTTCCTCCCCATAGTTGAGGAAAGTAGCTTAGAATTATGATATCAAAAATATTAATCATTCTATGTTTCCCACCTTCTATGGAATTCCTAATGATAATCCTTTGACTTTCATTAGAGATTTCTATTCAATTATACAAATGTTTCCTTTGTAAGGGCTTATTGAAGACCAACTCAAGATGAGGTGTTTCTCATACACGTTCAAAGATAGGAAAAAGGCATGGTTTATAACTCTTCACCAGATTCCCTAATAACTTGGGAAGGAGTTTATAACAAGTTTATGGAAAAATTCTATTTCTATCAAAAGACTTTTGATTTTAGGATCAAAACTATCATATTTTCTCAAATGGGATGAGAGTCATTCCATGAAGCTTAGGATAAGTTCAAACTATTTCTCACTGAGTGTCTACACCATCACTTCCCACTGTAACTGCAAAACCAATTTCTATGATGAGTTGACACAATAGTGACAATTGATAGTTGACAGTGTTATAGGTGGAGCTATAGAAGGGAAAACAACTCATGAAATATATGAGCTTTATAAGATGTTTGGTGCTAATTTCCAACAAAAGAATACTAGAGTGAGAAGAGCTGGAGTCAATAAGATAAGGTCCCGTAATGAAATGCCTATGCAACTTGTAGAATTGACCAAGCATGTCACACTTCTCACCACCAAGGACACTCCAAATAGATAGGTATGTGAAGTCTGTTGAAATTATGATCATGATGCTAATACTTGCTCTTTTCAAAGTGAACTATTTGTAGGTCCAAGTCATGAAAAAGTGAATGCAATACAAGGTTATCAACCTAAACCTAGGAATGACCTATATGTAAACACATATAATCTAGGGTGGATAAATCATTCCAATTTCTCTTAAAGGGCAAACAATCCTACCTATGCTTAGAACCAAAACCACATGCAAGGCCATCAACTTACCAAAAGCATACCATATAACCTAAAAAATAAACCAACCTTAGAGGAGAACTTGAATGCTTTCATTCAAGTGAGCCAAGACAACCAAGTGAAAACTAATCAAATGCTGGATTCTTTGGAGGCATCAATGAAGAGAGTGGAAGTGCAAGTGGGGTAACTAGTTAAGCATGTGCAAAAGAAGTAAGAGAAAAGTTGACTAGTCAACATGGACAAGTGAAGGTTATTATAGCCCATCATAATGATAAGTTTCTAAATATTGAGTTTCCTAAATTTTTTGATGATTTACCTAATAGGAAACACAAGTGCAATTTAAGTAGCCTTCAAGGATCCTAGAAGCTTTAATGTCAACATTACCATTAATGATAAGAAGAAGGTAAAATCTATGTTAGATATGAGTGCAAGTACCAATTTAATGTATTATTTATTATGTTTGCAGTTATGATTGGAGTAGTTGAAACCCACAACCACATCCCTTCAATTAGGTAATAATTTTATCATATATCCAAAGGGCATGGTACATGACTTATTGGTGTAGGAAGATAAGTTAATCATACCCGAAGATTTTTTATTTTAGATATACAAAAGACACCAAAAATGGACAAAATAGCATAATATATTTCTTGGTAGGGCATTCTTGGCCTTAACCAAAACAATTGTTGATGTTCAGAATAGGATTTTAACAATGATAGCCTTAGGAGAGATTATATATTTTAAAACATATTCAGACAAATACTTAATGAAAAGTGGGACATTGAGTGAATCAAAGTCTACAAATCGTAGCCTTCAATAAAGTCTAGCTAAGACGTTAAACGAAGTGCTTAGTAAGAGGCAGCACACATTCCCAGTAGTATTCTTTCCTTTTGTTTTAATTTAGTTATTTTAATTTATTTATTATTAGTTCATTTTCTAGGTAGCCCTTTTGAATGCTTTTTTGAAGATATAAGTAGTTGAAAACATTAAGAACAATGTTTAGTTTAGGTTTGAGAAGTTACAAATAGGTCCAATAAAAAATATTTTGATACAAAATTATCATGTTTTTGGTTAACTTAAGGTGAGTAATTGAGTCTTTATGCATTTTTTTGTTTGATTTCTTAAACATGTTCAAGATTTGTAGGAAAAATTAGTTCTATTCATAGTTTATGTTTCATGTTTGGAATATTAAATTTGAGATGAACCCAAATTTGGTATGTAGGAATTAAATAGTTGAGACTATCTTGTGAGATTATTAGGCCAATAGCATTTTATTATGAGAGATAATATTTCTTCTACTCTTTTAAATAGTTTCCCTAAGATTCTAAATTTTTAGATGATCTCTATAAGTTTTGCATTGAATGTTAAGATTTTAAATAATCAAATGAATTATCATTTACTTATTTTTATTACTTTGTTTAAATGATTTAAGTATAAATTAAAAGTGTGTGTCTATCTTTATTTCATACTTAACTTCTAGTAAAAAACTGATACATATAGGATTTCTTTAAAAAAAATAGCTATGTATGTATGTATGTATGTATGTATGTATGTGTGTGTGTACGCATGTATCTGTTCTCTAAAAAAACAAAAAGAAAGAAAAAAAAGAAAATAGTATAACTAAATACTTTAACCCTAAAATCTTGAAATTAGTGGTATGACTATTGTCAAATAATAGAAAATAACCCTTTGAACTCAAATACATTTTCATTCATTTATAGGCACATATTTGATATATCTTGCTTAATAAAAGTAATATGATATCTTTTTAGTTCTAGTATTTGATTCTTTTCATGAAATTTATGTTATGCACATTTGAGCTTTTTTTGTTTATAAATATATGCGAACCTATTTGTTTTCTTTTTTACATAACTTTTGTTCACATATACTTTGTTGAGTATTTAAACCCATACTGTCAGTGTGATATTAAGAGTGTATAATATGAGGAATAGAGTCGAATCAAATTCGAATTCTTAACACTAGGCCTGGTGGAATTAATGTTGATATGTTTCTAATTATATGGCATGAATTTATGATATATAACTGATTTACACGATGAACCTTGATGTTTTGAGATGTTATGAATTGAAAAGAAACTAAAATGTAAGAAATTTAATTGATTTAAATTTATAGTTTTGTTATTTGTCTTTTAATTAGTTTTTTATTGCTTGAGGACTAGAAAAATGTAGGTTTGGAGTTATTCGATGAACATTATTTTAACCTATAATTTACTATATTTTAAGTGTTAATTTTAAGTTTTATTTTACTATTATCTTATTTTGGATGAAATTTTTGTATTTTACAAGTTAATGTGTTTCTAGAAGAATCTTGGACAAACAACGGCAAAAAGAGTCAAAAATGGATCAACTAATAGCAAGTTAGAATGAACTAGAATGTCAAAAACCATAAATTCTATGCACGCCATAGATCATACATATTTCAGACCGTGGTGATGTACTATCAGGTTCCAATTGATGATTCTGAAATTTCTATGTGTATTATTGCTCAACAATGTTCAATTTGTAGCATAATGCTCTCAGATACATTTGTGTGTGTTTTTTTTTAAATCAACGAGTGTTGTGACCCAACAAATACCATGCCATGGCAAAAGCTCTCGATTGCAATTGATCATTCAAATTCAATGTGTGTCATGGCACATAATAAAGCATGCTACATCTTGAGTGTGAAAATCAACCATAAATCCTAATATGTTTTTTAAACATCTTTGATCCTAAATTAAATTTGTAAATACACCTTAACCCTTTATAAGCCATATCAAGCTACCATAGTTGTATTTCTCACCGTTCATAATATACAAAGAATAAAGAGATAACCTCTTAATTATGAAGTAATTCCAAGGATTTGAATAAGCCAGACAACTAATTCAGGAATTTGGAATCATAGATCAAGAAGGGATTTTTTTTTATTATAACTTCTTTTTCTCTCTGTAATTTGAATGTCTTTTGTAGTTAAATTAATTATGATTAATTCAATTATGATTGATTAATTTTTGTATATGAGATTTTAGTATTAGTTCCAATGATTGAAGAACAGTTATATAGTTTAAATTATCTTTAATTATAAATTAATGATGGATCAAATCTTGAATTATAGTTTAAGAACATATTTACCTTAGGTTTATTGATTAGTCAATTTCAAGTTCGATCCAAGAAGTCATTGATTAATTAAGAATCATTGTTTATATATTTTACTAAGGTTTTTCAATTAATCAATTTCAATCCTGATCTAAGAAGTTATTCATTAATTGAGAATTATGGAGGGCTCATCATAATCATTACATATTCACTTATTTAAAAAAGAAAAAAAAATCAGTAAATCATACTTTTTAATTGAATCATTTAATTTTTTCTTTCTATAAAAGATTAGTGAATTAATTTTTCATATTTATTCACCATTTTATTTCTGTTATAATTCAATTTACTTATGATATTTTAGTTAGTTAATCTAGAATTTATAGCTTTTTCTCTCAACCGACACTTGATAAAATGTTTAGGATTATTTTTCTTAACCAATTTAGCAAATAAGTTAACTGTTTAGAACAACCTGCCAATTCCTTTAGAGACTGACCTCAGGATAAACTTAACATTAGTTTGCTATTGATTCATGCACTTGGGAGCAATTAAAATTTGTGCAACTGACTTCCTTCTTTCCAAAAAGAATTTGTATAAGTGTAAGGAGCCCTGATATTGTTCTTACAGGTATCTCTATTCTATAACACTTGAGATTTTCTTTCTAACCCTTTTCTAACTCATACATTCCAATTTCTCATTGGAATAAAGTGACATGGATGTATAGAAGGCTGGGTACTTTTGAAAAGTTTAGGAAACAAGGAATCGTATTTTGACTACCAAGTTTTGGTAGGATCAGTATCTTGGTATACTTAATAAATTATATGCTTGACTATGTATGGGCTTTTCCATAATGTTGAAATGTTGTTGAACTTTTAGATAGGTACTTGATGAATAAGGATGTGTCAAGATGTATTCCAATGGGTGTCCATTTTATGGGAGGACACATATTGTGGCATGACTTGGAAAGGTAGTGGATAAGGCTCTATAGTTGGTTTCAAGGTATGAACCCTAAATCATTATGCTTACTTTTTAAGATGCTTCTTATCCACTACCTTGGTAAGAGTGCATGCTTGTCAAAATTATGCAAACCTAAGCCTGCATTTTTGATGTGGTGTAGGAACTCGAAATAATTCATGGATCTAGGTCAACATGGCTTTTGAGCCATAGCTCTCTTTTAGGGTCTAGGGAAAATTAAGGGGTGATAGAAACCCTACTAAGCTATTCTCCATGTTAATTGTAGTATGGATTGCAAAACCTATGGTTAGGTTATGTTTGATCTGTAACTTAACAAGCCTAACCTTTATGGACTATTTAGTGACCCTGCCTAAAAGTAAAGAGCTCACCTATTAGGAAGCTTCGTATTCACCTCTTTAGTAGGGGTACATGCCCTAGTACTGTACGAAGGATTTTATTGCACTTAATCCCAAGGCAACATAGCTCTCAAGCCATGGCCCTCTTTCAAGATCTATGGCCAATTAAAAGGCCATAGATCCAATGAGGTTATTCTCTATATTAGTTGTAATATAGAGTGTATATCATACGATTAGGGTGAGTCCTCTTTGTAACTTAATATGCCTTAACATTTGTGGATTTTTTGATGAATAGGGCCTTGGGGCGTAATGCTTAACTATCATGATGCTTCTTATTCACTAATTTAGTAGTGCTGGACGCCCTGGCAAGGCATTGAGAATTTTATTGTACTTAATACTAGGGCAGTGTGGCGTCATAGTCCCCTATGAAGATTTATGGCACATTAATGGGCAATAGATCCATTTAAGATGCTCTTCTTGTTAGCTATAGCTTGGAGCGTAGAGCCTATGATTACTTTGCATCCTCTCTATAACTTAATGTGCACCAATTTATGTGGATTGTTTGGTTTTCTAGGCCTTGAGGCACAGAGATCACCTATCGTGCTTATTATTCACTACTTTAGTAAGGGTGCATATCCTGGCGAGGCACTGAGGATTTTATTATGCTCAATCCTTAGCGGTGTCAAATTAAAGGCCCTAAGCTTGATAAATTCAAGGTGATTCAGACCCGCTTGTTGAATGACTATTGAACATTATGTCATGTCAAATCTTTGACTTGTGGTCATACATAGCCTAAGTACTTACAAACACAATTCTTATTAGAATATAAGTGTTGGTAAAGCAGTATTTGTTCTTTTTTCATAGTATGACGTTATTTCTATGGTTGTGTATATAAATTATCTTTCTAAACTCCTATTATGAGGGCTTCCTAGCCCATGTTCAACTCTTAGGTGTATTCCTTTTGGGCATTGGTGGATCTTAATAGCCCATAAGAAATTGGGATATGCTATAGACTTGATATATCTTTCCTAAGTGCACTTATATGGGACTTGGGCATATTTATGGAGTACGCTCTTGGGGTACTCTCATATACCTCTTTTAAAAATATTTCCTTGGAAGGTGTGCAACTTAAGATGATATGTTATGGTCGGACACATTCTGGCGGTCATAATCCAATTTGTTAGTAGAGGTGCAATTTTTTGTTGCAAACTTTACTTTCTTTAGGACACACACACACACACACATGGTTGTTAAGGAGGAAAATAGAGTCATGATTTTCCTGCTTTTCCTTCCCCAATAAACCTTTCACAGTTTAGAGCTAACGTTAAGTATAGTATAGCTGTTGAGTAACAGTGCAGAACAAGGTCAGCACTCCCCGAATACGCTGCCTCGATGCTTGTTGAACCAGACACTTTATGTACCCTAAGTCTTTCGACCGTCTAGATTAACAACAAGAAAACTAGAGCCTTCTTGTATATATATAGATATATATGCCCTGATTTATGAACTTCTTTACTTGTAGTTTTATTTTTGGACCTGACAGTGGTCTTTTTCATTAGTGAGATTGTGGGCTCTTGAGTCAATGTACGAGGATATGAGGATGTACTAGTATATAGTAGGTCTTGGAATTGAGGTGAGATGATGTGTGGAGGATGAGGTATGATTACTCGACATACAACTTGGGCCTATATGGTCGACCACCTATCCATCTGTTCACATTTCTAGCTAAACATATCTTGGTCATTCAACCACTTCCTTGATGGTTGGCTACACTTATGTCTAGCTACCTCCTAGTCGGCTAGCCATATTTGGTCCTGGCCAACCACATTTGGTCTTGGTTGGTAAAAATTGGTCCTAGTTGACCACTCTTGGCCCTGGCTGGCTATACTATGTATGATCCTGTCCCATTTGATAGAGTGATAGTTCAATGTCTAGGTGATCTTTGACTTGTATACACGTGGCCTTATTTTTGTATAGGCCTTGTTATATTTGCATGAAATGTTTCAAATTTAGGGTGATTTATTGGTCTAGATGTTTCTTGGCTAAGCCCCCAATCTAACGGCCCTTGCTTGGAGTGCTTGAATTTACTCAAATTGTCTAAGCCTGAGATGTTCTCAACTATGAAAAGTATTTTCTTTTTGATTTGATGAATTCCCCCTCTTGTTGGGGTATTGAATAATAAAGTCATGGACTTCCAAATTGGATAACCAAATCTAGGTGGTCATGGTTCAATCTACGTAATCTATCATATGGAATGGTGCACCCTACTCAATGACACTATCTTATCCAGTATGGCCTAGAAAGTATCGTCTTAGACTATAAACCTTTGAAAGATGAGGCCCATACTATGTGACCTATAAGGTACTTGGGACTTTGTAGTCTTAACTCTATCATCATGTTACAAAGGGATGACAAGACCTAGAAGGAAATAAACTATCCTTTTTGTTATGACCCCAAGGTACATCATGAACTATTTTAAATCAAATGTTAAAGTGTAGGTTATGTAGTTGTGAGGGCTGTTGTAATGTAGACATCATGACATGTAAACCAATAATCTAGACATGAGTGCATCAATGTGGACCACATGACCTATTAGGTAGTAGTATAGACTATATAACCTATGAGTGGGTGTTGTGGCACTCTAGGTATCTAAAGATGCTGCAAGAGGTCCTAGTTGATAAAAAATGGCTCCAAATCTTGTAGCTTAGTAAGGAATTCTAGAATGTTATAGAGTGTATTCTTCATATGTCAATATGGATCCATCCTTTGAAGTTTTCCATATGCTCCAAGAGGTTCTTAATACCAGTGACCAAGTCAATTAATAGTTAAATGAATGATTGTTAGTACCTCATCTAAGTAATGATTTATAAGAAGGTTATTAGTCATTGAAGCCATATGGTTAACATGGCTAGCTTGGAAAAATTCCCTACCTGTAGGCGTCGAGATAAGATTGCAATGGACATAAGCTATTTAAGGTTAGTCCAAACAATCCAGGATGGGTGGTTAAAGAAATACTTCCTAGGCATCCATTGATGCCATTTGTACTTTCTTTGGGATGGAAAGTAGGCCATGATGATTTGGAATTATATCTTTATTATATTGAGATGGGTATTGATATGTAAGCTAGTCTGGCCTATTTTGGGTAATCTGGAGCAAATACGGACTTTACCACTCAACCAGACTGCGAGACTACCAAAGGGACTAATGGCTAGTTGGGCCAAATGATTCCATCTGAGTATTGGAACTTATTGATTATTTTATTCTTTTTGGAAGGATCGTCGGTCTCTTTTTGAAGATCTATTAAATAAAGATGATTGAAAGAGCGAGTAATATTTTTATAAAGATTTTGTAGACTCCCTATATGAATTAAAGGGTGGATGATCCTTTTTCCATAAATTTGATTAACTTGGATCAATGAATAGTCTATCCATACACCCATATTTACACACACGTTTTCATATAAGCATTGAAAAATGTCAAAACTACAATCGTTGGAATCATCTCATCGAGAGGATTTTTGAATTTGTCTTACTTTTCCATGAACCAATCCAAAAGTTGGTAAACCAGAATTGAATTCAATTTATATATGTGGTTGGTGAGTCAGATTAATTTTTCTTCTCTCCATATACTGCATCTATTATGGCTGACACTTACTCTCACTAGAGGTAAGTGTCGATGAGTTCGATTAGTTTCAACGTTGCTTGGCTACTAAATTTGGTAGCTAGCTAATCAAGACGTGATTTTTTTGACAATGGTCTCAAATTTTTCAAGCAACACATAGATTTTTAGGTTTGCCCAAGGGTTTCTCAAATAGGTAAAAACTTACGCTTGGGACCCTATTTAGGTTGTGCCACCATGATCGGATGGCTATGATTTTTTTCTCAAAGATTGAGGAAGCTTGACTTGCTATAGGTATTAAAAATAAAACCATAATTTAGTAGTGATGACCATCGTGCATGTATGCCATGCTCATTGACCGAGTGATTATATGTATGATTAATTAGTCCAAATTTGAAAACATGTCTATATTGGGGTTCAAGATCCTAACCAAGCATGAGGTGAATGCCTCGCATTGTGGTAGTAGCAATTCGGGCTTTCCATGCACAATTGAAGAGTGGCCAACTAAAAAGTTACGTGGTAAAGGTTTGTCTAGCTGACAGTTCTAGTCAAATGTTCTCCAGGTCGATAAGAGCTTTCTTGAGAAACACTTCCTTGCAAGCCATGTCTTGATAGGCGATGTTTGGCCTAAGAGGCACTTCATTGCTAAACATGTCCTAGTTGATGACACTTGGCTTGCGACTCGGGTTCTATCATCGAAAATCATCTTGTTGGCCATACCCTAGATGGATATAGATGTAGCCTCATACATTCTAGGCATTAGAAGATGCTACAGGGACATTATCTAGAGCAAGGACTTGTCTAGGAGTGTGTTTTTAATTAGGTATAGACAGGTTTTGGCTCAAGCTTTTCTCTTCTAGACCTACCCGTCCCATCATGTGTGGGTATGTCTAGGTGCACCATTTGCATTTATAAAAGGAAACTACAAACTTGAAAGGACTGGCTAATGGATGACCTACTTGTAGGAAGGTTAGACCTTCTGACTTTTAGTTAGGTTCTGAGTGGTAGAGCTAGTTGACTCGTCCATAGCCTTTCTTAAAATTTCAAAGAGTCAAGTTGGTGACATTGGTAAACCAGATTAATATGCCTTTATTTGGAAAACCTTGTTGCTCCTCAGTCTCTTATCAAAGACTTATATGATTTTTTTTGCAGATGAGAAAACTACAAAAAAATTTGAGAGTTCTACAATTTTGTGATTATTTCAGCTAAGTAAAACACACTTCTTTTCCACAAACAGTGCTAGATATTGATGTAGATTTTTGTCAACACCAAGTAAGATTGTCCATCATGAATCTACAAGATGAACAAAGTGTTTACGCCTTGGAACACCGTGTGGGTACGGGTGGGCATAGGTTGGTTGTGTTGGTTTTTGAGTCATTTTATAAGCCAATCTTATCTTGACATTTTTGTAAAACCCAAAACCTTAACCAAGCTATAACCCTAAAAAAACCAACCTTTAAGCCAACTTATAAGATCGATTTGAAAGAGGTTAGCTTGGTAGTTTTGGACCAATAATTATAATATGATATAAAAGCCTTATCTTATTTAAATATAAAAAAAATTATATAATTTAATGTGTAAGTTATTATCATCACATATTCTATTTACTTAATCTCTTATCACTAAGAACAGATAATATGGTTTTAGTAGGTATTGCTCAAACATGTAATTCTGACTATTTTTAAAACTTCATACAAAATAATTATAAAAAAATTAGAGTTTTCTTAACAGTTTACCAAACATTGGATGGACCTGTAGATCTAAGTAAAATCTTATATTGCCAATTAAGAACATATAGTTTATATAGCAATGTAACAAAAAATTATATTAATTTGAGATTTTGGACCAAATTTTGGATCAATTTAAGAGTGATTTAAGTAAGACATTAAACACGAGTGATGAGAATGACTTTGAGTGTTTGAGTAAAAGTCCTTTTTGATTAGGTTTAGATTTTAAAATTTTAAATAAATTCAAAATTGTAATATAATATACAAAGTAATAATTAAAAACATATTTTTAAAAATAATATATATTAATATTATAAGTTCAGTCGATTCGTTTGATTTTCATATCTTTTTGACCTCCAACCGAATTGAAAAGGTCAATTTTTGGATCTATTTGGAGCAAATAACCTCCAAAAACATATATAGAGGTTTGGTTCAATTTTGAACTTGGGTTGGTTCGTTGATTTTTGGAAAAAAAATACCTACCCTTAATATAAGGGGTTGATTTTTAACCCTCTAATGCTCAAGTCAGTAACAAGATAATGGAGTTTAGAATAGATCTAAGATCTCGCTTTGTGATTGATCGGGCAGAACCGACATCACCGAATCTACCATTACTTTGGTTTTATGTATTTATAAAACTCTCGCAAGTGCACGAATCATTTCATAGAAAATGATAAGTATACTCCCAAGGTCGATCTAAGGAAGGAATGTATGTGATTTTTAATTTATTATTCAAACTTTTAAAAACGAAATTAAATCCTAAACATCCTGTCACGATATTTTGGGGTTTTGTGTTTTTAATCTACTTACATAAAAATAAACATAGATTCAATAAACATTTATGCAAATTTTATCTGTTAAAATAGTGGAGTATTTATGGAAATAATAACTAAGTTAATTATGCTTGCTCATATTATTTAGGTTATTAAAGATATGAATTGATATTTATTGATTCTCTCTTTTTTATATGAATACCACCTTTGGTGGGGTTAGATATTCTTTGTTAACTAAACAAATCAATTAACACCTATGGGTGGGGTTGATAACTAATTTGGTTAATTAAATTAATTTCTTTTTCTAAGAGATTGAAAATGAACCATTTAAATGCCACCTTTGGTGGGGTTAGACAGTTTAAACTTTAATGAAGGTGTCCAAATTAAACCTAAGAATTTAATTATCCGAGTACTAACTTTCAAGTTTTAAAACCACTACTGAAAACATGTTGTCAATACATTTTCAGATAATAATTCTTATAAAAACTTTTGAAATAGAGCTTCACTCTAACTACCGGGCGATTGTACCAACAAATAAAAAAGCACTACTCTAAATTAGACCGGATAACTAAACCTTAAAATCTAATTTTCAGATTTAAGTTTGTAATGAAAAATAATGTATTTCTCTCTAACATTCTTAATATAAAATCTTGAATAAAAACAAAATCAATTCATTTTAGAGATTTTTACCTATTTAATATTTCGTAAGCATAACAACGTTATTATTATATCATGTTTACAAACAGCCAGCAAAGTTAAATTTAATCATAGACAAATTAAATATAACATGTAAGAATAAAGCATAAAAAATAACTGCAAAGAAAATAAAATCCTTACAGAACTTCGATGCTATTCCCGTTGCTGGAAAACCTCCAAATGGAATTTGCACTCCCATTTATTGAATCAAAAACAAATAAATTACAAAAACATAACTAGTGCTTCTCAAAAAGAGAAGAACTCTGAAACTAAGAAAAACTAACTAAAAACTAAAAAAAACTAAAAAAAAACTAAAAACTAAGAAATAGAGAGAAAGAAAGAGGAGAGAAGTGTGTTTTGAGGTGTGTTTAGAAGTGAAGAGAAGGAGGGTATTTATAGGTGAGGATGGAGAGAAAAAGTGGGTGAAAAAATGTTAAAAAATGGTAGAAACGCGGAGTAGTGATTGCTGACATCATTTGATGACGTCAGCATGACGTGGGAGGCGGCTGTGCGTGGATTGAGGCGCAGATGGCAGTGGCGCGCGCAGAAGACACCAGTGGTGTGCAAAGGTGCGCGTGGGCTGGGCGCCTCGGCGGCGCGATTTCCTCCTTTTTGACATTTTTGACCCATTTTGTCCAATTTTCCATATTTGTTGACCTTTCCTCATTTATTTATTAATATATTTGTTATGTATTGCCTCCAGTATTCCTCTTTGAGTCTTTAAGTTACATTTTTAAGTGAAAATACCTGAAAAATAATAAAAATACCTGTGATTCCGAAAAAGATAAATTTATATAAATATATGATATAATCATATAAATATATATATTTTTAATCAATTAATGTGCATAAAATCATGGTAATATTAGTGCTTTTTGAGCACTCATCACAACCCCCAACCAGCTTCTTGCTAGTCCCTTAGCAAGAGAAGCGATAAAAACTAAAAATTAAACTATCCTTAATCACTTCTGTGGATTGAAACGGTTGCATTTAGCCTATGCAACAAGCCTTTAAACCCCTAGGTTGCCCTAGTGGACAAGTTTGAGTCTCGTGAGGGTTTTCAGTAATGATACCCACAAACATTGAACTTAAATGTAAAAATTAAAAGAAATAATAAAAAAACAACTTAAAAACTAAAATTACAACAAAATCAAAAATTAAATTTTTAAGAATAAAAGAAAACAACATATCACAAAAATGTCTTATACTTTTTAATCTCCTTTAAGATCATAATTAAAATCTCAAGCATAAGTTATTTTAATCTCTTTAAACAATCATGATTTATTATAATAATTAGTTGAAAATCATTTTCATATTTCATATCAAAAATGTATCAATTTAATTTCACCCAATTTCAATGTCATGAATCCGAATTCGCTTCGACTCTATTTCTCACAAGTCAATACTCTCAAAACACTGAATCCTATGGGTTCAAACACTCATACTAATTTATATGCAAAAGAGTTGATGTATAGAAATGAACTAATATGTTCGTATATGTATAAAGAATAAAGGCTCAAAGTGTTATTTTGACGTTGATCTCATGGAATGAATCAAATGTATAAATTATAAAGATATCATATATAAAAATTATTTTCATGCATAAATCAAACTCATTAAGAAAAAATTTCAAGATATATACCTTTTACAAATGAAGAAAGTGCAATGACTTTTTAGGGAATTACTTCTTATAGCTTTCTTTTGTAATTAGCCTTTACTCACAACTTTGTAGGCAATGTGGGTCATAGTATGTAGATTATACTATATATTCTTTTTCTCTCTATATTTTTCTGAAGATATTTTTCAATATATATCATTTTTTAGAGAGTCAACCCATGAACAAATTGTACATTTTTTTTAGGATCTTGGGTAATGCGGGTCATAGTATGTAGATTATACTATATATTCTTTATCTCTCTATATTTTCCTGAAGATAATTTTCAATATATATTATTTTTTATAGAGTCAACCCATGTACAGATTGTACAATTTTTTTAGGATTTTGGTGAGTGGTTAATTTTGTGGCTTTTCTTTTGATTTGGTTTAGGTAACCCCAGATATATCTTTTTTTTTTTGTAGTAGTCATGCATGAATGAGATAAAAGTATATACTATCAATTTCTACTCAAATCATTTAATCTAAGCAAAAATAATAATAAAAAATATACGACACTCTATAAGATGAGAAAAAATTCATACATTCAATGCTAATGCCTATAGAGATCATCTAAAAATTTGAAGAAATAAGAAATGTGTTTGGAGTAGAAAAAATATATATTTCACTCTGAATAAAGGAAATTAGACTCAAATTATCTCACAAAGGTAGTCTCCACTAAAACAAATTCATAAACACTAATTTTGGGTTTAATATAATTTCTACATCTTATCAAGAAATACTAGTTATGACAAAAGCTAACTAATTATCAAAAACAATTACAAAATATTTCATGATATGTTTTCAAAAATTAATCTAACAGTACAAAAGACTTAACTATTTACTTAAATTTGATTTAAAGAAATGATAAATTTTTGTGAGAATTTTTTTTTAAATTCCAAAAATTATTAAATCACACAAAGAAAATAAAACCAAACACAATAAAAATGAAAATGTGAACATAAAAAAGAAAAAATTATTTATTTTTTTTTTATTTTTTTTTAATTGTTAATTTGTTTTTTTAAATTAAGCATAGTAACTTTTCACCACCCCTAACCTAGAACTTACATTGTCCTCAATGTAATAACTGTAAATTAAAGATAAAGAGAAAAGAGAGGAAATATTACTTATTTCTTGAGAATGTTGCAAGTAGTGATGGAGAAATACAGGTGTATCCATCATGTTCATTAAAGTGCACACAGACAGATTGCTGTAAACTTCTAACTTCTCAAAAAAAAATTTAGTTTTAACAATTTTTAAAACTATTCAAATGTAATTAAACTAAAATAAACAATACAAATTAAATAAATAAAATTACCTAAAATGATGGGTTGCCTCCCATCCAGTGCTTAGTTTAACGTCTTAGCAAGACGTAACTTGGGTATTTAATTTTAAGTAAACTCAATGTCCCCTCATCATTGAGTCAATCAAACCTACAAGTAAGACAAGATTGTCTACCTACACTTTTTCAGTCATGTCCTATGTATTTTTAAATTTTTCTGTACTTAAAACTAGGGACATGCTTGTGAGTTTCAGATCATCCCCGTCTAGGTACAAATCAAATAATTAAAGGCATCAAAAAACAATTGTACCTAGATCAATCAAAACAACTAACTCCTTAGATTGTAATTAAAACTTTTAAAATTTTGGAGATAGTTTCAGATTTTTTTTTGTTTTGTTTAAGTATAATATCTAAGTTAAAATAACATAATTAATATTAATTAAGAGTGCTCCCAGGAAAGAATGGTGGGGCAAAGGCTCCTTAAAAACCATCCTCCTAGACAGAGCAACGTTCCTAGGAAAGACTAATGGCACAAAGGCTTCCTAGAACTAGTCTCCTAGACAGAACTCCCTAATAATCCGGAAAAAGGGGGATTATTCAGAGCGGGCTCAATGGATAACGGGGATGGAATCACTGTTGGGTGGTTAGGACACCCTCTCTTTAGAGATAAAGAAGGGCGTGAACTTTTTGTACGTCGTATGCCTACTTTTTTTGAAACATTTCCTGTTGTTTTGGTAGACGAAGACGGGATTGTTAGAGCTGATGTTCCTTTTAGAAGGGCAGAATCGAAATATAGTGTCGAACAAGTAGGTGTAACTGTTGAGTTCTATGGCGGTAAACTCATGCTTTTAAAATTAAGTTAATTAAGTTAAGTTAAGTTAAAATTTAAGTTAATTAAGTTAATAAAAAGGTAGGTTAATTAAGTTAATAAAAATCTAAGTTAATTAAGTTAGTAAATTAAATTAATATAAGTTAGTAAATTAAGTTACTAAAAACCTAAGTTAATTAACTTAAACGAAAATTTAGTAAAAATCTAACTTAATTAAGTTAAATGAAAATTAAGATAAAAAAATAGTTAAAAAAAAATTAAAAAAAAATTTAAAACAAAAATAAAATAAATTGAAAAAGGTAAAAGAAAAATAAAAAATTTTAATTAAAAATTAAGTTAAAAATAAAATAAAAAAAAATTTAAAAAAATTTGAAAAAGATAAAAGAAAAAAAATTGAAAATAAAGTTTTTGATTTTTTTTTTGAAAAAAATAATAATTATTTTTTAAATAAATTTTTTATTTTTTTATTATTTTTTTGTTTGTTTTTTATTTTTTTATTTTTTTTACTTGTTTTTTATTTTTTATTTTTTATTATTTTTTTATTATTTTATTATTTTATTATTTATTATTTATTTATTTATTTTATTTAAAATTTATTTACGTTTTTTTTTTACTTCAAATTTTAAAATTCAAAATTATTTTATTATTCATGCTATAATTTTTTTTTATTTATAATGAAATTGAAATTTGAATTTTTTTTTACCATTCATGAAGAGTAAGTTTATTTTTTTTTTAGGAAAAAAAAATATTTTAATTTTTATTTGTTTTATTTTTTTCACTATTCACAAATAACTAATTTTTTTTATTTTTTTTAAAAAATCATAATTATTTACAACACAAAAAGTTTTTAAATTTTTTATAAATAATTTAAAAACACTATTCCTTCCCCCGCAACGGTGCCAAAAACTTGATCGGGCAGAACCGACATCACCGACTCTGTCGGTACTTTGGTTTTATGTATTTATAAAACTCTCGCAAGTGTACGAATCATTTCGTAGAAAATTATAAGTATACTCCCAAGGTCGATCTAAGGAAGGAATGTATGTGGTTTTTAATTTATTATTCAAACTTTTAAAAACGAAATTAAATCCTAAAGATCCTGTCACGATATTTTGGGGTTTTCTGTTTTTAATCTACTTACATAAAAATAAACATAGATTCAATAAACATTTATGCAAATTTTATCTGTTAAAACAGTGGAGTATTTATGGATATAATAACTAAGTTAATTATACTTGCTCATATTATTTAGGTTATTAAAGATATGAATTGATATTTATTGACTCTCTCTTTTTTATATGAATACCACCTTTGGTAGGGTTAGATATTCTTTGTTAACTAAACAAATCAATTAACACCTATGGGTGGGTTGATAACTAATTTGGTTAATTAAATTAATTCTTTTTTCTAAGAGATTGAAAATGAATCATTTAAATGCCACCTTTGGTGGGGTTAGACAGTTTAAACTTTATTCAAGGTGTCCAAATTAAACCTAAGAATTTAATTATCCGAGTACTAACTTTCAAGTTTTAAAACCACTACTGAAAACATGTTGTCAATACATTTTCAGATAATAATTCTTATAAAAACTTTTGAAATAGAACTTCACTCTAACTACCGGGCGATTGTACCAACAAATAAAAGAGCACTACTCTAAATTAGACCCGATAACTAAACCTTAAAATCTAATTTTTAGATTTAAGTTTGTAATGAAAAATAATATATTTCTCTCTAACATTTTTAATATAAAATCTTGAATAAAAACAAAATCAATTCATTTTAGAAATTTTTACCTATTTAATATTTCGTAAGCATAACAACGTTATTATTATATCGTGTTTAGGAGCAAATACACGGGAAGCGAGAACGCTTGTAGCGTCTTGTGATAGTGAAATGGGAATTGGTAGCGGCGCAATTTCCTCCTTTTTGACATTTTTGATATTTTTGACATTTTTGACCCATTTTGTCCAATTTTTTCATATTTGTTGACCTTTCCTCATTTATTTATTAATATATTTGTGATGTATTGCTTCCAGTATTCTTCTTTGAGTCTTAAGTTACGTTTTTAAGCGAAAATATATGAAAAATAATAAAAATACCCGTGATTCCGAAAAAGATAAATTTATATAAATATATGATATAATCATATAAATATGTATATTTTTAATCAATTAATGTGCATAAAATCATGATAATATTAGTGTTTTTTGAGCACTCATCAGTGATTAAATAGAAAGATAATATTTGTTTGTGTTTCTCTGTTATTAACTTTGAGTGTACATTTACGAATATATATATGGGAAAAATAGTTAACTTGATAATTATTCTTTATCAAAATAATATTAATTTGTTATAACATCGTAAACATATATTTATAATTATCTCGTCATGATAATAAAGTATTAATTAATGAACTTTTATATTTTTATTGAGATACTTATTTAATGATTTAGTATTTATTGAACTTGACTCAAATTTTTTTATTTATTGTAATTGTTATTTACTTGTTACATAAAATGTACCAAATTATCATATATATTATCTACGGTAAGAATTCACTAAAGTGACGCAGTTGGGTGAATTAGTAAGATACAATGAGAAAGATGGCTAATTTAGTAGAATTGCAACTAAACTTGTCAAATTATTAAAAGATAAAGAACTGAATTTCAAAATAATAATAAAAACAATAATAAAGCGTACGAAATTGGTACTTTAAGCATATTTGTTTTTGTTTTTGTTTTTTAAAACCACCTTTAGTTCTTTTTTAAGTGATTCTTCCACTAAATAAGTTGCAAAGATAGGAGTAAAAGCTTTTTGGATAGTGGGTATTTATCTGGCCTACCATGTTCATAAGGTGATCCATCTCTATTTTCTTTTTCATGTCCAAAATACTGTCCAACCTTCCACTTTTTAATTCAGACTTTGAGCTGAATGTGAATATACTCTCTTAAACATATTTTCGACTAACTTGATTATTTTTATAAATTACATAATTCAATCTAGTTAACTTAATATTTGTAAGATTAAAATATCTATTTTTTAATAATTATGAAACTATCTACTTTTTTTAAATTGAATCTCTTTGTATATCATATTGTTATTGATGTACCATCATTTCGTTTAAATTATAATTGTAATTTTGTTGTAATATCATATTTGTTTATTATCGTGAATAACAGTATGGTGACTGATGTTCATCGTACATTGCTTTTTTTGGGGGGGAAAAACACTTTAAAATATAATTACACTACTAATATCACTTTATTTTTGAAATTTAATGAAATCTAATCATTGATTATAAACCTTGGCTAGAATTACTGATTTTTGTAACTGCTGACAAAAAAAGCCTTAAAGGGAAGCTGCCGTATGTTAAGTGCAACCATGGCCTCTCTCTCTCTCTGGTTTACAAAAATTACATTTTTTTAATAAGAATCCATATTTTTAATTATTTTTGCTAATATATTTATCATATATATATTGATAATATATAGGGAGATATTAAAAATGAAATAGGAAAATTAGACACGTGTTGACTTTCATTTATTTGGGATAAATTGGTGTCTGGACTGAATAATTTGGGGATCCTTTAATTTATGGATTAAATTTATGGAATAACACATGTATTCTCCAATTATTATAATATAAATATGTTATATTAGGTTCCAAATCGAACTAAACTAAAACACTATGCTGCTGAAAATAAAGCTTGTGATTCTTGTTCACCTGCACCAATTACTTCAGTTTAGATAGTTGTTTGGCGGAGAGACTCCATTTTTAGTCATCCTTTTGTTTCTGTAATTGATCCTTAAACAAGGTTTAATTTTCCAAACTATAGGTGGCTAAGATGCAATGCAAGCTTCTTACTAGTTAGGTAATAAAATAAAAATTATTCATTATTTATTAAGTAAATGATAATACAGTATTTCAGATTAATGAAATGAAAATTGCACTAGAATGACATATTGTTTAATATGATACTTGATTAAATAAGAAATACTTGGAAAAGAAGGAATTATTGAGCACCAACCACAGGAAGGTCCAGAATCACATCCAAGAGAAAAAGAGAAGTCACTTTAAAACTTTAAACTAACATGTTTTTATCAATTGCTTTATAATACAAATACAATGGTATAATTGTTGGCAATGAGAGGATGTGGGTTCAAAAAATGAGAGTTTTTTTTAATGGGTTTAATAAACAAGAGATTTTCGTTACATCTTTAGAAGCAATAATGTATATTGTGCTCGTTTCATAAGTTGAAGAGGCGGTATCACCAGATTAAGCTAAGGAGGTTGCTAATGCTTACAGGAATCTGAATAACAACAATGTGCACTATAACAGGCATTTTGATTTCAATGACATGATCGCCATTGCTATCATGGTATGATCAAGATCACTGCAAACAAGAAACATCCACCCCGTCTACCCGACTAAAAAACAAACATTATGGGCTTGTTAAAATATCAGGATTATCATAAATGTAAACAAAGGTTCAATTTGGAACCGCTTTTTCTTTTCTTTTTTGTTATAGTAATTTCAAACTACTTAAAGAACTTTCAAAAGTTATTTGACAATCTCGATGAGAATTAGTTTCCACATTTTGAGAAACATTATTTACATTTTTGAGAAAAGTAATCATTAATTGAGAATAATTTAGAATGCAGATTGTCACGTCCCGCTCAGATTGCCCCACGAAATCCAAAATAAATGGTGCTTGCCTAAAGGCCTTGATTTTTCTGTGAAAGGTTAGAATGGCTTAGAGATGTCTAGAAAGGAGAGCTGACGGACTCAACTCATGCTTGAAGACCCTAGAATGTTTTAGAACGCATTTGGAGAGTGCTAGAATGGGCTAGAATATTTTAACGTCTTTGGATGGTTCCGGAAGCATGTAGAAGTCACTGGAAGCTTACGAACATCCTAGAACGTGCGTGAAGGAGCTAGACAAACCCAGAAGACTACAGAGTTGGCTAGAAGGTTCAGAGCCTTGTATCAGACATAAATCTAGAACACCCTTGTACATTCTAGACTAGGAAGACTCTAGAAAGTGGTGGCATGCTCTTAAGCTTAGAGCCACACTATAAATAGACCACTTGGTCTTCATTTGCATTCAACTTGGAAAACTTGGAAATTCCTAACATCTTGGAAATCTTGGGAAATTGTAACATAAACTCTCTCTAGAGCAATAAAAAGCATTCTTTGCAAACTCTCTTGTTAATCTCTTTGGAGAATTCGTTCAGGAAAGGCAGCTTAGTCTGGAATTCAAGTGCGCCGCACGATCGCTATTGAAAATTTAAGGTCGTGACAGTTGGTATCAGAGCTTTCGGTTGAAGCAATCTTAATCTTGGCATAATGAAGAACGTTGCTCCATCTACACCAAGTGTTGATGTTCCACCTATGGAACGTGGACGTGAGGAAGTTCGGAAACCATCGAAGGAATCTCGAGCTAAGTCGAAAGACATGCTTTCTAGCTTGGAAGCACGTGTGGGAAGCGCAGACAGTGGATGTTTTGGAGGCCGTTTTAATTCGGCCATGGACAACTTAGAAGAGCGTTGCATGGCTTGGAGGCCGAGGACGTGGAGATCCACGTGCGGCGGTTAAGATGTCCTCAACGAGCTGGAAGGCGGTGGACTAGGCAAGAGATTGATGGGCTAAACCGAACTTGCCAAGGTAAGGATCTTGTCCAAGAAAGAGAACTTGCTAATGTTTTGCTTAGAATGGAGGACATGGTGGCGTCAGTTTCATGTAAGCGGGCTATGGCCGCGGGAACTAGCACACCATCATTGAGGCTAGACGTAGATGTTCCCCAAGCCCAATCACCAATGGCGTTAGGAACGCCAGGGAAGTTGAGAACTTCTTCACGGGGGTTGGAGCAATGCTTTGAAGACATCATGCATAACGGACCATGCCAGCGAGATCCGAACCCGTGTATTTATCCGACATCGCGATGTCAGGCGAGACGGAGGCACGGTAGACGGCAACGGCGGTTTGCACGATTGATACCTTTGATGACTTGAAAAGGGAGTTCAAGATGCTCCCCAGTAAATGTCAAGAGGAAGCTAGAGGACGATTGCGACGGTTAAAGCAAACGGGTAAGTATAAAGACTGCATGGAAGGAGTTCACAACCCTGCGCAAGTTCTCGACACATCCACAAGGATGCCTTATTCTTGTTCATGGATGACGGGCTTCAATCGCGGGCTAACCTTGAGCTCAAGCGACGTGGTGTCCAAGACTTGTCTTCGCCATCGCGACAGCAGCTTTATTGACTACTCCACAGCAGAGCTCCCAAAGCCACGGATAAGAAGTTTGTCGAGGAAAGAGTGGGGAAGCCATGGTAAAAGTCGGGGATCAAAAACCACAAAGACGACTCCTCATTCAAGCCACGGATAAGCGGGAAGGAGAAGGAGGATCGTAGCGTGCCCTCAAAGCCCCGTGTGACGTGCTTCGCATGCGACGGACCGCGTTAGGCACGAGAATGTCCGAAGAGGAAGGCTCGAGTGCCTTGGTTGCTTCACTGCACAGCAGATGGAGGCGAGAGTCGGACGAAGGCTGCGCGAAGAATGGGTTCTTTGCGCCTACTGGGTGCGTGCAGAGTGCCTCAGCACCCCTAAAGGCTTGATGACGTGAGATGCAGCCATCAATCCAGTCGCCGGCAAGGGGACACAGTGCATCTCACACCAATTTTGTTTCGGTGGAAGAAGCAAAGACTCGGCCTTAAGGTAGTCCGTGGAGTGATCTCTCAGCGGTTAACTTCGAGCTCTACCACGTGCGTGGAGTTGCTCGCGGAGTTAAGAGTCGTCTTGGTGCTTGGGCCAGTGGACTTGTCGGTGGCGCCATGACGACTACTACTCAATAGTATTCGGCATGGAGTTCTTGGACCAGCGTTAGAGCTTTCTTGGTGCCATACTCAAACTCTACATGTGTATTATGGATGGTTCGGCTTAAGCCATGTGGTACCGACTTAGAGCAGACAACAACGCACAAGCCTCAAGTTTCTCGCACTTCAATCTGTGGCGAGATTGAAGAAGGACAAAGAGAGTTACCCACCATCTCAAAAGAGTATAACGGAGAGTCGCGAAAGCCAACCTTGCCGACTAAGTGCAAGTTGTCTCGGATAAGTCCCATGAGGTGATGTTTGAGGCGTCACAAAGTCAAGCTTGCCAACCTGGCAAGCCGCGCAGATAAGTCCCATGGGTGATCGTGAGGCCTCGCCTAAACGGTTACCTCGGAGGGAGTGGACCGTGAAGTCGAGAGTTGGGCTCGACACAGACCACCAACAACGAGCCACGATCGGTGGAAAAAATCGAGGCGTGCAACTAAGTACGGTGGTTGACCCCAATTGAATGGCAAAAGCCTTACAGGGCCTTAAGTAGGCAGTCCTCTGGCAGAAAAGGATCAAAGAAGGGTTGGAGTACGATACTCCTTGCCAAAACCTCTCCTGTCATCAAGGAAGGAAAGACGAGACGATTTTGGGCGAGAGTGACGACTACTTGCCGCTGCGCAGAATCGTATCTTCGTGCCAAAATGGGGAGCTTAAGGAAAGAGCTTATCAAGGAGTGCCATTGATTCATGGCCGGACAACTAGGAACGAGGCACCTGCTTTGGATCAAGTCTATCTACTATTGGCCTCAACTTTCGGACGATGTCGGCTTATGTAGAACTTGTCAGGCCAGCCAGACAAGATAGCAAAGCGGCATACAGAGGCTTGCTAGGCCGCCCCTTCCTGCAGAGACCGTGGGAGAGTGTCTCTATGGATTTCATCACTGCTTGCCAAAATCGGAGGGCTTTGGCAGATGCAATATTGTGGTGATTGATCGCTTCAAACAAATACGCGACATTCATACCGCCTCAACGGGATCGCACGGCAGATGAGACGGCACGTTTGTTCCTCAGAATGTTCAGGAAGCATTGGGAATCCGCTAACATCGTGGAGTGGCCGAGACCCACGATTCACGAGGAAGTTTTGATGGAGAACTATTCAAGGTCGGACTTGAATTTCTCCACAAGCTTTCACCTCAAAGCGACTGACAAACAGAGCGTGCCAACGCATTCTTTGAGTTATATCAGCACTTTGTTAGTGCCAACCAACATGATCGGGCTAAATTGTTTGGATGTAGCCCAATTCTCTTATAACTTACAATCGGAGCGAGTCTACCTCGAGAGTCCATTCGAGATCGTCGTGACAAAGAATCTACGACTCCTCATGCCTTGGCCACGAGTTATGAAGGAAGAGCCTGCTTTGCCTGCCAAGCGTGGCATGAACAGCGAGTTGGTCCCGAGCTTATCGATCAAGGCGTCTAAAAAGATGAAGAAATGGGTCACATGCAGAAGAGGAGGATGGTGGAGTTTCAAGAAGGAGATTTGGTCTCGTTAAACTATTGCCCAACTGACAAGTCATGCGAAAGGTTCATAGCGGTGCGGAAATGATAGGACTATTTCCAGTCCTTAAACAAGCTCAAGCAAGGTGTCGCATGTCGCAACTCCTCCGGCTTAAAATATATCTTGTTTTTCATGTAAGATGCTAAAACCTTATCAGCGAAGACAAGGAAGACATGAGTCGAGGGAATCACAGGCGCCTACCGCGGTGGTAACCTCCTTCGACAAGGAAGTGGACTCAATCTTAGCGGATCGCTTGATCCACAGAGGTGTACCAAGTTATCGAGAATACTTGGTCAAATGGAAAACGCCCTGATATAGAGACAAGTGGGAACCCGAAGATTCTTTGTGTGATTCAAAGATGACATCGAGAGGTTCAAGTTAGAAAGGCGCTGACGAGGGCGTCGCTAACTGGCTGGCAGTGCAGTGTGTCACGTCATTCGCCGTATCGTCCCACGAAATCCAAAATAAATGTGCTTGCCTAAGGACTCAGACTTTTCTACACGAGAAGGTTCTAAAGGGCTGTAGAGATGTCTAGAAAATTTGGCTAGATTCAGACGACTCAACTCATGCTTGAATACCTCTAGAATGTTCTGTGAGCACGCTGTAGTGCTAGAATGGGCTAGAATATTCTGTAACGTCTTGGATGGTTCTAGGATGTGGCCACTGAAGCTTACTAACATCCTGGGGAACGTGCGTGAAGGAGCTAGACAAACCTAGAAGACTCTAGAGTTGGCTAAAAGGTCCTGCAGCTCAGGCACATTGTACATAAATCTAGAACACCTTGTACATTCTAGACTAGGAAGACTCTGAAAGTGGTGGCATGCTCTTAAGCAGAACCTTGCTTTATATAAATACTTGATGCTTCATTTGCATTCAACTTGGAAAACTTGGAAATTCCTAACATCTTGGAAATCTTGGAAAATTGTAACATAAACTCTCTCTAGAGCAATAAAAAGCATTCTTTGCAAACTCTCTTGTTAATCTCTTTGGAGAATTGCTCAGAAAGGCAGCTTAGTTAACTAACGGCTTAAGCAAGTGCCGCACGATCGCTATTGAAAATTTAAGGTCGTGACAAGATGCTCTCTTAAATTAATTATTAAAATGTCATTTTTAAACCACTTCTATCAATATATATACATATATTTTTATAAGACTACCAATTTCATGTCAAACACAATAACGAATCTCTTTAGATCACTTTCTGCCACACCATTTCATTCTATACTACTTTTCTTAAAACACTTTTAAAAGAATTACATCTATGCAGGCCCCTATGTGGATCTTAATAATTCTTAGAAAGGTGCTTTTTTGAGTTAGAACTTCTCAATAAAAAACTAAAAGTGCTTAGGATTGTGCCCAAATCACTGGAAATTGTTTTTATTTTCTATGCCACATAAAAAAGCATTTTTGACGTCTGCAATCACTTATAAATGTTGCATCCAACAAGTTTCTTATGCAGAAAATTATTCTTTAGTTCTAGTTCCCACTTTCTATCCAATTCCCAAAATGAGTAAGAATGAAAAGAATTTATTCAAATACACTTATTTCTAACATCCAAATCATCTTCTCCCTTACGAAAATATAAAGCCATGGTTCTGGACATTATACAAACACAATATTGAGAAAGCACATGTTAACAAATAAGTGTTCTCCAACGTTTGTAGACTTTACAGAGTAACAGAATGCACATAACATGCAACTAAAGAAGCTAGCATTGTCAACTTCGAAATATTTCAATGCTTTAACCATTTCAAAGTACTTATAAGCTACTTGTCCTAAATATCAGAATATCCAAAAATCTATTCATTCCATAAGACAAGTTCAATAATAACCACAAAAAGAAAAGACACGTAAATACCAGGATGACAGTTTAGCTGGACTAACAATTATGATTTTCTTTGTAAGAGTATCACAATCAAGCTGTTCTCAATGGAGGTGAAACTAGAATTACACCGTCTCCTCTGACGAACAGAAATGGAACCATACGCTTTGTAGTCTGCAATGATAAGAGAATGGACCATCCGTAAAATTACACATAAGATTAGGACTCCACGGAATAATACGGAAAATATACACAGTACTTTTCTGAATTTTCAGCCTCAGTGTGGATCTGCATAAATAATCATAGAAAACCAAGTATTCTATATCATTTCTTATAACTTTTATTTTCGCTGATTTTACCCAGTAAGACCTGTTGTTATGTTCATGTATTTCAGTGGTTTGGTGTCTTGCTCATTGATCTCAGTATGCGTTCATGTATTGTTAAAAAGCCAATAAGAGCTATTTCCATGAGAAACAATGGGTGTCAATGGGAATCTGAGTGTTTAAATGGGCAACCAAGAAATCACGGATCATACCTATTAATTTTACCAGGTAATTAATAATGGGTTTTGGGTCAATTTAGTCCTATAAATTTTTCCAATTGACACTTTAATCATGTAACTATTAGAATACGCACATGCACATTAATTAAAAAATCTTAAGTTTTTTTAAAAATTGTCCTTTAATCACCCAAACTTAAAATTACTGAACTAAATAGACAAACCTTAATAGCAACAGGACTAAAATATCAATTGTGTAAAGCTACGTAACTAAATCAACCAAAAACCCATTAATAATTACCCAAAACACTTTTAAGTGCCACATTTTTGTTCCCAATGCAAACAATTTTTTAAAAGTTAAAACTAATAAAATAGGCAGAAAGCATGCAAAATAACTCACCCGGACAATCTCTTCATATGTTTCATCGTCTATCTCTACCGTAGTAACTATTTCTTCAACATCACCAAGAATCATATTTAAATGCTGATCATATGCCTGTAAAGGGTCGAGAAAAAGAATTTTTACTAAGTATAATATATATAATGAAACAAGAGATCATCAAACAAGAATAGGTACGCAATTTCTAGAGAATGTCATACATCTTTAAAAAAAATCATTTTCTTTTCTTTTGAATGCGAGAAAAGTAATAAATATATACCCTCCTAAAGTGTTTTAAAGAACATATATAAACTGTATTTCAGCTTCAATAGTAGATTACAGAAATTTATGAAAAAAGTGCACTCTACTTTGACAAATTGGATATATTGATTATCCTGCTTTAAACTGATGCACTTTAATCACCTTACTTTCATGTTTAGTGATTTTAGGCTAATTTTAATCACTTTATTTTTCAATTTTTTTCAAGTTTTTGAGACATTTTTCTCTTCAAATATCTGTCAACCCTCTATTAATACAGTTCAATTCAATCAAACTTAAATTTTTCCAACAAAAAATATCCCAAAAAACAAAATTAGCAAGAAATGACTAAAGCATCCAAAAATACGACAGTAAGGTTACTAAAGTACACTGATTTTAAGAAGGGTAACTCATATGCCCAATTTGTGAAAGTATAATGAATAAAGTATCATGCTACTCAAAATTCATATGTGGTATGTGATGCCTACGCCATTTTCTTCATAGAAAAGGTACATTTTAGTCACTTTGTTTTTAGATGCTAAGTGATTCATTTTTGTAAATAATTTTACCACGTGGAACTAAATAAGTGGTGTATGTACAATAGTGGGTGCAAATTTGTTAAAAAAGTAGGGATTTTTTCATAAGAAAAATGACTATTTTATCCCTCTTAGTTTACTGCAGATGCATTTCTTATTTTTCTGTTAAATAAAATTGAACTTATGTGTACCTTTCAAAGAAATGAGGAACAAATGGGGTATTAACATAAAAAGGGACTAACTTTTCAAACGTTTTCCACAAATTAATTTATATCATGCGCTTCTACGACCACTGACTCATGTGGCTAAAAAAATCTCAGAAGAATGATCGCAATGAAAACGAAAATCCAATGTTAAGCTATATTATACTTATAACTTCATATCATGCCTAGATTTAAGGAAAAGAAAAAAATATGCATTTCGATTATAATGTCTATCATGGGAATTGTTTGGCATTGACATATCAAAAACCACAGATAACGCTTAACATACACTGACCAAATTTGTTGCAGAAAAATTTCTTAAAGGCCTCACATTTATAAAATCTTCTTAAACATGTCTCATAAACAACTACAACATACGAGGTTCAAATAATCTCACTGTTCACACCTATGCAGTCTGAATTTTATCCCTTTTATCATTGAACTTCAAGTGCAGATGATAACCACAAAGAGTTCAATAATTATGAAAATAACGAACAATAAGAAATTAAACTAAATGTAGAAAACAGGTAGAGCAAATGGGTTGAGGTGAAGACCCTAATTTTTCACTATTTGCCAATCTTCAGAAAAACCCTAATGTCCACTAATCGAGACTGATAAACCCTAATTGGAAAACCAAGAAAGGAAGTAAAGAAGAGCATAAAGTTCCAAAATTTATGTTTGAAAAATGATTAAGACAAAGAAATGGAGAATCAGAAGAAAAGAGCAGGGGAGTATTACATGGAGCTTGCCACGAAGCTCACGGTCGGAACGGAGTTTGACGTAGATGCGCTCATCGAGGCTAAGCCTTATCAGATCCAAAGGCTCTTTCACTGCGCTTTCTTCTTCGCTAGCCATATTCGTCTCCCTAACTGACTTCACTCTCCCTCCCTCTCTGATTTCTAATTTCTACAGGGCTTAGCACCTTCTTTTTCCCCTTTCCAAATATGGGTTTAGGACTTGGCTAACAGAGATTTTAACTAGAAGAAGACTCGAAAAGTAGCGGCCGCATCAAATTTGAAGGAAAGTTGTAACTTTAACTTACATTCGAACCTTATACTTCTTCGCCCATTTTCAAAAATCAAAACGAAAAATAAATAGATTTTAGGTTGAACTATATAAATATACCATTGTTTTAAACTCGGTTGGTACAAGGATGTGAAATCAAGTTTTATTAAATACGAAGCTTGATTTTGAAGTAAAATATACATATAATATTTTTTTAAATTTTCACATTTTTTTTATTCTTATTATTTTTATTTTTTAATTTTTACATATTTAATTTAAAATTTAATATTAACTTGAAATTAAGTATAAAAAAATAAGAAGATAGAAATATCATTAAAAAAATAAAAGAATTAAATTGTAAGAAAAAAATAAAAAAATAAAGTATCAAAATTAAAAATAAATAGAATAATAAAAGGATCAAAATATATAATATAAAAAAAATTAATAATTTTAAATTTTTTATATTTAAAAAAGAGAAATTAGTAAATTGATATCCTATTTTTTCAAAATAAAGATGAATTTGTTAATGTTACTAATTTACTAATGTAATTTTTTTTAATTTCATAGGAGTAATTATAAATTCACGTGCAAAGACACATTTTATTTGTGATAAAACTAATTACAAAAACTATAAATTTCTTTGTCATAATCTTTTTCATTATTTTTGACTTTTTTTCAAATACGTTTTTATTTGAAACTTGATTTTGAATTAAAAAAAAGCTATATAAATATTTTCTAAATTTTTTCATATTCTATTTTTTAGTCTTATTATTTTTCTTATCATTTAATAGCTTATTTTTAATATTTAAACTGTTATTTTTTATTATAATTTAATCTTTTTAATTTTTAATTTTAATAAATTTAATTTAAATTTAAAACTAACTTGAAATTAAACTTCAAACATATAGAAAAATAAGAAGATGAAAGTGTGATTAAAAAAATAAAAAAAATTAATTATAAGAAATTAATTAGATTCTGAATGTTCCAACTCCAATAATTTTTCCATCTACAAAAATCAATTAGATTATGTATATTCTTCATTTCAAAACTTTCATCTCTTTTATTTAAAATATAACTTAGAAGTTTCTTTTGAGGTACATCAAGAATTTTATAAGAACAGAATTTCTTGGAGGTTGAGGAAAGAAGAAGAGTAATGGAAGCTGTTTCATATAATTTCTAATATCTTTCTTGAAATAACTATGACTATATATATAGCCTCACATACGTATGAGATTACAAGAATCATGTTAACTGATTCTGACATTCCTAATTGAATCGTAATGGTCCCCCTACTCAAGTGTTCAGTGTTCCTTGCTGCCCACATAGCTCCGCGCCTCATGCGCCACTTGCGTTGTACCCATTACAGCCATCTCTATGCCTACATTAGTTTGTACCTGAGTGCCCAACAGCCATGAACACTCTTTGCTCGTATATTCAAGGATCTTGCCATGGATTTATCAGAGTTTCATCCTCTAATTTCCAACATATTCCTTTTTCAAGTAAATCTAATTTCCAAATACAAGAGTCTCCAACTTTGATCTTTTGAATGTTGAGGAAAGAGTTTTTCTTTAAGTTATTGAGTTGGCAATTTTCAACCATAACTTATCAGCTTGTGACATAATCTCCCATGCTATTTTTTTCGGCTTAACTTTTTTGAAATCTTTGAATTTTCTAAACCCCCGACCATCATCGATTTTAGGTAAGTATACATCCTCCTAAGCTGGTAGGATTTATGAGAGTTAACGATATTTATGAACAAAACATTTACATGTTATTTAATTTCTAAGCGCATTTTCAAGATCACTATTCAAGCCAAAGAAATTTTTGAGCTTCTAATAAACATGTTTCAAGTATACTCTTTTTCTTTAGCATGTTAGATTTCATATTAAAACATGTAGGAGTATTTAGTATATAGGTTGCTCAATCAATCGAGTAGTGTCTGGATCGATTATGTACAATCCAAGTCCTCTCGAGTTGATTTTAAAATTGCGATAGATTGATCGATCGAAGTTAGGTTCGATCGATCGAGGGTCTGGATCAATAGAGAATCAATCATATTCAATCTACTTGCTCTTAGATTTTTATTAATTGTTGCTTAGATTGATCGAAAATGGCTTTGATCGATCAACCTTATTGATTTGATTGATTGAGTTTGGTCTAGATTGATCGAGCAATGAGGGCTTCAACTTTAATATAATTATTTACTCGAGCCAAACTTTTTAAATATCATATTGTCCCCATTATTTACTACTCTAAGAATTATTTTTTGGATAGATTGGTAATTGACCTTTAACTTAGCATTAGGGCTTCAATATTTTCTATTTAAACAAGCCTAATTCCTCTTATTCTCTTAACCTCAATTTCTTTAATCATTTGATCATAAGCTTTCTTTGAATCTATTTTGCAAAATCAAAATCATATTTTTTTAGGTTTCTTTCTTTGATTAATCTATCAAACATTTTATGGTTATGTTTGATTGATAAACAAGTCTATTTATGAGTTCTCTTGGATTCAATGCCATACTTAGTCACTCATAAAGTGATAATGACAACCCAATGAATCAGAAGACGGTGGTGTTGTGTGTTTTACAACACACAAAAACGTGCAAGTATACACGGTCACAAGTAATAAGATTTGTAAGTAAAGATCGATCCCACGGAAATTTGTTACTATAGTTTGTCGAGTACTAAAATTGTATCTCTCTGATTTTATCCAAAATAATCGTTGATTTAACAAAAAGGTAATAAAATAAAATAAAAGAAATCTAGGATTGCAATTTTTCACCAAACTAATCCACTCAAATCGTGTTATTTTCTTTTGATTTATATTTTTTAGTACATTTAATTTGTCAACCGAAAACTTCCTTTTTTATTCATACATCTCTTTCGAGCTCCGTATAAACACACCTCGTTAAATTAATTCACTATATCTCTATGAGAATTAAATTTAATAAGATTCATTAAGTTCTAAGTTTTCAAATGGCCACACATACAATTAGGGTATATTCCTATCCTTTATCATACATGTCATTCTATTTACGAGCAATACACACACAAATGCCTTTCTCAAGTTTATTTATGTGCCACGGATCGTTTTGATAAGATTCGTAAATAATCAAAAAGCATTAAGCACAAAATAGAACGAACAAATCGAACGTCTTATAAATCTATCAAAAATAATTAAAATCAAAGCTTCATAAATTTAGATCAAATGCAACCCTAGAAAAATTAAATTACTTCATTAATTAAAAATAAAAATTACAACAACTACAGAAAAATAAGAAGAAGCAGAAATAAAATTAAAACAACACTTAGAACAAATATTTGGCACACACAAAACACAACAAAAGCCAAAAATGGCTTCTGCGTGTTTTGCCGTCCAAAAACTCCAAAAAACCTCCAAAAAAAACTTTTTTTAAAACTAAAAACTATCTCCTATTTATAGCAAAAAAATACATCTAAAATATTACATTTTTTAAACACGCATAAAATATTTGTATCGAAATTAAAACCAGACATTTTTCTTAAATTCCACATACACGCGTACGAATTGGAATATTGTATTTTTTTTTACGCGTGCACGACAGAAACAGAGGGCGCCGTGCTGCTTTGTTTTAAATTTAATGCGCATGCCACGTGTCAGCGTCTGATTCGCTACAAGAAATGATGGGACACGTGGCAGCATATAATAGGATAGAAAGGACGGGCTCACGGAGAATTGCCACACCGGATTACGGCGCGAGAAACGTGGGAGATAGCTCCTGAGACGCGTTCGAGATTCCGCGCTTTTGCGTTCACCGAAACATGCCACGTGTCCTAACATGATTGGCTGATAGATTAAGTGGGAAACGTGGCAGATTCTGGTTGGTGGAATAACCGGGCACACGTGGAGATCAGCGCACGGGATCGAGCGCGCGTAGCGGGGACGGGCGCAATCGTCGGTTACGTGGGTCCCACTTGCACGTCGGCCTGCGCGGCAGGTGGGCCCCACTCGGCATACCGATCCACGTGAAAAATTGAGACCTGCACCCACTCTCTTTGGTCGGGTGTGATAAGGACGCGCGAATCTCAACCGTTTCTTATCTGATCGGACGGTCCACGATTCGCGCGTGTAGATTGGCGCGTAGATTCTTCTCACCTGCGCAGAAATTTAAACTTTATTAATACCATTTTGACCCACAAATATATTTCAAATTACATTTTCAACTTTCTTTAATTACAGTTAAGCCCTTTGCTAATTTTAAATTAAATTTTTAAACTTTTAATAATTAAAATGAAGCCCAAATTTAATTTAAATTATATTTTCGATTTTTATAAATTGTAATTAAGAACTATATTATTTGAAATTATATTTGTGGACATAAATTTGACATTAAGTACATTTTCGATACAAATTATTTACTTTTATTAAAATATATAAAAAACAGTAAATACTAATTTATTAATCGAAAATTAACTAAAAACATCAAGAACATAGTAATTATAATTAATAAAATAGGTGAAAATAACTATATAAAATACAGTTATCAGTGGCATAAACTATTTGGCATTTACTATAACATTGGTAAACACTCAAACAGATCTAACATTCGTTTAGATGATGAGAAAAATGACTCTGAATTCCTACTAAATAAATTTAATACAAATAATCTTGATGAATTATTTATAGATTTAGTAAGAAGTAAGAGATAAAAGGATATGTTACTTGTAGAGGTAACTAAACTAAATTGTAAACTTGAATCCTTTGAAATAAACTCATTAATTATAGAAAAAGAAAAAAAATGAATTTTCTGAACGTATTGATTTATTGAATCAAGTCTTACAAATGTTAAACAGGAAAACAAAAATCTTGTGTTAAAAATCAAAGAAAACCATAAAGAGTCTAACAATTGGAGTTGAGAAGCTAAACAAATTTTTAGACTATGGAAAACCTTTTGGAGATAAGAGAGGATTAGGATATGTAGATGAGTATAACCCGTCTTCTTCAAATGCTATACATACCCCTTCAGCATCAAAGGATTGTATTTGTAAGATCTTCCAACTCTACTCCTATTATAACTTATGCACAAAGAACAATTTCACCAATAATTAATAAAACTATTTAGTTTTATTATACTAGAAAGCATGAAATTGTTAGTTCAAAGAGGTAATTGAAATTCAACGTATTTAATTTTAAGACTGATTATCATCCTACCATGCATGATGTATCTTTATTTAGGATGAATGTTAAATCTAAAGGTAAGTCCAAGAACATGCCTATGAAGACTAATGTAGTCGAGTTCCAACCCAAATAAATATAGAAAAAAAATTGGTTAGAAAAGATTGTCTCTTTTCAATCACCTAATCGTCCATAAATGTTCTTCTAGGTACATTTGTTTAAGTGCTTAATTAACCCTAGGTGAGAATCTTTATTAGATTTGTTTGTTGTTTTGTATCTTTTATTTTTTTACTGATGTTTCTTTAATCTTAACAAAAAAAAGGGAAAATAGACTCATTTTAACATTGACATGAATTTTACATGCTACTCTCATATAATTTTAATTCTTTTGATTGATTTTACATTATGCAAATGAATATTTTGACTTGTGAATTTACATATTTTTCATATCTAGTGATAGATGTTAACAAGAACCTACTCACACACTCACTAAACACATATGTATGTCATGGTTAAAGTTTATGATTGATTTTGTGAGATTCTAATGCATAACCTAACCTTGACTGCAAAATAGTATTTGAGCTCTATCTTTTACTTTCTAAAATACTACTATAAAGAGACACATAGTGTTGAGAGGAGTACATATTATGATGTGTGAAGTTATCGTAGTTAGTGGAAATGGCTACCTCACAACTAGTGTGAAAACCATCATACTAGGTTTTTAACTGGTGCATATTTCATTCAAAAATAATATTAAAGGAAAAATAAAAATGCAAAAACTTTTGTAAGCACAAAAATAAAGATCTACAAATGGTTATATGATGCACACAAATTTTTGCATACAAATTTTGTATGATTTATAAAATAGCTCGCAATTGCACAAATCACTTATAAAAAATAATAAGTATATTTCCAAGATTGACTTAAGAGAAATCATGTGATTTTTAAATTATTCAATAAATTCTTAAAAATAAAATTAAAAATTAAAACATTCTACCACGATTGTTTTTATTGAGTATCTAAACTACTGACATAAAAATAAAGATAGATTCAATAAAGATTTAAGAAATTAAGCATTTATCATACAATGGAGAATTTATGAGATATATTAGTTAGTTAATCACATTTGTTCAGTATTAAGTAGGTTATTAAAGATATAAATTAAGATTATCAATTCTTTTTTAGGGGTATGAAAATATCCTAAGGTAGAGATCATTTTTTTTAAATTAATCTTTAACTTACCACATTTAGTCAGGTTGACAATTTAAACTTTAATTAAATTATGCTCCCTTTCTAAGAAATTACTAAACTATTTAATTTTCCACCTTTGGTCAGGTCAATAATTTAAATTTTTATCAATGTGTCTAAGTTAGATTTGCACTTTGAGTATCAAAAACTAACTTTTAGATTTTAAAACTATTATGAAATATATATCATAAATATATCTTCATTAATAATTCTTATAAAAATCTTTGAGATAGAGCATGTCTCAAAATAGATTTAGATTGCATTTGACCAATATCTATGAGTATTACTATAAATTAGATTCACATAATTTAAATCTTAAATTTAATTCTCTTGTTTATTATAAAAAAATACCAAGTCTATATACTTTTCTTTAACAAATTTTGGTTTTAATCTTAATGATAAAATAAAACTTAATTCATTTAGAAAAATGTTTAATCCATTTTAATATTTCATAAGTGTATTAACATTATTAATATCTCATATTATTTATAACCAGACATACATAATTTAATAAACGATCAATAAATTAAACATATAGCATGTAAAACAACACTTAGAGATAATTTGAAAATGATACATTTAAATATATTTCAATAGAATTATTTTATAATTGTTTCTGTTATGCAAAACTCTAAGTAGAATTAATGCACTATTTATTGAATTTAAACTAAAATTATTATATAAACTAAATTTTGTTCTAACTCTCAAATGAAAAAAAGAAATTTAAACTAATAAGGGAAAAGAAAGATTAAAAAAAAACCAAAAAATCAACTGCAAAATAGCCAATTTGTATTGAAATGATTTTTACAATAGAAATAGGGTCCAATTTATATTGTTAGGAAAGGAAATAAATGTGAAAACATTTTCTTGGTGTGGTGGCATACAATTTTTTCATGCCACGTCACACACACACCATGTACTCGATTTTGGGTACGATCCACTAAACTCACTCCATGGAACACAATATTTCCATATTATGGCCCCGCCATTTTTGGGACACATTTGATTTTCTCTTTTGCCTTGTGCCACGGCTCACTATAAAGTCATGTCGCGGCACATTTTAATATGCATCACTTGAAACCCAAATTTTTCTTGCATTTTTTTTTCAGTTTTAAAATATATGTAATACTTTACAAATGTTTTCTTCTTAATTTTCTAGTTTGTAATTAGTGCTTCAAGTATAATTCTTCATGTTGAATCTTTCTAAATATAAAATATACCCGTGATTTTAAAAAGATAGATTTACATAAAATGTAGTAAAAAAATAATGTAATCACTTAATATGTATAAAATCATGATATATTAAATGCTTTTGAGCACTTATCATTATACAAAAAGAAAATAACCCATAAATAATAAAAGGGAAATACAAAAGAACAATAAGATCTCTTTTGGTAATAAACTTTTATTCTATGCAAGTAAAAATTCAACTAAAATTTTCTATGATAGGTGATACTTTTTCTTTAAATATTTCATGACTAATTATAAATGAACAAATTGATAGTAGTTCAAACATGTATTTTACTTTTGGTTATTATTGATATGACACTGCATGTGTTAGCATGTTTGTGTGTCTTGTTTACATATATTTATGTTGTTAATGGATAGTCATACTTTGAATAAAATTAATTTCACCATTTGTGTGCTTTATTGTAGTCATGCTTAGATAAGTCTACTACCTTCGGGAGAGTTAATGGAAGAAACATTTAAATAGGAGAAATTACACATAAGGGAGAACACATTTAGTGTTCTATTCTATTCAATGTGTCACATAGGGGGAGTAATACTTAAATATTCTATTTGTTATTACTCACTACTTATGTCAATTTCTTTACTTTTTGTTGTTATAGACACTGAAATAATATATAATGAATCTTTAGAGACAAGTTGTGTGCCTATTTGTGTTTTTTGTTTTTCAGTGTACATATAAGCTATCAAGATTCAAGCAAAGGTGGTTTTACTAAATTATATGATAGTTCCACTATGTAAAATTCTTTTACCTATGAGCATGATGTAGTGATATGGAGGTTTTGTCATGAATAAACCAAATAAGGAGATTGTAAGGTTTATGAATGTTGGCGATATTCATGGACAAAATGTTTGAATGTAATTTAGTTTCTAGGCACATTTTCAAGATCACTATTCAAGCTGAAGAAATTTTTGAACTTCAAGTAAACATATTTCAGATATACTCCTATTTTTAAACACATTATATTTCATATTAGACATATAAGAACATTTAGTATATAAGTTACTCAATTGATCGAGTAGTGCTTGGATCAATCAAGTGGGTCATGTACAATCTAAGTCCTCTAGGTTTGATTTTAAAATTGGGACAATTAATCAAAGTTGGGTTTGATCTATCAAGGGACTAGATTGATTGAGAATTGATCGTATTCAATCTATCTGGTCTCGAGTTTTTATTAATCATTGTTTGGATCGATCAAAAAGGGTTTTGATTGATTGACCTTATTGGTTTGATCAATAAAGCTCAATTTAGATCGATCGAGAAACAAGGGATTCAAATTAAACCTGATTATTTACTCAAGCCAAACTTTTCAATTACCATATTGTCTCCATTATTTACTACTCTAAGAATTATTTTTTGGAAAGATTGGTAATTGGCCTTTAACCTAGCATTATGGCTTCAATATTTTTTATTTAGACAAGCCTAATGACTCCTATTCTCTTAATCACAATTGTTTTAATCTTTTGATCATAAGCTCTCTCTCTCTTTCTCTCAATCTATTTTGCAAAATCAATATCATATTTTGTTTGGTTTCTTTATTTGATTAATCTATAAAATATTTTGTGGTTATGTTTGATTGATTAACAAGCCTATTTATTTTATGATTATATGCTTCACCTTCTATTGTAGAGTTTGCTAGTTGATTTTGTTTTTATCTTTTATTTAATTAAATCATCTAGCTAGGTTTTTTCATTATTGAATTTGCTATAAGACATGCCTTGCACTTGTGTTATTGTGCTAACTTTTAGGTGCTAGCAGAACGAGTTCGATAACTCATGTGACTCAAGTTTATTATAACATTGGTTTAAATCCGTACACCTTGCTTGTGGAGACTGTGAAAGAAGTGAAATCTTGTAAATAGATTACTTAGGGGCCTTATCTTGGAGGGTAGTTTAAGTCTTGGCCTTATAATTGAACATTATTTTCATAGTGGATAGTTAGGTAGTCTGGTAGATTGGTGGTTTTTCTCATATATTCTTATTGTGACCTAGGTTATTTCCATTTAAAATATCGTGTGTTAGTTCTTATTTATTTCAAACTTATTTTTTTTACACACGATTACATGTCTGGTCGTTCGTGAAATTTTAATTTGGTATAATTTGACTAATTACATATTCACCTATTCTAGTTAATTAGATTCGTAACTAGAAACTTTTAAGCTAAATGTGAAAATAATGTTAAGAACTAGATCTACCGGTTCACCAAAATCTTTTAATCAAAGATTCAGTAGTGTGACAAATGCCTACTAGTACTAATTTGAGAGTTCTTATGGAGTATATATGAACATTTTAAAGAACATAATTGATTAGAATCATTTCCCCAGCTTGAGACAGTACCTTGAATTTCTAACTCTCTCGCTTTCCCTATAGCTTTTTGGAAGTTCATTTAGTTATGGATTTAAATATCTAGTTAGCAGAATTATGATAAATTAAAAATTCATAAGTGGCCAAACAACCAATCAAGTCTATGTAAAGTAATGCAGAAACGAAAAGATCAAAATATGAGATTTTTATGTGGAAACAACCTAGGATGCACCAATGACCTAAGAGAAAAATCATCGGTCCATCAGACCACCCAACTATCCACTATGAAAAATAAGTATCCAATTAGAAGGATATGACTCAAACTACCCACCCATGTAATGCTCCCAATTAGCCTACTAACAAGCCGCTGCTTTGATCATAGTCTCTACAAGATAAGGTTCAGATCTTAACCAGCATTCCAACAAACTCAGGTCCTATGAGTTAATTTAACTTGCACCGTTGTCACCTGAAAGATTAGCACATAAATACAAGTGCAATTGTATGTCTTATAGTAGATTCATTAATGAAAAACCCTAACTAGTTAATTTAAACAATATATCAAATAAATAAAAAACAACTGGTAGCTCTAAAACTATCAGTTTAAGCATAAGTTCAATAAAGGTAGCTTCTTTAAATATTAATAATTAAACCAAATAATTATGATATTATACACACAATTATTGATCCTACAATTCAAGAACGAAAATAAAGAAGAAGCTATAAGAACGTATGATCAAAATATTATAAACCGATTAGGCTTTAATCAATCAAACACAACCACTATTGTTTGACAGATTAATTAAATAAAAAAACCTAAAAATTTATGATCTTATATATACAAAACAAGAGAGAAAATAAGATGAAAATAATAATGCTCAAGAATGCTCTTGTGTGGTTAGTTCTAAGTGTGTGCTTAGGTTTATATTTATAAAATATTTTGAAGCACTTAGGTCAAAGTAAAATTACCATCTTGTCCATAAAATTAGTTAAAATATTTTTAAGAAATAAGGGCAATACTATAAATAATCAATCCAATTAGCATTAAAAATAAATTTTAAAATCAGATAGTTGGTTGCTCGATCGATCTAACCAAGTGCTCGATATCAAACATTATCTCAATTGATCCAGTGATAATTTAATTAATATTCAAAAAAGGTGGATCGATTCATCGATCTAAAAATGCATAAAAATCAATTTAATCTGGTATTATTGCTTGATTGATCTAGTTACTACTCGATCGATTGAGTAGCCTATTTTCATATTGTTCATATTGTGTCTAATATGCAATCTAATGTGCATAGGAATAGAAATATACTTGATATGTGATCGTTGAGGCTCAATAGATTCTTAGGCTTGAAAATATTCTTCTAAGACACACCTAGAAACTAAAATTACAATTATATGTTTTGTTCATAAATATTGCCATATGTTTTGTTCATAAATATTGCCATATGTTTTGTTCATAAATATTACCATACTAACATAAAGCTAACACTTTAAAATTACCTTATTAAATCAATTTTTATCTATTTTTACCAATTAATAAAATGTGATCAAACATTTAAATGAATTTTTAGTTATAGTAATTTGAGGAGTGTGCACCACAACATAGGTCTTATAATTATCTAAAAAGATTAATTTAGTCTTGAAATTTGTGGATTGAACATCTCAAGTCCAATAATTTATAAGAAAATGTAGGGTTTGTCATATTTTAAAAATTCGGTTAAAAAACTAACATATAAAGAATATGTGATAAGCACGTGATCTTTTACTAAAGGGTATTTGTGAGATAATTCTATTCTTTCATTGTTTCCAAACAATTTTCTCTCATATTTTGGTATAATTTGGCTTTAAGAATTAAAATAGATTATGTTGATTTTTTAAGGCAATTTCATTGTAAATTTTATATTTTTTTTATTTTTAGGAACATGACATGTTATGAATATGCTTAAAAATTTAAACAATCTAATAAAATTGAACAGATTATAAAAACTAGAAGAAATTTTAAGCAGAGAGGAAAAGTATGGTTCACCATATATTCAATTTCCTTTATCTTTTTTCCTTTTTGCCTTTTTGATAATCACTTTTACTTTATTTTATTTGTTTGTTAGTTAGGGCTATAAAAATTAATGTTAAAAAGACATAAAACCTTTAAGTTATCTCACACTTTAATTATCCATTGGCTACCGTTATAATTAATGGAATGAACTAATTTGAGCTTTGATAGAGGCCTGTGTTTTCTTGGAAAAGAATGCTGAATTTTTTTGAATATTGATTCTTTGTCCATACCAAAGACAATAGTTGTCCATGATTTCTTTAATGTATGCAACTTCATTCTCATTTTCTCTTAAAAAGAATATTAGATCACAAGCATACAATAAGTGTGATATTGTAGATGTATTTCTAGAAATCTTGATCCCATGTGTTTTATTTAGGCTCTCCACTTTCATAGTTTTTTTCCGAAATTCATTCAAAAACCAAAAGAAATAAATAAGGAGATAATGCATCTCTTCTTAGGTTTCTTTAGGGTGTTAAATTTTCAAAATTATAGCCATTTAGAAGAATGGAAAAAGAAGCAAGAAAGTCTTGAAATGCAAGAATGAACTAACATACATAGTTTATCAGGAAACCCTATCCATTTCATGATTTGTAATAGAAAATTCCACTTCACCATATCATAATCTTTTTCCATATCTAATTTATTACCCATTAAGCCTCCCTTTCTTTTGTCTTTTTTGAAACGGTAATGATAGTTTCTTAGGTAATGAGTATGTTTTTTGTTACCCAACTTCCAAGTATGATCCTTTTAATTGAGCCTCATCCTTTTAACCAATATTCTAGCAATGAATTTATAGTTGACATTGCATAGAATAATTGGTCTAAAATCTGTAACTTCTAAAAGAAGGTGAACCTTTGATATCAAAGTAAAAAAGTTTGATTCCATTTCAGATTTAAGTTCACTAATAATTAAAAAACTTGTAAATTTTAGAAATAATATCATGCCTAACTACATGCTAGAATTTTTTATAAAATAGTACTGGAATTATGATCATTTTGGATTTTGGTTATGTAACACCCTACTCTAACATATGATATGATATTGTTGACTTTCAGCCTAGACCTATATGGTTTTTCTTCTAGGTTTTCATCCAAAATTTCACATACTATTTAGAGTGGAACCTATACTTATGAATCATTACAATTCTTATTTTCCAAGCAATGTGGGACTACACATCTTACTTTGTCTTGCCTTTACCTATCTTGTCCAAGATAAAGTGATTTTAGTTAAAGGGATTGATGATTATCACATTTACCCCCATAGAGAGCTTGATGTCCTTGTCGACCACATTTTTGGTTGGTCAATGCTCTTATACCATATATAACATCCCACTCTAACATATGGTATGATATTGTTCAATTTGGGCCTAGGCCTATATGGTTTTACTCTTGGGCTTTCACTTAAGGCTTAGGCTTGCATGGTTTTGCTCTTGGGCTTTCACTTAAAAGGCCTCATACCATTTACAATGGAACCCATACTTATGAAACATTGCAATCCTTATTTCCTAAGAAATTTAAGATAGCATAGCTTACTCTATCTTGCCTAAGCTTAAGGGATTTTAATTGATGAGATTGATGATTTTCACAATCACCCCCGTAGAGGGCTTGACATCCTTGTCGACCACATTTTTGGTTGGTCCATTCTTTGATACCATCTATAACATCCCACTCCAACATGTTATGATATTGTTTACTTTGGGCATATGCCTGTGAGGTTTTACTCCTGGGATTTCACCCAAAAGGCCTTATTTAGAGTTGAATCCATACTTATGAACCATTACAATCCTCTTTTCCCAAGCAAGAATCCATACTTATGAACCATTATAATCCTCATTTCCCAAGCGATGTGGGACTATAGATTACTCTATCTTGCCTTAGCTTAAGGAATTTTAGCTCAAAGGATTTATGACTATCACAATAAATAAAAAGTAAGGTAATATCATTACCATCTCTTTTAAAAAAAGTGTGTGATCTACTTAGGCTTGCTTAAATCCATAATCATTCATCGTGTGACTCAATCTGCCAAACCATACCCTAGGTGACTATTTCAACCCATACAAGGTCTTCTTTAGCCTACATACCTTACCTCTTATTATTGGGAACTAAGAAGGGGGATCTATATTCCTCTATCAACTCTTCATCGAGAAAGGAATTTTTTGCATCAAATTACAGTAATAGCCAATCTTAATTCATAATAATGGAGAGTAAAAATTGTACTGTATTCATCTTAACCATAGGAGAAAATGTCTCTTGATAGTTAATTCCATAATTTTAAGCATATCTTAGCAATTACTTTAACTTTATTCCTCTCTATTGTCCCATTGAATAAAATTTTACGATGAAAACCTACTTGCAACCAACCGTCTTCTTTCCCTTAGGTAACTCAACCAAAGTATAGTTCTTATGAAGGGTATTCAATTCTTCCAATATAGCAACTTTTCACTTGGGATCTTTAAGGGATTCCTAAAAATTACTAGGAATAGAAACATAAGAGATTTGAAGGGAAAAAGCTTAGTGTGCTTTAGATAAACGATGATAAGAGATAAATTCAAAAATAGGATAAGCAACATTAAAAGAGGGTTTATAGAAGCCTAATCTATCAAGTTGATTACGAATTCAAAGAGGATACCTTATACCAGGTCTTGAAATCAGGTTAGAATGTATGTCAATAGTAGAAATATTAGGACTAAGAGGTAAATTAGAAATACATACCTCATAATTAATTATTGAAGAATCATTCAATGGCATGGTAGTATCATCAAGAGGATCAAGAGCATAAAAAGGCAGAGGCATAATGATAACGTCTTTCATCCTTCTAAACTATGATTGGAAAAAACGAGTTGCCTTTTTTTTCTCATCTTCAGATTCTCCCATAGGATGAGGAGACTCTAAAGAGTTACTACATTTAATAGGAGAAAAATTCTCAATCTTATTGTAAGTCTGTAACTTCTTTTTTTCCAACAAATTTTACTATTCCCTATTTATCTTCTCACTCTAAAGAGGAACCAGAGAAATATCTCTAGTAAAATAAGACTCTTTTTTAAGGAATTGAATATCCATAGATATAATATTTACCAGAAGGGGATGAAAACATTTATACCTCTTCTATGTATCAGAGTAACTATGAAAGAAACATTTAAAAGCATGTGTGTCAAGTTTGACATTATGTAGGATATGAACATTAATGTAAAAAACACATCATAAAACCTTAGGACATAGATTTAGGGTAGATGGTATAAAGTGAAAAAGAGGAAATATCCTTGATGGAGTTTGATAGTTAATAATATGGGTATACTTTTAGTTAATAATATAACTAACAGTTATGGAAGCCTTAACCCAAAATCATTTATGAACATGCATAGTAAAACATAAGGTATGTAAGATGACGGTTCTTATACTCTACTATGCTATTTTGTTGTGGCATGAAAGCATATATTTTCTAGTTGAGGATGCCATGAGTTTGAAATAAATTAGTAAGGGATTGATTCACAAATTTACGACTATTATCAGAATGAAACACTTGAATCTTAGAGTGTATAACATCACCCTTATACTTCATCAAATAAATCCAAGTTACCCTACTGCAATCATCAACAATGGAAACAATTTTTTTTATTTACCAAAAATAGTAGGAGTAAAGAAAAGACCCCCACACATTAGTATAAGTATGAGTAAAAGGAATAGAACTTTTATTTGTACTAACTTTAAAAAGAACAAGATAATTTTTTATATCAAAAATGCATTGTTCATATAAAAAACTAGAAGTATAATTATTAGAAAACAAGCTAGGGAACAAATTTTCTAATTATGAAAAAGATTGATACCCTAAATGATATCACTGTAACATAACTTTCTCCTTTATAGTCTTTCTATCAATTTAAAAGCCATAATTTGGATCGCCCTTTCTCTATGTAGTAAAGACCCTCTCCTTCCAATCATACCAATTTTCATCTTCATTCGATTGTCCTAGAATACACAATGAGTAGAGTAAAATATTTCAAAACAATTAAGATTTTTTGTAAATTTACTAATTGACAAGAGATTATTAGAGAAATTTGGTGCAAGTAAAATGAAAGTCATGGATACTGTGGGTGACAGTGAGACATTTCCAACCCCCTGTAATTGGCATTGATGTCCCATTGTCAACCAGAACAAAATTAATAGAAGAAGATGTTAAGGAGTCAAGAATATAGGGCTCACAAGTCATATGATCAGTAGCCCATGAATTAATAAACCAAGTGTTAAAAGTAGAATAAATAAATATGAAACCATAATTACCTACTTTAGTATTCAATTCAGAAACATGAAATTCAGAAGATGGTTGGATGTTAGTAATGATATTAGTAGATTTCTTTGTATCATAGGTTTCCCTTTTCAACCATTATGGATAGCCATGCTTTTTCCAACAAATGTTGTCTCGTACTATTTTAGTAGTTGTAAAGTCAAGAACTAGAATTAGTTGTGGGGTTATTTGAAAATGTCCTACTTTTGGATAATAAAGGCGGAGGTGTCAAGGTCCATGGTGGCTTGTCTTTGTGCTTTAAGACAAACCTGTTAATAGGTTCCTTCTAGATGAGGCAAATGAGAAGTAGCCAAAACCATGTTAACCTAACTCAAACTCCAATCCAATCTTGCCAAAAAAACACATAAACTTGATCCTCAACAATACATTCCTCAATTTTTCAATATCATTATTATGCTCCATATCCTTAGGCCTTCAATAATCAAGTTCCATAAAAATGAAATTTAACTCATTGTAGTATTCAGCAAAAGGTCATCCACTTTTTCGTAGTTGAACAACTTTTTCATTAGTTTGTATGCTTGAGAAGAGTTAGAAACATCAAGATAGCTCTTTCTTACTACATCCCAAATTTTCTTTGCAATTACACATTGAACAAAGTGAGATACCAACTTGTCTATCATATAGTTGATGAGCTAAGATTTAACTAAGGCATATTCAACTTCCAATTTATCAAAAGTTGGATCATTTTCTTTGGGTGTAATTTTTATTTCAATAATGTAACTCTTTTTTTATCTACCAGTATCTCTAAAATCTTATGCCATCTAATTTAATATTAATTGAAAAAGACCCATTATGTATGTTAGTGGTAGAGATAATTTTAATGTTGGATAAACTTTCGATTATAGGAGAGTTGGAGTCTTTAATATTAGATATGATTTAATTTTAAGAAATAGGTAACCAATAAATTTCAAAGGAAAATAAAAAAAATATAACGGGTTATACAAACCTGAATAACCCACCATTTAGAAAATAAACAAACATCCACAGATCTAATAAATATCATAGTTACCAGGTATATCAAATTTGATAAATATATCAGATGGTTTGTCAACCATATCTTTAAAAAAATTAGATGGGTGGAAAGAACTTGTTACTATGTAGGAAGAAAAAGCTTAAATGGGTGCCAAAAAAAGGTTTGATGGGTGTCATGAAAAGTAGGAGATGATGGAAATGTTGACACAGGAGGCGATTGATAATGCTGAAGATAAGCAATGGCATAGAATAATGATGTTAGTAGATATCTTGCAATGGATTATCAAGATTTGATAGTGGTGCTGGCATAAGGGCAGTGTTGGCGTCGATGGATGCAAGAGGTTGTTAGCAACTATCTCAATGTAGGGCTTCCTACAGATTCAAAGGGTAGCAAAAATATTTTTTCTCTCTTTTGTGTGTGTGGATTTGGTACCACCATATTAACACATGGTATAATATTATCCACTTTAGGCCTAGGCTTGTAAGGTTTTACTCTTGGACTTTCACCTAAAATGCCTCGTACCATTTAAAGTGAAATCCATACTTATGAATAATTATAATCCCCATTTACCAAGAAATATGAGACTATATAACTTACTATATCTTTCCTTATATTATATGTCCCAAGCTCAAGGGATTGATGACTGTCATAATAAAAATATTGTGATAGTCACGATGACTCTATTTTCATAGAGTCATTAACACACTTTTTTACTTAATATTTACTTTTTTTATTCAATAAATAGTATTTTTTGGGTAAAAAATATTAAAATTTAAACTTTTTAGTGAAAAGGGGTAAAAATATAATTTTTGGGATTTTTTTTAGAATTTTTATGAATTTTCAAGGTAGGACCAATCAAGAGTTGTCAAATGGTCTACCACGTAAGCATGGTAACTGACTGGGCAAGTCACGTGGATTCCACACAAGCACAGAGAGCGAATCACATTATGCCGCGTGTGAGGAGGACAAAATGCGTACCACATATCAACAAGGCGTTCAATTCGAGTTTGGAGATCGGTCAACGTGCCATGCCACGTGTCGCAACGCCATTACTTAGCGCTTTCCACCTATGTGCCACACCGTTCGTTTATGTAAATCACGTCATGCCACGTATCTCTGACTCAGCAAATGTTGACTTTGAACGATCTCCCCTTCCACACATCGCTCCCTGATTCACTCGATGAATTTTTGCCACATTTCGTGCTATGATTGGCTAGAGTTGTCAATTTTGCTTGTTTGATTGTAGCCTTTGATCTGAAGCTAATATGACGGTCTAGATTGCACTTGAGCAATATTTAAGCCCATAAACCCTAAGTGGCCTCCATTAGCATAATTTTGGTCAACTTTTGGAGCTAAAAGGAGAAAAAAATATAGAAATTCAATAAGGGATACAATTTTGGTGGAGATTAAAGAGGACATTAATTCTACAATTCAATAGATTGATTGTATTTCTTCTTTTACTCTTTTCTTTATCAATTTTTATGTCTTCCTTTATGAAAAATATGAGATTTATGAACATAATTATGTGTAGTTAATTTATTAATTTAGGGATCTTATGAACCCAATTTTCACCATGTGATAATTTAATATTTTATCCCAATTATAATTATAATTTAATTGTATTATTTAATCTGATTTGTATGCTATTAATTTTTTGGCCAATAATTTAGCTATAGAGGAAATTAAATAAATTTGAGAGAAATATTTAATTGTTTGTCTTGATTAAATAACATTCATAGTTTCTAGGTAGAGATGTATGACTCTTATGTATGTGATCCATAATTGATGAACTTAATGAGTAGTATGCAATTTAATTGACATGAAAGTGCGATTAAATTAATTACTATATGGTGTGTAATTTACTTAAGAGAGGAATACATATTAGGTTAGATTCAATTGATCATTTAATTAATTAATAATTGTATTGGAGAGATTTTAGCGATTCACATGTTTGAAAATTGGAGGATTAAGTATTACTAGATATTTTCTCATATATATTTTTAGTTACAAAATCTAATTCAATTAATTATTGCTATTTATTTTTAGTTATTTTAATTTTGCTTCCTCAAAATATAAAAACACCAAAAAATTGTATTTTTTATTTTTTTTAGTTTTAAAAATTAGTTTCTAATAAAATAATCTCCATAGGAACGATATTTTTTTTATCATTATATTACCTTTTACGATATGTATACTTGCGTATTCATTGCACACACTTCATGTGTGGCGATCAAGTAATCAATTCCTTGAGCTAAAATCCTTTAAGCTTGCGAAAGATTGGGTAAGGAAAGAAAGTTTGAGTGGTGTAGTCCCACCTTGCATAAGAAATGAGGATTGCAATGGTTCATAAGTGTGAGTTTTACTCTAAATGGTATGAGGCCTTTTAGGTGAAAGCTCAAGAGCAAAACCATGTAGGCCTACGTCCAAAGTGGACAATATCATACCATATGTTAGAGTGAGGCATTATAGATGTTAATAGAGTAAGGCCTAACCATAAATGTAGCTAATGAGGACGTTAGGCTCTCTATGGGGGTGTTTGTGATAGTCATCAATCCCATGAGCTTAGGCAAGATGGGGTAAAGCAAGATAGTGTAAGCTATCCAATCCCACATCGCTTGGGAAATGAGGAATGTAATGATTCATAATTATGGGTTCTATTCTAAATGATATGTAGCCTTTTAGGTGAAAGCTTAAGAGCAAAATAATGTGAGACTAGGCCCAAAGTGTACAATATTGTACCATGTGTTGGAGTGAGGTATTACAGGTTATAAGATGATGAAAAAGTAATTTGATCTGATTTGAACAAGATGGGTTACTTGGAGAGAATAAATAGTTGAAAAAAGACAAATTCTTCTCCAATTTTCTTTCTATTCCAAGTGACTGTAAAATCAGCCAAAGTGATGAAGGGAATATAATTAATTTTTCTTTGGATTATAGTAGACATGAAAAAAATACACTATTATAAAATTGATATATGGCCTTGGTTTTGAACATGATCGTAGATCTATGGCCATATTTTTAAAAATTGAGGCCTAAGTGGGAGAGACCCATAGACTCTTATATATGATCTCAGTTTTTAACTGAGGCCATAGACATACTATTTGGTCGTGGTCTTTTATAAGACCAAAGCCATGGACATACTAAGGCTATAGAAATACCATTTGGTTATAATCTTATGAAAGACCGAGGCCATAGATATACCATTTGGTCAAAATCTTATAAAAGACCAAGACCATAAATATGCCATTTGGTCATGGTTTTTAAAAGGCCGAGGCCATGGATATATATTTGGTCTTAATCTTATAAAAGATGAAGGCCATAAACATACCATTTTGTCACATTCTTTAGAAGACCGAAGCAATAGACATACTATTTAGTCACTTTCTTTAAAAGATTGAGATCATAGACATATATTTGGTCTTGATCCTTTAAAATACTGAGGTCATAGATATATCATCTGATTACAGTTTTTAAAAGACCAAGACCAAATGATATTTCTGTGGCCTTGATCTTTTATAAGATCGTGACCAAATAGTATGTCTATTGTCTCAGTTACACTTAAATCGTGAAAATATACATCTCAATTAATCCTATTTTTAAATATAAATTATAATAAATTTATTAATTATAATATTAAAAGTTATATTATATTAAAATTAAAAATACAATTAGTTTATATATTAAAACATAACAAATCCTTATTAGGTAGTTAATTGAAGTAATCCAAAGTTTACGAAGGTACGTAGAAAAAATACAAAAACTTATACTAAGGTTTCCACTGTTTTACAATCAAGTACCATATCTTTTCTCCTCAATTTGGCAAAGAGCATTTAGTACTTCAGAAAATAGAAGCTCCATCCCGTCAATGACCTATTAGTATCAGAATATTAATCCCTTCTAAGCAGTGATAATTATAATCAAATTCCATACATTTTAAAGTTCTAATGACTGCACGTTATCTATTTCTTTTTGTATTCATTTGTGTTTCACATTGTTGAAATCCAATTTTGATGGCGGAAGGTACACATAAAGAACAACAATTGATGCATATCGAAAGCAAGCCACCATTTTTCCGAATCTATATGAGAAATTGAGAACTCTAGAAAAGATGCTCCTTTGTCAGCAAGAAAAGATGTCTCCAAACCTAAGTGATAAGCTGCAAAAACTCCATATAGAATCACATGCTTCACTTTTTTCAATTCATCCCTATCAACACCTCTCAATAAGATCTTAGGAAAAAAAGTAGATGAATACTTCAGGAGCCTTCCAAGTTCAAAATTAATTAATCTATTACAAACAATCTATTTGAATATCTCGTTTTAGCTAAAGGACTTACAGTGCAACCTAAAGGCTTTAGACAGCTTTCAAAAAAATCGGTGTCTTCAACAAATTTTTCCTTCCCTGCACAATAGTATCAAGATCATTTGCATATATCTCTACATGAAATGTTTCACACTAGAGCCCAATTTCTGTGACGAGAGATGATCAATTGAAGGAACAATCTGAGCACCTATGTAGTAGGCTATACGGTCTAAAAGTGTCCTTTTGATATTGAGAACAAGTGATATATCTTTTGCAGGAAGGTACTCTTGAAAAAATCGAGAAACTAACTTTTCTACCAAAAGTACTACAGGCTTTTATGCATCTATCTTTGCCATTGCCAACTTTAAATGGTCCATTTCTCAAATAAGAAGGCATAACCATGAGACTTATTCTCTAATAAAATGGAGAAAATTGAAATATACTCTAGTTTACTATCAAATAAAAAATGACAAATCAAAAAGAATACAAAAGAATACAACCTGCTGCAATAACGTATGAAACTGGACAAATGATTGGAAACTCACTGGTACTCAAGAGCCCCACTAAATATCAAAAGGCGAGGTTTTTCTATTTTTGAAGCCATCCATCGATGAGCCATATTTTTCTTACAAACAACTTCTTTGACCACCATACTAAAATAAAGTATATGAAAGTGAATAAGTAGTAAATGTTACATAAGCTGGAGGCTAAAAGGATTAAAAACCAAGCACAAAAACTGGTATATATTATACAGCTAACCATAATAGGGGTATCAAAAATAATCTGAAACATGGATAGAATAGGAATAAAACACAACAGGATATTCATAAGCAATATCAAGCCTTTGGTAAATATAAAATGGTTGGGTTATTATGATATCAATCAAGTAAGAAACTTAAAATATGATATACAACCTACTTGAGATTACTAAAGAATCCTAAAATATCCTCTTTTGATATAAGACACCACATCATGAAACTAAGGTTGACATCAAATTACCAATGCATAAGCCAACACTACCAATTGCTGATCAAACTATGTCTAATAAAAAAAAAATCTTTTATTGGGTAATTGAACTATAGTAATTATAGTTGCTCCTAACTCAGAATAAAACTTTTAATTATTTTAGAAGCTACTAGTGATCCTAAATTCTAAAAATAATAAAAAAAAATCTCAAACATACAAAGATTAAAAGAGACACTCTAATGCAAATAAATAAATGCCAAATTTCAAAAACAAAAAGGTGAATAATCTTTAGCTAAGGTCATATTGACACAGCAAAATTTATAACCAATCACTATATCAGAAAACGAGGAGACCACTTACTTCCATTATAGTTGTGAACTCCAACCTTGGCAAGCATGGTATAGTATTTGACTCCGACTTCCAAAGAGGTAGACAATTGTTAGAAAGTAGAATAAGCTTAGTGTTACGTGAAGATTCTGCTCGGGCAGCCTCGCGCACAGCAACAGGCACACATGCGGCACGCGATTGGCGCAACTGAGCACACGATGGCGCAAAACGGGCGTAGAAGGGACCATGAGAAAATGGTTAGATGTTAGAATTGGTTAGCAATTTTGGAACTAATTTCTTAGCGTTTTTTGTCCTTTTAATTATGCAAATGTAAGGGTATATATGGCCCTGATGATTAGAATAAAAGGGAAGAAGAAATTAACCCAATTATCTCTCTTTTCTCTCTAGTTCTTCATTGCAGAATATTGCAATTTCAACCGTAACAATGGTATCAAAACTGGTGATCGGTATGGATACTCGGGGTAAGTCGAATGTTGAGTTATGTAATGACGTCTTGGAGACTCTAGCACGCCATGAAAGTGAATTCAACCGATTTGGAAACACCATGCAAATGTTGCTTACTGATGTACAAGTGCTACGCGCTACTCGACACCTGTCAGAGGACAATCCTTTTGCCAGGGATGAAACTATACATTCACACCCCAACACATCTCGGTCTAGGAATGAGAAACCACTACCCAATCTGAAATTATCATTTCCAAGATTTGCTGCAGAAGATCCTACTAGGTGGATTTATAAGGCTGAGCAGTACTTTGAGTTTACAAACATTGCTCAAGACCAATGGGTGTTGTTGGCCTCCTTCCATTTGGAAGGCATTGCGTTGTAGTGGCACCGATGGCTAACAAAATTCCGTGGACCACTCACTTAGGAGGAGTTCACTAAGGCCGCTTAACTGATATTTGGACCCACTAACTATGAGGATCCTTCAGAAGCATTATCGCGCCTTAAGCACACCGCGAGTGTTGCCACTTACAAAGAATCCTTTGAAAAGCTATCTCATCACTTGGATGGGTTACCAGAAGAATTTCTCATTAGATGTTTCATTGCCAGGCTAAGGGATGACATTCAGATTGATGTAATAATCAAACAGCCAAAAACACTAGCTGACGCCACTAGAGTAGCTAGATTGATAGAAGAGAGGAACATCTTACAAAAGAAATCTATAACAAACCCTCGTTATCCATTTCAAGCAGCTCAACCTAAACAAACATCCAACACAACAGATGGGTTACTAGGCCCAACACCTGCACAGCGTGTGAATGCAACTTAACCAGTAACCTTTCGAAAGCTGACTAGCCAAGAAGCACGTGAAAGACAAGAGAAGAGGTTATTTATGATGGAAGATTGGAACTCTGATGATGTAGTTGAGTGTGAAAAGCTCACATCAGGGGAAGACCACCACGAAATGTTACTAAAAATATCCTTCCATGCTATATCAGGTACTGAACACCCCCAAACTATACGTATTATGGGAAAACTGAAAAATAAAAGTATATTAGTACTAATAGATGGAGGTAGTACCCATAACTATATAGATGAGGACATAGTTTCCCACTTCAATCTGCCTATGGAAAGAAGTAAAAAACTGGAAGTAATGGTAGCAAACCGAGAGAAGTTAGAATGTATGGGTCAATGCTGCAATCTCACTCTCAATATCCAAGGCTGTCCAGTAGTGACTGACTACTATGTGCTACCGGTAGCAGCTTGCCAACTCGTGTTAGAAGTTTAATGTTTGGAAACCCTAGGACCTATTCAGATGGATTACAAGAAACTCACCCTGAGCTTCCACACAAATGAAGGCCCCCATACTTTCCAAGGGTTGGGAAGAACCAATATGTCTGCCATAACTAACAAAGAATGCAACAGTCTGTAGGGGATAGGACTGTTCCTCCAAATAAAATCCACCAGCAGTCACAAAGATCCTCCCCAGACTTACCCTCCTAAGATAAGGGAATTATTGAGTGAATTCCCTAAGATATTTGATCCATCCACCTACTTACCTCCTACACAGATGTAGGATCACAAAATTTCTTTACAACTTAGCTCGGAACCAGTAAACGTTAGACCCTATCACTACCCACATTATAAAAAAAAATGAGATAGAAAAGATGGTACAAGAACTCTTAAAATCCCAACTGATAAAGCCAAGCAATAATCATTTTTCCTCACCAATGTTGCTGGTTAAGAAGGCTGATGGAACTTGGAGGTTTTGTGTCGACTACCGAGCTCTGAATGCCATGACTATCAAAGATAAGTACCCTATCCCAATCGTTGATGAATTGCTCGATGAACTTCATGGAGCCAAGGTTTATTCCAAGCTAGACCTTAGACCAGGTTATCATCATATTAGGGTTTATGAAGATGACACCATAAAACAACATTCAGAACTCATGAAGGCCACTATGAGTTTTTGGTAATGCCATTTGGACTAACTAATGCTCCAGCCACTTTCCAAGGTCTTATTAATGACATATTCAGACCCTTCCTCAGGAAGTTTATCTTAGTCTTCTTTGATGACATATTGGTGTATTCCAGCTCATGGAAAGATCATATATCACATCTACATTCTATCCTACAGTTATTAACTGTACATAGCCTATTTGCTAAAGAATCTAAATGTCAGTTAGGGGTAGCACAAGTGGAATACTTAGGCCACCTTATTTCAGAACAATGGGTCTCATTGGATCCAGCCAAGATTCGAGCTTTCATTGAATGGCCCATACCATCCTCAGTAAAAAGCGTGAGAGGTTTTCTAGGGCTAACAGGATACTATAGAAAGTTTATTCGACATTTTGGAGGAATGGCTGCACCCTTAACTCAACTATTGGGGAAAGAGGGATTCCATTGGAATAAAGCTACTACAGAAGCTTTCCAGCAACTCAAAAGTGCCCTTACCTCTCCTCTTATCCTACATTTGCCTAATTTCTCACAACATTTTGTGGTTGAGTGTGATGCCAGTGGCATTGAATTGGGAGCAATTCTTAGCCAGGAAAATAGACTTGTGGCTTACTTTAGTGCTTCCCTCAAGGGATCAACTCTAGCACTGTCTACCTACGAAAAGGAAATGTTGGCTATGGTAAAGGCTATTCGTATATGCCATCCCTATTTGTTGGGAAGATACTTCACAGTACGTACTAATCAAATAAGTCTCAAGTATTTATTGGAGTAAAAAATCACCACACCAGCACAAGCACGTTGGCTGCCTAAGCTCATAGACTATAACTACGAGATTGAATACAAAAAGAGAACTGAGAACCAAGGAGCTGATTCTTTATCCAGAGTAGCAGAATTACAATTCCTAGCTATCTCTCAATCCCATTTTGAGTGGTGGACCATCCTTCAGCAAGAAATCCAAAAAGATGTTTTCTATGAACAATTGAGAGACAAAAGACCATCTGTAGGAAATTCTCAGACCTAAGCTCTCAATCAACCTTAATACCTAAAATATTGGGCGAGTGCCATTCATCCCCCATTGGAGGACATTTTGGGTTTCATAAAACCATAGCCATAATTAAGTAGAATTTCTATTGGTCCAATATGCACCAAAAGATAAAAGACTTCTTGAGAGAATGTGAAGTATGCCAACGATGCAAGGTTGACTGCATGAAGCCATTTGGATTGTTACAACCATTACCTATTCCCAATCAAATGTGGACTGAAATCTCAATGGATTTCATTGAAGGATTACTCCCTTCCAAGGGATACATAATCATTATGGTGGTGGTTGACAGGTTAACCAAGTATGCTCACTTTGTAGCTATGAAGCATCCTTTTATGGCACTTATGGTAGCCAAGGTATTTGTGGCCAATATCGTGAAATTGCATGGTATACCAACCTATATAGTCAGTGACTGAGATAAGGTCTTTGTTAGCTCGTTCTAGCAAGTGTTGTTTAAGCTATATGGTACTCAATTAAGCATGAGCTCTAGTTACCATCCACAAACAGATGGTCAGACTGAGGTGGTTAACAAGACTTTGGAACAATATCTACGTTGTTTTGCTAGTGATAAACCAAAACATGGGTTGAGTGGATACCTTGGGCTAAATTTAGCTATAACACCTTTCTTCACTCTTCCACTAAATGTACACCCTTCGAGGCAGTTTATGGCATTCCTTCCCCTCAACTAATGACTTACATACCAGGTACTTCCAAGGTACCTACTATCAATGAATACCTACGTGATCGAGATTCCATCCTACAAGAGTTGCGCCACAATCTTCTACAAACTCATAATCGCATGAAGTGCCAAACTGATTAGCATAGAAGAGAGCTTTCCTTCCATGTTGTAGATAATGTCTACTTGAAACTTCAACCCTGTCGACAGACCTCTATAGCTATCCATTCTTCCATGAAACTTGCTCCACGCTTCTTTGGACCTTACGAAGTTATTGAGAAGGTTGGTCTGGTGGCTTACAGGCTAGCCCTACCTATAAACTCATAGATACATGATGTGTTCCACGTTAGCATGTTAAAGAAGCACGTAGGACCTGTTACCCCTACCAATCCTCAACTACCTCCAATCTCAGAACAATCCACCATCATGCCATAACCTGAAGCTATCCTAGAGCATTGAGTAGTTCAAAAGGGTAGATATCGACCAAAATATAAAATTATGGTTAAATGGGTAGGAGCTTTAATCGAGGTAGCTACTTGGGAGAATGAATGGCGCTTCTCAAAGTCCTACCCCGACTTCATCCTTGAGGACAAGGATTCTAAAAGAGAGGGAGAAATGTTACATGAAGATTCTGCTCGGGCAGCCTCGCGCACAGCAATGAGTGCACATGCAGCACGTGATAGGTGTAGCTGAGTATATGATGGCGCAGAACGGACACAGAGGGGACCATGAGAAAACGGTTAGATGTCAGAGTTTGTTAGCAACTTTGGAGCCAATTCCTTAGCATTTTTTGTCCTTTTAATTACCCAAATGTAAGGCTATATATAGCCCTGATGATTAGAATAAAAGGGAAGAAGAAATTTACCCAATTATCTCTCTTTCTCCTAGCTCTCTTTTCACTCTAGTTCTTCATTGCAGAACACTACAATTTTAACCGTAACACTTAGATGATCACCAAAAAACACAAAAGTGGTTATATGTTTCAGTCATCAACACAATTAAATTTTGTAAAGATGATAAACATGATAGGATGACCTAATCCTCAAACCTATTCCAATAGGTTTGTTTTGAAAATTATATCAGAATATATGCTCTACATGTGATTCACAATTAATGGGGATGCTTTTACAGTCCTACAAACTATTTATTTGAATTTAACAGGAAAATAGGGATTTTAAAAGAAAAATTATATATGTATACCTTTAGAACTTTTGAGCGATTCAAGGACAATTTTTTACCCAAGCGTGTACTTTCCACTCTTCATCACAAGTTAGAGCTTGTCATTGATGCTTTCATGAGTCTTCTTTTGCAAATTTGTAAAATCCAAACAAAAATACATTAAAATAAGAATTCTATTTTGTAGAGTGAAAATCAAAGTTAGGAGAAAGAAGCTAACGTTATACAACTTTCTTTCTAGCTACCATATTTGATAACTACCGGTCTATATTGTTTGAGAATTAGCTCATCCGTAGTCCTCACCAATTCAGATGCTACCTAGGTCACCAAATTTAGAAACCCAAAAGTAGTTTGATGAAAATAAAATAAAGAAAAAACAAAGTAAATACCCATGGTCCTAAAAATTGTTCACCTAATCAACATAGGGTCATATCTTGTTTAAGTGAGAGTTAAGCTAGCTTAACTACAAAAGGAAACAAAACCTAAATATGTTAGACCCATAAAAAAAGTGGTAAAAGTAAGATGTGAAGCCATTATAGAAAATGAGTGCTCAACTTCTGACGTTGATAGAAGATAACCCAAGAAGGGTAATACTTGGGAGGAAAAATCTTTTTCAAATATTCCACAATAAACCAAGGTTGAAAATAAATAGAGAGGGGTATGTCCGGAGGTAGGTACAGTTAGAGGTAGGTCACGAGCGATGTGAAAAAGAAACGGTTGGTTGGTTGGGAAAAGGAAGGTTGTGCGAAAGGAGAAGACAAAAAAGACTGCGATCAGATTGCGCGAGAGGGGAAATAAATATCCAATTTGAGGGAAAAATATTAAAAAAAGAGACCGAAAAAGAAAAAAAAAAGAGAAAAAAGGAAAAACAATTGGGAGAAAAAAGGGAAAAAATTGAGAGGAAAAAAATAAATAATTGATAGACAAATTTAGTGTGGTGTAAAAGAGAGAAAATATATGAAATTAAATTAATAGAGAAATAAAAAAAAATTTAAAGTAATTTTTGTATTTTTTTAAATAAATAATACACATATTTTATTATTTGATTTCAGTTTTAAAAAAACTGAAAACCCTAGTATTTTAATTAGATCATAGTCATATAATAACTGTGATTATATAAGTTTGTTTGTATTTAAGTAATTTTTGTAGTTTAACTTATGGTCACGATTACTGATAAAAACAGAGGTTATATTTATACTCTATAGTCATAGATTTTATTAGATTATGAGTAAAATCCTATGATCTCAGTTTTTTAAAAGACAAGACTAAATTTCTAAGATCAAAAATCACTATTTTAGTAGTGATATTGTATATCTATCATCGTTTTTAATCCAAATTTCTCTTAATTTTTGTTTCCACGTAATCACACATAATCTAGTATTTCTAAATAAAATTACCTAGTTTTAAGATTGTATTTGATTTTGTTAAAGATGTTTCTTCTATTCTAAAAAAAGAAGATTACTAGCATAACTAGAATCCCTTCAATCACCAAATTTCTTCAACTACAGCACCATCTGATGCAAACATGTCAATGAAGGAAAAATTATATCATAAAAATAGAATAATAATATTAACATAATTAGTTTTATTAATGTTACAACATAAATATATAAAATAACTTTGTTAATTATGTAATTAGTTACACTTTAATACCAGTGAAATAAAGTCATTAATAAAAAATAATTATGAAATAATAAGTTTTAATTGTGACAATATAATCACTCTGGAAATAAGTTTCACTTATAGATTGTTGCTGAAGAATAATCCCGATAACTTTATAAATTGTAACATATAATTAACACAGTTTTAGTCAATGTTTTTTTTTATAAAAAACCTCACTAGGTAAATAGTTCATCTGTACTATCTTTATTTGCCATGCAGCATAATTTTTCAACCACCTACCAAGCATCCTATACATAGTTGCATGTAGGGGTATGATAGGAGCACTATTACTTAGTATCTACATGTAAGGAATAAATCTTAAATCAATACCCAACACTACGCTCAAACTTGCACTTCCACGTCTTCCAGCCTAACTACGAAGCCAACTGAACTAGCCAATTATATTATGAGATAAATGCACTCATGATATTGCAAATTAATTAAGGAGGGTACCATATAAATAATGAAATAATATTTATGTGTATTCTCTATAACCTTTAATTTAATAGTTATAATAACAATAATTACAAATAAAGAGTTAATATAATTACAAATATGTGTTTTATTTTTTATTTAACAAAAAAATATTATATGTATTTCATTTAAGTGTAAACAGTTCAAATATATTGAACATGTAGAGGTAAAGTCTTAAAAATTAAAATTCAAGAATACAAAACCCTGTTCATGTCATTTATGGATAACTTCATAGATATTATAGCTAAATTTTATTTACGAAGAATTAAAAGGGGCATATCAATACCCTAACTATCCCAAATAGATATATCCTTATGCTTAAAGTTCCTTAGTTATACTAGCTAGGGAAGTTTAGTTTTAATTCTTTTGTTATAAAAAAGTTAGTATAATAACAAATTATCAATTTTTTATTTTATTTTTTAATTTAGTTTTATTTTTATCAAATTTATAGTTATTATTGTTTATGCTAAAAACAATCTATACAATTAATATGTCAAAAGTAATTGAAGCAATGAGAAAAAAATAAAAATGAAAGAAATAGCAATTTGCTATTGTGTTGTCGCTTTTCTTTAATAAAAGATTAAACTATTGCAAAACAAAACAAATGGACAAAACCGCTCTAATTAATATAACTAAGGGATTTGAGCTGTGACCCACACTTTGTAGTTGTATATAGACACTATTGACATCAATTTTTATCAATATCGATGATTGGTTGTATTTATCTTTTCTTTGTAGCTAATAAAAGAGATCACATCGCTAGAACTTCAGACTAACACTAGCTATAGTGATTTTTAACCCTTTAATTCTTAAAGTAAGTCCTGATAGGTAACAAAGTAGGAAGAGACTAGTGCCTCGTATTGGAATCTAGAGAGATGAAGAGAGATTTAGGGAGAATATTTGTATTGTAATGTTTCTCTTATCAAGTTATATTTTGAGATTTAAGATGAGATTTTTATAAAGTGAGCATGGTTAATATATATAGGAGAAGATACTACCTATTGATGACCCTTACTTTTTGTGATGAATTTATATTAATGTCAAATTTATCTTTTCATAACTATCTCTTTGTCGAATAATTAGGAGGTTATTTGATGGTCATTTATCATATTGGATATTTATCTAGTAATAATGCTCATTTGATAACTCAGTGTCTATTGGGCTGGCCTGTGAGTTATCTACTGACTAGGAACACTCATATTATTCCACATGGCATGGGTTATTTACACTTAACATCAACCCCTAGGACTCCTATGCCAGTATACATGGGCTAAGAAGTCTATTTTGTCATTATTTCACCATCAAGGTTTATAGCCCTTTGAGCCACACTATCAGTGTCGAGCCTACTTTTATTTGATCATTACCTACCAAATTGATGGATTCCTTAATTAGCTTGGACGTTCAAAATGTTCATGGTGGCATCCTATTACTAGTGATTCTTTCAAATTCTCAATCGAGTTCCCATGGGGGAGTTTTGTCAAAGCCAAAGTTGGTATTTGAAAGGTCAACCTTCCCTCTCTTATGGAGGAAAATATTTGGCAAGTTAGCTCTAAAGTTACAAGGTTTCTTGCATTTTTTGTATTGTAGAGTGCACCATTTTGGGGAGTTAATGATAGGATATATTTGAGTGATAGGACTTCTTATGAGTCCTTGAACTCTCTTTTTTAGTTGTACACAACTTTTCAGAAGTGGAAGGTTATACTTATATGTTTTTCCTAGCAATAAGGGTAGATTTGTTAGCCATAGATAAGGGGGTCTATATATCATAGTGATTGAGTAGAGGGCATGATCGGACACGAATTGTGTTCAATGAATACACAAATATACACATTGCAATAAGTAATATAATGATAAGAAAAGATCATTCCCATTAAGATTATGTTATTAGAAACTAATTTTTAAAACTAAAAACAATAAAAATAAACTTTTTTGTGTTTTTATGTTTTAAGAAAGTAGAATTAAAAGAACTAAAAATAAATAACAATAATTAATTAAATCAGATTTGGTAACTAAGAAGATATATGAGAAAATATCTAGGAATACTTAATCCCCCACTTTTCTATGCATGTGAATCACTAAAAGCGCCCCAATATAATTATCAATTAATTACATGATCAATTAAATCTAACCTAGTATGTATTCGTTTCTTAAGTAAACTGCATACTATATAGTAACTAACCTAATCACACTTTCATGTCAATTAAATTGCATACTACTCATTAAGTTTATCAATTATGGATCACATACTTAAAAATCATACATCTCTACCTAGAAACTATGTATGTTATTTAATCAAGATAAACAATTAAATAATTCTCTCAAATCTATTTAATTACCTCTATAGATTAATTGTTGGACAAACAATTAATAGTATAAAAATTAAATACTATAATTAAATTAAAATCATAATTGGGGTAAATTATTAGATCATCACATGATGAAAATTGGGTTCATAAGACCCTTATATTAAAATTTTAACTAGACATAATTTGTTTTTCATAAAGTTCATATTTTTCATAAAAAAAATACATAAAAATTTATAAAGAAAGGAGTATAAGAAGAAATGCAATCAATCTTTTGAGTTGTAGTACCAATCTCCTTTTAAATCTCTAACAAAATTGTATCTCCTTTTCAACGCATGCTACATCAATGCCACTTGCACAACATGATTTGCAGCTACGGATTATGTAAGGACTATAAGTGTTAGCTATTTTCGTAGATAAAATATTTATCTATAAATTTTTTTTATAGGCCTGCTATCAAGTCTATCAAGGAAAGTTGAAAAAATGCTCGAGTTCCAGATAATTGTACTTTATGTATATCTTTGATAACTACTACACATAGGATTGCATTTATGCATTTAATAGCACATGCTCATAAATCTAAAATTATTTTTAATGCTAAAATATTTATTTAAACTTGAATCAATTTATGAAATTATCAATTAGTTATCTCTTAGATTTATATATTTAAATATATTTTAGATGTGTCTTAATATTTTTAAGATGTGTTTTAAAAAATAATTGTTTATAATATTAAGTTTTTTTATGGGTTTTGAAGAATTAAGCCCAAAATATATTTAATCCTAATACTGCTAGGTCATTGTTATTATCTATATATATACATAGGGTTAGCGTTAAAAGGGTGTGCAAAAATAATTTGAGAAGAGAGCCGAATTGTTGAGGAAAAAGAAACCGGAGGTCGGACAGTAAAGTCGAAAACTGTTAGGAAAATATATATTAATCGTATGAGAGGAAAATATATATTAATCGTATGAGAGGTTAAATAAAAAGTGGGTGGCTACTAAGGTTTAATACTTGTACATACAGTAAATCAAAGTTTGAATCAAGGAGTTTAGTGGGATTCATTTGAGTAATTAGGCAAAGGGATAATGGAAAAGGGTAAACTTTGATTAGAGGGCATTTCAAGAAGGGATATTAATCATTAGGTGATCTATAAGATTTTATAAACCAATAGTGTAGATTAAGGCTATTCGATAGGTTATTTACTTTTGGTGCAATTCGTCAAAGGTAGAGAAAAGATATTTTCTTAGTATGAAATTGAATAAAGGTAATGTTTTGATTTGAATTGTATTTTTATATTTTATAAATTTTCAATTGGTTTCAGAGCCAACACTAGATATTTACTGTTAGTCCTACGAATTTTTATTATGGATAATTTTATTAAGGATTATAGCTCAGACGATGAAGAACTTGATTCTTCTTTTCTCTCAAAATAAAACGTTAAAAGTTATAAAGAATTAGTTTCTAAATTTCTTAGAGCCATAGAAGATAATAATAGTTTAAATACAAAAATAGAAAAATTAAATGAACAACTTAAGGTACATGAAATTTTTTCTAATAAATTATAAGAAGCGAATAATATTTTGCAAGAACAAAATAATGCTTTGAATTTGAGTCTTGTATGTTTGAAAGAAGAAAATAATAAACTTGTTAAAGATAATAAAAAACAAGTGCAAGAGATCAAAGAATCATGTGAAGTAGTGGAGAGACTTACCATTGTAGCTCAACACTTAGATATAATATTGAGCATTGGTAAGTCACATGGTGATACACATGGCTTTGGTTATAAGAATGAGAGTTCTACACCTTCAACATCAAAGATGAAATTTGTAAGGCCCATAAACTCTACTCCTACTTTTACTACTTATGCACAAAGAACTATTGCACTTATGGTAGAAAAAGTTGTTAAGTTTGTGCCTGTCTGCATCATTGTGGTAGGAAAGGTCATATAAGACCAAAATGTAGATTTTTGAGGAATGCTCTTGAACTTAATCATTCTTTCCATGTTTCACATAATAGGACCCATAAGCATTATCCATCTATTCATGCTACATCATATTCAAGGATGAATGAAAATTATAATAATGTGTTCAAAAATTCTACTATGAAGCATGAAGTCTTAGGTTTAAAGAGGTAAGTAAAATTCAATACTTTTAATGCTAGGACTCATTATCATCATCCTACTATGCATATCACATCTTCATTTGGGATGAATGAGAAAAGTACAGCTAAGTCCAAGAACACACCTATGAAACCTAAGTTTGTTGAGTCCTATCCGAATGATATAGAGAAACAAATTGCAAGAAAATGTGGGTTAGGAAAGGTTGTTTTTTTTGTCACCTGACCACCTTTTATTCCTTCATCTAGCTATTTTTGTTAGAGTGCTTAAATGAACCTAGGTGAGCAATCTTTATTGTCTTTATTTTATTTATTAGTTAAACATAAAAAAAGAGAAGCATAATCCTTATTTGGCCAACATGGTATTGAACTTATTTAACACTTAGAGACATATAACCTTATTTTTTAATGACTTAACTAATTTTGATATTTATTGTATAAATTATTCTACAATTTTGGCTTATGTATACACACATATTCTCGTACATGTGATGATCGATGTTGACATAACCTTATTCACACACTCACGAACACACATATATGTTATGCTTGAAGTTTATGAATTTTCTTGAAAGACTCTAGGACTTCAACTAATCTTGATTGTAAAATTGTGTCGAGTTCTATTTTTTGCTTACTAAAATTGTACCGTATGGAGGTACCTAGTATTGAGAGGACTACCTCATAACTAGTGTGAAATTCATCATGCTAGGTTTATAGCTCATGCAAAAAAACAAGGAAAGATTATGCAAAAAGTGATGGCTTATAAATCTTGTACTTGGAATGCACAAAAAAGAGAGCCAATAGAGGTTAAAAAATAATATCATTTACCTCATTTATAAAATAAAGAAAAAGAAATTAAGTCCTCTTTTAGTAGATATATTTTATTTTGTGAGATTGAAGACTCAATTATAATTTTATATGATAGGTGATATTTTTTCTTTTGAATCTTTCTTGATAGGTCATAAATGAATTAATTGACATAGTTGTGAAGTTTAAACATATATATTACTTTAAGTAAATGTCAATATGTCATTATATGTTCTACTCTACTTGTTTATTTATATGATAAATAATCAAAATTGGAGTTAAAAAGTGATGAGTTCTCAATTGGTTTTGTGCTGGTTTGTGATTAAATGAGTTTAATACCTTATGTGGCTATTTATGAAAATTAAAAAAAAATTAGATTGTTTTTTCATTTACATCTTCTCTTCATTTAATATCTTTTTAATTGGTTTATAAGTTAGAGAGTCACAGAACTTAGGGAGAGTTTACAACACATTGCACTTTTACATTACTCTAATTTTATATTGCTATATCTTTAGGAGGTGTTTAGCTTCATTGGTTTGTCTAATGCTTTGTCCTTCTCGTAGGCATGTCAAAAAGGGGGAGATAATAATATGTTTTACTTCCATGTTTTTATTTTGTTATGCATATACGGGGAGAACATATTTAATTAAGGTTGATTAGTATGAATGCATACTACATGACTATTCGTTATACTTTGCTTATTTCTATGTAAACTAAACTAATGTATAATGAGGCTTTCAAGCCAAATTGTTGTATGCTTTGTTTAGGTCATTTTAGTTACTTACAAGTTTTTCAAGTTGTAGGGAAGATGGATTCACCAGACTACAAGATAGTTCCACAATGGAGTCTGGGATATCATTGTATTTATATCTTATTTTTATAAGTGTCATGTAGTGAGTGAGAGATTTTGCCACACGAAAATGCTAAAAGGGGAGTTTGTTATAAGTGTTTGCTATTTTCATGGACAAAATATTTATCTATAAATTTTTTAGGCCTACTATCAAGTCTAACAAGAAAAACCGAACAAATACTCAAGTTCCAGATAATTGTACTTCAGGTATATCTTTGATAACTACTACACATAAGATTGTATTTATGTATTTAATAGCATATGCTTATAAATCTAAAATTATTTTTGGTGCTAAAATATTTATTTAAACTTGAATCAATTTATGAAATTATGAATTAGTTATCTCTTAGATATATGTGTTTAAATATTTATTAGATGTCTTAATATTTTTAAGGTGTGTTTTAAAAAATAATTTTTTATAATATTAAGTTTTTTATGGGTAAGCCCAAAATATATTTAACCCTAATACTACTAGGTCATTGCTATTATCTATATATATACATAGGGTTAGGGTTAAAAGGGTGTGTTGAAATAATTTGAGAAGATAGCCGAATTGTTGATGAAAAAGAAAAACCAGTGGTTGAAAAGTAAAGCCGAAAACTATTATGAAAATATATATTGATCGTATGAGAGACTAAAGAAAGAGTGGATGGCTACTAAGGTTTAATGCTTGTATTTATACAATAAGTCAAAGTTTGAATCAAGTAGGTCATAGGGATTCATTTGAGTAATTAGGCAAAGGGATAATGGAAAAGGGTAAACTTTGATCAGAGGGCATTTCAACAAGGAATATTAATCATTAGGTGATCCATGAGATTTTATAAACCAATAGTGTAGATCAAGGCTATTCGATAGGGTACTTACTTTTGGTGCAGTTCGTCAAAGGTAGGGAAAGGATATTTTCTTAGTATGAAATTAAATAAAGGTAATGTTTTGATTGGATTTGTATTTTTATATTTTATAAACTTTCAGATTGCATGGTGCACAGTTGGACATAGTGGATGATTAGCATGATGACATGTGGCATGAGTGTTGATCAAGAGGCGAACTTGAAATGAATGCGGTGTTGACACATGGTGAGGTACTGCGTTACTTTGTACACCCATCTTTGCGTGATTCACCTTCTTTGATTAGATGACATCCACGTGGCTTGCTCCGTTAGCTCTATTGCTTGCTTTTTATCCATGTGGTAGCTTCTAATTTTTCCTACATTTAAAATTCATAAAAAATCCATAAAAATCCCAAACAATTTCAAAAATTATATTTCCACCCCCTTTTTTACTAAAATGTTCATATTTTAATATTTTTAACCCCACAAATACTACTTATTGAATAAAACGAGCAAATATTAAGTACAAAGTGCACTAATGGCTCTACTTTCGTAGAGTCATCACACCTCCAAACTTAACTTTTTGTTGTCCTTAAGTAAAGCCAAGTCTAACTAAATAAAATGACATGGGTAGTATATTTATAAATATATATATATATCTATTAACACATGCATAATTAGCAATAAGTATCTCTCTCAAAAGTCATACATTTCTATGACAAGGAGTTTCACATATTAATCAATCAATGTTTATCGTGTGTGTGTGAGGCACATGATATAATCCAATGCCCTTATGAAATCAACCCATATGAGCATCCTAATCAATTAAATCTTAGAAAAAATCTTATAAGTCTATTTTTCACATCTCTATGCACTAATTGAAATATGCACTTAGTTGAGGATCAATAAGGACATTACATGCTTGCAATGTAAGGCTTGGGTGGGGGATCGATAAATGAAGAAATTTAAGCTCTTTCTACACCTTAGCTTTCTTTTTGTTCATCGTGTACTTTTTAACTACAATTGAGCTTTAACTTGGTATTTTTGTGCACCCTTTTTTATTGTTCTTATCATATTCTTTTATTCTACATTTTTTTTTGTAAATTTACAACACCTCCAAACTTATTTTCAATTTTATTTTCTTTTTCTTTAGAGGGATAATTGTGTTGTAAGTTTGTCATCTTTTTCTTTTCTTTTCTTTTTTCATAGGGTGCATTACATTTCACCTTACTCTATAGCATAACACATGATTGCATTTCTTTCTTTTCATACAAGATAAAGATGCAAGGGTTAAAATAATGCTTATTGGTTAGGCATAAAATATGGCTTAAATGTATGAAAGATTTTTTGTTAGGCTCAAATGGATGACTAAAGATATTAACAATGGTTAGCTTAAAAGGCTCAATCGATTCAAATAAGGCCTAAATCATATTTTTTTCTAAATACTATTTAGAATTTTGCCTCAAGGGAAGATTAAATAGATTCTAAAACATGGTAGATATCATCAACTCACATAACTCACTACAAATTTTCTCTTAAGAAGAACACCAAAATCAATCATGAACATGCGTATAAAAATTTGAATCAATCCAGTCAAAACTAGCAAACATATCACATTATTAATGTAAATATCTTAACAAGCATGTTACATTCCTTATCCTAGTCATGATAACCAATTTTTATCATTGAGGTCATATGTTTCATGTCAAGCATACATGCATTCAGTTTCCATATATATATATATATATATTAATTTTTTCTCAAATCATGATTAAAACATCCTAAAAATTTAAAATGCATACTAAATAATAAGATAGAGAATAAATTTCCTCTCATAAACTTAAATTGCATATTGTCCCCAATATGCACATATAAATATGAAAAAGTAAAAGAAAATAAAACTCCTTTATTCTTGCTCGAAAAGAATTTGAGTCTTGATTTGTTCAATGATACTTTATGTTATGGTTTGCAAATTTGGTGCTAAATTCTCTTATCATATCATATTTTTGTTTTCTTTTTATACTTTTTGGCCTTCTTATATGCACTCCACCGTAGGTCATCCAATTTATGTATTTCCGGCATCTTTTTCACCTCTCTGTTATACTCTTCCACTTATCTATTTGATTGGGGATGGTAGGGAAGAAGTGTGAGGTATAAACTAGATAGCCCTCAAATAAATGGTTTAAGCTTATATCCTATCTCAAAACTCTCCACAACCATATTAGGTAAACACATGAGAGGTGTAGCCTTCAAATAGTTCACATAATCAACAATTTCAATATCAAATTCCATACTTTCAAAATTAAAATAGATTGAGTTGTTTCTTGGTGAGTTTATTTCATTGTTCACAACATCATGTGTAAGAGTCTTAAGTGTGGGAAACTCAACAGATTCTTTTAAATTATCATCACAATTAGTAACATTTATCCTTAAGCATTCATTAGCATTATCAATATTAAGGGGTTCAAATGCTTTACAACTTTAAATGTTACTTATTCATCTTGCACTCTCATTGTAAGCTCACATATTTGTACATTAATGAGTGCTCTTCTGGTTGCTAAGAATGGACGACTAAGTATGATAGGAATGTTACGGTCTTCTTCCTTGTCTAATACAATGAAATCTATCAGAAAGATGAGCTTGTCTACTTTTACTAGCACATCTTCTACCATAACCCAAGGTCTTTTAATTAACCTATCTACCATTTGCAATGTTTTTGAAGTGGGTTTGGCATTACCAACCTCCAATCGTTTGAAAAACGATAATGGTATAAGGTTAATGCTTGAACCTAAGTCACATAACGCCTTGTCAAAGTTGATGTTCCCAATAGTGCAAGGGTTGTCAAAACAACCTAGACCTTTTAGTTTTTGTGATAATTTTCTAGCAAAGATAGCACTACAACCTTCAGTTAAGGTTATTATTTCATTATCTCTAAGCCTATTTTTCATAGAAAGGATGTCCTTTAGAAATTTGGAATAAGAAGGCATCTGTTCAAGTGCATCTACAAATGATATATTTATGTGTAGCTTCTTGAAGACATCGATAAATTTTAAAAACTACCTGTATGACTTTTTCTTTTGCAGTCTTTAAGGGAAATGAATAGTAGGTTTGTAGAGGCTGCTCTTTTTTGGTTGAATTATTTTCTTTCTCTTACTCTCTTTATCCACTAATTCCTATCTCTCTTTATCCATTAATTCCTATCTCTCTTTATCCACTAATTCCTGGCTCTCTTTATCTACTAATTCCTCCTCATCTTTGTGAATTTTTGGTTCCTCCTTGTCCTTTTTAGTCTCATGGTCTTCCTAATTCTTTTAAGTCTCATCTTCCTTCTTTAGAGTTTTACCACTCCTCAAGGCTATGGCATTGCAATGCTCCTTACCTTGTCTTTTTGGGTTTATAATTGTATCACTTGGAAGGTTACCTTAAGGCCTTTGACTTATGGCCTAGGCAAGTTGCCCATTTAGTTTTCTAAATTCCGAATTGAATCTTCTTGAGTGGGCACTTTTGTACTTAATAATTGGATGAGGTGTTTCATCATCCTCATTAAAGCATTTATATTGTCCTTAGTAGGTGACCTTTCTTTTAGGCTTGTGATTGTTATGATTTTTGAAAACCAAGTGGTGGAGATGATTGACGGTTCAATTGATTACCACCTTTATTGTTGTTATTCTAAGAGAAATTTGGATGTTGTCTCCATCTTGGGTTATATGTATTTGAGTATGGATTATTGTTTTGGCTTATATTACCCACATAGAATATTGATTTAGGATTATTTAGATAATTATCATACAAATGAGCTCTCCCACAAAACATATAAGACACCCCTGAATCCACGACATTGTTTATACCTGCTTAAACTCGCTGGCGAGTTTTGAGCCTTCAAAAGATTCACCAAAGATGACACTTGAGTTGTAAGTGTCGTGATATCATTTACCTCGTGCATTTTGAATACTCTTCTTATGGATATCATTTTTTCCATTAGCCATTGATAATTATTGTTAGCCATTTTCTTAAGTAAATCATAAGCTTGATTGTAAGACTTGACTAGCAGAGCTTCATTAGAGGATGCATAAAAAATAGTTCTTGTTTGAGCATTGAGACCATTGTAGATAGTCTTCATTTAGATCCAATGAAGGATAGCATGTTGAAGACACTTCCTTAGCAATTCCTTGAATCTTTCCCATGCTTCATATAAATATTTTCCTTCATATTATTGATAGAAGGTAACGTCATTCCAAAGTTTGGAATTCTTTATTGGTGTGAAGTATTTTATCAAAACTTTCTCCACCAAATCATTCCAAGTTGTAATGGAATGAGGTGGCAAAGAGTTTAACCAAGATCGAGCATGGTCTCGCAAAGAGTAAGGAAACAATATAAGCCTAAATGCCTATTTGGTCACACCATTAAATTTAAATGAATTTTCAAATTTAATAAACAATTTGAGATTGAGATGAGGATCCTCTACTAGTAATATACTAAATTATCCAACTGTTTATAGCATTTGAAATATCGATGGCTTTAGTTCAAACTGATTAGCTTTAATGTTTGGTCTTATAATACATGGATTGAGCCCTTCTAACATAGGTCTTGCATATTTGTTCATATCTCTATCCCTATCATCCATTAAAGGAATATGATTGTTCACTTGGGTGACAACTTCTTGTTTTTTTTTATCTAAGAGTACACTTGATTTTGGGATCTAAAGGAAAAATTTCTCCCTTACAGACTTTGCTCGTGCAATAGAACCAACTATATTTCTAATAGTACTAAGGATATGCCAAAATTAAAAAAAATAATTAAAAATAAATAACTAAATTAATTAATTAAAATTTTAAAAAATAGATAAAGTGATGAGTTTATGAAAGTATAGTTATTAACACATTTGTTTTTACATAATATTTGCATGTTTTATTCAATAAATAGTATTTTTAAGACTAAAAATATTAAAATATAAATTTTATAGTGAAAAGAGGTGAAAATATAATTTATAAATTTTTATAAGAATTTTTAACGTAGGGTCATTCAAGAGTTGCTATGTGGCCTACCACGTAAGCATAAGAGTTGACTGGCAAGCCACGCGGAGGCTACGCGAGTAGAGACAATGAATCATAGATCGTCACGTGTGAGGAGTAACGTAGCATGTGACACATGTCAACATAGAGTTTAATTTGAGTTCAGAGCACGGTTAATCGATTGGTCACTACTTTCTACCAGCGTGCCACGCTATCTGTTTACGCGAATCACTTTACACCATGTCGTGTGGACTTAGTGAGCTTTGACATGAATATGTCTCCCTTGCCATGCGATTTGCCCTATAATATTTGGGAGCCATGTGCCTGATTCTAATTTGATGACATTATAATTTTGCTTATTTTGATCTCAACCCTTGATCTGAAGCTAATTTGACTGTTCACATTCCACTTGAGTTATATCTAACCCTCTAGTCACCCTACAAACCCTTAGGAGCCATCATTAGCATAGTTTTGATGAGTTTTTGGTCCTAAGAAGAGAGAAAAATATAAAAAAATTCAAAAGGAGATACAATTTTGGTGGATATTCAAGAGGAAATTAGTATTACAGTTCAAGAGATTGGTTGTATTTCATCTTCTACTCCTTTCTTAATGAAAAATATGAGCTTTATGGAAAAAATATTTTTACTTAATTAATTAATCTAAGGATCTTATGAACCTAATTTTCACCATGTGATAATCTAATATTTTACCCCAATTATGTTTTTAATTTAATTATCATTTAATTTGATTTTTATGTTATTAATTTTATGGCCAAAAATTTATCTACAGAGGCAATTAAATATATTTGAGAGAATTATTTAATTGTTTGTCTTGATTAAATAACAATCATAGTTTCTAGGTAGAGATGTACAATTCTTATGTATGTGATCCATAATTGATGAACTTAATGAATAGTATGCAATTTAATTGACATGATAGTATGATTAAATAAATTACTATATGGTGTGTAGTTTACTTGAGAAAGGAATACATGCTAAGTTAGATTCAATTGATTATGTAATTATTTCATAATTATATTGGGAAGATTTTAATGATTCACATGTTTAGAAAATTGAGGGATTAAGTATTCCTAGATATTTCTTCGTATATATCTTCTTAGTTACCAAATCCGATTTAATTAATTATTATTATTTACTATTAGTTATTTTAATTTTGCTTCCGTAAATATAAAAACACATAAAAAATTGATTTTTATTTTTTTAGTTGTAAAAATTAGTTTTTAATAAAATAATCTTTATGGGAAAGATTTATTCTTATCATTATATTACTTATTGCGATACGTATACTTGTGTATTCATTACACAGGCTTCGTGTGTGACCGATAAATTTTTGACGCCATTGCCGAGATTATAAATATTATAAATTAATTTTTTTTACTTTTATTTTATTTATTTTATTTATTTTTCTTTATTTTTAATTTTTAATTTTTTAGTTATATATTTAGTTATTTATTTATTTATTTTAGTTAATTTTCTTTACTTACGTAATTTTTTATTTATTTAATTTTAATTTTAATTTAGACATCTCCTTTAATGATTTTAGAAATACATTTGAGTCTATTGGATGAATGGAGTTCATGGGAGAGAAATGGTGCCTTTAGATCTCAGAATTGATCGTACTTTGAAGTCAATAAGGAAATAATAAGTTGTCACCTAAGAGAACAAAAATGGCTAATTTATTACACATAAACAATAATGAGTTAAACTTGAACAATCAAATACTTTTGATGGATGATAGAGATAAAACTATGAATGAATATGCAATACCTATGTTGGAAGGGCTGACCTAAGTATTACAAGGCCAAACATTCAAGCCAATTAGCTTAAGATAGTGATATTTGAAATGCTACAAACAGTTGGACAATTCAGTGGATTAAAAAGAGAGGATCCTCATTGATCGCCACACACAAAGTGTGTGCAATGAATACGCAAGTATACATATCGTAAAAAGTAATATAATGATAAGAAAAGATTGTTCCCACAGAGATTATTTTATTAGAAACTAATTTTTAAAACTAAAAAAAATAAAAATCAATTTTTTTGTATTTTTATATTTTAAAGAAGCAAAATTAAAACAACTAATAGTAAATAACAACAATTAATTAAATAAGATTTGGTAACTAAAAAGATATACGAGGAAATATCTAGGAATACTTAATTCCTCAATTTTCTAAACATGTGAATCACTAAAATTCTCCCAATATAATTATGAATTAATTACATGATTAATTCAATTTTCTACACACTATATAGTAATTTATTTAATCACACTCTCATGCCAATTAAATTACATACTACCCATTAAGTTCATCACAAGGTGAAAATTGGGTTCATAAGATCCTTAGATTAGTAAATTAACTAAACATAATTTTGTCCATAAGGCTCATATTTTTGAAAAATAAAGACATAAAAATTGATAAAGAAAAGAGTAGAAGAAGAAATACAATCAATCTCTTGAATAGTAGTGCTAATCTCCTCTTGAATCACTACCAAAAGCTGACCAAAATTATGATAATGATGTACCCTTTGGGTTTATGGGGTGATTAGGGGCTTAAATATAGCTAAGGTACGAACTATACTGTCAGATTAGAACATGTAAAACTGACAATGCCAGCCAATCAAAGTGCGACACATGGCACATAGAAATCACTGGGAAAATCAGAGCGTGATGCATGGTAGGGGAGATAAGTCCGAGTCAATGTCAACTGAGTCAGTGTCACTTGGTGCAGTGTGATTTGCAGTAACAGATGGCGTGGCGTACGAGTGGAACGATTGAATGAGTATAGTGGTGACACGTGGTAGTGCTATTTGACTACGCTCCGAAGTCCGATTGAATAACGTGCTGACATGTAGCATGTGGTTCGTTCTTATCACCTTCAATGTAATATGATTCATTATCCCTATTGGTGTAGCGTTCACATGGCTTTCCCATTTAGCTCCTATGCTTACGTGGTAGGCCACGTGACAACTCTTGATCGGCCCTACATTAAAAATTCATAAAAAATCCAAAAAAAATCACAAAATTATATTTTCACCCTTTTTCACTAAAAAAGTTTATATTTTAATATTTTTGGCCCCAAAAATACTATTTAATGAATAAAAAAAGTAAATATTAAGTAAAAGAATGTGCTAATGACTTTACTTTCATTGATTCATCACTTATCTTCATCTCAAATTGTTTATTAAAGTTGTAGATTCATTTAAGTTATGGTGTGACTGATGAGACATTTAGATTTATATTATTCCCTTACTCTTTACGAGATTATGCTCGAGCTTTTCTAAACTCTTTGCCAACTGATTCCATTATAACTTGAAATAATTTGGCCGAGCAATTCTTGATGAAATACTTCCCATCAACAAAGAATTCCAAGCTTATGAATGACACTACCTCCTACCAATAATACGAAGGATAATATTCATATAAAGCATGGGAAAGATTCAAGGAATTGCTAAGAAAGTTTCCTAATAATGGTATTCCTTCTTGGATTCAAATAGAAACTTTTTACTGTGGTTTCAATGCTTAAACAAGAAATATTATTGATGCATCTCCTAGTGGAGCTTTGGTAGCCAAATATTACAATCAAGCTAATGATTTACTTGAGAAAATGGCTAGCAATAATTATCAATGGTAAATGGACAGAATGATAGCCACAAAAAGAGTAGCCAGAGTGTATGAGGTAAATGATATCATAACACTTACAACTCAAGTGTTATCTTTCGTTAATCTTTTGAAGGCTTATAAGTCGCCAGAGAGTATAAACTAGGTCCAAGACTCAGAAGTGTGAATCGAAATAATCCTGAATCCGTATGCTATGTGGGTAATGTGAATCGAAATAATAATCCATACTCAAACATATATAACCCAGGATGGAGACAACATCCAAATTAATCTTGGAATAACAACAATCAAGGTGGAAATCAATTCAATCATCAATCATTTCAACCACCTAGTTTTCAACAACCACATCAATCACAAGTCCAAGCCACCTACTGAGAACAATACAAATTCCTTAATAGGGATGGTGAAAGACTTCATGGAATCAATAAATACAAAAGTGTCAATTCAAAAGGCTTCAATTCAAAATTTGGAGAATCAAATGGGGCAACTTGCTCATGCTATAAGTCAAAGGCCTTAAGGTAACCTTCCAAGTGATACAATGGTAAACCCACGAAGAGAAGGTAAGGATTATAGTAATGCCACATCTGTGAAGAGTGGTGAAACTTTAGAACATGAACATAAGATAGAAAAGGATGAGGAGAAATAGGAAATTAATAAGGATGAGGAGGAACTAGTGGATAAAGAGAGCCTTGAAAAGGAAATAATTCGGCCAAAGAAAAACAACCTTTACAAACCCACTACTCCTTTCCCTTAACAACTACAAAAGCAAAAGTTAGATACACAATTTTCAAAATTTCTTGATGTCTTCAAAAAGCTACACATAAACATACCATTTGTAAAGGCACTTGAATAAATGCCATCTTATACCAAATTCATGAAGGCTATACTGTCAAAGAAAAGGAGGTTTGGAGATCATGAAATCATAACCTTGACTGAAGGTTGTAGTGCCATCCTTAATACAAAACCATCACAAAGACTAAAAGATCCAGGTAGTTTTGACATCCCTTACACTATTGGGAATAACTATTTTGGCAAGGCACTATGTGATTTGGGTTCCAACATTAACCTCATGCCACTATCGATCTTCCAGAGATTGGAGGTTGGTAAAGCCAAACCCTCTTCAATAAAATTACAAATGATAGATAGATCAATTCAGAGACCTTGGGGTGTGTGATGATTGAATCGCAAGATTGGCAATGCAAATACCAACATTGCGAAATACCCTTTGTGGTTTTATAATTTTTAAAACTCTCGCAAGTGCATAAATAATTTTATAAAAAATGATAAGTATACTCCCAAGGTCGATCTAAGGAAGAAATATATATGATTTTTAATTTATTATTCAAAATATTAAAAACAAAATTAAATCCTAAATATCTTGTTACGATATTTTGGTTTGTTTGTTTCTTAATCTAATAACATAAAAATAAACATAAACATAGATATAGATTCAATAAACAATAATGCAAATTTTATCATTCATAACAGTAGAGTATTTAAGGATATAATAATTAAGTTAATTATGTTTGCTCATATTATTTAGGTTATTAAATATATAAATTCATATTTGTTGATTTTCTCTTTTTGGTATGAAAATGTCCTTAGGTAGGGTCCAAATTATTTTGTTTAATATTAACTAACTAATATCCTTAGGCGGGGCCTATTAATTAACTAAATATTTAATTTTAGCTTTATTTCTAAGGAAATATCAAACCATCTAATCATAGCTTTAAGAAGAGTCAAATAATTAGACTTTATTGAAGTTGTCTAAATTAAACCTAAGAATTTAATTATACAAGGACTAACTTTCAAGTTTTAAAACCATTACTAAAAATATGTCGTCAATATATTTTCGAATAATAATTCTTATAAAAAAACTTTTAAAATAGAGTTTCACTCTAACTATCGGGCGATTGTACCAATAAATAAAATAACACTACTCTAAATCAGATCGGATAATTAAACCTTAAAATATAATTTTCAGATTTAAGTTTGTAATGAAAAATAATGTATTTTTCTCTAATATCCTTAATATAAAATCTTGAATAAAAAAATCAATTTATTTTATGGAAGTGTTTTATCTATTTAATATTTTGCAAGCATAACAACATTATAATTATATCATATTTATAAACAGCCAATCATGTTAAATTTAATCACAAAAAATTAAATATAATATATATGAACAAAACATAAAAAGATAACTGTAAATAATCCAATAAAACAATACCTTAAAAGAATCCTTACAATAGTTTGATATTAATTCTATTGTTAGAAAACCTCCAAACGGATTTGCATATCTTCTTATTGAATAAAAAAAATTAAAAATCTATAAAAATATAGCTAGTTCTTCCCAAAAGAGAAGAACTTTAAAAGTAAAAACTAAAAACTAAAAAAATGAAAACTTTTTAGAGATAGAAAGTGCTCAGAAAATTGTGTGTTTTACAATGGGGCAAATAGTCTTTTTATAGGTGAAGAAAACGCCAAAACGGGGAAAATATTTATAAATTTGAATTTGGACACGTTTAGAGAGGTTGGCACACGTATGGGGTGCAAATTTCTCGGTAGACGGGCAAATAGCATGGTAGACGGTGGTCAGCATTCATGGGCATGCGTGGGACTAGGTGAGGAGTGTGCTGGTGCATGCATCACACGGTGCGAGCAGGATGCTATGTGCGAGACTCTGCACAGATGGACTGGTGCACGCAAAACTGGATGCGATGGGCGGCTGCGCCCTTGGGACTGGTTGCGATGGGTGGCTGTGAGTGCGGAAATTAGTGCGGATAGGATGGTACGCGTGCAATTTCCTCCATTTTGAGATTTTTGACTATTTTGACCCATTTTGTCCAATTGTTTTTCCATCTTTTTGACTTTTCCTCATTTTTTCTCTATATATATATGATGTATTACCTTAAGTATTTTTCTTTGTGTCTTTAAGTTATTTTTGAATGAAAATACCTAAAAAACAATAAAAATACATGTGATTCTAAAAATACAAATTCATATAAAAATATGATAAAATCATAAAAATATAAATCTATTTAATCAATTAAAGTATATTAAATCATGGTAATTTTAGTGCTTTTTAGGAACTCATTAGTGTGGTAGAAGATGTGCTAGTAAAAGTAAACAAGTTCATCATTCCGACAGATTTCATTATACTATACATGGAAGAGGACTATAACATTCCTATAATACTTGGTCATCCATTCTTAGCAACCAAAAGAGAACTCATTGATGTACAAAAAAGGTAAGCTTACAATGAGAGTGCAAGATGAAAAAGTAACATTTAATGTTTTTAAAGAATCTAAACCCCCTGACATTGATGGTGCTAATGAATACTTAAGGATAAATGTTATTGATTGTAAGGATAACTTAAAAGAATCTATTAAGTTGCCTACACTTAAGACTTTAACACATGGTGTTGTAAACAACGACATAAACTCACCCGAAAAAACTCAACCTATTTTAACTTTGAAAGTATGGAATCAAATGTTGATATTATGGACTATGTGAACTTTTTGGAAGATGCACCTCTCATATGGGTATCGAGTGCATTTATGGAAAATTTTGAGATAGGATCTAAGCTCAAACTATAAATTGAAAGGCCATTTAGTTTAGACCTTACACTTTTAACATCCCATCCCAAATCAAGTAGGTAGTAACAAAGTCCAACAGAGAGGTGAAAAATATGTTGGAAATACATAAATTGGATGAGTAGTAGTGGAGTGCTTATAAGAATGCCAAAAATTTGAAAAAGAAAACAAAATCTGGCATGAGAAGAGATTTGAGCACCGTGATTGCGAACTAGAACATAAAGTATTATTGAACAAATCAAGATTCAAATTGTTTCCAGGAAAACTCAAAGTAAATAGACACAAAGGGATATGCCTTAGGACTTGATATGACCGTTTAGTCAAGGACGTTAGAAGTGACATTGGTTAGGAGGAAACCCCTTATTATTTCACTTATATTTTCATTGTTTTTGTTTTGTAGATGAATAAATGTAGAGAGAAATGGTGCAACAAGATTGAGCATTTAAGCAACAGATGTGGTATGCTATGACTAAGGGAGTTTTCTTTCCTTTTACTTTTTCATATTTATATGTACACATTGGGGACAATGTGAAATTTAAGTTTAGGGGAGGGAACTTTATTCTTTACTTTTGTATTTATTATGCATTTTAAATTTTTAGGAATTGTTTTAGGTATTTTTTTTAATTTTTAGGATGTTTTTAATCATGATTTGAGTAGAAATTGATAAATATATAGAAACTAAATGCATGCATGCTTGTTATGAAATGTATGAACTCAATGCTAAATGCATGCATTCTTTAACATGCTTGCTAGTTTTGATTAGATTGATTCAAATTTTTATTCACATGTTCATGGTTGATTTTGGTGCACTTATTGAGAGAAAATTTGTACTAAGTTGTGCGAGTGGATGAGATAGACTAGGTTTTAGAATCTAGTTGATCATCCCTTGAGGTGAAATCCTAAATAGTATTTAGCAAGAGATATTGCTCATATAGGTTGATTTTATGAGTACATTAGATGATATCATTTGCAGTGCACACATAAGAATCAATTTGTCAAAACTTTGCATATCCTTGTATTGATGGAATGTTGATTGATGAATATGTGAACCTTCTTGTCATAAGATTACACTACCTATATCATTTTATTTAGTTAGACTTGGCCTTACTTAAGGACAAGCAAAGAGTTAAGTTAGGAGGTGTGATGACTATATGAAAGTAGAGTCATTAACAAACTTTCTTACATAATATTTTCTTGTTTTAATCAATAAATAATATTTTTAGGACTAAAAATGTTAAAATATAATTTTTTTAGTGAAAAGGGGGAAAATATAATTTTTGGATTTTTTATGAATTTTTAATGCAGAGCCAATTAGGAGCTTCCATGTGACCTACCATGCAAGAAGAGGAGCTGACTAGAAAGGCATACACACACCACGCCAGTAGAGATTATAAATCATAGATCACCGCATTTAAGGAGTGATGTAGCACGTGACACGTGTCAACATTGTGTTTAATCCGAGTTCGAAGTGTGGTCAAACCCCCTTGCCATATGTCATCAATTGATTTGTCACCGCTTTATCCTAGCGTGCCACTCCATATGTTTCTGCAAATCACGTTATGCTGCCTGGCACTAACTCAACGAGCATTGACGCGAACCGGTCTCCCTTACCATGCTTCGAGCTCTAGTTTGCCCTATAATTTTTGGTTGCCACATGTCTAATTCTAATTTGTTGCCGTTATTATTTTGGTTGTTTTGATCTCAACACTTGATCTGAAGCTGATCTAATGATCCAGATTCCACTTGAGCTACATTTAACGCTCTAATCACCCCATAAACCCTAAGGAGTCATCATTAGCATAGTTTTGATCAGTTTTTGGTACTAAGAAGAGATAAAAATACAAAAAATTCATGAGGAGATACAATTTTGATGGAGAATCAAGAGGAGATTAGTATTAAAATTCAAGAGATTGATTGTATTTCTTCTTCCACTCATTTCTTTATCAATTTTTATGTCTTTATTTATGAAAAATATGAGCTTTATGGAAAAAAATTATATCTACTTAATTTATTAATCTAAGGATTTTATGAACTCAATTTTTACCATGTGATGATATAATATTTTACCCCAATTATGATTTTAATTTACCTCTATTATTTAATCTGATTCTTATGCTATTAATTGTTTGGCCAACAATTTATCTATATAGGCAATTAAATAGATTTGAGAAAATTATTTAATTGTTTGTCTTGATTAAATAACAATCATAGTTTCTAGGTAGAGATGTACAATTCTTATGTATGTGATCCATAATTGATGAACTTAATGAGTAGTATGCAATTTAATTGACATGATAGTGTGATTAAATAAATTACTATATGGTGTGTAGTTTACTTGAGAGAGGAATACATACTAAGTTAGATTCAATTGATTATGTAATTATTTCATAATTATATTGGGAGGATTTTAGTGATTCATATGTTTAGAAAATTGAAGGTTTAAGTATTCCTAGATATTTCCTCGTATATCTTCTTAGTTACCAAATCTGATTTAATTAATTGTTGTTATGTACTATTAATTATTTTAATTTTGTTTCCTTAAATATAAAAACACAAAAAATTTGATTCGATTTTTTTAGTTATAAATATTAGATTCTAATCAAATAATCTTCGTGGAAACAATCTTTTCTTATCATTATATAACTTGTTGTGATACATATACTTGAATATTCATTGCACACACTTGGTGTGTGGTTGATCAATTAACTAAAATAAGTAAAGAAAAAATAACTAAAGTAAAATAAAATAAAATGAATTAATTTTAAATGTTTATAATCCCCAATAATGGTACCAAAAACATGATCAGACACTTTGTACACATAGCTTTTCGCGATTCGCTTGTTTCGATTGTGTGGCATCCACATGACTTGCTCTATCAACTCTACTACTTGCATGTCATCCACATGGTATCTTTTGATTTGTCCTACGTTAAAAATTAATAAAAAATCATAAAAGCTCCAAAACAATCCCAAAAATTATATTTTCATCTCTTTTTACTAAAAAAATCATATTTTAATATTTTTTAACTCTAAAAAACTACTTATTGAATAAAATGAGCAAATATTAAATAAAAATAATGCATTGATGACTCTACTTTCATAGAGTCATCAGGGCATACAAAGGTGTGGTTAATAAGATTTTATACAATGGTGGTATGACTGGCGAAGTCCTCTTACTAATGATCCTCTAATCAACGGTGATCTATCTGGTATACCTCTTTAGTTGTATGAGTCCTAGCCTATAATGGTCTAGTCCCTTTGAGTGATGTGATTCTTTTGGTTATGTCCAAGATGATAGTTCTAGGATCCTAATAGGATCCGTTGATGACATTGTCTTCCTTTTCTTGGAAGACTATGGAAGTGCACAAGATTATGATATTATTCTTACAGATATGCCCATTCTCTAAAACTTAGGCTTTTCTTTGTTGTAATTATTTTCTAACTAGTACACTTCTGTCCCTTATTGAGCTCACATAGTGGGGGATCATTTTCTAATCATCTTAAGTTATGGAAGGACCATTATCATTGTCTACTTAATTAATTATGTGCTTGACTCATGTCTAGGCTTTGACTAGAATATAGACATGTGGTTGAATACTTTAGGATTACACTAATGAAGGAGGACATGTAGAAGTACATCAGTGAAGATATCTTCTCTAATAGGACACATGATATGACATAACCTACGATGGTAGTGGATAGTGTTCTATGGCCCATTAGATAGTAGTCTATGTGAGGTAAATATCTATGTTTGATTACCTTCAGTTAATCTTAGAGATCATAGATGTCTCAACACTTTATGTGCTTAGGGTTTTGTACTTCTAGTGCTAGTTTCTTACTAGGATTTGGACCTTGATGTTGTTGTATTGAAAGGTGTAGCCTCCAAACCTAGATAATAAATTTTGGCACATCAATATCCATGGATCCTATGAGATATAACCTATAAAAATGGGTTTCTAGTGCTTAGCAATTTGTCACAAGTTTGGATCATTCCTTTAGAGTTCATATCTTTCTACTAACCTTTTGGACATATATGTAAGCCATATTTCTATGCTATTTATGTACTTTTGAATCATGTACTTATGTTGAATCCACATACTTCTTTTACTTTTTGGTAGCAAGTTTTTTATATATGTGGCCGATTCCAAGTTTAGTTCATCTCAAGATTGTGGGCACTCTAAGAGTTCATACATTGGAGAGAGTCATGCTTAATTATATTAGTATGTAATAGTGCATACTAATTAGGAAATAGGTCCAAAGCCTAGGGTTAGATAATTACATAAGGAATAGAGGATGTCATAAATTATTCACAGTATGTGGACACTCAACTAGGATTATCTAGATGGCTACATGCTCATATATGGATGGATATACATCTAACCAACCGATCATATATCTATCCAAGTATGGCATATTAAATCATTGATGTCCCCTATCTGACCAACCATGTGTCCATTCAACCTATCATGTGTTTATGTGGTTGGGCTTAGCTTAGCCTAATTTATCACATGTCTATTATTCCATCTATATGTCTGCTCATTTTTGAATTTATCGGGAAAATGTGTTTGGTCATGCTTTGGTTAGGATTATGTATGGATTTTGTCACATTTATGTGACTTGTTATATTTTCTAAGTCAGGGTAATTTTTTTGAGCTAGGATGTCCTTGATTGACTAACCCACCTACTTAGTGAACTTGAGTCCATTAAGTCACCTTAGCATATAATGTTTATACTTAGGATATTCTTTTCATTCTCAATGGATTATTTCATCTTATTATGAGTGTCATTACACTCTACATGTCTGGAAGTTTTCATTAATGGAAAGGGTTGTAGACCCAAGGTCTTTAACATAAGAAAATATAAGTTTGTGTTGATGGGCTATAGAAGTTGTAGCAAATACTAGACCTAAGATATTTTTGCTACCTATTCATAGGTTAGTCATGGCCTGTTGTCAGGATCTATCATCTTAGGAGATAGAGAGCCTATTAAGCTACTCATCACATTGGTTTTAGTGTTGCAAAGTATGTACTAAGGATGCATCCTATCTTTAACCAGAGGCACTAACTTTTATAGATGGAAACAAATCCAAGTCCTAAGGACATAGAGCGCATATGTAGGGTTGCTGTAATATCTGGTTTAGTGGTGTGAACCCAACGATATTGGTACGTGAACTTCCTAAAGTTTGTGCATCTTACTCCTATTGTCATTTTTCATTTGGACTTTCCCATTCTTTTCGAATTCCATGAGTGTAGACAAGTGTTGCCCAAATACCTACAAAAATACATAACTATTAGTAGGGAAATTTCCCATCTTTCATCATGGTGGGACATTATTTCTGTCCCATGTTGGTTTCTTATGAATTGTATCTTGTTCCACTTTCTACTCGTTCAAGACAATTCTTATTTCTTGAGCTTTTGGTGAAGATGAATGGTATGTGGGGACAAAAGCCCCTTGCTTTATGCCAGAATGGCCTTTTTGATCTTTTATTATTGGGCCTTCTTGGCTTGCATTCACCTCTTAGGTGTATAACTTCTGGGTATCATGTAAATTTATGCAATTTAAGAGGAGTTGGAACATCATTTTGAGCCTCTAGTATGTGAATGACACATTTGTTATGCTATTGTTGGACGAAATATGTTTAGGAAGAACACATTACTCTATTAAGTCTATGTACAGACTTGATTGATTATGTTGATCTCACTTAGTTCTCTCATAAACTAATTGGGAAAATTTATAGAGTACGCTCCTAGGGTACACTTTCATGCCTCTTTTGGAAATATTTCTTGGGGAGGTGTGCAACCTTAGGTGATATGTGATTGTTGAACACATTTTGAAGGATCACAATCTAATTTTTTCGAGTGGTGCATTTTTGTGTTGCACACTTTACTTTCTTGCATGCATATTCTAGGCATATCATATATATCCTTAGCTCTGATTTATTTATGTACTTTTTACTTGTTGTTTTATATCTAAGCCTTATTGTGGTCTTATCTATTTGTGAGATTATAGACCTTTGAGTCATTGTGTAAGACACGGGGATGTATTGGCAAGAGCTAAGTGGTGAGACGATGAGTAAAAAAATAAGAAAATAAGAGAGTCAAGAAAAATCAAAAGAAGTAAGAAAAAGTGAGTTAATTGAGAAAAGAAAAAAGAGAGAGGAAACACATGAACAAGTGAACAAAAATTCATGTTTTATTACTCACAAATTTTTACCTTGTATTGTTGTTACCTTTTAACAGAAATATGAAATTCAGAATCAATTGCAAAGGATTCGATGATGAATCCTCTTGAATAATGGGGGAATGATACAATCCAAGGAGCAACTAAAGATCCTTCCTTTTCCTTTGTTTTCCATTATTTTTTTTAAATTCAAATTAGGTCATTTTTCTCTTTTTTAGTTATTTGTAATTCCTTGTCTAAGGCATAGTTTAGGATTCAATTTTCAAAATTTTGAAAGAGTCCATAACCAAATTCACTACCAAACTAAAGAGATATAGACTTTTTAAGGATCATCCCTAAATCGCAAGCTGATAACTGTATTTTATATAGTTATTTTCATCTATTTTATTAATTATAATTGCTATTTCTTGACATTTTTAGTTAATTTTAATGGAATAAATTAATATTTACTGTTTATTTTTTAAGGAATATATTTTTAAGAAAATTAAAGAAAATGATTGGAAAAAGGACTTAATTGCAAATATTGAAGTCTAAAAATATAATTTAAATTAAAGGATTGCTTAATTGTAATTAACAAAAGTCTAAAATATAATTTAAATTAAAACAGTGTTTAAATGCAATTAACAAAAGTGTAAAAGTTAATTTAAATTAGAAAAAAGGCTTAATTGCAATTAACAAAAGTTTAAAAGTTAATTTGAATTAAATTGGAGGGCTAAAATACAATTAAGAAAAGTTTATTTTTCTGCGCAGGAAAGAAGACCACGCGCAACTATTGTCCGTGCGCTACATGCATCGTTAGATCAGAATATCAACGGTGATAATCAGCACATGTAATACAAACATGACAAAAGCGATTGGACGCAAGTTTTCTGGTCCTACTATTTCTTGCAGCCAATTAGATGCTGACACGTGTCATGTATGAATTGAAACGAAAATGCAGAACCGACGCCCCTCTCCAGCTGTTTTGTATTTTTTCCACGTGTGTTTTAAAATATTATTTTCGATATCCCCTACTATTCACATGTGGTTGTAAGAAAAATATTTTTTTGATGTATTTTTTTTAGCTACAAATAGGGCATTTATTGCTAGAAGAAAAACGTTAGGTTGGAGAAGGAGAGTTCTGGACAGTGGTACATGTAGAAGCCATTTTTGGCTTTTGTTGTGTTCGGTGTGTGCCAAAAAAATTTGAGAGCAAAAATAAATTTTAATTTTCTTTTTTTCTTCATCTAATATTCCTTTGTATTGTAATTTTAATTTTATTTATGAAGCAATTTAATTTTTCTAGGCTTGCATTTTATCTAAATTTATAAAGTTTGGATTTAATTATTTTTGAACGATTTATTAGATTTTTAATTTGTTTATTCTATTTGTGCTTATTGCTTTTGATTATTGGAAAATTTATCAATTGATCTGTGACACTTAAATAAACTTGGAAGAGACATTTTTGTGTATATTGCTCATGGATAGAATAACATGTATATATGAAGGATATGAATATACCTTTATCATATGTGTGGCCATTTGAGAATTTAGAACGTAATGAATCTTGGTGAATTTAATTTTCATTGGAATATAGTGAATTAATTTAAGCGAGATGTGTCTATACGGAGCTCGGAAGAGATGTATGGATAAAATTAGAAGTTCTTGGTTGACAAATTAAATTTACAAAAAAAATAAATCAAGAGAAAATAATATGATTTGAGTGGATTAATTTGGTGAAAACTACAATCCTAGAAATTTCTTTTATTTTGTTATAAAACTCTTAGTTAAAACTTGTTCCAACTTTTCGATTATTTGAATAAAATCAGAGTGAAACAATTTTATTACTTAAAAAACTATAGTAACAAATCTCCATGGGAACGATATTTACTTATAAAATTTTATTACTTGTGACCGTGTATAATTGCACGATTTTATGTTCTCCTAAAAGAGACAACAAGTTTTTGGCGCCGTTGTTGGGGATTTGTTTTAGTATTTATTTTTTTTGATTTTAATACCAATCAATCTGATTTTAATTCAAAAAAATTATACTTATTTTTGTTTGCTTAATTTATTTTTCAATTTTCTGGTAAGTTGAGATTTTGTTTGACACACAATATCTTAACTCACAAAAAGAAAAAAAATTGAGAAGTGAAGCTGACGACTTTAAATCAAGCACTTCTTGGGAGGCAACCCATGTGTTTTGATTTTCTATTTTCTTGTTTTATTTATTGTATTAGTTTTCATATTTCTTTATTTTGTTATTTTATTTTTTGTAGGTGCAAATTGGAGGAAATAAAGCTATTTTGGATTTCAATATTACAAACCAAACCAAGAAGTTTCTTTAAACACATCTCATATGTTCTTTAATTTCGCACACTGTGGACAATGTGCATATTAAGTTTGGGGGTGATAGAGATATTGAACTTAATTGAAATATTTTCTGGGTATTGTTGCTTGTTGCTTTATTTGTTATTTGTTTGGTTGATTGAAGATATTTTGCTTTTAATGGTAATTTATTTTTATTTTTTTGGTTTTAATGATGCATAGCTCCTTGAAAAATCAAATATTGTCTAAGCTATGAATAATTTTTACGTATGTTTCATTTTTACAAGAATAAATATTTATGAATACTAGTCTTGATTTTTGAGTTGCTATGGTAATTTAGAGAAGGTTTATGTGAGTATGCAATACGATTGATATTTGTGGTGTCACAGTTCTTAGAATTTGTTTGATTTTCTCTCGAGGTAAAATTCTAGATAACACCTAACTAAGAAAATGATTTAGGCCATCTTTGGATCGTTTGAGCCTTTCTATCTACCTTCACATGCTTTATCCATAGTATACCCCTTTTGAGCTTTAAAGTTTATATATATAAGTCATACATTACAAGCTTAATAAAGTCCTATGATTTTTTGTTTTGTGTTTGTGTACATTAGTGGAGAGAGAAATGAAAAATGACCTTATGAGATTTGTGATTTCATTAAAAATTAATTGCGTTCATATTTACATAAACTGATCTGGATTGCATGTGATGAAATATGAAAAGACTTCACACACACACTAAAATTTATTGTAAAAATGTAATATACTTTTAAATTGATTTCAATGCTTAGATAAAATTCTTTTATTTCCTTGAGTTATGTACGTTATTGGAAATGACCAAAAAGAAATATTTTGAAAAATTAATTGCGTTCATATTTACATAAACTGATCTGGATTGCATGTGATGAAATATGAAAAGACTTCACACACACACTAAAATTTATTGTAAAAATGTAATATACTTTTAAATTGATTTCAATGCTTAGATAAAATTCTTTTATTTCCTTGAGTTATGTACGTTATTGGAAATGACCAAAAAGAAATATTTTGAAAATTGCTATTTTAAATGCTTGTATCCTTGCTTTATTTCTTTCATTTTGCTCGAGGACTAGCAAAATCTTAAGTTTGGGGGGTGTGATAACTGTATTTTATATAGTTATTTTCATCTATTTAATTAATTATAATTGCTATTTCTTGACATTTTTAGTTAATGTTAATGGAATAATATAATATTTATTGTTTATTTTTTAAGGAATAAATTTTTAGAAAATTAAAGAATATAAATCGAAAAATGACTTAATTGTAAATATTGAAGTCTGAAAATATAATTTAAATTAAAGGAGTGCTTAATTGCAATTAACAAAAGTCTAAAATATAATTTAAATTAAAGGAGTGTTTAATTGCAATTAACAAAAAATGTAAAAGTTAATTTAAATTAGAAAAAAAAGTTTAATTGCAATTAACAAAAGTTTAAAAGTTAATTTGAATTAAAATGGAAGACTAAAATGCAATTAAGAAAAATTTATTTTTACGCGCTCGATTGTTTTGTATTTTTTCCATGCATGTTTTAAAATATTATTTTCGATATCCCCACTATTCACACGTGGTTGTAAGAAAAATATTTGTTTGATGTATTTTTAGCTTTAAATAGGGCATTTATTGCTAGAAAAAGGAGTTGGGTTGGAGAAGGAGAGAGTCACAGACGGTGGTACCCATGAGAAGCCATTTTTGGCTTCTATTGTGTTCTACGTGTACCAAAAACAATTGAGAGTAGAAATAAATTTTAATTTTCTTTTGTTCTTCATCAAATATTCCTTCGTATTGTAATTTTAATTTTATTTATGAAGTAATTTAATTTTTTTTGCGTCGTATTTATGAAGCTTGGATTTAATTATTTTTGAACAATTTATTAGATTTTTAATTTGTTTATTCTATTTGTGCTTAATGCTTTTGATTATTGGAAAATTTATTAATTGATCTGTGACACTTAAATAAACTTGGAAGAGACATTTTTGTGCATATTGCTTATGGATAGAATAACATGTATATATGAAGGATATGAATATACCTTTATCTTATGTGTTGCCATTTGAGAACTTAGAACATAATGAATCTTGGTGAATTTAATTCTCATTGGAATATAGTGAATTAATTTAAGCGAGATGTGTCTATACGGAGCTCGGAAGAGATGTATGGATAAAATTAGAAGTTCTTGGTTGACAAATTAAATTTACAAAAAAAATAAATCAAGAGAAAATAATATGATTTGAGTGGATTAATTTGGTGAAAACTACAATCCTAGAAATTTCTTTTATTTTGTTATAAAACTCTTAGTTAAAACTTGTTCCAACTTTTCGATTATTTGAATAAAATCAGAGTGAAACAATTTTATTACTTAAAAAACTATAGTAACAAATCTCCATGGGAACGATATTTACTTATAAAATTTTATTACTTGTGACCGTGTATAATTGCACGATTTTATGTTCTCCTAAAAGAGACAACAAGTTTTTGGCGCCGTTGTTGGGGATTTGTTTTAGTATTTATTTTTTTTTGATTTTAATACCAATCAATCTGATTTTAATTCAAAAAAATTATACTTATTTTTGTTTGCTTAATTTATTTTTCAATTTTACGGTAAGTTGAGATTTTGTTTGACACACTGATATCTTAACTCACAAAAAGAAAAAAAATTGAGAAGTGAAAGTGACGACTTTAAATCAAGCAACTTCTTGGGAGGCAACCCATGTGTTTTGATTTTTCTATTTTCTTGTTTTATTTATTGTATTAGTTTTCATATTTCTTTATTTTGTTATTTTATTTTTGTAGGTGCAAATTGGAGGAAATAAAGCTATTTTGGATTTCAATATTACAAACCAAACCAAGAAGTTTCTTTAAACACATCTCATATGTTCTTTAATTTCGCACACTGTGCACAATGTGCATATTAAGTTTACGGGGTATAGAGATATTGAACTTAATTGAAATATTTTTAAGGTATTGTTGCTTGTTGCTTTATTTGTTATTTGTTTGGTTGATTGAAGATATTTTGCTTTTAATGGTAATTTATTTTTATTTTTTTGGTTTTAATGATGCATAGCTCCTTGGAAAATCAAATATTGTCTAAGCTATGAATAATTTTACATTATGTTTCATTTTTACAAGAATAAATATTTATGAATACTAGTCTTGATTTTTGAGTTGCTATGGTAATTTAGAAGGTTTATGTGAGTATGCAATGTCGATTGATATTTGTGGTGTCAGCTTCTTAGAATTTGTTTGATTTTCTCTCGAGGGTAAAATTCTAGATAACACCTAACTAAGAAAATGATTTAGGCCATCTTTGGATCGTTTTGAGCCTATCTATCTACCTTCACATGCTTTATCCATAGTATACCCCTTTTGAGCTTTAAAGTTTATATATATAAGTCATACATTACAAGCTTAATAAAGTCCTATGATTTTTTGTTTTGTGTTTGTGTACATTAGTGGAGAGAGAAATGAAAAATGACCTTATGAGATTTGTGATTTCATTAAAAATTAATTGCGTTCATATTTGCATAAACTGATCTGGATTGCATGTGATGAAATATGAAAAGACTTCACACACACACTAAAATTTATTGTAAAAATGTAATATACTTTTAAATTGATTTCAATGCTTAGATAAAATTCTTTTCTTTCCTTGAGCTATGTACCTTATTGGAAATGACCAAAGAAATATTTTGAAAAAAATTAATTGCGTTCATATTTACATAAGCGATCTGGATTGCATGTGATGAAATATGAAAAGACTTCTACATACCTAAAATTTATTGTAAAAATGTAATATACTTTTAAATTGATTTCAATGCTTAGATAAAATTCTTTTATTTCCTTGAGTTATGTACGTTATTGGAAATGACCAAAAAGAAATATTTTGAAAATTGCTATTTTAAATGCTTGTATCCTTGCTTTATTTCTTTCATTTTGCTCGAGGACTAGCAAAATCTTAAGTTTGGGGGGTGTGATAACTGTATTTTATATAGTTATTTTCATCTATTTAATTAATTATAATTGCTATTTCTTGACATTTTTAGTTAATGTTAATGGAATAATATAATATTTATTGTTTATTTTTTAAGGAATAAATTTTTAGAAAATTAAAGAATATGAGTCGAAAAATGACTTAATTGCAAATATTGAAGTATGAAAATATAATTTAAATTAAAGGAGTGCTTAATTGCAATTAACAAAAGTCTAAAATATAATTTAAATTAAAACAGTGTTTAAATGCAATTAACAAAAATGTAAAAGTTAATTTAAATTAGAAAAAAAGTTTAATTGCAATTAACAAAAGTTTAAAAGTTAATTTGAATTAAAATGGAGGGCTAAAATGCAATTAAGAAAAATTTATTTTTCTGCCCCTTTCCAGTTGTTTTGTATTTTTTCCATGCATGTTTTAAAATATTATTTTCGATATCCCCCACTATTCACACGTGGTTGTAAGAAAAATATTTGTTTGATGTATTTTTTAGCTTTAAATAGGGCATTTATTGCTAGAAAAAGGAGTTGGGTTGGAGAAGGAGAGGTCTGGACAGTGGTACACGCAGAAGCCATTTTTGGCTTCTATTGTGTTCTACGTGTACCAAAAAAATTTGAGAGTAGAAATAAATTTTAATTTTCTTTTGTTCTTCATCAAATATTCCTTCGTATTGTAATTTTAATTTTATTTATGAAGTAATTTAATTTTTTTTGCGTCGTATTTATGAAGCTTGGATTTAATTATTTTTGAACAATTTATTAGATTTTTAATTTGTTTATTCTATTTGTGCTTAATGCTTTTGATTATTGGAAAATTTATTAATTGATCTGTGACACTTAAATAAACTTGGAAGAGACATTTTTGTGCATATTGCTTATGGATAGAATAACATGTATATATGAAGGATATGAATATACCTTTATCGTATGTGTTGCCATTTGAGAACTTAGAACATAATGAATCTTGGTGAATTTAATTCTCATTGGAATATAGTGAATTAATTTAAGCGAGATGTGTCTATACGGAACTCGGAAGAGATGTATGGATAAAATTATAAGTTTTTGGTTGACAAATTAAATTTACAAAAAAAAAATCAAGAGAAAATACTATGATTCGAGTGAATTAATTTGGTAAAAACTACAATCCTAGAATTTTCTTTTATTTTGTTATAAAACTCTTAGTTAAAACTTGTTCCAACTTTTCGATCATTTGAATAAAATCAGAGTGAAACAATTTTAGTACTTAACAAAAATATCTTAACAAATCTTCGTGGGAATGATACTTTACTTATCAAATTTTATTACTTGTGACCGTGTATACTTGCACGATTTTATGTTCTCCTAAAAGAGACAACACAAGCATAGAAAATAAAGAACTTAAAAAAGTATAGTAGAAGCAATAAACCATAATATCAAATAAGTAGACAACTATTAGTATAAAAATATTGTTTAATAAATATAAAGTGGGAAAACAAAAAATCCTTTCTAATCAAACTTTAAGCTATAGTATGTTGTAATATATACATCTTAAACTTAGATTGTACTAGCAAAACTATGGATCATGCATAGCAAAAACATAAAGAGGTAAACCCATATAGATACTATATCTATATGGTAACATCCTCGAGTTGCTTAAGGAAACCACTTAGCAGAAAACACTACTAAACAATAATAAAATTATATCTCTGAAAGAAATAAAATCATTGTTACCTCTATAAGTCACGATCTCTGTTCAAACTATCTATTGCCGCTCTTACTTATTGCTTCTACAATGACTTGGTTTAACACATGAACTTGGCTTACCTTCCAAGCCTAACACCCAATGTAGTATGATCAATAACTACAGATTAGTAACAAAAGTGTAACTACTCACAATCAAGAGGATCACCCTATAACTCGAAACTACCTATCTCATATTGCACACAATAAGAGATACAAGAACTCAAAGAATTTAAGTTAGCTCACTCTCACAATGAGATTCTTACAATTTAGTAAAAATAATCTACCTCATTATTTTATGCTCTTTCATACGTATCACTAATATCGTAACCCAGTAGTGAAAATAGAATTCAAAATGATTGGAAATTTTTATAAAGTTTCGGTATAATTTATGAATTAATGGAACAATTAAAGAGGTGAAATTAATAGCACTTGGCTAGGAACCTCACCAAACACATTGCCAAAGGAAGTGGTGAGGGGATGGCGAGATGCTAAAAAAAGGATTTTTTTTTGTTTCCAAAAGTGCTAAATTAATTCCATAAATGCCCACAACGAAAATGAACCAAGAACTGAGCGATAACATTGGCTTGCTTGCACGGTCGCTCGTCAAAAACCCCAACACTCAACCTAGTATGTACATTACAAAAAATAACCCCGTGGTATATGTAAACATGCTTACATACAAAGTGTACCAAATTATATGCGTGTGTGCAATACTAATCCATAGTAACCAATCTTACACAGAGGAAGGAGAACACTAAGTAAATCAACATACACCATATTTTATACATAAAAAGCCTACACATTGATACCAAGTACAATATGACTTACAAATTCGAATTAGGATTTGTTTCCTTTTTAGTATTTATGCTTTAGGATATAATTTTAGGATTCACATTTCAAAATTTAAATTAGAATATTTTTTTCCTTTTTACTTATTTGGTATCTAAGGTAGCATATAATTGGGGATTTCTAGCTTCAAATTCGTGGACCAATTATGTATTTAAAAGTCATTGGCCTATTGAAATAAAGAATGGGCATTTGATTCAAAAACTGTGTGGGGGAAAATTCTATTAGGTTCTTAATTGAACATTTTCATAACTTGTCAATGCTTAGGAAATCTTGTGGCATTCAATTTCTTATCAAGGTTTGGAAAACCTTGTAGTGTTTCCTATCCCACAATTTTCATTCTAGCTTCTTAGTGCAATTTTACTCAATTTTTTGTTGAGTTTCAAACTTATGACCTTTTCGGTTCACGTTGCTTAGTTTCTTAAGGGTTTTCAAGGCGAGTCCTTTTAGGGTTCACATCATTTGTCATCGGAGCTTTAGGATCTAATTTTGGATTCCTATATTTATTTATTTTTTCTTTATTTTGTGTTTTTGAGTTTTTTATTTTTTTCAAAAATATTTCTCATTGTTTAATTTTTTCTATCATTATTTTATCCTTCCAATCAATTTTCACTTTTTTTATTGTTGAATTAATTTTAGATTCCTATATTTATTTATATTTTCTTTATTTTGTGTTCTTAAGTTAATGATTTTTTTCAAAAAAAATTCCATTATTTAATTTATTAGTGTTGGTATTTTTACGTGTCATTATTTCGAACTTTCCAGTCAATTTTCACTTTTTTATTGTTGAATTGAGTAAAAAAAAGAGATCTGAAAGAAAAAAGAACACATCTAAATGAAAGAAAATAAAAAGGTATGATATATATGCTCTTCAAACTAAAATCCTTAAGTTAAATGATCCCACTATTACCAAATTATATGTTGATCACTTAACTAGTTCCCTAGCCAAAGCCCAACAACCACCAAAATGTTATGAACTTCCAAGTATTAGCATAGGCTATTATGATCTCATTGCTATTTTGGATTGTAAAGACAAAAATATCAAGCCAGAAAGTCAAATTCAAGACTTAAAAACTGAAATAAAAACCATTAAGCTAGAACTCTACCAGCTTAAGGAAAAACATAAAGAATATGATTTCAAGTTTAAACTACTTGACAAAACAGGAATTAAAATTCCAATCAATATGGATTCAGATGATGAATTCGACCAACTAAAAAATATGGAACACGTTTCAGGAGATACTCTCCAACTCCTTCAACAAATTACAACCAGGAATTATAAGATAAAAATTACTCTTGTATTCCCTTATCAATCAAAAATGGAGACAGTAGCCTTATTTGATACAGGTGCTGACCTTAACTGCATTAACCCAAAAATTGTTCCTAGGCAATTCTATCAAAAAACTGATGAAAAGTTTTCTTCAACTAATAAATCAAGAATGAATATTATAGGAAAAACTGAAATATCATTCCTTAATAACTCATTCCTTATCAAATATCCATTCATTATTGTTTCTGATATTAGTTATTCAGCTATATTAGGAACTCCATTTATGGATATTATTTTCCCTCATTATGTCAAAACAAACAAAGTATATTTTAAAATTGAAGAGAAAACCTTCAGTTTTCCCTTCATCGAAGAACCAAAAACTAGAAATCTTAACCTTATTAAAGCCAACTCCATCCAAAAAAAGAGATTTTTGTTCTTATTAAGCTTAGAGAAAAGGACCTTCTCTATCTCAAATCCAGAGTTGAATCTCATACTGTTGAGAAAGAGCTCCAAATCCCAAAGGTCAAAGACAAGATCTCTAAATTATAAAACTCTTTCGAAAAAGAGGTTTGCTCCTAATTACCAAGTGCTTTTTGGGATAGAAAAGAACACATGGTAGATTTACCATATGAACCAACCTTCAATGAGAAGGATATCCCCACAAAGCAAGGCCTATTCAAATGAATTGTGACCTTGAAAAATTCTGCAGAAAAGAGATCAACGATCTCTTATCTAAAAAATTAATTTCAAAATCTAGATCGTCATGGAGTTGTGCAGCCTTCTATGTCAACAAACCTACCGAGATTGAGAGAGGAACTCCTCGGTTAGTCATTAACTATAAACCTTTCAACCAAGCCTTAAAATGGATTAGGTACCCTATCCCACACAAAAAAGAATTACTTCAAAAGTTATATTCATCATCCATATTCTCTAAGTTTGATATGAAGTCAGGATTTTGGAAAATTCAAATTGAACTTAGACATAGGTATAAAATGGCATTCACTGTCCCATTTGGACAGTATGAATGGAATGCCATGCTCTTTGGGCTCAAAAACATGACTTCTGAATTTCAAAGGATCATGAATGATGTATTCAACCTTTATTCAGAATTTTGTCTTGTGTACATCGATGATATACTTATATTTTCCAAAGATGTCAGACAACATATCAGACATCTCAAAACTTTCTTTCATATAATCAAAAAGAGTGGATTGTCATTATCAACAAAGAAAATGAATCTTTTCCAAACCAACATTAGGTTTCTTGGACACAATGTATCCAATGGCACTGTTATTCCAATCGAACGGTCTCTTCAGTTTACTACTAAGTTTCCTAATAGGATCATCAACAAAACTCAGCTACAAAGATTTCTTGGTAGCTTAAATTATGTTTTAAGTTTCTGTCCCAATATCAATAGATTGGCAAAGCCATTACATAACAGGCTCAAGAAAACTCATGAGCCATGGACAGAAGAACACACAAAAAATGTGCAAAAGATAAAGGCACAAGTTCAAAATATTCCCTATTTACATCTTGCGGATCCAACACTTCCCAAGATAGTAGAAACCGATGCCAATGAACTTGGCTATGGTGGGATATTAAAACAATTCCAAGATAATCAAGAACTAATTGTTCAATTTGTCTCTGGCCATTGGAATGATTGTCAAAAAAATTATTCCACTGTCAAGAAGTAAGTATTAGTAATAGTAGTTTGTATTTCCAAATTTCAATAAGATTTACTCAATCAAATATTTTTATTAAGAATTGATTGTAAGTTAGAAAAAGAAATTTTATTAAAATATGTTAAAAACATAGCATCAAAACAAATTTTTTCCTGATGGCAAGCATTATTAAGTGTTTTTTATTTTGATATTAAATTTACCATAGGAGAGAACAATTCATTACCAAATTTTCTAACCAGAGAATTTATGCAAAACATGTTTATAGATGAGTAAGAAAAAGAAAGAAAAGGAGAAAAGGGAACCTATTGTCTCTTTTGGAGATCATAAAACGTGCAAGTATAGACGGTCACAAGTAATAAAATTTGATAAGTAAGTTATCGTTCCCACAGAGATTTGTCACTATAGTTTGTTGAGTACTAAAATTATTTCACTCTGATTTTATCCAAAACAATCGTTAATTGGAACAAGTTAAGAAAAGAGTTTTATAACAAAATAAAAGAATTCTAGGATTGCAGTTTTTCACCAAATTAATCCACTCGAATCATATTATTTTCTCTTGATTTATATTTTTTTAGTAAATTTAATTTGTCAACCGAAAACTTCTAAATTTATCCATACATCTCTTCCGAGCTCCGTATAAACACACCTCATTAAATTAATTCACTATATTCCTATGAGAATTAAATTCACCAAGATTCATTACGTTCTAAGTTCTCAAATGGCCACACATACGATAAATGTATATTCCTACCCTTCATATATACATGTTATTCTATCCACGAGTAATATACACAAAAATGCCTCTTCCAAGTTTATTTGAGTGTCACAAATCAATTGATAAATTTTCCAATAATCAAAAGCATTAAGCACAAATAGAATAATCAAATTAAAAGTCTTATAAATCTTTCAAAAATAATTAAATCCAAGCTTCATAAATTTAGATAAAACGCAACCCTAGAAAAATTAAATTACTTCATAAATAAAAACTAAAATTACAGCATTTAAGGAATATCAGTTACATAACACTAAGAAAATTAAAACTTCATCTGCACTTAAATATTTGGCACATGTAGAACACAACAGAAGCCAAAAATGGCTTCTGCGTGTTCCACAGTCCAACCCTAAACGAACCTAAAACCAAAAAAAACTTATTTTTCCTAGAAATAAATTTCCTATTTATAGCTAAAAAAATACATCATAAAAAAATATTTTATTACAACCACATGTGAATAGTGGGGGACAACGAAAATAATTTTAAAGACGCGTGGAAGAATATTTCTCGTGAAAAACAATGGAGAGCGTGCACCATTATTGATTTCTTTTTAATTCAAAATGCATGCCATGTGTTAGCGTATGATTGGATGAAACAAATAATGGGACATGTGGCAGCCTTTAATTGGTGGGAGGAACGGGAGCACATAGAATATGTCGCACGGGAAAAACGGCGCCGAGACATATGGGGGACAACTACTAGAACACGTGCATGATTCCGTGTTTTTGTGCTCATCAAAAATGTGCCACGTGTCATCTCATGATTAGATGTAAGAAATAGTGGGATATGTGGCAGACTTTAAATGGTTGGAGGGAGAGATTCCTCGTGGTTGTGCCGCATGGGATCAACGCACGTGAGACACGTGGGTCCTACCTTACAGGCCCGCCTGCGCGGCAGGTGGGCCCCACATGGCACGCCAAGCAGCGTGTAACCAGAAGAACCACGTCCACTCTCTTTTTGTTGCGTATGGTTCCACACGCCTCATCGTAGCCGTTGCTTTCCTGGTCGAACGGTGCGTGTCGCGCATTGGTGATTGCGCGAGTGGTCTTCTTTTCCTGCGTAGAAAATAAATAACCTTAATTGCATTTTAGCCCTCCAATTTAATTCAAATTACTTTTAAACTTTCTTTAATTGCAATTAAGCCCTTTTTTAATTTAAATTAACTTTTAAACTTTTGTTAATTATAATTAAGACAGATTTTAATTCAAATTATATTTTAAACTTTTATTAATTGCAATTAAGCACACTTTTATTTTAAATTATATTTTCAAACATAAAATTGCAATTAAGTATGTTTTGGATTAAATTTTTTTAATTTTCTTAAAAATATATTCCTTAACAAATAAACAGTAAATATTAATTTATTCCACTAAAAGTATCTAAGAATGTCAAGAACATAGCAATTATAATTAATAAAATAGATGAAAATAACTATATAAAATACAGTTATCAGAACCTCCTCCAAACCCTGCTATAACCAGCCTCTCATCGACCAAACCAATTATTACCTCGTCCCAAGCGGCCCAAACCAAACATGTAGAAGCAGTATCATCTCTCCACCAATCAATGGAAGAATCATCACCTGAACTATCACCATTAGATGAGGAATTATATCAACGAGTCCAAGAATGGATTTCAAGACTCAAGGATTATACAAATCTTGAACTATTACATGCCACCTATGCTAGTATCCCAGGTCTAGGTGCACCATTTAAAATAGAGGTCCTAGCCTCTAAGGGTAAGGAAACGGAAGCAAAGTCTTCCAAAATAATTTCAAAACAAAAAACTGGAATAATTTCTATTCCAGAAAGAAGGATAAAAACCTCTACTTATTTTCCAAAAAAGGGAACAAAAGAAGTTATTCCCAAAATTATTTCAAAACCAATTACTGAATATTTTTTAAAACAACAAACTCAGGTAGTAACAATTGTTGAAAAATGATTTTTTTGACCAAAACCCGTATTTAACAATTCAACAATATTTTGGAAATTATAGGTAGTGTGGAATTTAAACATTTCCTCTATCCAAAATCATCATAAGCATAATTTTCAACTACAAAAATTCATAAGATCATATCTCTAGTAGATTGGGGTAATGACTTATCAAAATTATTGACTTTCCTGGTCAGTATCACTTCCCAAATTTCACATTGTACAAACTACAATTACTGGGATTATTACCAGGCGTGGTTTAACGCATTCTTAATACAAAACAAAGATAATCAACATTCTTGGTTATTTTTCTTTGTAAATTAATCCATTAATCCATCATAATTTTCATCTTGGTTTTTTGAATGGTGGAAATTATTCAGATTTATCAGTTCCATTCTTCTGTCCCCTATGAAGGAAATTTATCAATCCTTCTAGCATCATTATAAACTAACATAAGAGGAAGCTAGATTTCCTCCTCTGTGCATTTTTTGCTCAAAATTTTATCTCCCTTGGGTATGTTAATGGGTCTTAAACCATGTTACATCAGAGGTAATTACTATTACTAGATCATTTAAGATCAAATGATGGTTGATAACTGTATTTTATATAGTTATTTTCATCTATTTTATTAATTATAATTACTATTTTCTTCATATTTTTAGTTAATTTTAGTTTAATAAATTAGTATTTACTGTTTTTTATATATTTTAAGAAAATTAAATATTTTGAATCGAAAACGTACTTAATTGCAATTTTATGTCCAAAAATATAATTTCAAATAAAAGAGTGCTTAATTGCAATTTATAAAAGTCGAAAATATAATTTAAATTAAAATTGGGCTTAATCTTAATAATTAAAATTTTAACATTTAATTTAAATTAGAAAAAGGGCTTAATTATAATTAAAGAAAGTTTAAAATGCAATTTGAATTAAATTTGTGGGTCAAAATGCAATTAATTAAAGTTTACATTTCTGCGCAGGTGAGAAGAAGCCACGCGCCATAATCCACGTGCGCAACGTGGACCGTTCAATCAGAGAAGAAACGGCTATGATTTGCGCATCTCTATCACACCCGACCAACTCACGTGTGTGTAGGAATCTCTCTATCACGCGGCTCGGTGCCCGAGTGAGGCCCACCTGCCGCGCAGGCCGGCGTGCAAGTGGGACCCACGTGTTTGATTTGTCCAGCTGCTATCCCCCCCACGTTTCGTGCGCCTCAATCCGGTGCGGCAATTCTACGTGAGCCCATTCCATCCCCCAATGATAATCTACCACGTGTCCGTATTTATCCGTGCAACGAATCAGACGCTGACACGTGGCAGTAGATCTGAATTTAAAACTATCAGAAACGGTGCCTCTGCTTTTCTGGCTCACGCGTGAATTAAAATAACGTTTTCGATATCGAATATCAATACGCGTTGATTTTATTTTCGATGCAATTTTTGTTACGCGTTTTAAAAAAAAGAAATATATTATTTTAGATGTAGTTTTTTAGCTATAAATAGGTGATATTATGATAGTTTTTGGAGTTTAGAGTTTAGAATTTTTGTCGTGTTAGGGGTTGGACTATGGAACACGCAGAGGCCATTTTTGGCTTCTGTTGTGTTCTATGTGTGCCAAATATTTGCGCTACAAGATGTTTTAATTTTCTTTCTTCTTCATCCAATTTTTCTGTATCTGTTGTAATTTTATTTTAAATTTATGAAGTAATTTAATTTTTCTAGGGTTGCATTTGATCTAAATTTATGAAGCTTTGATTTTAATTATTTTTGATAGATTTATAAGATGTTTGATTTGTTTATTCTATCTGTGCTTAATGCTTTTTGATTATTTACGAATTTTATCAAATTGATCCGTGGCACTTAAATAAACTTGGAAGAGGCATTTTTGTGTATATTGCTCATAGATAGAATGACATGTATGATGAAGGATAGGAATATACCCTAATTGTATGTGGTCATTTGAAAACTTAGAACGTAATGAATCTTGGTGAATTTAATTCTCATAGAGATATAGTGAATTAATTTAATGAGTTGTGTTTATATGGAGCTCAGAAGAGATGTATGAATAAAATTAGAAGTTTTCGGTTGACAAATTAAATGTACTAAAAAATATAAATCAAAAGAAAATAATATTATTAGAGTTGATTAATTTGGTGAAAAACTGCAATCCTAGATTTCTTTTATTTTTAAACTTTTTTCTTTAACTTGTTCCAACCAACGATTGTTTGGATAAAATCAGAGAGAAATAATTTTAGTACTCAACAAATTGTAGTAACAAATCTCCGTGGGAACGATACTTTACTTACAAATCTTATTAGTGGCCTTCATTTATGATACCAAAAACATTATTACTCCTAGCCATTGATCAATGGTTTCTCAAAAATGGTCATAGAGAACTCAATGTGAAGGAACTCTAAGCATCCTCACTTCTCTTGGCTCAAAAGGCACATACAAATGCCCTAATATCCGATGCAAAAACCTAGGAGGAACTTCTGGAGATTATCCAACAATTATCAAAACAATCTTCTAGCCAAACCTTTGGAGTTAAAAAAGAAGATTTAGATGAGACTCAATCACGAGATGAAACAGTTTTACCTTCATCAAAAGCTTCATCAGTTGATCTAATAAATCTAGATACATCTAGTGAGGATTTAATATTTTGGACCGACAAAACTTGTCCATGATTCAAGTCTAATTTTGACCCATTAATATTAATTGGACATGTGATTCCCTTTCTTTTATTAACTGGGCCTACGAGTCCATTTCATTCTTTAGATCTACGTATCTAATTTTGGACCTACGAGTCCATTTCAATTAATTTTGGGCCTACGAGTCCATTAATTTATTAGAAGGGTTAAATTCCCACTGTAAAGGCCCATTAGAGTCTTCAGAAGACAATTACTATTGTTTTCACACAAGAAGAGAAAAGAGCAAACGGTGCCGACAATGCACTGTTCATTTTACCCATATAGTGCCGATAACGCACTATTCATCCAACAATATTAACTTGTCTGCAATGTCGCAACAATCACTGTTCCAAACAGTAATGCATTTCCAACAGTACCTGGTGGCAGACAAACTACTGTTCACAACACAGTAGTCAAACTTCTAACAGTATCAAGTAGCAAACAAAGAACTATTCATTAAATAGTAAAAGCATCTAACCACAATACATCATTCGATTAAAAATACAGAGCTCATTCTGTAGAAGAGGAATCCCTTCAATCGCTTATTTTATCTCTCATACTCTCATACTTCTTTGATATTAGCTTTCATTTGTAATCTTTAGTTTTCTTTAAATTATAAGTAGGTTTTAAGTTTTATTTTAGTTTGTTTATTTATTTTCTATTTTTATTTTCATATATATATATAAATATTGTTTGTAAATTATATGGCCGGCTAAGCCACCTAATTATAAATATAATATGTTTTGATTGATAATCACGTGTTCTTTATATATATATATATATATATATATATATATATATATATATATATATATATATATATATATATATATATATATATATATATATATATATATATGTATAATCTGATTCAAAAAATTTTCTCATATAAACAAAAAAAAAATCAAAATTATGTTCCAAGATTTTAATTTTGTTATTTTTTTCCTTATTTCTTTCCAAAATTGTTGAGCAATTAAAACAATTTATATCTTTATGTCCATTCTTGTGTTAAAAAAAGGAAGAATAAAGCTTGGTTTTAAATTTGTGCTAGTTACTTCCAAATGTCTAATATGGAAAAATCATGTACTCTAGATGGAAAAGAGGACACAACTTTCATGTTGTGAGCTATATGATGAGTGCTCAAAAAGTACTAAAATTACCATGATTTTATGCACATTAATTGATTAAAAAAATATATATTTATATGATTTTATCATATATTTATATAAATTTGTCTTTTTCAGAATCACGGGTATTTTTATTATTTTTCAGGTATTTTTGCTTAAAAAACGTAACTTAAAGACTCAAAGAGGAATACTGGAAGCAATACATCACAAATATATTAATAAATAAATTAGGAAAGGTCAACAAATATCGAAAAATTGGACAAAATGGGTCAAAAAGGTCAAAAATGTTGAAAAGGAGGAAATCGTGCCGCCTAGCTGCCCAGCCCCGCGCGCCCATGCCTACGCCCGTGCGCACTCCTGCTGCCTCGCGCGTGCGCCCCTGCGCACCACTCCTGTTCGCGCGTGCCGCTGCCATTTCGCCCCATTTTCGCATGCAACCGCCCCACACCATTCTGACGTCATCAATGACGTCAGCAATCACCACTCCGTGTTTTCATCATTTTTCACCCACTTTTTCTCTCCATCCTCACCTATAAATACCCCCCTTCGCTTCACTTCATACACACCTCAAAGCACACTTCTCTCCATTTCTTAGTTTTTCTTAGTTTTTAGTTAATTTTTCTTAGTTCTAGAGTTCTTCTCTTTTTGAGAAGAACTAGCTATGTTTTTGTAATTTATTAGCTTTTTGATTCAATAAATGGGAGTGCAAATTCCGCTTGGAGGTTTTCCAGCAACGGGAATAGCATCGAAGTTCTGTAAGGATTTTATTTTCTTTACAGTTATTTTTTATGCTTTATTCTTACATGTTATATTTAATTTTTCTGTGATTAAATTTAACTTTGCTGGCTCTTTGTAAACATCATATAATAATAACGTTGTTATGCTTGCGAAATATTAAATAGGTAAAAACCTTTAAAATGAATTGATTTTGTTTTTATTCAAGATTTTATATTAAGAATGTTAGAGAGAAATATATTATTTTTCATTACAAACTTAAATCTGAAAATTAGATTTTAAGGTTTAGTTATCCGATCTGATTTAGAGTAGTGCTCTTTTATATGTTGGTACAATCGCCCGGTAGTTAGAGTGAAGCTCTATTTCAAAAGTTTTTATAAGAATTATTATCTGAAAATGTATTGACAACATGTTTTTAGTAGTGGTTTTAAAACTTGAAAGTTAGTACTCGGATAACTAAATTCTTAGGTTTAATTTGGACACCTTGAATAAAGTTTAAACTGTCTAACCCCACCAAATGTGGCATTTAAATGGTTAATTTTTAATCTCTTAGAAAAAAGAATTAATTTAATTAACCAAATTAGTTATCAACCCCACTCATAGGTGTTAATTGATTTGTTTAGTTAACAAAGAATATATAACCCCACCAAACGTGGTATTCATATAAAAAAGAGAGAATCAATAAATATCAATTCATATCTTTAATAACCTAAATAATATGAGCAAGCATAATTAACTTAGTTATTATATCCATAAATACTCCACTATTATAAATGATAAAATTTGCATAAATGTTTATTGAATCTATGTTTATTTTTATGTCAGTAGATTAAAAACACAAAACCCAAAATATCGTGACAGGATATTTAGGATTTAATTTCGTTTTTAAAAGTTTGAATAATAAATTAAAAACCACATACATTCCTTCCTTAGATCGACCTTGGGAGTATACTTATCATTTTCTACGAAATGATTTGTGCACTTACGAGAGTTTTATAAATACATAAAACCAAAGTAACGGTAGGATCGGCGATGTCGATTATGCCCGATCACTATACAACAGCCATTTGAGAGAATGACTATAATAATGGAAAATATGAATGGAAGAGTGGTAAGACAAGAAGCCACAATAGTAACCTTGCAATAGGAAGCACTATAAGGAGTCCCCAATGCTAGGGGATAGGAGGACAATGCCATGTAGAGCAATATCCTGAAGATTGTAATTGGGAGGATGTTAGAGACTTTGAAGAGGAGGAAGATAAGATACATGTTGGAGGGAGATTCGTACAAAGAGGAGGAGGAAATATAATGTGAGGTTTCTAGAATCCACCACCTAGGCCATTTGATGATGTTAAAACTTGGGAAGCATCAAAATAAAGATGCCATACTTCCAAGGAAAGAATGACCCAGAGTTATACCTAGAATGGGAGAAAATTATGGAACACATATTTGAGTGCCACAACTACACCGAAGAAAACAAGGTAAAACTCATTGTTATTGAATTTACCGATTATGCACTAAATTGATGAGATCAATTAGTGATTGATAGAAAGAGGAACTATGAGAGGCCAATTGGCAATAGGGAAGATGTAAAGGCTATCTTAAGCAAGAGGTTTGTTCCTAGCTATTATTATAGGAAGTTGCAACAACAATTCAAAGGCTTAATCAGTGACTCAAAATATTAGATGATTGTCGATGAGTGCTTTGAAAAGCACTAAAATTATCGTGATTTAATATACTTTAATTGATTAAATAATTATATACTTGTATGATTTTATCATATTCTTATATAAATTTGTCTTTTTAGAATCACATGTATTTTTATTATTTTTTAGGTATTTTTGTACAAAAATAATTTAAAGACTCGAAGAAAAATACTGGAGACAATACATCACAAATATGTTGAAAAAAAATGAGGAAAAGTCAAAAAATGAAAACATTTGACAAAATGGGTCAAAAATGCTCTGGGATGCTAGCATATGCCTAGTCTCGCGTGCACACTTGCATATTCCACGCCCCAATCCGTTGATCCTCATGTGCGTCATTTTGAGCCCCATGTGCATGTCATGCTGCAAATCTCACCCAGTCTACACTAGCTACATGCGTCTGCGTCAATATGCCGGCACCATTGCCTAGATTTGCACACCTCTACCCAAAAATGTGTGAGCTTATCCAAAACATGTCCAACTAAATTAATTATCAACTCCACCCATTGGTATTAATTGATTTGTTTAATTAATAAAGAATATCTACCCTGGTGGTATTTATATAAAAAAAAAATCAATAAATATCAATTTATATATTTAGAAACTTAAATAATATGAGTAAGAATAATTAACTTAATTATTATATCCATAAATACTTCACTATTATGAATGATAAAAAATTTCATAATTGTTTATTGAATCCATATCTATGTTTATTTTTTTATGTTATTAGATTAAGAAACACATAAAAAATCAAAATATAGTGACAAGATGATTATGATTTAATTTCATTTTTAAAATTTTGAATAATAAATTAAAAACCACATATATTTCTTCATTAGATCGACATTGGGAGTGTACTTATCATTTTCTATAAAATGATTCATGTACTTGCGAGAGTTTTACAAATATAAAATCAAAGTATTTGCAAAATTGGTATTGCTAACCCGATATTGATTTTGTTCATCAAGAGATAACACAAAAAGAGGAGTAATTGGTCGCTACCATAAAGATCTAACCCTATCATGCAAAGACCGAATTTTACTACACCTTGGTAACCTAATTAAAGGAAGGAAGTGGGAAAAAATTCTAAGCCTAGATCTGAACCATTCAAAGCCAAAGGTGGAGATAATCAAGGATAAAGTTAAAATCAAAATTCCAACTCATAATCATGATATAAAATATTTTCATTATCTTGACAAGGGCCACGTAGCACCTCAATGTCCAAACAAAAGAACCATGATAACACAAGTGAATACAAAGGTGGAAACTAATGGTGAAAGTGAAGATGAAGAGATGCCACCACTAGAGGAAGCTAGTGATGAGGATTTTGAATTGTATGCCATAGAGGGTGAATAATTTGTAGAAATGGGAGCATTAAGTGCTCAAATTAAAGAATATGGCTTGGAGCAACAAAGAGAAAACATACTTCATAGGAGTTGTCATGTTAATAATAAGGTATGTAGTGTCGTTATTGATAGGTGGATTTACACTAATAAAGCTAGTACCCTAGTTGGGAAGTTAGGGTTACCAATGTTCAAACACCCTAGGCCTTTTAAGTTGTGAGTGATAGTGGAGAGGTAAGGGTAACTAGGAAATTATTAGTCTCTTTCTCCATTGGAAAATCAAAGATGAAGTGTTGTGTGATATGGACATGTATTACCAATGCAAGCTGGGCATATCTTGTTGGGTAGGCCATGGAAATATGATAAGAAAGTCACACATGATGAATTTATGAACAAGTACACGTTTATAGAAGATGGTAAAAATATCACTCTTGTACCCCTTACCCCAAAGCAAGTTTTTAAAGATCAAATGAAAATGAGAAAAAAGAAAAGAGAAAGTGAATTGAAAAGAAAGAGATGTAGTTGAAAAGAGAGAGTAAATTAAAAAAAATTAGAGTTAAGAATAGAGAGTTAAGAAAAAAAGAGTGAAACCGATAACTCAAAAAAAGAGATGGGTGAAAAGGATGAGTTGAGTGAAGAGCAATCAAATAACTCAAAAAAAGAGATGGGTGAAAAGGATGAGTTGAGTGAAGAGCAATCAAAAGAAAGTAAGCCACCAAAATATGTAAGTCATATGGATAGTGGAAAAAAAGAGATGATTAAAAAACAAGGGAGTTAAGAAAAATAAAAAGAATTAAGAAAAATTGAGTTAATTGATAAGAGAGAGAAAAAGAAGAGAAGAAATACATGAGTGAGTGAATTAAAAGGCATATTTTATTACACACAAGTTTTTGCCTCATATTGTTGTTACCTTCTTATAGAAATATGAAATTTAGAAACAGATGCTAAGGGTTTGAGAACAAATCGTCTTCAAGAATGGGGGAATGATAGGATCTAAGGAGCATCCAAAGATTCTTCTTATTTTGTTTTCAATCTTTTTTTCAGAATTCAAATTATGTTATTTTCATTTTTTTAGTTATTTGTAATTCCTTATTTAGGGTATAATTTAGGATTCAATTTTTAGAATATAAATTAGGATTTTTTTCCTTTTTAGTTATTTGTAATTCCTTGTTTTAGAGCATAATTTAAGATTCAAATTTGAAAATTCAAATTAGAATATTTTTTCTTTTATAGTTATTTGGTATTTAAGGAAACATATATTTAGGGATTTGTAGCTTTAAATTCATGAACCACTTATATATTTAAAAGCGTTTGGCTTATTGAAATAAAGAATGGAGATTTGATTCAAAAATATTGCGAGGGAAAAAAATTTGGTTCTTAATTGAATATTTTCATAACTTATCAAGGCTTATAAAACCTTTTGACGTTCAATATCTTATTAAATTTTGGAAAACCATATGATGCTTTCTATCCTACAATCTGCATTCTAACTTCTTGGGATGATTTTACTCAATTTATTGTTAGGTTTCAAGGCTATAACCTTTTGGTTATATATTGCTTAGTTCCTTATGGGTTTACAAGCCTAGTCCTTTCAGGGTTCACATCATAAGATGGTCACATATATTACGATATACATAGGCTACTTAAGATGGCCCTAACTAGTCTAGGATGGATGGTCGGAGGGATACTTGGATAACTTTGTACTTTATGGGTGGACTTTATCTTGCAGGCCCTACGTATGGTTCCTATTATGGTAAGTCACATCATCAACCTAACTCTATATGGAAATAAATTAGATCCTATATAGTTAGGGCATTAAAAGATGCCATGTGGATGTTTTTTAGGATGAAAATTAGACCAATTACCTATTGTTCTTGGAAGCATTCCAAGATGGCCTAAAATCAACTATTCATTATGTTAAGATGGGCATTAGTTTTCGCTTAGGGCCTTCAACTGAGAACTAGTTTGGCCTAGTGTAGGCGAGGTGGTTGCAGGCATGGGTAAGGTATAATAGCACTAAAGAGACTAATGGTTGATCAGGCCTCATAATTTCCATCTGAGTGTTGGAACTCATTCATTATTGCATTCTTTCTAATAAATGATTGGTCTCTCTTTATGAACACTATAAATGATGATGACTGGAAGAGTAGGTAATCTTTTTCCAAATATTCTTTGGATGCACTGGATGAATGAAATAATGGAAGATCATTTTTTCACAAGTTTGATTGAATTGGATGGGTGAATAATATCTCTATACACTCATTTTTGCACATCCATTTATGTATGTGCATCCAAAAATGTCAAATATATAGTCATTGGAATAATCTTGTCAAGAGGATTCTAAAATTGATTCTACTTCCCCAAGAATAGATATGGAAGTGGATAAACTAGGCCTGAGCCATTTCTAGTATGTTTGGCTAATCAGACCAATTTTTCCCTTTTTTTTACTTTTTTTGTGTAGCAATTATCTAGACGATGCCTACTCGCATTGGAGCCACATGGTGGTGCATATGACCTTTTATTATGTCTATTCACCACCAAATTTTGGTAGGGTTGATCTGTATGTGATCTTTCTTGTGATAGTTGATAACTGTATTTTATATAGTTATTTTCACCTATTTTATTAATTATAATTGCTACGTTCTCACTATTTTTAGTAATTTTAGTTTAATAAATTAGTATTTACTGTTTTTTATATATTTTAAGAAAATTAAATAAATTGTATCGAAAATGTTCTTAAATGACAAATTTGTTTCCAAAAATATAATTTCAAATAAAAGAGTGATTAATTGCAATTTATAAAAGTTGAAAATATAATTTAAATTAAAATCGGGCTTAATTTTAATTATTAAAAGTTTAAAATTTAATTTAAATTACCAAAAGGGCTACATTGCAATTAACCAAAGTTTAAAATGTAATTTGAAATATATTTGTGGGTCAAAATACAATTAAGAAAATTGAATTTTCTGCGCAGATTAGAAGAACCACGCGCCAACAACAAGCGCCAAACGTGGACCGTCCGATCAAAGAAGAAACGGCTACGATGCGCGCGTCCAGATCACGCCCGACCAAATCGCGTGTGCGCAGATTCTTTCACGCGGCTCGGCGCCCGAGTGGGGCCCACCTGCCGCGCAGGCCGGCGTGCAGCGTGGGACCCACCCGTCTGACGCCGTGCTGACCTGTCCCCCACCTTCGGGCGTGCCTTTTCCAGTGCGGTCGATTCACGTGCGCCCGGTTATTTCACCAACTAGAATCTGCCACACAACAAGTTTTTGGCGCCGTTGCCGGGGATTTGTTTTACTATTTTCATTATTGATATTAATACCAATCAATCTGATTTTAATTCAAAAAAAAAAACAAAACAAAACAAAAAAAAATTATGCTTATTGTTCTTGTTTATTTTATTTTAAAAATTTTCTCGTAAGTTGAGATTTTGTTTGACACACAAATCTTAACTTACAAAAAGAAAAAAAAAATTACTTATTGTTGTTTTATTTTATTTTTCAATTTTCTCGTGAATTGAGATTTTGTTTGACACACATATCTTACCTCACAAAAAGAAAAATAAATTTTTTTTTGCGTATTGTTTGTTGTTTATTTTATAATTTTTTGTTGTGCGTTGAGATTTTGTTTGACACACAAATCTTAACACACACAAAAAAAAACAGAAAAAAAAAATAATTTTATTTGCTTGTTGTTTGTTGTTTATTTTATTTTATTTTTATTTTTATTTTCTCGTGAGTTGAGATTTTGTTTGACACGCAAATCTTAACTCACAAAAAGAAAAGAAATTTTTTTTTTAATGTGATTGATGCTTGCTTAATTTATTTTTCAATTTTCTCGTAAGTTAAGATTTTGTTTGACACACAAATCTGAACTTACAAAAAGAAAAACAAATTGAGAAGTCAAGCTGAAGACTATAAATCAAGCGCTTCTTGGGAGGCAACCCATGTGTTTTATTTTTTTTTATTTTTCGCATGTATTACTTTTTATATTTTGTTATGTTAATTTTTTTTTTTCGTAGGTGCAAATTGGAGGTAATGAAGCTATTTTGGCTTAACCAATCAAACAAACCATGAAGTTTCTTTAAACCCATCTCATATGTTCTTTAACTTTCACACATTGAGGACAATGTGTATATTAAGTTTGAGGGTGGTAGATATATTTAACCTAATTGAAATACTTTCTGGATGTTATTGCTTGTGAAATTTTTTTTTTGTTTGTTTGGTTTATTTAAGATATTTTGCTATGAATAGTGATTTATTTTTATTTCTTCGATTTAAATGATGCATAATTCTTTGAAAAATTTGAATATTGTTTAAGTGAGAATAATTTTTACGTATGTTTCATTTTTACAAGAATAAATATTCATGAGCACAAGTCTTGATTTTTGAGTTGCTATGATAATTTAGAGAAGGTTTATGTGAGTATGGAATTCGATTGATTTTTGGTGGTGTCACAGTTTTTAGAATTTGTTTGATTTTCTCTCGAGGCGAAATTATAGATAACATTTAACTAAGAAAATGATTTAGGCCATCTTTAGATCGTTTGAGTCTTTCTATCTACCTTCACATGCATTATCCATAGTATATCCCTTTTGAGCTTCAAAGTTTACATATATATTTTTCTCATTTCAAAAGCCTATCTAAATATATATATATATATGTGTGTAGATATACCTATTGTTCTTATCTCACTAACATGTGACAATTGTTAGTAAATGTTGAAGGATATATCGAAAAAAAAGAGTTACTGAAAAAAAAAGGATGCGAAAAAAAAAGAGATTCTGAAAAGAAAAGAAAAGAAAAATATAGAATCTGAAAAAAAATATATATATAGTTATTGTATGTGATGATAAATCCCAAATTGGGAAGGAATTATTGTGATGATAGAATTATCTTTTTCAATCCCGAAATGTTATGCTCGGGAAAAGTTTTAAGCTAAATATTATCCTTCATCCTACCTTTACCTAAGCCATACATTACAAGCTTAATAAAGTCCTATTGATTTTGTGTTTTGTGTTTGTCTACATTAGTGGAGAGAGAAATGAAAAATAAACTTATAAGATTTGTGATTTCATTAAAAATTTGTTTGATTTTATATTTGTATAAACTGATCCGGATTGCATGTGATGAAATATGAAAAGACTTTACACACACACTAAAATTCATTGTGAAAATGTAATATACTTTTAAATTGATTTTGATACTTAGATAAAATTCTTTTATTTCTTTGAGTTATGTAATTTCAAAAGACAAAAGAAATATTTTGAAAATCACTATTTTAAATGCAGTTATCTTTGTTTTATTTCCTTCCTTTTGCTCGAGGACTAGCAAAAACTTAAGTTTGGGGGTGTTGATAACTATATTTTATATAGTTACTTTCAACTATTTTATTAATTATAATTGCTACGTTCTCACTATTTTTAGTAATTTTAGTTTAATAAATTAGTATTTACTGTTTTTTTATATATTTTAAGAAAATTAAATAAATTGTATCGAAAATGTTCTTAAATGACAAATTTGTTTCCAAAAATATAATTTCAAATAAAAGAGTGATTAATTGCAATTTATAAAAGTTGAAAATATAATTTAAATTAAAATCGGGCTTAATTTTAATTATTAAAAGTTTAAAATTTAATTTAAATTACCAAAAGGGCTACATTGCAATTAATCAAAGTTTAAAATGTAATTTGAAATATATTTGTGGGTCAAAATACAATTAAGAAAATTGAATTTTCTGCGCAGATTAGGAGAACCACGCGCCAACAACAAGCGCCAAACGTGGACCGTCCGATCAAAGAAGAAACGGCTACGATGCGTGCGTTCAAATCACGCCCGACCAAATCGCGTGTGCATAGATTCTTTCACGCGGCTCGGTGCCCGAGTGGGGCCCACCTGCCGCGCAGGCTAGCGTGCAGCGTGGGACCCACAGGTTTGACGCCGTGCAGACCTGTCCCCTACCTTCGGGCGCGCCTTTTCCAGTGCGGTCGATTCACGTGCGCCTGGTTATTTCACCAACCAGAATCTGCCACATGTCCCACTTAATATTTCAGCAAATCATATTATGACACGTGGTATGTAACAATGCGCGCGACCGCGCTGGATCACGCCCGTGTTGTAGCCGTTGGCTCCCGTGCGACAAATCATCGTGCGCCCGTTTCCCACGGCGAATGAAATGCTGCCACGTGTCCCACTAATTGTTTCCGGAATCAGAACGCGACACGTGGCAGCGTGGAAGGAAAATAAAAACAGAAACGCGCAGCATCTCCACTCACTTTTTCGATTCCATTTTCGATACATTTTTGTCCCCCACTCGTAATTTTAAATTATTTTCTCCATCATTATTTGTCTCCCCGCGTGTATAAAAAAATATATTTTTAAATGTATTTTTTTAGAAATTTTGTGTTATAAATAGGAGATAAGATGATAGAGTTAAGGAGTTTTTTTTAGTTGGAGTTTTTTGTAGTTTTAGTTTTCGAAAGTTTTTAGAGGAGTTTTTTAGAGAATTTAGAGTTTGTAATTTTTGTGTTGTTTGTGTGTTGGTTGTGGAACACGCAGAAGCCATTTTTGGCTTTTGTTGTGTTCTGCGTGTGCCAAATATTAATGATACAAAATGTTTTAATTTTCTGTCTTCTTCATCTTATTTTTCTCTATGTGTTGTAATTTTTATTTTTAATTAATGAAGTAATTTAATTTTTCTAGGGTTGCATTTGATCTAAATTTATGAAGCTTTGATTTTAATTATATTTTTGATACATTTATAAGACGTTTGATTTGTTCGTTCTATTTTGTGCTTAATGCTTTTTGATTATTTACGAATCTTATCAAAACGATCCGTGGCACATAAATAAACTTGGAAGAGGCATTTGTGTGTATATTGCTCGTAAATAGAATGACATGTATGATGAAGGATAGGAATATACCCTAATTGTATGTGTGGCCATTTGAAAACTTAGAACTTAATGAATCTTATTAAATTTAATTCTCATAGAGATATAGTGAATTAATTTAACGAGGTGTGTTTATATGGAGCTCGGAAGAGATGTATGAATAAAAAAGAAGTTTTCGGTTGACAAATTAAATGTACTAAAAAAATATAAATCAAAAGAACATAACATGATTTGAGTGGATTAATTTGGTGAAAAATTGCAATCCTAGATTTCTTTTATTTTCTTATGTTACTTTTTTCGTAATCAACGATTGTTTTGAATAAAATCAGAAAGAAACAATTTTAGTACTCGACAAACTATAGTAACAAATCTCCGTGGGATCGATCTTTACTTACAAATCTTATTACTTGTGACCGTGTATACTTGCACGTTTTTATGTTCTCTTTTAGAGACAACAATAGTCTTGGATTTTTTAAGAGATGTACAGACTTTCAAATCTGTCTAGGTGCAACTCGTTAGGGAAAAACATTACTTATGGGACCACTTTGGACTAGCTTTATGGGTTTTCTATAAGGTGACTGGGGAAGCTTTACTTTCCAGAGGTGTCAAAAATGGAACCACCGCTTGGCAGTGACGACTATGGTGCATGTACATTAGGCTCATTGATTGAGAGAGTGCACATGGTGATCTTTTCCAAATTCCAATGTGACCAGAGTCTTTGGTTTCAGAAATTTTTTCATCATTTTCTTGTAAGGTCAAAAGTCCGGCCTTAGAGGCCCTATAAAACATGAACTTCTCTTTAAAGAATATTTTTTGGGCTTTGAGGGTTATTTTCTCAGAGACCGTATGGCCTAGTGTTTGAGAAATAATACAATATTTTAATTTTGATCTAGTTCTTGATTCAAGTAGAGCATAATCATTCCCATAGATGGCGCTAGATGTAAATACTAGTTTTTGTCAATATCGATTATTAGTTTCCCATCTCTTTTTTGTGGATCTCCAAACAAAGAACACAATGTTAGAACCTAGGACCACCACTTGGCTTGGAAAAGTTTGACCCTCCGATGCTTAAGTAAGTCCGGGTATTTAGAGAAGAAGGTGGAAACTAGTATCTCTCCTTGTGATCTAGAGAGATGAAAATAGATTTAGGGAGGAAGTGTGTATTGTAGCGTTTGTCTCTTGTTAAGTTATGTTATGAAATTTGAGATGAGATGTTGTGAAAGATGTATAGGGTGAATATATATAGGAGAAAATATTACCTATTTATGACCTTTATCTATAATAATAAATTTATCTTAATATCAGAGTTATCTCTCCATAATTATCTCTTTGTTGGACAATTAGAAGGTTATTTGTTGATTATTTATCTGGTAATGATGCTTATATGCTAACTCAATGTTTATTGGGTTGGCTTGTTAGTCATCTACTGATTGAAACCTATCATATTATACCATGTAGCATGGGTTAATTTACACCCACCACATGCTAAACATATGAGAAAACAACACCTCCATTGTAACTTTATTAGCTTTCAAAAAATGTACTCTTATGAACCATAATTATTAATGGGTATAAGCTAAGTTCTCTAACATAAAAAAATATGTATATACCATCGAGCCCTAAAATATTTTTTATGTATATACCATCGAGCCCTAAAATACGTTTCTAGATCCACCTCGGATTAGTTAAAGATCCAATACCATTTTTACCCTCCTAGAACAATGCATAGGCATCACTCCAATATGCATAGCATCTAATTTTATCACCTATGGATTTAGAAGGTAACTTTTATTTGAGTAAAATTATTATTTAGTTATCTAACTTTAAAAAGGTGCTCATTATTCCTTTTATTTATAAAAGGTACTAATTAGTCTTTTTTACTTATAAAAAAGGTATTCATTAGTTATTTTACTTATAAAAAAGAGCTATAAAAAAATTTAAACAAATATTAGTGAGGATATTTTCATCATTTATTTCGATCATATCAATCCAAAAAAATTGCAATTATAACTGGTGATGATATTATTATCTTTTATCTTTATATTATGATTTTAATACTCATGATAATTTTATTTTTAAAAAAATAAATTTAAAATTATCAAATCTTTCTTTTTAACATAATTTTTATAAGTAAAAAGACTAAAGATCATCTTCTTGAAATTATGAAACTAAATAGTAAAAGGAAAAGTGTGTTATTTCACCCTTTTTTTATTTATTGAAAAGGTTAGTGTGTGGCTTCAAAAAACATATAAACAATTAATATAATATAGCATAGAACAACAAATTCAAAGTGTTTATATTCTTATAAGATTATTCATTATACCGTTGAAAATTACATCATTCTAGTTGGCTACAGCTAGAAAATACGCTTATCATCTTCTTCACCCAAAATCAAAAATGTTGTCTTAGTTATTCGCTTCTCCTCCAATCTTATCTCTTAAACAATCTACTGTCTATTTATTTTCTTTAACCTTTTCCCTCAATCCTTTTCCTTCGGAATTTAGTTTTTTATTTGTGCATTATGATTTCTTGATATTTTTCTTCTTTTTACACCGATCTAATTAAGGTATTTTGATATGGTTTCATACAATGTTCGTCAGTTGTTAGTCTTTGATGATTATGGAATTTTATTTGTGTCGTTTATTTTATTTATTTTCACATAGTCTTATATTCTGTGTTCATCATCAAAAACTAAACAATTTAACGTGTCATCATGTGAATACTTTCTATTATTTTCACATAGTCTTATATTCTATTTTCAGATGTAGTTTTATTTCTCCATGATTTTATGATTTTTTCTTAGTTGTTCGGAAAGGTTCTTTTAAAGTTAGATTTTTTTCTTTATTTTTTTTCTATGGTACTCAACGTTTAAATAATTCAACATGTTGATGTTGGATCATAATTCGATCCAAAAACGTTCAATAAATCATATGAACGCAAATTTAAACATATCGAAAGAAAAAAATTGATTGAAAATATATTTTTTATCATTGATCAAATTTCACTACTTATATGAAAATTCTAATGGGTTTTTGGTTTGATGCTCTCACTGCTTTCTCACACTTATTTTCTATGTTTGATGGTGTATATAAATCATAATCAGAGAGTTATGAGAGGACCCGATGTCTTTATAAAGGTTCTCCCATCAAGAACCTCGTATGGTTTCGTAATCGACATACGGTTACAAAACCGAACTGTTACTACATTGGTGCTTAATGTTGCACCATCAATATTGTAACATTATGATGTTACATTCTCCTACTTGGTGCAAACGTTAAGCTTTTTGAGTAACAAAATACATGAATCATGACAATAGGTCCTCTAAGAGCGAGTATTATCTTCCATGTATTACAATGTATTTAGTTTTTCAAGTATTATACTTTATGTGGTAACGAAACATAATGAATAAACCCTATATTTATTCTTGGTCCATAACTTAAGTATGTTTTCTAAAAATATATGAATAAACAAAATATGCGCATAAATTAATGAGAAAACATTAACTGAATAATAGTTTCATTAATATTAACAAATATACATACAATGAATATTAACTTTATGGAATCAAGTCCCATTCTTACTACATGATCCTTGAAGTTCTTTAGTGGCATGCCTTTAGTCAAAGGATCATTAATCATCAACTCAGTGCTAACATGCTCAATTACCACTTTCTTTTCCTTAACACGTTCTCTTATGGCCAAGTATTTGATGTCGATGTGCTTACTATGACTACCACTTTTGTTGTTCTTGGCCATAAACACAGCAGCTGAATTGTCATAGTATAATCTTAATGGCCTAGAAATAGAGTCAACTACTCTAAGCCTAGAAATGAAACTCTTCAACCATACACCATATGATGTAGCTTCAAAAGATGACACGAACTCGGCCTCTATAGTGGAAGTAGCAGTCAAGGTCTACTTCACACTCTTCTAAGACACTGTTCTACTAGCAAGCATGAAAATGTAACCAGATGTTGATTTTCGTGAATCAACACATCCAACAAAGTCCGCATCGGAGTAGCCAATCACTTCCAGATCGTCAGTTTGTCTATATATGAGCATGTAATCCTTTGTACCTTGAAGGTACCTCATGAATTTCTTTGCAGCTTTCCAATGGTCAACACTTGGGTTACTCTGATATCACCCTAGCATCTCAACAAAAAATGCAATGTCAAGTCTAATATAGACCTGAGCATATATCAAGCTTCTAATGAATAAAGCATATGGAATGGTTTTCATCTATTCCTGCTCAAGCTCATTTTTAGGGCATTAGTTTAGGCTAAATTTGTCACCCTTCACAATGGGTGCCACACTCGGTGAACAATCCTTCATGCGAAATCTCTCTAAAACTTTATTGATATAGGTCTCTTGAGATAAACACAAAATGCCTCAAGATCTTTCCATATGGATCTTAATGCCAATGACATAAGATGCCTCACCCATATCCTTCATATCAAAGTTCTTCGAGAGGAATTGTTTCACCTCATTAGCAAACCCTTATCATTAGTTGCAAGCAAAATATCATCCATATATAGCACCAAATAACAAATCTTGCTCCCATTGACCTTCTGGTATATACATTGATCCATGACGTTATCTTTAAAACCAAAGGAAGTGATGACGTTATGGAATTTCAAACACCATTGATGGGAATCTTGTTTTAATCCATATATGGATTTATTAAGCTTACAAACTAAGTGTTCACCATTACTAAAGGAGAATCCTTCAGGTTCTTTAATGTAAACCTCTTCCTCTAGGTTACCATTAAGGAAAGCCGTTTTCACATCCATTTGATGCAAATCAAAGTCAAAATGGGCAACCAATGCCCTGATCACACGAAGTGAATCTTTCTTAGATACAGGAGAGAATGTCTCCGTGTAGTTGATTCCCTCCCTTTGAGTGAATCCTTTGGCAACAAGTCTTGTCTTATGTCTCTCAATGTTGCCTTGTGAGTATTTCTTTGTCTTGAAGACCTATTTATATCTAATGGTTTTTACACCATTAGGAAACTTGACGAGATCCCAAACTCAATTAGATGCCATAGAATTCATATTTTCTTTCATGGCATTGTACCATAAGTTTGAAACCTCAGAACTCATGGCATGTGAAAACATCTCAGTATCAATTTTGGCTCCAATATTGTAGTCACACTCTTGTAGATACACAACATAGTTAGGAATCTCCGATTTCCTTACTTTAGTAGATCTTCTTAATTATGCATCAACATTCTCCTGAGGAGCAGGATCATGTTGTTCAACTGTTTGTTCAACAACATCATGTATCTGTTAAATTTCAACATCTACTAGATCAGGATCAACAGCTTGTGGTACTTCCTGGACTGGTTCTTCAACACGTATTTGTACTCAAGACGCGTTGTTAACAACAACGATCAGTCTATTACTTGAAGTGGCACATTGAGCATCTGAATGATCTTTCTTAAGACCAATGCACTTGGATCGATCACTCCCACTAATCAAGTCATTCTCAAGAAATTTTGCATTTCTTGATTCCATAAACCTAGTGCTATGAGATGGACAATAAAACCTACATCCCTTAGACCTTTCGTCATATCCAACTAAATACCCACTTATGATCCTTGGGTCTAACTTCTTTTCCTATGGATTATAGACTCTTACTTCAGACGGACAACCCCATACACGTACATATGGAAAACTCAGTTTCCAACCCTTGAATAACTCAAAAGGTGTCTTTGGGATATCCTTGGTTGGAACTCGATTCAATATGTACGTAGCCGTCTTAAGAGCTTCAGTCCATAAGGACTCAGAAAGTTTGGTTCTAGCAAGCATGCTTTGCACCATGTCCAATAATGTTTGGTTTCTCCTTTCATCTACTCCATTCTGGTCCGGAGATCCTAGCAAACTGTATTAGCTAACAATCCCATTCTCTTGAAGAAACCTCACAAATGGACCACTTTCTTATCCACTCTTAGTACTTCAACTTTAAACACCTTTAAAAGCATCTGTTGCTTTATTCTTACTGTTAAGCAAGTAGAGATACATGTATCGCGAGTAATCATCTATGAAAGAGACGAAGTACTAATCACAGTATACATTCATGCCTGGACTACAAATGTCTGATTTCCTATTGGCACTTTCAGTTTGTTTTGAGATTGTCCTTTCCCACTAGTGAGTCTTAAGGAAGAGAACTTCATAATGAGGGTGTTTTCCAAAGCCTTATCTAAAGTGACAAACTAATCATCAATGGCCTTTAGCAGGTCCTGATCATTGTTATGCTGATCAATAGAACCACAAATACAAGCAAAAATCTTAGTCTTTAATGAACATCATGCTAAGATGATTAGATCGCTTCCATTGTTCATAAAGCGTGGTATTTGCTAGAGTAATGGTTTCAGTTATTTTAGGTGATTCGTTTTTCCTAATAGCATAGTCAATATCCATCTACCCTAGATGAAGAAGACTTTTTTCCTTCCATGCTTTATAATTATCCTCTTGGAGCTCGGGAACATCATATTTCATATCAGAGTAATTAATAGGTTGAATTGTGGCAATAAATTAAATATACATGCTCATGTTACTAAATTTGAAGCTAAAATAAGACATGTCCTACGAATGTAAAATCATGAAAAAATATAAATCTAGTGACATAAAACTTGCTTGTGGGCTAAAATTTTAATTCAATTAAATTCATCTTAACTTTACGATCAAATTATGTTCTTTTTCTTAATCCTTGTGGGTAAATTAGAAAATATAACTTGATATTCTATCCTAATTAATCATTCAAAAATATAATAAAAATTCCTATGAGATAAGATTTATTATATCACATATGATTAATCATAATTAATGTTTATTTTCTAAAAGTCATTATTTACCAATGTAAATCATGAAAAAATATGAATCTAGTGACCTAAAACTTACATGTGGCCTAAAGTTATAATTCAATTAGATTCATCCTAACTTTACGATAAAACTATAAAATTATGTTCCTTTTTTTAATCCCTTTGGGTAAATTAGAAATTATAATTTAATATTCTTTCCTAATTAATAACACAAAAATACAATAAAAATTTCTATGGGATAAGATTTATTATATCACTTATAGTTAATCACAATTAATGTTTATTTTCTAAATGTGATCTTAAATAAATCTTATTATTGCTTTAACTAATTAAAGATGTTGTGGTTACTCCCTAATTAATTAAACTATATGAATCACTTAAACATTAGTTAAATCCTTAGACTTAATTATTGCATAAAACCATAAGCAATATTAATTTAATTCCAAATGTGCAAATATTATCTATCTTAAGATTGCATGTATGACAATGAATTATACAAGCAAAAATAAATCATATAAGCACTAATTAAATCCATAAAGAGTCATTAACAATTAATTTCATTATGCATAAATTATTTAACCAAATTTCATATGTATAATTAATTACAAATTTATACATACAAATACCAAAACAAATAATTTAAGCATAATGTATTTAAATAAATTTTAATGTGTCCAAAAATTATTTATTATATATGTCACATGTATAATAAATATTCTACACATGATAAACTTAAGTTAAATAATTACATTAAAATTTTATTCGGAATTTTTTTAAATAAAAATTAAATTCTAAATGTATATAAAAATAAGTCTGGTATATAACAAAATGAATGGAGTGTCTTGGTCCAGTGGACAAACCTTTTTATGCCCAGTAGCGAAATCTGGGTTTGATTCTCGCCTTCAACATTTTTTTAAAAAATTAAATTCCTAATGTACATAAAAGTAAGTCTGGTACATAATATAACACAAAGTGTGTCCTTGCCCAGTGGACAACATACTTCGTTCTTAACCATGAAGTTCGAGTTTGATTCCTAGAAAACAAATTTTTTTAAGTCATCTTATATCTCCAATCGGGTCAACCTGACCCAATTTTGACCCTAACAGATACCCAACCGTATCTCAAGATTTCAGCAATGAAAATCAGCGTTCTTTTTATCAAAATTATCATAATTGAATTTTCAAGTGATTCATGATCTCATTTTGAATCAAAAACGTCATTTTAAATAAAAGGTTAATTAATACATTCCAATGAATGCAAATGCTAAATTAGAATGGTTTTCTTCATGGTTTTTCATGTTTCAATTCACATAATCATTGAAAAATAAATTATGAAATCATTTATAATTTCCACATGTATCAAAAATAAGCCAAATAAAAAATCCAAATTTTTAGTTACTCGTGAAATAGAGCAAAATAGGGGTATTTTCAAAATTGCTTTGATACCAAATGTCGGATCAGAATTTGGTGCAGAAATGTTCAGTAAATCATATGAATGCAATTTTAAACACATCGGAAGAAAAAAAATGATTGAAAACATATCTCCCGTTATTGATCAAATTTCACTACTTACATGAGAATTTGAGTGGGTTTTTGGTTTGATGCTCTCACTGATTCCTCACACTTATTTTATGTGTTTGATGGTGTATATAAATCATAATTAGAGAGTAATGAGAAGACCCGATGTCTTTATAAAGGTTCTCCCATCAAGAACTATTATGGTTTCGTAACTGACGTACGGTTACAAAACCGAACCGTTACCACATTGGTGCTTAATGTTGCACCATCAATATTGTAACGTTACAATGTTATAGTTGCCAAGTCTACAAACAAGCCTATTCTCCCAAACTCATTTTTCAATTTCTCTCTTTTTCTTTCTAAATTTTTTGTTCTCTCTTCCTTTGTTTCAGTTTTTAAATTTTCTTCGCTGCATCGATGCCTATGTTCCATTTTTATCATTATTATTTTTAATTAATTTTCAATGAACCTCCTAGTTTTCTTTTGTTTCATTGCAAGTGATTTAAATCATTTTCATAAATACCAACCTAAAAATTCCTTTCATTATGAGAATTATATATGGTAATGGTTTCCTTAACGAAGTTGGAGGACCGTGAAGGGTTTTTAATGTGTTGATAGATTTAGAGTAAAAATCGACAAGACAATTAAGTGGTTTACTACCCAAAAAGTTTCTTACAATTTTTTTTAAATACTTTGCAAGTCATATAAGTCTTTTGTATGTTAGTTGACATTCTCGTGTACAAAACATAGAATTTGGTTGTTTTACTTAATATTGTACATTCCTTTATGTAAGGTTAGTTATTGAGGATTTAGTACTTTGCACACTCACTTAGTTAAAACTCTTTGTATGTTCGTATGATTATACATACCACGTGGAGTTGGTTCATATAGTATGCACATTAGGTTATATTTGTATTATTTTGTTTCAATGTTGTTTTATTTGATATTTTTGAAAATTACTTGACAAATTTTTGAAATAAAAATAACTTTTTGGTGCTTGCCAACTTGGTTGATGAGTAGTGTAAGGGCTATTATCCTGCTAATGTGGTTGTTGAGGTGGTTGGCAATGTATCCAACGATAAAGTATTTTCTATAAAATATGGGGAATTGCAATCAGTTTTCAAACTTGAATTTTTAGATTCAAAATTATTTTCTTAATTCGTATCATTAATACTTTAGGGATTTTTGGTATTAATGATTCGTGAGTGTTTGTTAAAACTGTTTTGGGTTGGGTTAATTCAAAATTGAATTAACAACCAAGACTTATATTGCATGCTTAGATTTATCTATATGGATTTTTTATACCTTAAGTTTTTACTATATTGATTGTTGATAATACCACATCACCTGGTGGTAGAGCTTCAAAGGAGAGCTAGATTTGTTGAGGATATGTGGTTGTTGTGTTGATAGCAAAGGAAGGGGCTTAAGACAGTTAGGATATGTGTTACAACTAATAGATATATTTACAATTATATTTTTATTGAGTTATATATTGTTTATTTTCTTTAATGAAATATTTGATGTCGAGTAGTTTTTATAAGTAGCATTATAATATTATCACACATATAGGATTTTTATATAGGTTTATCTAGTTATATCATTGTGTTTGTATATTTGCATGTAGTGTTAATACAATCAAGATCAAAGAAGGATTGGATTGTGACCGAAAAATCTTTTTTCCTACATATTGTATGTCTTTTTTCTGCTATTTCGTGCTTCCTATCTATTATTATATGCCATGCCTATTATAGATTAAACTGATCGTTGTAAATTAATTTTGTTTGTTGTGTGCTACATTATTTAATTGTATGATCGTCTTTCTCTTTACTTATTGGTTCTGCTGCCTGCAAGTTTAGGAGCAAGTGTTAAGGAATTTATATCTCCTTATTCTTATTGTTTACGGGGGTCTTGAACTCTATCACACCTAAATTATACTCAGTATACTATCCAGCATCATCTCATTAGAAAAGCTGATTTTGTGATAATTATTAATAAGTTTTAAAATTTTGTTTTTTTATTTAATATTATTAACTATTCATAATTACTCATCATTATTTATTATGCACACATTTAATATTTAATAATTATTTTTAACTTATTATCATTATCCTATAAATAAACTTATTTCGTCCTGCCAATTTAATTGCAACATAATTTCGTTATGTTTTTATTGCAATAAGGTCTTCATCGCCAATGAAAACAATTAATTGCGATAAAAATTATGTTACAAATGTCTTTCATAGCAAATAATTTTATAAGGAGTGGGAAAATTATAATTTGTCCCGCCAAATACTAACGTGACAGAGTTTCATCATACTTATTATTTCCATGAATTTATTGTCGCCAACGATAATAACAAATTGCAATAAAAATGTAATCATAGATATCTTCTCATGTATTCACAATAACTTATTAATTGTAAATAATTTTCATAAAAAACAGAAAAACTAAATTGTCCTACAGAATGTTATTGTTATTTTTTGATGAATTCATTGTCGCCAATGATAATCACAAATTGCAATAAAGATGTCATTGTAGATACCTTCTTATGTATTTGTAATAATTTATTTTACATAAATAATTTACTAAATTATCCTACCAATAAATAATATTAACGAGTTGATCACCGTAAATAACTTTTATTTATTTACAACGACTAAATCATCACAAATATTTTTATTCTACTCTATATCTCTTGCCCTATTGTTTTAATGCCAAGTTTTAAAAAAATTGTAACAATTAAATACTATTATCTTACTATTGATTTTTAGCTTAGTGATAATCAATAATAATGATAGTATTACTAAAGCTAGTGTTTATGATTTTTTATATTGTTATTTATTATAAATAATTTAATAAAGAAACTAATGCATTAACTTTTTAAAACATTGTTAAATAATATTTACAAAAAAGTTAAAAATTATTAAATATTTTATAATAATATTAATTATAAATTAGCCAAAAAAATGTTCTCCAATTAGAGAGTTTCAGGAGTTATGAAGATTGGGCTTCAAAAACACATGTTGCCCAAGGCTTGAATTACACAAAGTTCCTCAAGTTGATCTAGTTGATGTATTAGGTTTTTTAGGAGATTTTGTTCATGTAAATAGTTATTTTATTTAAAGTTTATTTATTTAATTATATGAGTTAATAGTTTAATCTATGCAAATACAACATCACAACTACAATGATGCAAATGCATACCCATAGTTGAACTAGGCTTAGATGATGTCGTGAGACAAGATAAGTTATCACTTTAGTTGAAACTAAGTGATAATCGTTTTACTAAAAAATGGGCAAAGAAGTATGGTAGTGAGGTTGGGATGATAAGTAGAAGGAGATATCTAATAATGTCTGAGAAGTGGCATGATATCCCTTTTGACACTAGATGAGAATTATGTTATTTACTAAAGGTATCGATGCACTTTTTTCAATTCTTTACAATTATAAAAAAATTTCATCCACATAACTAACAATTTACATTACTTTAGATGAAACTTTAGCTGGATATGAAAGACCAACCATATTTGAATTGGTTGAGCAACATTTAGGTGAGAGATGGAGAGACTTTCGTAACAAGTGTCATGTTCATTGATAACTCTATGAAAATAGAGTTATCAATGCACTTTTTTGTTTAATATTTATTCATTTTATTCAATAAGTAGTACTTTTGGTATTAAAAATATTAAAATATGAATTTTCTAGTGAAAATGGATGAAAATATATTTTTCAGAAATCTTTTGGAATTTTTATGAAATTTTTAAAATTTTTTAATGTAGGACCAATCAAAACAGGACACATGGATGCCACACAAATGAATGAAGATGAGCCAGTTGATGCAAGAGTTTTCATGTGTTGCCATAGCATTCACTCCGATTTTCATCGAGTAGTTAACAAACATGTCACGCATAATCACGGGATTCACCTATTCATTCCATCAAAGGAACATGCAATTCAGATTAGCGAATTATAGAGTGCGACCTATCGTTAACTCAGCCCGTGTTGACAAGCACCATTCTTCCTTTCCACACGTCGTGCGTTGATTCATTCCATGTTCCTCCCTTGCCATATGGCGCAATCCAATTGGCTAGTGCTATTTAATTTCACTTTTTCATTTCAACCTTTAATTTAAAGCTCATATAACGATCTAAATTTTATCTGAGCCTAATTTAACGCCTTAATTTTAGCAAAATCCTAATAGTCATTTTTTGTAATATTTTTATTAATTTTTAGTGTCAAAAAGAGAGAAAGAGAGAAAGGTTCAAGATCAAATACAATTTGGTGGAGATTTAAGAGGAGATTGGTGCCACGATTCAAGATATTGATTGTGTTTATTCTTTTTCTCCATTCTTTATTAATTTATATGTCTTTCTTATTGAAAAATATGACATTTTTGAATTCAATCATGTCTAGCTAATTTATTGATCTACGAGTCTTATGAACCCAATTTTCTATATGTGATGATCTAATATTTTACCTCAATTATATCATTAAATCTAATTTTTATATTATTAACTATTTAGCCACAATTGATCTATAGATAGAGACAATTAAATATATTTGAGAGAATTATGTAATTATTTATCTTTATTAAATAACATGCATAGTTTCTAGGTAGAGATGTATGATTTTTATATATGTAATGCATTATTGATAAACTTAATCAGTAGTATGCAATTTAATTAATTATTATATGATATGTAGTTTACTTGAGAGTTGATGTCATACTAAGTTAGATTCAATTGATCATGTAATTGATTGGTAATTATATTGGGAGATTTTAGTTATAAACGTGGTTAGAAAATTGAGGGATTAAATATTCTTAGATATTTTCTCATATATCTTTTTAGCTACTAATTTTGAGTTAATTAGTTATCGCTACTTATTTTTATTCCTTTTAATTTTTCTTTCTCAAAACACATATAATTGATTTTTATTTTTTAGTTTTAAAATTAGTTTATAATAACATAATTTTGGTGAAAATGATCTTTTTTATCATTATATTATTTGTTTACGATATATATACTTGTGTACCCATTTCACATAATTCAAGTAATCACTCTTTACCTACTATTAGGATGAACTAATTGAAGTTAGAGCCAATAGTATCACGTAGGTATAAGCCAAGCGGATTGGGAATGACTATGTGATTGGTTTGAGAATCCTAATTATAAGGTAATATAACTTGATTGTAATAGTGTGTTATATTCATTAGTTTATTATTAAACACATTTTTCATTTCAGGAAGTTTATGAGATAAACAAGCAAAATGGAGCAAGCCTCAACATATACATAAAAGAGGATCAAAATCATTTCCTGGTCATGTTGATGAAAACATATAATTTTAAATTTAATATAAAGTGTTTAATTTCATGTTTTTCTGTATCATTTGTAAATAAAAATTCTTGTCCTTTTTAAATGTTATTGAAGGATTAAGAACCAAATGCAAGGCTTGACGTGATTTACTTATTTCTTAAGACTTATCGTTCAACAAAGAAAGAATGAGCATCCCAGGAAAGCAATAATGCTTATGTAAGATTAAAATCTTAATATGATCGATGATAGTTTGAGTTACAAATACTTTTTTTTCTTTAAAACTGATGTGGTTCTTTTAGCATGAAGCTTAACTTGGTTACTACGTATATATTGTATGTTAATTTCATAATGAATAATTGTAATACAGTACTATATTATGTATTTGCAAGCAAAAGAAAATTATCTACATTTGTTCTGGAACTTGGTTGTTTAAATTAATTTTAAAATATTTTAATTTAACTTCATAAAGTAAAAATTATGACAATTTTCACTATGACATTTAGTCTCGTAAATTGAGTTATGATCTTTTAAAAAATTAAGGTCGTAAAGTTTTAGATACGGTATAATAAAACCTATGATTTTGGAAATTAAAAAACTTATAGTCACGTTTATTAAATAAACATGATCTAATTAAAGTGATAAAATCTCAATCTTTTTAAAACTGATACTATATAGTGTATTGGCATGTTATTTATTAAAAAAATAAAAAATAAAAACAAAAAACTTAAATCAAACTTTCTCCACACATTAGAAAAAAGGAAGAAAAAAAAACAAATTGTCTCGCTTTTTAGAAAGAAAAAAAAAATTTTACACTGAGTCTCTCTTAGATTAATTCCTCTCACACCATTGAGAAGGTTCCCTCTCAAAACCACATTCGTCTAAAGCATTTAGCTCCATCCACTATCTAGACCTTCTACAGCACTGGATCTAAGGAATAGGTGATTGATCATTGGCTACTTTCTTTTTTCACTCCCTCTTTGCTTCTTAAGAATGTGTGGATCAGTTATGAATACCCATTTAATTTTTTCTTTATCAAAATAGATAACTAACAATAATTTAAAATATGTGTACATTTTAACTTAATCATAAAATAACTTATACCGATAGTGAAATTGATGAAATGTAGAATGAGTGAGTGGAGTTCACAATTTGGTTCTTACAATAGAGTTCGCAATGTTGTTAGAAGTTGATAATATTTTGTATTGTTATATTTCGTACAATAGAGTTATACTTAGTGACTGGGCTGTGTTTTTTATAGTTTTAATTTATAATTGTTTTTTATATTTTATTCCCTTTATTTATTTCTATGTTTATCTATTTTCTGATATGAGTTAGTTCATAGTTAGATGAATAAACTATTAGGGACGAACAAGCTTATAATATTTATGCAAATGGATCTTCTTTTGTAGACATCATTTTCTTGAATCATTTTTAGTGAGATATTGCATTGATGCTTCCTAATTTAACACCTAAGTATGAAGTATGTTTTTCTCATTTCTAAGATGGAATAAATAAGTATCATTACTACAATACATACATATAGTCTCAGACATTAAGCCTCAGTTTTTAAATATAGTCTCAGACATTTAGCCTCGGTTTTTTTAAAAACCGAGGCCATAGAGTTTTGGTCTCGGTTATCTAAAAACTGAAGCCATAGATATATCCTATGATCTTGGTTATGTAAAAACTGAAGTCATAGACATACTTTATGACCTTGGTTATTTAAAAACTGAGGCTATAGACATACCCTATAGCCTCAGTTATTTAAAAACCGAGACTAGCCATAGACATATCCTATCAATTTTTTACACCACATACCAAATTTCTTTATCAATTTTTTTGTTTTTCTTTCCCAATTTTTTTTATTTTCCCTTTTTTTTACTCTCTTTTTCTTTTTGATATTTTTTTTCTCCTTTTCTTTTTCCCTTTTTTTCTCTCTTTTTCTTTTTTCCCTCCCTCTCTTTTTCTTTTCCTCTCTTTTCCCAATGCTTTCCCTATCTCCTTTTCTTCTCTCCTTTTCTTTTCTCTTTTCCCCAATGCGTACTCCTCACAACTCAACTCTGTCTTTGCCACTCTGCGCGTGTCGCCGTCAACAATAACGGCCTTGACCTTTCACTTCTTGAAGTAGTTGAAAAATCACAAAACGTAGTGGAGATTCTCACTCTACTAACCCTAAAGAAGCTCTTGCTCTCCTTCAAATCTGTTCACCCTCTAGTGCCGGAGAAGTCACAAGGATGGGGATAAATGAAGGAGGTTACAAGTTGTACCAGAATAAAGGCTTATTTTGTCCTCCAATAAAACCCTAATTTTGGAAACTCACATAACCCTATGAGGTATGCCATCTCTGCTCTCGAGCTTTCTTCTTGAGCTATGCCTTAGTGTATACTTGGATCATGTTGGATCAAATTTGTACTCAAAGTTGCAGATGGAAGCAATCTTTAAGGATCTCACTTCAAATGTTTACGGAAACCCTCATATCCTTTAATTTTTTAACTTTTGTTGGGTTTTCGTTTATGAATTTGTAATGTAATTTATTGATTGATCATTAAATGAGTATGTTCATGGATCGTGATAATGATGGTTTGCTACTTTTTTTTAATGCTTAACTTGTGAAATATGACCTTCTATTAAGAACATAGATCTGCCTTTCTTTTGGCTTTGTCTTCTATAATTGGTAGGAATTATTTCTTTTGGTTGTCAATGTTGTTTATGTTATCGAATTCCTTGATTTTTGACCAAATTAGACTTCCTTAATTTGAATTTAGACAACCAAAGTGACACCAGTTCTGCTACTTGCAATCTTGTAATTGAAGCCCGCCAACAGGTGAATTTTTTTTCTTTAACTTTCAGTAGCTCTTCATGCCAACTATTTAAGTTCGTAAATGATTCTTATGCATGATATGTTGCCCTTGTCATCTTTGTGTTCTTCGATGTCACTGTTGTTGTTGTAACTATTATTTATGATTGCTATGTTTTCTTGTGATAGGAAAGGGACCAATGATCATTTGTCACTTGAATTGGAGGGAATGTCCCAACTTTTGGGGTATTATAGCATTACTCTTTGTTTTATATACTTTGTGTAAGTTTTTTTCAAATTTTACCACACATGTATATAGGTCCTCACCTATTGCAATGCATCCCCAAGAGAATACAGATGCATATTTACTTTTGGGGCAACGGTAACTCTAAAGCTAGTAGAAGAGGCCTTTCCATAGAGCCACCATAGCTATTTTTTTGTATACAATGGAGAATCACAATAGCATCCTTGGGATTAGAGAATATCCTACATATTTCTCTTCATGAGAATTTGAAATATAGTAGCTTAGTTGTGATTGATTTACTTTTTAGTATCCATCATAAAACAACATTTCCATGTTATCTGTATTCCTACTTTACTTCTCCAATCCCAATCCCATTACATTGCATTACATTATGTTTGTCATTGTTTTATGATGCCTGGTTCTTGGTGCTTGGCCTGGTGCTTAAAATACTTAAATTAGAATTAATAGAGTTGGGATTATTATTTTTCAGCAGTTTGTTAGTGCTTCTGCCTGGTGCCTAGCGCTAGTGCTAGTGCCTGGTAATAGTGTTGGTCCTGGTGCCTGTGTTAGTGCTTGGTAATAAGCCACTCCCTACTTGTATGCTCACTCTTATAAAGTTTGTCTTGTTTCATATCATCTATATTCATTTAATTGTTTATTACCATTGGCCACTGCGAAGCAGCTCTACCGACTAAAGTTGGTTTCCAAGGTATTTTCAGTTTCATTATTTTTCCCTTAGTTCATATTATGTATAAGATTATTCAGTTTGAACTTGAATTTTTTTGGCATAATGAAACTTCTAGCCCTGTTAGAGAGAATTGAAGTTTATGAAAATATATATGTTATAAGTTTTCTTGTTATTTTTATTGGTAGATGATGAGAATGTGTAGCTAGTAGCCTAGTATGGATGGACTAAGATGTTAGCCCTTATGAAATTTCTCATATATTAACTTCCATCATATATAGTTTTCATTCTGCAAGTCACCTGTGTGCTTTATATTCACTCACAATATTTGTTAAAGTTTTAAGGATTTTATTTTTCTTTATTATGAAAATTCTTAAGAATGGTATTCAATTGAAGTTCTATACTGGTATGGATCCATAATCTGGGATTTTATTACTAGTGTACTTGCTGGCTATGAAAATTGAGAGTGATATTGATGTAGCGAAGTGAATTTACTTCTATACTGTTGCTATGCCCATTTATTATTTTCTTTTTGATGCAGATTTGATAAGTTTTATATTGTTTTCTTTTGATGCAGATTTGATATGTTTTATATGTTTGCAACCTCCACAAGAATGTGTGCTTCAATTTGATCATTACCATGTTTGGCTAGGAACATGTTAAGGTTGATTGCTATTTATGCACATATGCTATTCTAGTTTTTTTATTGTTTTCTTTTTCATGGTAGGCAAGCACCAGGCACAATAGCATTAGGCGCACCAGTGCACCAACACACCAAGCACACCAGCACACCAATGTACCAAGCTCACCAACGTACACGCTTACTAGCGCATTAGCATACCAGGTGCACCAGCACACCTACGCACCAGCACACCTGCGCACTAGCACCTATGGTATTTGCCTTTTCTTTACACTTCTTTAGAAGTCGTTATGGACTTGTTTATATTGACTTGAAGTATACTTATAAATTCTTGTAATTAATAGTAGAAATTCAGTTTATAATATGAAGGTTTTATTATGTTTTAGTGTATAATAAACTCTCAAATGTAATTATATTTTTAATTTTAATATAATATGACTTTTAATATTATAATTAATAATTATAATTTTTTTAATTTATGCATACCCTATGACCTCAATATTGAAAGACTGAGGCCATAGACATATCCTATGGTCTCGGTTTTTTAAAAAATCATGGCCTTAGACATACCCTATGGCCTCGGTTATTGAAAAACTGAGGCCAAAGGACATATTTATGGTCTCGGTTTTTAAAAAATTGAGGCCATATATACGTCCTATGGCCTTGGTCTTTCAATAATCAAGGCCATAGGGTATGTCTATGGCCTCTGTAAAAAATCCGAGACCATAGATAACGACCATGATTAAAAAATGAGGCCATAAGTAATTTTTATAGTGTATATAGAGAATTACTATCTATTTTTGGTTTTGCATTAGTTAGTGAAACTAATTTATTTGGTATGTTTTTGTATTTCTAGGATGGAATGATTCAGGATAGAGAGAGTCCTTTACTTGATGAGAACGACCAATCAATGCAACTATCTGATGTATAAATTTGTAGATAGCATCCAAACATGTTGCTAGAGTAGAAATTGTTTATAAAGAGAATGAAGAGTGGTGCCAATGAATGGATGTAATACAAACATAATCTGATGGCATTACTTATGCATTATGAGCTAAGTTGAATAAGAGCATGTATGTTCATGAACATAAAATTTTAGCCCTTTTTAAGGTACTCTTATCGATGAATCTTGATGATGCATCAAAAATTTCAACCAAGTTTTCTGAACCATGATTAAGTTTATAGATTTATATTACCTCATTAGACTGCATACCACTTTAGCAAATATTTAAAAACTCATTTGATGAATATGTATCATTTTAGTATTCATTACCCTATATTGAATGTTTGAGTTGCTTTTACTATTTTGATGGCATACTATAAGTTTAAAATATCAATTACATTTATGATCTTTTGTTTTGAACACTTGATTTACGTGGTTATAATATTTTATATTTTGGAATCACATGTTATATTTTTGTTATAATTAACCATATATACATATGTACTAACAATGTATACATGCATACGTATATGTGTTTATGTATATATAAGTTATAACCAAAATTAGTACATTTCATGATAAAAGTTATCATTGGTACAAACGCTGTTTAGGAATAAATAAATGTGATAATGTTAATACCATTTTTGTCACAAAATCCTGATTGAAAATGAAAAATTTATTATGAAGTTATGTGTTGTAAATAAAATATTTACTATAAAAGTATTCATAATGAATGAAATATGTAATATGAAATTAATTGTCACAAATAAAGTATTCATAGTGAGTGAAACACGAACTACGAATGTGTTCATCACAAATAAAGCATTCACTACTAAAAAATTGATATATAGCCTTGAGTTTTAACTATGATTGCAGATAAATCACAGTTATAAAAGCTGAGGTCTAAGTGAGAGAGATCATAGACTCTTACATATGATATCTGTTTTTAACAGATATCATAGATATATCATTTAGTCATGGTCTTTTATAAGACTGAGGTCATAAACATATCATTTGATATCGATCTTTTATAAAACAATAACTATAGACATACCACTTGGTCACGGTCTTATTAAAGACTAAGGCTATAGACATATCATTTGGTCACAGTCTTATAAAAGACCAAGACTATAGATATATCATTTGACCTCAGTTTTATATAAGACCATGACCATGAATATACCATTTGTTCATAGTCTTATAAAAGACCGAGTTCATATACATACCATTTGGTCTCGATCTTTTATAAGATCATGACCAAATGGTATGTCTATGACATCGGTTATACTTAAACTATAACCAGATAAATCTCAATTAACCTCATTTTCAATATAATTTACAACAAACCTATCAATACTTGAATTGGATTACATCATTGGCAAACGAAAAGACATTCTTAACTAAAAAATAAATACAAACATAATTAAAAATAATAATGTGCATAAGAGAGATTCCCATTAGATAAATCAACATTCTCCATAGGAGTACTGATGGTCCTTTCTGTTCATCATCACTTGCATTATACATGAAGACAAAATCATTATTAATTATGAAAATTTGAAACCAGGGTAACGTGGTTAATATGAATAGGTCCTAATGATAAGAAAATAGCATTGTAAGTGTAGAGTCATTCTAAAACATCATAGCCAGTAGAAAAAAGTAAATGAGTACAATAATCCATTGAATCATAGTGCATATAAGAACTACGACACTAGTTCATCATGGATAAAATAAACTTCAATTGACCATAAAATGATTTCCAAAATGCAGTTGATATAATATAATCCAATACCAAATCTTATATTTGGATTAGGATTCTATTAATTCTAACCATTACAAAAATTACACAGTTATAACAAGATAATCCAAAAACAGAATTCTTATCCAAACAAGGCTAAATGTATAAACAATTTCAAGAATAAACCCAAAATGATAGATTTAGAGAAGATAAATTATAATCATATTGGCCTGATGCAACATATAACAACCAATAACCAAACAATAAAGCTCAAAACTTTGATGCAGGGATTTAAAAATTGACATGAAGAATGCAAAAACTCTAAATAAATAACCAAACAAAGAATTAAAAACGTAAATTATAAGGTGATACAACCCAAATAATCTAGAAATGAATTAAGCCTAAAGAGCCTCAGTATAAAGTTGATGTCATAGAATTTACTCTCGTAGTATATTTAATGCCACTATAGGCTTGGAATCTTGCAGCTACTGCCAACAACTGCCATTAAATACTCTTAAGATTTCACAATTATTTTAGATAAATAGATTAATCTTTCTTTCCACAGAATAATAACTTTTAAATTTAAGAGCAAGTCAACCTTATGATAGAGACAAATGATAAATTTAAGGTGTTGAGGCCTTACTACAAATTGATAGATGGCCTAATACCAAGAAATAGAGTTTAGAAACTGGAAATACATGCACACAAAAATGGAATTCTTACCATATTTGACAGAAGCAATGCAGTTGCCTGTGAACAAGTGTCATGGAATACTGTCTTGTCTACTTCTCCACTTTTCTCGGCAATATTAACAAATTGTTGGAGTGAACATACAAACATGGTTAGTAACAAACCATTAAATGAATAATCTATAGCCTGTTTCTATTGAGAGAAGGCTCCAGAAATCAACCTCTGAAGGCCAGCACTAAGCCCAAAACCACCAGCTGTAGTATCGCATTTTATCCACCAATGCTATTAAACAATCTTCTCATACTAGCAATCTCCCTAGCCTGGTTGCACTTAACTGTTGCGCTAACTATACCCGTACTAAGCACCTCTAAATTGTAGGCTTCTGTCAACTTTAAGTTAGCCCCAGAAGCTTCCGTTGCAGCTGCCACGACTGCAGAGATGTTAGCCATTTATACACCTGTTCAGCACTTATTTTTTATCGTGCCAATTCATATTTCAAATAAAAGAGAGAACACGTCAGTTGTATGCTATACTCTTTGTCATGTGTTTGCTTTACACAGTTTTTCCTAAATTATATGTGAAACCATAAAAGAGAAAAATCATTGAGCAATATACTATACAAACAGTATATATGTTCAGTCAAAAAATTAAATGAAAAGGTCTCTCTAATGACAAAACTACTAAGTAAACAATCTCACAAAATATGTTTCACAGCTCTCAATTAAATGTTTAAAATTTCACAAATTTGTCATGCATAATAGTTCCTAAGGTGGAACAGGGTGCTATCAGTACATATTATATAACCAATAGCAACATAGCATACATTTGAAATTCAAGAACAACAATAATATTTGTTCACTTATACAAAATCGAAATTTTTTGAGAAACTACTATCTTATTATCTAGCTTGAACAACCGATAAATGTATCATTATATTTTTATAATTTTGACGGATACACATATATAACACTAGGAAATAAAGGTAGAAAAGTAAACAATTCAGCCATGATAGCTCTTATAACCTACATATTTGAAAGTTCAGGGGAAAAAGGCCATCAGACATACATAGACTTGTGTAGCAAAAGATGTTAGATAATTTACAAGTTTTTATATCACATACCTACTTTAAAGGTATACTGACATCAAGTAAGGACAACAACTGCAAAACATATTGACACAACTATAGGAATAAATCAAAAATATTAATACAAGAAAAACAAAAATATCCTAGATGAAGATAGTCTCACCTAGGGGTTCAATAACATTGACTAACAGTTATCTCATTCAAATATGAAAGAATTGTACAAACCTTAAACTTATAGATTCTTTTTTTGATAGCGTGAGAAAGAGGAAGGCACTAGAAGTGATTGTGACAGTTACCAATATTCTAACGAGCTTTTTCACTAAGACAAACAGAGCCATAAAGGTCGTTTTCATAGCTAGATGTTAGCTCAAAGTTTGATAATTTTTCTCCCTAAAAAATGGATAAACAGATAAGGGTGGAACTGATTGAGAAGAAACCAAGATGGATATGATAGAGTTGGGTTTGGGTGGATGTGGGGTGGAGTTACGGTGGTCGTGATAGGAAAATGTTAGAGAGAATGAAAAGAAAAGAAAAAAAAGGAAAAAAAATTGGAGGGAAAAAGGAAAAACATTGTGAAGGAAATTTGGTGTGATGAAAAAGAGAGAAAATAATGAAATTAATTGAGAGAGAAATTACTAGAACTCTATTATTTTAACTAGATAAGAGTCATTTAATAATAGTGACTATATGAGTTTGTTTATATATATTAAGTAATTTTTATAGTTTAACCTATGGTCATGGTTATTGATAAAAACTGAGGCTATATATGTATACACTATAGTCACAGATTTTATTAAATCGTGACCAAAATCCTAAGGCCTCATTTTTTAAAAAGATCGTGGCTAAATTTTCTAGAGAAAATATCACTGTATTATGTTTTAGTACATATATATAAACTCTCAAATGTAATTACACTCTTAATTTTAATATAATGACTTTTAATATTATAATTGATAAATTTATTGTAATTTATATTTAAAAAAATGGGGTTAATTGAGATGTATATGGTCACAGTGTAAGTGTAACCGAGACAATAGACATACCCTTTGGTCACGGCCTTATAAAAGACCGAGGCCATAGACATATCATTTGGTTTCAGTCTTATAAAAGATTGAGACCAATGATATGTCTATAGCCTCAGTCTTTTAAAGGATTTGACCAAATGGTATATCCATGGTCTCGGTTTTTTATAAGACCATGACCAAATGGTATATCTATGGCCTCGATCTTTTAAATATTATGAAAAATGGTATGTCTATAGTCTCGGTCTTTTATAGGATGACTAAATGGTAGGTCTATGGCATCAATTTTTTATAAAACTATGTACAAATGATATGTCTATAGCCTCGATTTTTTATAAAACTATGTACAAATGGTAAGTCTATGGTCTCAGTTAAAAACCAATCCATATGCAAGAGTCTAGTCTCTCCCACTTAAGCCTCATTTTTTATGACTGTGGTCATATATCTGCAATCATAATTAAAAATCGAGGCCATATAAATATAAACAATGAATATATAATTCAATCCATGTATCTCATTTGTAAACAATAAATTTATTTATCAATAAATAGTTTATAACACAAAAAAAAATCAAACTTGATGATTCTATAAAAGTAGAGTCATTAGTGCTCTTTTCTACTTAATATTTGCTTGTTTTGTTCAATAAGTTGTATATTTGGGGTTAAAAATATTAAAATATGAACTTTCTAGTGAAAAGGGGTAAAAATATAATTTTTGAAATTTTTTGAAATTTTTATGGATTATTTATTAATCTTTAATGCATGACCAATCAGAAGCTACCACATGGATGTCATGCAAGCAGCAAAGCTAATGGAGCAAGTCAAGTGAACATCACACAATCAAGGAAGCTAAATCATGCAAAGCCATATGTATAGAGTGACATAGCACTTTGACACGTGTCAATACCTTTCTCCTTTCGAGTTCGTCACACAATCAATGCATCTCCATGGACATACCCTATGGCCTTGGCTTTTTAAAAATGAAGACCATAGGATATGTCTATGACCTTGGTTTTTTATAAAACTGAATCCATAGGGTATGTCTATGACTTCAGTTTTTATAAGACCAAAGTCATAAGGTATATCTATGGCCTTGGTTTTTATAAGATTGATGTCATAAGGTATATCTATGACCATAAATTTAAATAAAAATATAATTATTAAGTAAAATTATTAATTATAATATTAAAATTCAATATAAATTACAATAAATTTATTAATTATAATATTAAAAGTCATATTATATTAAAATTAAGAGTGTAATTACATTTGAGAGTTTATACACTAACACATAATAAAAACTTACAAGATGATTCTAATATTTACAATGACCGAAAAACAACCTTACTATTACAAACTGAAAATGATAGCTATTGAAAGGGAGCCACTCATAAAGAAATTAAAGTTTGTCATACAGGAAATGCAAAAGAAGGTACCAACTAGGATGTTTTGTGCTTTTAGTGAGATGCTGAAATGGTGGGACTGGATAGAAGATCATAAATAGGTTGTGATGAGTTCAGCGTGGAAGCTTGATGCTGATTGCCTTTGGATCAATTAATTTCTTCACACCCTTATCCTCAACCACTTCATTGAATTTCCTTTTCTCGTCTATTAAAAATGATTGCAAAAAAATTAGAATCATACAGTTTGCATGGCATATGATAACAATTCACAAAGGCACCTTGTCGAGTAAATTGGAAACTTTCATGAAATAATAAGTTTGTTAAAGAAGAAACAAACAACAACCGGTATACACAAAGATAGAACAAAATCTCATAATATTGATAGATATTCACTATTCTGAAACTTATTTTCAAAATTCATTCAGAGACATCATTGAATAGAATCGCTCCCTCCCCTTGATAGCAAGGGAAGTGTAATAATGATAGTCAAGTAAATGTGTAGGAATGGATCTTACCCAGGTTGAGTGGCAAGGTGGAATGTCTTGTGGAGGATCTTCAGGTGGAGTAGGAGCAAGGGACCTATGTTCAAGGTGGGGTAGCTTGTTATCAACCTGTTCTTCTACGACCTATCTAGGAGAATCATCAAAAATATCTGAAGATTGAATAGTGAAGTCCAAAGATGGATTAGAAGTATCTGTAGAAGGAATAAGAGACTCATTTGGAAAAAAATTTAAAACATTTGAATTAGTTAGGGAAGAATGAAAGTGAGAAAGTTCAACAAATAAGCGGTATTCCCAAAAGACAACATTACAGGAAACACGAAGACGATGTGAGACAGGATCATAGCATCGATACCCTTTTTGAGTTTCACCATAACCAAGAAAACAACAAAGTATAGATCGAGGCTCAAGTTTGTTGTGTTCATGAGGCTGAAGAAGAATGAAACAAATAGATCTGAATGAGCGAAGTTAATGATAGTCAAGAGTTGATCCAAAAAGGTGCTCATACAGAGTCTGATTATGAATGACAGCGCTTGGAATGCGATTAATGGCATAAATAGCATGAAGAGCAGCTTCACCCCAAAATGGGGCAGGAACTTTGGTAGAAAGAAGAAGAGCACGAACATTGTCAAGAATATGATGAAGTTTTCTTTCTGCTCGACCATTTTGTTGAGAGGTTCCTGGACATGTTAGATGATGTATAGTGCCATAAGAGTGTAACAGAGTTTGAAAAGCATTTTGAGTATATTCGAGAGCATTCTCAGATCAAAAAGTTTTGATATGTTTGGAGAATTGTGTTTCTACCATTTTTGCAAAGTTATTGTATATTGGTAAGATTTCAGAACGAGATTTCATTGGAATGATCCAACTATAACGAGAATAATCATCAATAAAAATAACAAAATATCGAGATCCACCAATACTAGTAATAGAAGAAGGTCCCCAAACATCAGAATGAATTAACTCAAAAATACTATTAGAGATAGATTTACTATTATTGAAAGGTAAAGCTGGCTGTTTTCCTAACTGACATGAAGTACAATCAAAATTGTCTTTAGACATAGAACCCAATAGACCTTTAGAAGCTAACTATTGTACCCAAATAGATGGGGCATGACCAAGACGATAATGCCAAAGTGCGAGAGAAGGTAAGGAAGAAACTACAGCTGTTTCAGCAGCAACAGAGGCAGAAGCAACAGGTGGAAGATGAAGATTGTTTACGGGAAACATACGCCCAACCCTAGGACCAGTCCCAAGCTCTTTCCCCATCCTCGGATCCTGCACAATACACCCAGAATAGTCAAAAATAAGGCGATATCCTAGTTCAGCTAATTGTCCCACAGAGCATAAATTATAGGATAGGTCAGGTACATGGAAAATCCCAGGAACAGAGAGGGTAGAGGTCGAAACAAAACCTAGACTATTCCCATGAATGGTGGAACCATCAAATATATGAATATTAAGGGGATGTGGTGCAGAGTCAAGTTTGGAGAATAAAGATGAGTGAGGTGTCATGTGATTGCAACATGCAAAGTCAAAAAATCCAAGTTTGAGACTTACCGGGCAAAACTGAGAGAGTAGTGGAAAGAGATGCATTACCAACCATTTGAACAACCTGAGTTATGATCTTCTGTAGTTCAGTGGAAGAGAGGTTGATAGTGGATTCAGAAGACTGGGACTCTGCTGAACTAGAAGGCATCAACGAAGTAGGCTCAGTATTATCAATAACAGTAGTAGATTTGTTACGATGGTAACAAGTCTCAATGGTGTGGCCATGATGCTTGTAATAATTGTAGAACCTTTTATTGCTCTGCCTACGACGATTGTAAAAGCCATAGGAATCACCTGATTGTTGAGGTTGCTCAATGGTAGGAGCAGGAGGAGTAATAGCCAAAACATTGAGCTTATTCTGGGCTTGAAGGGTTCCAAGTCGAGCTTCTTCTCTAACCAACTCATTTACAACAGTATCAAGAGAGGGAGGAGAACTGCGATTAAGAAGCTGACCTCGGATTGGCTCAAAGTCCTTGTAGAGTGACATCAAGAACTCATAGAGACGAAATTCATCCCTAATTGTAGCATATTGCTGAGCATTTGTTGAGCATGCCCAAATTGGATCAAAAAGGTCAATTTGGTCCCAAAAGAAGCGAAGTTGATCAAAGTAGTCATTGATGGATTGCCCTGGTTCCTGTAGAAGTGTATGCAATTCAAATATTAGCTGATATTTCATGGATTCGTGAGTAGTGGAGTTCCTTTTGGCCAACATATCCCATGCTGATTTGGCATCTTCAAAGCTGCCCAACAGATTGGAGATGGAGGGAATGGAAGTATTCCGAATCCATGTGAGGATCATGTGGTTGTGACTATCCCATTCAATTAGGCAACGAAGGAAAGTAGCATCTTCTTCACTTGCTCCTTTAACAGGAATGATAATTGCACTAGTACAATAATGCCAGAGCATACGACCATTAAGAAAACTGTGCATAGCTTGAGATCATGATAAGTAATTCTTGGTCCCTTCCAATATAGTATTGATAGGGAAAGAAAGAAAAACATCCTTTTTATCCATTTGGAAACACAATATGCAAAAACGGACTGCAAAAACGAGGTCTACGCAAAAAACTGGGTAGAGAGGACTAGTATTAAAAAGTCAATGGTAAACAAGTCAAAGTCAATAGTCAGCAAGAAATTCAACGGTCAACAGCCCAAGGTCAACGGCCAGCATAGTCAGTGGGGTCTCTGTGACATCAACTGGATGCAATGATGACGTCAGCCCTAGGCAAGTCACTGATGACGTCACGAGATAAGAGCATGGCGTGTGTGGTGCGTGGATCTGACGCACTGTTTCTGTTAGTGGCGCGTGCGGACACGTGAGGAGGAATTTGATTATAATACACCCACGGTTGTGTAGATTTGGTCGTGGCGATCACAATGGTATCTGCAGAAATGTCGTCGGGGTAAGATTTCACGGCGGTGTTTGGTTTCAATTGCAGCTCATGAAAAGACATGCAGATCCTTTGAGAGGCACGTGAGGGAGCGTGTAGTGTCCAGTAGTTGCGATACTTCCATGGTTGTGTAGATCTGGTCGATCCGATCACAGTGGTATCTACATAAAAATTATCAAAGCAAGATGCACGGCAGTGACGGTGATTGCAGTGATCTTTATGGTGCAGAACTCCTTAACAACGGCGACTATAGGCCCGGAACCAAAGGACAACGACTGAAAAATGTCGGAGGTTCAATGGTGAGTGGTTACAGTGGCTCTTGTGAAAGCGGAAGCTATAAGGGTTGAGTAACACTAGAAAAGATAAAACTACTAGAAAGATAAGAGTAGTGGCTCTGATACCATGTTAGAAATACTTAATGATTGTATTCTATTCTGTGAGTAAATGAATATACATGGTGCCTTTATATAGGAGTTACAAGTAAACTAGATATGTCTAAAGTAACTAGATATAGATATGTCAAAAGTAAAGAGATATACATTAACAAATATATATATACATTAATATGTTACTAGATATGATCGCCACACAAATTGTGTGTGCAATAAATACGTAAGTATACGTATTATAACAAGTAATATAATGATAAATAAAGATCGTTCCCACGGAAATTATGTTTTTAGAAACTAATTTTTAAAACTAAAAATTATAAAAATCAATTTTTTTGGTGTTTTTATATCTTAAGAAAGCAAAATTAAAATAACTAAAAGTAAATAGCAATAATTAATTAAATTAGATTTTGTAACTAAAAAGATATATGAGAAAATATCTAGGAATACTTAATCCCTCAATTTTCTAAACATGCGAATCACTAAAATCCCCCCAATATAATATCAATTAATTACATGGTCAATTGAATCTAACCTAGCATGTATTCCTCTCTCAAGTAAACTACACACCATATAGTAATTAATTTAATCACACTCTCATGCCAATTAAATTGCATACTACTCATTAAGTTCATCAATTATGGATCACATACATCAGAATCATACATCTCTACCTAGAAACTATGCATGTTATTTAATCAAGACAAACAATTAAATAATTTTCTCAAATCTATTTAATTGCCTCTATAGATAAATTGTTGGCCAAACAATTAATATCATAAAAATTAGATTAAATAATATAATTAAATTAATATTATAATTGGGAAAAAATATTAGATCATCACATGGTGAAAATTGGATTCATACGATCCCTAGATTAATAAATTAATTACACATAATTGTGTTCATAAAATTCATATTTTTCATAAAGAAAGACATAAAATTAATAAAGAAAAGAGTAGAAAAAGAAATACAATCAATCTCTTGAATTGTAGAATTAATTTCCTTTTGAATCTCCACCAAAATTGTGTCGTTCTTGAATTTTTCTATATTTTTCTCTCTTTTTAGCTCTAAAAACTGACCAAAATTATGCTAATGAAGGCCAATTAAGGTTTATGGAGTGATTAGAGGCTTAAATAAAGCTCAGGTGCGATTTGGACCGTCCGATCAGCTTCAAATCAAGGGCTATGATCAAAACAAGCAAAAATGACAGTTTCAACCAATCACAACGTGACACGTGGCGAATTAGAGAGCGATGCGTGGTAGGGGAGATCGATCAGAGTCAACATTCGCCGAGTCAACACCACGTGGTGCGACGTGATTTGCGGGAACGGATGGCGTGGAGCACGGGTGGAATGCTCCGAGCAATAACGTGGTGACACGTGTCATAGCGTTTTGACTGATTTCCGAACTCGGATTGAACACGGTGCTGACATGTCGTGCATGTTTCATCCTTCTCGCTCGCAGCGCAAAGTGATTTGTTCTCCGTGCTTGCGTGACGTCTGCGTGGCTTGCTCAATCAGCTCTTATGCTTGCATGGCATGCCACGTGGCAGCTTCTGATTGATCCTGCGTTAAAAATTCATAAAAAATCCCTAAAAATTCCAGAAAAATTCCAAAAATTATATTTTCACCCCTTTTCACTAAAAAGTTCATATTTAAATTTTTTTAGCCATAAAAATATTATTTATTAAATAAAACAAGTAAATATTAAGTGAAAAAGTGCACTAATGACTCTATTTTCATAAAGTCATCAATGAGTTCAGCATGGAAGCTTGATGCCGATTGCCTTTGGATCAATTAATTTCTTCACACCCTTCTCCTCAACCACTTCATTGAATTTCCCTTTCTCGTCTATTAAAAATGATTGCAAAAAAATTAGAATCATACAGTTTGTATGGCATATGATAACAATTCACAAAGGCACCTTGTCGAGTAAATTGGAAACTTTCATGAAATAATAAGTGTGTTAAAGAAGAAACAAACAACAACCGGTATACACAAAGATAGAACAAAATCTCATAATATTGATAGATATTCACTATTCTGAAACTTATTTTCAAAATTCATTCAGAGACATCATTGAATAGAATCACTCCCTCCCCTTGAAAAAATATTAATGCAAAAATGAAACATGACTTGATAAAATATTTATAATAATTAAAAGAAAGGAACTAAGGTATTAACAAGTCAGGGTAACCAGCAAGTTAAGTCTTGACTATTTTCTCTGTAATTTATTAAGAATGAAATCAAAACCAACTTTACACAATCTGAAATAGATCAATCATAGTTGGTTGATCAGATGCTCACCACAACAAATCACATATATCTTCTTTTAGATCATAACTAAATACTAACTCACATAACACATAACATTATTAGGTTATGCCGCTAAATACTTACCATTGTTTCCATCTGATGCATAAGAAAGCTTTATAAGGGCATCAATATGTGCCTGCTAGTGCTACTACATGCACCAATGGTGCAATGGTGGTAGAGAGCATCATTCTTTAGTGTATTGCTTGACCTTGCTGAAAATAACACACATTTCCATCAAAATTATTCTTTATTACATTCTCACTTCCTATCACATATTCAGGCACACTTGTATCAATTTTACGTAATATTACATTAGAAGCTAACCTTTTTGACGACAAATGAAAAATACAAATAAGCTAGCCTCCAATTTGAAACAGGATCTAAAATAAAGCTATCTTACTCCGATCTTAGTTGCCATCACCCAAGGCATCTAGCCGCCTCATGAGTTCAACATACTATGGTCTTTTCATATACTCCTACACAAACTCATGTGAGTTCTTCACAAAAATCAACTGAAATCATACTGCAAAAATAAGGGAGACAAACTTGTGTGGTATTATATCATGGTAAAGAAAAATGGGTAATCTTCACTGATATTAGTATTTAAGAAAAAAGAGATAGACATGTCAAAGACTCAAAGGCATATGAAACACAAAAACTGTTGATATTTTATAACTATTTTGGTGGAGGGAAGAGAGACAAAAACAATTTTTTTTCTTTCTTACTAATCAAACACTCTTTTTTATTTCTCTCTTCTTGCCTACTTACAAAAGAATACAACTCTATTTATAGACCTAAACAAGACTCTTAAAATTCGTATTAAAAAAACAGCTTTAAACAAAACAGTAAATTCTGACCCTTCCTTGCTAAAACTTCCATAACTTATTGTAGGTAATACCAAATGACCTAAAACCTTCACCATTAAAAACTAGACTTAAAAACACACGAATTAGACTTTTCATTTGCTCAGAAAGATCTGAATTGCCCCTTCAATTCCTCATTCAATACTGTCTGTCCGTTTTTAGTAAATTCTGACCCTTCCTTGCTAAAACTTCCATAACTTATTGTAGGTAATACCAAATGACCTGAAACCTTCACCATTAAAAACTAGACTTAAAAACACACGAATTAGACTCTTCATTTGCTCAAATGATCTGGAATTGCCACTTCAATTCCTCATTCAATACTGTCTTAAAATCTGTCCGTTTTTTTTATTCGAGTTTATTTTCCACAAATTCCTCCCTTAAACTAAAATTTGTTCCATCCCTCATGCCTACTGCGATCTTGCATTTATCCAGCAAAACCGTGCGCAACGGCTTTGTGAACATGTCGGCTCCTTGATCATGACTCGCAACATGATTCAAGTACACAGCTCCTTGCTCGATTTGTTCTGGACTGAACTGAGGTTTCACATCGGTATGGTTGCAGCTTTCCTGATGTACTGGATTCTTTGCGAGTTGAATTGCCGACCTGCTATCAACTCGATCTCGGTTGCTTCTTCTTGTCCGAGATTCAACTCGCTAAAAGTTTCCTTAGCCAAACCGCATGTCGCACACACCATGACGTTGCCACATATTCTCGCTCGCATGTCGAGAGTGTCACGTACGGGGTTGTTTTTTCGACATCCATGTGAACGCTCGTGTCTCCCTTAAAGAATACGATCCCGATGTACTCTTTCGATCATCTATGTCTCCTCGCACTACTACTATCGAGTATCCCACCGCTTATACTCTTCTGTTCTCGAGAAAAATAATCCGAGTGATTCTGTACTGATATATCGCAGAATTCTCTTCAATGCTTTCCAATGTGTATAGACCGGGTTCTTCCATGAACCGACTTACCACTCCAACACTCGTAAGATATGTCTGGTCTCGTGCATGTGAGATAACGTTGCATTTCCCACCAAACTTCTAGATTTGGTCGCATCTACTGCTCTCCACCGTCAAACTTAGGAAAGTTTAGCCCCAGGTTCCATTGGTGTCAATACCGGGTTGCACTTCTCCATTTTGTTCCTTTTAGAATTTCTTTTGCATATGTTTCTCAGTGATACAAAAATCCCAAGATTTTCTTGTCTAACCTCCGCACTGCAAGGAAATATTTCATCAAACCCAAATCATTATTTCGAACTCCCGAGTCATAGCCTCTTTAAAATCTTTTATCATCTCCTCATTATTCCCTATGAATATAAGATCATCAACATAAAGAGCTACAAACAACAAGTTACCTTCTTCTTCTTCACGTACAAAGCATGTTCATATGGGCATTGAGTAAACCCGTTCTTCTTGAAGTAAGTGTCGATGCGGGTATTCCAAGCTCGAGGTGCTCGTTTTAGTCCATAAAGTGCCTTCTTCAATTTCAAGACCTTCTTTTCTTTCCCCAATTTTGTGTACCCGGTGGTTGCTTCTACATACACCTCTTCTTCTAGCACACCATTCAAAAAGCTGATTTGACATCCATTTGAAAAATTTTCCATTTGAATTGAGTCATTGAGCAATGAGAAGGCGAATCGTCTCCATTCTTGTAACCGGGGCAAAGACTTCATCATAGTCTATCCTCACCTTTTGTCGATAGCCCTTTGCAACTAGCCTTGCCTTGTACCGCTCTATCTCGCCTTGAGCATTCATCTTCTTTTGTATACCCATTTTACTCCTATGGGCCGACATCCTTTTGGCATTCCAACCAACTCCCAAGTTCTCGCTCAATTGCTTTTATTTCTTCATCCATGGTCGCTGCACACTTCTCATTCCGCATCGCTTTTTCAAATGTAATTATTTCGGCATCCGCCAAAAGACAAATTAAATGTACCTCACTTGTTGAGTCGCATACAAATCTTGCATGCTTCGCATTTTTGGTTGTCTTGGCTCTTCCTCATCATCGCTTGTTTCGAGGCTTCTTGCTATCTCGATCTCGAAGTTTGTCATGATGTGGTTGATGATTCTCCCTTTCTACTATCACCTCTAAGAGTTTTTCCATCTCCACTCGCTTGCTTCATTCACCTTAACATCTCTGGCTTATTATTACCTTCTTGTTTATTGGATCGAGAAGCTTGAAACCTTTAGTCTTCTCATAACCAATGAACACAAATTTCTTGCTCTTATCTTCTAGCTTTGTTCTTCGCCGATCCTAAGACTGTGCATAAGCCACACTACCGAATATTCCAAGTGTGACCTGTCGGCTTTCTACCACTCCAATTTTCTTTGTGGAGTTTTATCTTCTAAACTCGCATGTGGACATCGGTTTTGCACATAAATTGCGCATTGCACGGCTTCCGCCCAAAATTCTTTTGGCAACTTCTTACTTTTCACATTGATCGAACCTACGGCCGAGAATGGTCCGATTCTTTCTCTCTACCACACCATTTTGTCAGGAGAGTACTGTGCGGTTAGGGAACCTTCTTATTCCATGTTCTGCAGATCTATCGCAAATTCCGTCAGGTTGTATTCGCCACTCGATCGAACGTAGAGCTCTAATAAACTTGCCGTGCATTCTCTACCATTACTTTGAACTTTTTAAACACTTCGAATGCTTCCTGATTTTTCTTTCAGAAATAAACCCAAGTCTTTCTCGAATAGTCATCGATAAAAGTAATGAAATATTTTTTACCGCCGAATGACTCAAAGTGAGTGAGATTGGCCCACAAAATGTCGGTGATGTATTAATGCGAGATGACCATTGTTCAGATCTGCCTTCTTCCCGAAATGAGTGTCTCGAGTGCTTCCCGAGTACACACCGCAAAATTCTCGATGTAGTCAATCTCGGGTAACCCATGTACCATTCCTTTCTTCGACAATTTTTGTAAACCACCATAGTGCAAATGACCATATCGCAAATGCCACAGAACGCCTTTGTCTTCTACATTAACTCGCAAACACCTTTCGCACATAACACAAAGTTGATTTTGTACATTCGATTCTTCGCCATCTCAACTCGCGGCTATTACTCGCTCATTTCTTGTCTTTCGCTGTAATACTCGATTTTTCATAAACACCGAGTATCCTTTTCTCCACTGAGTTGTCCCATGCTCGTGATGTTCGCTTCTGAGATCAGTGCATAATAAACATTCTCAATTAATCCCTTTAAACCATTCTTTTGAAAATATGATATTGTACCTGACCTTTCACTTGAATCTTTGACGATCTCCAAATGACACGTGCCCAACCTCTATCTCTCAGATCTCCACAAAGAGGGTGTTTGTGCCCGCACATATGATTACTACGCCGTATCGAGATACCACACCGTGTCACCGGGGGAATGGTATTTTTGTAGGCCATCATGAGAACACCATCTTCTTGTCTCCTCTTTCGCGACTAGATTCGCGTTTTCTTCTACCTTTTCTCGTAATAGCACTCTTGCATAAGGCCCATGCTTGCCACAATTATAGCATTCGATATTTGATTTGCACTCTTTTGCGTAGTGCCCATGCTTGCCACGCTTGTAGCACTCAACATTTGAATGATTTGACCGGCCGCCTCCCATGACCACGTCCCCTACCTCGCCAATTTTGTTGGCTTGACTACCCTCTTCTCCCTCATACGTGCATCTCGACCGCGCCTCCACCACCGCGACCATTACGCGACCTCCACGGCCGCGCCCTCTACCACGAAAGTTTTGAGTATAGAGTACCTTTTCATCTTTGATAGATACCTTGGCTTGCAAGCTTCCTCAAGCGACTGCGTTCTTCTTCTTCTTCTTCCGCCGTTCACGCGCCTATAACCAACCGGGCCGAGATCATCAAGGGTCATCTCCTCCGCATTTTCTCGACTCCTCAATTGCACAAACGACATTCTCAAAATTCTCGGTTAATGACCGCAAAATTTTCTCCACCACTCTCTTGCATCAGCTAGAATTTCTCCATTTCGTTTTAGTTGATTCACCACTGCTTGCACACGCGAGATGTAGCCTGATACACCTTCGACATCTTCATCTTCATACTCTCCAATTCACCGCGTAGAGTTTGGAGTCTTACTTGCTTTTACTCGGCTCGGCTCCTTTGAACACTTTTTCTAAAATGTCCCACGCTTTTTTGAAGTAGTTTCCTCGGCAATCTTCTCAAAGCCCGACTGGCCAATCCGGCTCGGAACAACATGTATAGTCGCCTTATCCTTTGATCGGCTCTCTTTCAACGCCTTGTTTCAGCCGCCGTATATCCCGTGGTATTTGTTGGTTCTTTGAAACCTTCTTCGACCACCTCCCACGCATCTTGAGATCCGAGAAGAGCTTTCATTTGAATGCTCCAATTCTCGTAGTTTGCCTCGTTAGTCGTGGTAGCGGCATTTGTCCCATCACATTCGGCCATCGGCTCGATACCAATTTGTTGATATTTTATAACTATTTTGGTGGAGGGAAGAGAGACAAAACAATTTTTTTTCTTTCTTACTAATCAAACACTCTTTTTATTTCTCTCTTCTTGCCTACTTACAAAAGAATACAACTCTATTTATGTAACTAAACAAGACTCTTAAAATTCGTATTAAAAAACAGCTTTAAACAAAACAGTAAATTCTGACCCTTCCTTGCTAAAACTTCCATAACTTATTGTAGGTAATACCAAATGACCTAAAACCTTCACCATTAAAAACTAGACTTAAAAACACACGAATTAGACTTTTCATTTGCTCAGAACGATCTGGAATTGCCCCTTCAATTCCTCATTCAATACTGTCTGTCCGTTTTTAGTAAATTCTGACCCTTCCTTGCTAAAACTTCCATAACTTATTGTAGGTAATACCAAATGACCTGAAACCTTCACCATTAAAAACTAGACTTAAAAACACACGAATTAGACTCTTCATTTGCTCAAAATGATCTGGAATTGCCACTTCAATTCCTCATTCAATACTGTCTTAAAATCTGTCCGTTTTTTTTATTTGAGTTTATTTTCCACAAAAACAAGCAGAAAACATAGTAAGCATGTCATGGTATCATTCATGTTGAAGCCATCTTGAAAAAGAGAAATTTTTTTATGGTGACTTACCTATTCTGCCAACGATTTAAACACGTGAAAGGGAATAATCCATTCAGGACAATCAACAGTATCCTGCCACAGCATGAATAACAGATTAGAAAAACTAATTTATACAATTGTCAGCATTTATTTTAATCAATGAAAAATTAATAAACTTATTACAAACATACCTCTAGATGAAATTTTTACTTTATCCCTCTGAATACAACAGAGGTAAGACAGAAACTGGTAGTAGCAAAAACTCACAAGAAAGTTTAACTAGACTAAAAATATATGGGATCAATATTAATCGTAGAAATCCTTTCAAATAACTTAAAGACCGTTGGTTGAAGATAAACCTGGAGAAAATTAATATACATCAATTACCATCATTGAGATAATGAAAGGCATGAAAATATTGTAAATCTTGTTTAGTTTATAAGTAATATGAGACAAAATCCTAAAAGGTTAACCCTTAATGATAATAATGCTTATGTTTATACTCTAATAGAAATTAGATGAATAATTTATTCATGCACAAATAAATGCAATTAAATTGTTTTCCTTACATTTACTCTCTACCCTACGCATTTTATCTTCAAGCAATGATAAATGTGCAACAGAAGTCCAATGGATACAATCAAATGGGTTGAAATAAAGAACCTACATCAATAATCATATTCTATATTTGGATTTGAAATTTCTAAAAACAATGTATAGTTAATATGCATGAAAAACCTCGGTGCAGTTGACTAAATACAGAAGATTATAATACCTTGGTGCAGTCTTCAGGATGCAACAAATGAATGAGTCACCAAGTCATCTATTATAGGCAAAACTCTGTCCTTAAAGAATCACATGGTCACTTTGTTTAGGTTTAGGGTGCAATGATACCAACCTTTAGAGGTCGTGGATAAGCAAAAGTTGTTTGCTTCCTAAAAATCTCCATCACTCCTAGAAATATTTCATCCACACTAGTGACCTGAGCTTGTAACTCTATCAATTTAGTATTGACAATCATGGCTTTGATCAAGGCAGCACAATTAATGCTAACATCAATCGAAGAATATTGAAGAAAATGCGATAAGAAAACCACAAGGTTTAGATCTGAAGCTACAAACTCTCACTCAAACTCGGTGAGTGGGAGAAACATTACAACAATTATGAGCAATTTGAGTCTCAAGTCAATGGAATCAGAGTTAGAAAATACCTTATGAATGAAATGTACTATTTGGTTTAAGTGGGTACGGCCAAAGTTGGGTACGGTAGGAGATGGATCGCAAGTGACAATGAAAAGAAATGACTCATGAGGGGAGGTTCATAATAGGGGAAAAGAAAGAAGAAAGGGGGAAAGGAAAAAAGAGAGGGGTGGTGCGCAAACAAGTTGGGGAAAATGGGGGAAAAGAGAGACGAAAAAAGGAAAAGAGAGAGAGAGAGGAAAAGAAAAAAATTGATATAGAAATTTGGTGTGTGTTGTAAGAGAGAAAATATATTAAATTAAATTAATGAAGAAGTAAAAAATTTGTAAAATAATTTTTGTATTTTTTTAAATGAATAACACATGTACCCAATATATTATTTGATTTCGGTTTTAAAAATACAAAGAACTCTATTATTTATTTAGATCATGGTTATTTAATAATTGTGAATATATAAATTTGTTTATATTTATATAATTTTATAGTTTAACATATGGTCACAATTACTGATAAAATTGAGGTTATATGTATAAACTATAACCTCGGTTTTTATTAGACCAGGACCAAAACCCTATAGCCTAAAATCGTAGCTAAATTTCTAAAACCAAAGATCATTATTTTAGTAGTGATACTTGTGAGAAAAATGCATACTAGGTTATATTCTTGATCATGTAATTGACTAATAAGTATATTGGGGAATTTTAATGAATCACATGTTTAGAAAATTGAGGGATTAAATATTTTTAGATATTTTCTCATGTATCTTCTTAGTTTTTAAATCTGAAGTAATTAATTATTGTTATTTATTTTTTGGTTCTTTTAATTTCATTTCCTTAAAATCTGAAAACAAAAAAATTGATTTTTTTTTGTTTTAAAAATTTGTTTTTAATAACATAATCTTCGTGTGAATGATCTTTATATTACTTGTTATGATATACATACTTGTATATTCATTGAATACAATTCATGTCCGATCAAAATTATTATTATAATTATAGGTCTATTTTGTGTTACCTTGAACCACTAATTGATAATTAGGAAAACTATTGGATTCTCTAATTTAAAATTTAAATTTTTTTTTTGTAATAAATGCTAACATACTCACGTTTACTTCATATACTATACTTGTCATTAACAGATTCACACCACTTAAGTATTCACAAATAGTAAAATTCAAAACAACTAAAAGTTTGTTTTATTTGTTTTAAAATTTTACTTTTAACTTTGCACCAAGAAAATAAATCTCGACTCCTATCAGTACAAGTATTTATTCTAGATTTAACAAATTAGACAAGCATTTCAAAATTTCATAAAAATGACTTGCGTAATATTTGAATTTGAGAAATGACGCAACATTTATCTTTGATTCAATTGTTTTCAAATTAATTGCACCATTGTTAGAACCTCAAAACACTAAATATTACATTCTGAATTCACGTAGCATAGATTTTAATTCCTTTGAAATGATAATTGTTGGGATTGATTTGATTTACATAAAAAGAAGTCAAAAAATTATTTGATCATGTATAGCTCTCTCATAAAGTCCATGTATATATATAGTACTATATGTATATGTGTCGATTACATAGGATGTACACATCACAACAAGTTAGAAGGGTATACAAGTAAAATAAAATAAAATTACAACTCCAGTTTGACTACCCCATAGCTCGGGCTTTAGGTCGACCTTACAATACCAAAGCTCGCATGCATAGGTGAGTCCTTTCTAAGAGTGTGATTATGAGCACAAGCACGGGTACATGCAAGTTCTTTTTAATGGATCAGGTTGTTAGTTGGATTGGGCTTAGGATTGAGCTATATGTCGAAACATCTAGTTCTCCTACTTTTTTAGCTCGATTCTTCATTAAGGGTGGAAGAGTAGTAATTGGGTAGTGAATTTGAAACATTTGACTTACCATAATAAATTCTTGTCAACTTATTGGAGAGAGAAAATATACACCTCTATATAAGGAGGAGCTGGGGCCTTACCTTCTTCATCATTTCCTCCTTGCTATTGAGACATATGTCACAAAACTTCATTTAATATCCCTCTCTATAAGGGGTTTAAGGACACTTGTAAAGTTCAAACATCCTTTTTTGTTTGAAATAGTTACCAACTCTTTCTACATCTTTCTTACTCGAACGTTATAGATTCTGGCCGACCAAACAAAGATTTAGTTTGAGCTCTAAAATTGAAGAATGATAGGCTTAAGGCAGAGGTAGGGAAATTAAAAATCATGTTGTCTAGGCTTGAGGATAAGCTTTCCCTTTATAAAGAGACCAAGTGTGATCTTGCTTTTTGCAAGGAACATCTATCCCAAAATCGTGCTCAAGTGAGAAGAGCCATGACTAAGATGGATGCCCTTATGGATAAGTAGTCCCATTGGACAAACTTCTACATGAAGTGGTATGAAGAGGTCTTCCTTAAGGTGATGGGTGTTGCTGAGAAACTAGAACATTCCATACTCATGTCAAGTTTGACCCCCTTTGAAACAATGGCCAGTGTTCACAAGAAAATTATCAAGATTCAACTCGAGATGTTTCCCTTAGTAGAGGAAACAGATGAACCAAACATTGGTTGTGTGTCTAAGCATTTGAGTAACACTCAAATCTTTGGGAGGATAGGCTATGTATTAGTTAAACTTTAAAAGCATTGTAAGCTTGATTGATAAGAATATTTTTAATAGAACGCATTTGTTTTTTCAAATGCATTTTCTTTGAAATGATGAACTTATAAGGCTTGGTTGATGCAATAAACCATTGGCTCTGATTGACTATCTCTCTAGTGTCAGAGCACTCTACCTGGTTTATGACCGAGGTGATCAACTTTAACTTCAATGTCAAAGTGGTCTACCTGAGTCCTGACCAAGGTGATCAACTAGTGACATATAGTTTTAAGGGAAAGCAATCTACCTAGTCTATGATCGAGGTGATCAACTCTTACTTCAGAGTTATAGTGCTCTACCTGGTTCCACACTAAGGTGATTAACTCATGAAATATAGGTTTGGATGAGAGTGTTCTACCTAGTCTATGATTGAGGTGATCAACTCTCACTTTGGTGTTAGAGTATAAACCTGGTTCCTAACTGAGGTGATAAACTCGTGACATGCAGTTTTGAGGGAGAGCATTCTAATTAATCTATAATTAAGGTGATCAGCTATCACTTTCATGTCAAAGTATTCTACCTGGTTCCAGATGGAGTTGACCAACTCGTGACATGCAACTTTGGGGGAGTGCATTCAACCTGGTCTATGACCAAGGTGATCAACTATCACTTTAGGGTCAAAGCATTCTACCTGGTTCTTGATATGGTTATCAATTCATGACATGCAGGATTAGGGGAGAGCATTCTTCATGGTTCCTAAAAGAGGCTATTGATGAGTACTTAAAAAGCACTAAAATTATAATAATTTAATGTACTTTAATTGATTAAATAGATTTATATTTGTATGAATTTATCATATTTTATATAAATTTGTATTTTCAGATTAACAGATATTTTTATTGTTTTTTTAGATATTTTCACTACAAAAATAATTTAAAGACTCAAAGAAAAAAATATTGGAAGTAATATATTAAATATTAAAAGTGTAGTATTCATTTATTATACAAATAAAGGAGAGAAAATGAGGAAAAGTAAAAAAAAATGAAGAAAAAAACAACAAAATTGCCCAGTCACACACATGCCATATGGAGCCTTGCGCGCATTCATAGAATCCCATACTCACCAGCGAGCACCAGTGCATGTCACACCAAGATCCATGCCCAACCTATCCCGTGCATACCATCCCAAGATCCACGCCTCTATATGTGCCTATCTACTAGCACCAATGCCCAACCACGGGCACCTCTTACTACACGCATGCCAACCTATTCAAAACGCATCAGAAATCACTTTTTAAGATATTTTTCACCTTTTTAGCCTTTTTCTCACCTATAAAAGGCCATTCTTTCCCATTGTAAAAATCATCCCTCAAAAATCCCTCAAATCCCAAAAATCACAAACTTTTCTCTCTTTCTCTCTCTAGAAAGCTTTCTTCTTTTTTTAGTTTTTTTAGTTTTAAAGTTCTTCTCTTTTGGAGAAGAACTAGTTATGTTTTTATAGATTTTTATTTTTTGATTCAATAAATGGAAATGTAAATCCGTTTGGAGGTTTTCCAGCATAAGAATTAGTATTAAAGTTCTATAAAGATTCTTTTGAGATATAATTTTAAAATGAATTCTTTATAGTTATTTTTTATATTTTATTCTTATATGTTATGTTTAATTTATCTATGATTAAATTTAATATGACTAACTATTTGTAAATATGATATAATAATAACATTGTTATGCTTGTAAAATAGTAAATAGGTAAAACATTTCTATAAAATAAATTGATTTTGTTTTTATTCAAGATTTTATATTAAGGATTTTAGAGAGAAATATATTATTTTTATTTAAAAACTTAAATCTGAAAATTAAATTCTAAGGTTTAATTATCCTGTCTGATTTAGAGTAGTGCTCTTTTTTGTTTGGTACATCATCCAATAGTTAGAGTGAAGCTCTATTTCAAAAGTTTTTCATAAAAACTATTATTCAAAAATGTATTGACAACATATTTTCAGTAATGGTTTTAAAACTTGAAAGATAGTACTCAAATAATTAAATTCTTAGGTTTAACTTGGACAATTTGAATAAAGTATAATTAACTAACTCTGTCTAAAGCTATGATTAAATGGTTTGCTATTTTCTTAGAAATAAAACTGAAATTTAATATTTAAATAATTAATAGACCCCACCTAAGGATATTAGTTAATTAATATTAAACAAAAGAATTTGGGCCCCGCCTAAGGACATTTTCATACCAAAAAGAGAAAATCGACAAATATCAATTTATATCTTTAATAATCTAAATAATATGAGCAAGTATAATTAACTTAATTATTATATCCATAAGTACTCCACTGTTATGAATGATAAAAAATTTCATTATTGTTTATTGAATCCATATCTATGTTTGTCCTTAGATTAGGAAACCAAATCAAAATATCATGACAAGATGTTTAGGATTTAATTTGGTTTTTAAAAGTTCAAAAGTTTGAATAATAAATTATAAACCACATATATTCCCTCCTTAAATCGACCTTGGGAGTATACTTGACATTTTCTATAAAATGATTCGTGCACTTGTGAGAGTATTACAAATATAAAACCAAAGAATCTACAAGATCGGTATTGCTAACCCGATGCTTGTCTTGTCTCATCAGTTATCAACTCGTGACATGTAGTTTTGGGGGAGAGAATTATACCTTGTTTATAACTGAAGTGATCAACTCTCACTTCGATGTCAGAGCATTTTACCTAGTTCTTAACCGAAGTGATCAACTCTTGACATGAAAGATTAAGGGAGAGCATTCTACTTGGTCTGTGACCAAGGTGATCAACTTTCACTTCTCTGTTAGAGTGTTCTACCTAGTTCCTTACCGATATGATCAACTCATGACATGCAGTTTTAGGGGAGGGCATTCTACTTGGTCTATGATTGAGGTGATCAACTCTCACTTTGGTGTCAGAGCTTTCTACCTAGTTCCTGACCGAGGTGACCAACTTGTGACATATAGTTTTAGGGGAGAGTATTTTACCTTGTCTATAACCAAGGCGATCAACTCATGATATACAGTTTTAAGAGAGAGCATTCTACTTGGTCTATGATTGAGGTGATCAACTCTCATTTCAATGTCTGAGCATTCTACCTAGTTCCTGACCGAGGTGATCAACTCGTGACATGAAGTTTTAGGGGAGAGTTTTCTACCTAGTCTATAACCGAGGTGATCAAATATCACTTTGGTATTAAAGCATTCCACTTAGTTCCTGACCGAGGTGATCAACTTATCACATATAGGTTGAGGGAGAACATTCTACCTGTTCTATGACCAAGGTAATCAACTCTCACTTTGGTGTTAGAGCATTTTACCTGGTTCCTAATAGAGGTGATCGACTTATGATACGTAGTTTTAAGGGAGAACGTTCTACTTGGCCTATGATAAGGTGATCAATTTTAACTACGTTTTTAGAGCATTCCACCTAGTTCCTGACCGACGTGATCAACTCATGACATATAGTTTTAGAGGAGAGCATTCTACCTGGTCTATTATAAAGGTGATCAACTCTCACTTTGGTGTCAAAGCATTCTACTTGGTTCCTAATTGAGGTGATCAATTCGTGACATACAGTTTTGAAGGAGGATGTTCTACTTGGATTATGACCGAGGTGATCAACTTTCACTTTAGTGTTAGAGCGTTACCTGGTTCCTAATCAAGGTGATCAACTAGCGATATGAAGTTTTAGGAGAGAGCATTCTTCCTGGTCTATGACTGAGGTGATCAACTCTTACATCGGTGTCAGAGCATTCTACTTGGTTCCTGATCGTGGTGATCAACTCATAACATACAGTTTTAAGGGAGAGCATTCTACCTGGTCTATGACGAGGTGATCAACTCTCACTTTAGTGTCAAAGAATTCTACCTGGTTTCTAACTAAGGTTATCAACTTGTGACATGCATGTTTGAGGAAAGAGCCATTTCTTGAAAGAAATTTATTCATATATACAAAGATGGTACATGAAAATAGTAAATGGTACATCAGAAGTGGTATTTTTTAAGTGTCAGACATTCCAACTTGGATTTCAACTTGTGTCATCCGTAGCTCCTTCAATTCTTCATAATAAGTAGGCCACATTAGCATCTTCTCAACTATTTAGGGAAAAGCCTTTTGAGAACCCAATCTCCCATGGCAAAATCTTTGAAATGCAAGGCCTTATTGTAAGAATCTGATAATTTCCTTTTTTGCTCAATTATTATCCTCAAGGCCTCATCCTTTTTTTCCTCTGTGAAGGTTAGTTCGATTTCTCTACTTGCTACATTTTACTCCACTGTTAGGGTTGATCTTACAGTGGGCACTGTAATCTTACTTGGTAGCATAACCTTAGTCCCATATACTAGTGAGAAAGGTGTCTCGTTAGTGCTTCCTTGAGGAATAGTCCTAACATCCCATAATGCCCCAAGAAAATCCTCAACCTAATTTCCTTTTACAACCTCCAACCTTTTCTTTAATAGTTATTAGAAGACTCTACCTGACCATTGGCTTGGGGATAATATGGCATTGAATGACTTTGTATTTGATGGTGAACTCATTGATGTTATGACTAGTAAACTATCTTTCGTTATCAATAACGAGTTCCTTTGGCAAGTTGAAGCAACAAATTATAGATTTCCAAAAATATTAAATCACTTCCTCCTTTCATATTCTTCCCTAAAGTTCCACCTTAATCGATTTGGAAAAATAATTGATAGCCACTAATAAACACTTCTTTTGGCCCCTAGCTTGGGGTAGAGGTCTTACTATATTGAGTCCCTACTTGTAGAAGGGCTAGAGGCTAACTACCTCTGTCATGGTGGTTGTAGGTGTGTATGAAAATGGGGCAAACCTTTGACACTTATCGCACTCTTAGGTGTACCTTGTACAATCTGCTAGCATAGTAGGCCAAAAGTACCCATGCCTCATAATTTGTTGGGACCGTCTCCTTCCACCAGAAAGAGTACCACACTTTCCTTCAAGATCTTCAAAAATTACTCTGTTAGATCCTTCCTTGGCTATGCACAAGAGCCTGGGCCTAAGTGTGATCCTTCTATATAATTGTTTACCTTTAATTAGGTATCGTCCTGCCTTGGCCTTGATTTCCATTACAAGTTTATGATCTTAGGATAGGTCTCCCCTTTTCAATATGTTAAAGATCAAGGTGAACCATAGGTTAATAGGAGCATCCACACTCTCGACTATTTTTTTGGCCTCCTCTAAACTTGCTTCTACCTAGATGATTATTGAAACCACTTGAATGTAGTTAGCTTTTAGCATAGAGACTAGTATGGCTAAAGTGTCAGCATGACCATTCTCATTCCTAGCTATTTTCTTGATCTCAAAGTTAGAAATTTGTAAGAACTTCGTTCTTAACCTCTCTAGATATTTCCTCATCTTGCTATCCATAGCCTCGAATGTCTCCAAGTATTGGTTGACCACCAATCGTGAGTCACTATGCAAAGTGATTTTATCTACTCCATGCTTCTTTTCCGTTATGACCTTAAATATAGCTACTTCATACTATGCAACATTATTAGTTGCCTAGATATTCAACCTAATGGTATACTTGAAACAATTTTCATCATGATCAACTATGACCGTCCCTAGCCTAGCACTATTGAAGTTATGTATGCCATCAACAAATACTTGTCAGGTCAGCCCTTTTTTTGATCCATACCATATACTTCTTCTTGTGCCTCATCACTGGTGACCTATGGTGTCTTACTAAACTCAACCATAAACTCAGCCATTGTGTCTCCCTTGATAGTGGTTCTAGCCATGTACTTGATATCTAACTCTCCCAGCTCTATGGTGATTTGCGCTAATCTCCTTGTGACTTCTAGCCTTGTCAATACATTCTTAAGTGGTTGAGAGGTGAGTAATACAACTGTGTGCAAGCCAAAGTAATATATGAGCTTCCATGCATTGATTTTTAGGGCAAACACCAACTTGTCAATCATTGGTTACCTACTTTGGGTGTCTGTTAGGATTTGGACCTTGTTTCTTTCGACTAAGAGCACGGTACTACAAGTCTGGAGGGCACGACCAAATACAAATAAAACATTTCTCCTGGAAGAGGGCTAACCAAGACAAGAGGTTTAGTCAAGTTGATTCCTTTAAAGTCTCAATCACAATCCTTATCCCAAAAATAGATGTGTTCTTCCTTGGCATTACAAAGAATGGAAAATACTTTTCCGTGCATTTGGAGATGAATTTTTTCAGTTCCACTATTCTTTTGTTCAGTTGTGGAATCCCTTTCAGATTGGTAGGAGACTTTATGCTAACCAGGACCTGCATCTTGTCAAGGTTGGTCTCAAACCCTTGGTAGATATGAGGTATCCTAATTATTTTCCTAAAGCAACACCAAAGACACATTTCTTTGGGTTAAGTCTCATGCTGTACCTTCATATTACAGAATATATCTCTTCCAAGTCTTTAACATGGTTTATTGGCTATGCTATATTTACTACCATATTGTCCACATATGCCTCTAATTTTTTCCCAGTTGACCGAAAAACATTTTGTTGATGAGGCATTGATATTTTGCTTCTAAATTCTTCAATCTAAACAACATTCTAGTATAATAGAAGGTCCCTTTTCTTGGCGATGAAAGATTTTTTCTCCTCTTCATCTAGGTACATTCTGATTTGATGGTAACTAGAATTTGCATCCAGGAAACTCATTAATCCAAAGCCGATAAAAACATCAACTAGCTAATCGATGTTAAAGAAGGGGAAACAATCTTTGGGGCATGCTTCTTTTAAGTCTATAAAGGCCACACATATATGGGATGACCTGTACACCTTTTTCATTAGCACTACATTTGATAACCAAGTAGGGTAGTTCACCTCCCTTATAATCTCCATCTCCCTAAGGGTGGTGACTTGTCCTTTTATCACCTCATTTTTTTCCTAGGGAACTTCTTCTTTATTTGTTAGACAACTTTAACCTTTGGATCAATATTTAATCTATGGGTTATGATCTCCAAGTCAATCTTGGGCATGTCTACAGGGGTCCATATGAAGACGTCAGAGTTAGATTGTAGAAACCGAGATAATTACTTCTTCATCACTTTTGTTAAATCCGCACTCAATTTTAAAAGGTGACTTTTCCCCTTGTCTCCCATTGGCAAGTCTTGTACTTTATTTGAATTTACAAACTATGCTAGATATTTACCTCATGGCCTTCTTTAAAAGGGGCTCTGTTGTGGTTGCTACTTGGGAGTGACCTCTTTCATAGTGAAATTGTAGAAACTCCTGGAATTTTCCTTATCTCCCTTTATTTCCTTTGTACCCTCCTTAGTCTGAAATTTGATGACATGGTGGAAGGTGGATAGGACCGCTTTCATCTTATGTATCCATGGCCTACCTAGAATAGTGTTTTAATGAGCCAGGATATTAATTACCATGAAATTGGTCATTACTATTGATCCTTTGACCATAATAGGTAGCACCACGATCACAACCGCATAGGTGGTGGTACTATTGAATCCCACTAGGGGCAGCTCCCTCCTTATGATGTCAACCACTTTTACATCGAGGGCTCTCATTGTAGACAAAAAAAAGATCCATAGAGCTACCAATGTCAACTATGCTCCGACAAACATTACAAGACCATATCCTTAAAGTGATCACCAAAGGATCTTCATGATCAGACGAGGTTGTTTCCTTCTCAGTGAAAGTGATCTCCACATAGAGCCTTATTATTTCCAGATTGTATACATGTGGGGAGCCTCACAAGTCTCAAGCATAACTCTTACATGAGTTATTGGAGGTCCCACTAATCACGAGCTCTCTATATATGGTATGGATGGTCCTTATGTTAGGCTCATTGTGGGGTCTCTCCCACTACTTGACAGAGCTGGTGGCTTCAACATTTCTAGTCTAAAATGTCACCATCCTCCTCCATTTTTACTTCCTATGAGGTCCTTTAAATATCCTCTAGAAAATATATCTTCTATTTCTTTTTTTAGGTATCTACAATCTCTCATCTCATGGCCCACATCCTTGTGAAAGGCATACTATTTAGATGTGTCCCTAAGGAGAGCTCTCATTTTTGGAGGCCATCTATCATTCGACTCCTTCTTCATTCCTAATAATGCTTGGGCTAGACTCACTCTTAAGGGTGGGCCTCTAAATGGAGATAGTAACCTTTCTCAAGGTCCCCTATTCCCAGAACATTGGCTACTCGTCCTATTATTTGGCATGAAGCACTTGTTTTTGTTGATCCTGCTTTCTTGGTTGACCCTGTCATGACTCATCCGTCTTTTTCCTTTTTTGGGTGCAACTTTTGCAGTTTCCTATCCATTCTTAATCAAAAGCTCTCTTTAGAGATTGATGAACTTTATTGCTTCTCTGTACACTTCCTCTAAAGTTTGAAGGACCATCTTCGTTAGTTCTACGAATAGATCAGAATCTCTTAGGAGACCTTGCCTAAAGGCCTCTATTGCAATAAAGCTTGGGCAGTTAGAGATTAGTATCTTCTTTGAATCTTTTCATATATTATTCAGTAGACTCACCCTTCTCTAACCAATTGAGAAGAGGTGGTATGACTTCTTCCTCAGTGGCTTGTTGTAGGCATAATTAGTGGTAAACAACTTGGTAAACTATGAGAAAGAGGTGATGATACAAGTTTCCAAGTTATTGAACCACTTCTGGGCACCGTCACAAAGGGTTATAGTGAAAAAATTACACATTATGATATCTCTTTTTCTCAATGTAAGGCTCACATGGGCCATAGTTGTCTTGAAGTGTTGCATATGAATAACTGGGTCTTTAGTCCCCTGATATTCCGGGCACTTGGGAGCACTGAACTTGGCTGGTGGCTTGTCATTCTCCATCTCATTAGAAAAGGGATCGACATATAGTTGTTTGCAATCCCTATACACATTATAAGGTTCCTTACTCTTTTCCTCCCCTTCATTGGCCCTTTTCAAGGCCTAGTCTTTCTTTCTATTAGCCTCTTCCAATGTCTAAAATTGCGCTTTCCATCTTTTTCTTTCCTACAACTACTGCTCGTTACTAGGTCCCATCAAACCCTAAGGGGTCACCCTCAGCTTCATACTCGACCTAGGTGGGCTCGAGCACAACACAATTTGGTCTATTTCAACTAATCAAGTTAATAGTTCGACCTTTAGAGGCCCCCAGACCTGATTGTAATCATAGAGTCTTATTTTCTGGCTTGGTCTCTTCAAGTTCCCTCCTTAGTTCAAGAGTTGACAAGTCATCTCATGATGGTGATCGGTTTCTATTCTTGCTTCATCATGGGCTGGTAAGATGTTGTCTTGTGCTGCCATTTTCTACCTATTTTCTTTTCTTAATTGTCCCTTAGCTTGCGTTCCTACCATGGTGATCATGATACTAGTGTAACTGGAGCAAGTGCTTTGTCTCTTTAAGCCTCTCTCAAAATTTGGTATGAATCCTTAAAAGTATGGGGTGAGAAGCCAAGGCTCGGCCTTTAAATCTACCCTACAGTGGGTACCAAAATGTTGTGATTAATCCAATTTATAAAGAGAAAAACTAGAGAAAAGTCAAAGAACTGTGTGATCATGTGTGGCTCTCTCATAAGGCCCATGTATATATATAATATTACATGTACACGTGTTGATTACATAAAATATACACGTCATAATGTGTCATAGAGGCATAAAAGTAAAAAAAATATGTTTACAGCTCAAGGTCGACCACCCTATAGCTCAGGCTTGAGGTCAACCTTACAATACCAAAGCTCTCATATATAGGTGGGTCCCTCTTACGAGTGTAGTTATGGGCATGGCACAGGTAAGTCCTTTCTGACTACTCAAGTTGTTAGTTGAATCGGGATTAGGATCGAACTATATGTTCAAACAATAATGATATATACGAAAGTTAAGTGCATTTTAAAGTTATTGAATCCATCCAGATGATTGGTGGATCCATGTGGCTTGATAATTAATTGGTTAAAATATACTCTGATTTCAATTAACATAATGTAACTGGCTTGTTAATTTTCATCCATATAACATAAGTTACACATGTAGTATATGTTAAATTAGTAAATACATGTGTAATTTACACCGACAACTACAACGTTGAAGACTTGAGAGAAACAAAACTTTTATAATAAAAAATTAGATTTACTGATGAGTGCTCAAAAAGCACTAAAATAACCATGATTTTATGCACATTAATTGATTAATATATATATATATGTATATGTTTTATCATATATTTATATAAATTTATCTTTTTCGGAATCACGGGTATTTTTATTGTTTTTCAGGTATTTTGGATTAAAAACGCAATTTAAAGACTCAAAGAGGAATACTTGAAGCAATACATCACAAATATATTAATAAATAAGTGGGAAAAGGTCAACAAACATGGAAAAATTGGACAAAATGGGTCGAAAAGGTCAAAAATGTCAAAAGATCGAAATCGCGCCCATGTAGCTATGGCGACAATGCAGCGCCATGCGCTCACCGGCTGCCATCGCGCGCGCATCGCGCAACACTGTTCACCGCAGCGCCAGACAGCGCGGCGCTATACAGCCAGCCCTCCGCGCGCCTAACGCCTTTTCGCCCCATTTTTCACGTCGTAGCCTCAGGACGTCATGCTGACGTCATTAATGACATCAAGAATTCCAATACGCGTTTTACATTTTTAAATATTTTTTTAACATTTTTTTACTCATTTTTTCTCTCCATCCTCACCTATAAATACCCCCCTTCCCTTCACTTCAAAACACACCTTCAAAACACACTTCTCTCTTCTTTCTTTCTCTCTTTTCTTAGATTTTTAGTTTTTTTTAGTTTTTCTTAGTTCTTAGTTAATTTCTCTTAGTTTTAGAGTTCTTCCCTTTTTGGGAAGAACTAGTTATGTTTTTGTAATTTATTAGCTTTTCGATTCAATAAATGGGAGTGCAAATTCCGCTTGGAGGTTTTCCAAAGAACGGAATAGCATCGAAGTTCTGTAAGGATTTTATTTTCTTCTACGCTTATTTTTTATGCTTTATTCTTACATGTTATATTTAATTTGTCCGTGATTAAATTTAACTTTCTTGTCAATGCTTATAAACATGATGTAATAATAACGTTGTTATGCTTGTAAATATTAAATAGGTAAAAATCTCTAAAATGAATTGATTTTATTTTTATTCAAGATTTTATATTAAGAATGTTAGAGAGAAATATATTATTTTTCATTACAAACTTAAACCTGAAAATTAGATTTTAAGGTTTAGTTATCCGGTCTGATTTAGAGTAGTGCTCTTTTATTTGATGGTACAATCGCCCGGTAGTTAGAATGAAGCTCTATTTCAAAAGTTTTTTATAAGAATTATTATCTGAAAATGTATTGACAACATGTTTTCGGTAGTGGTTTTAAAACTTGAAAGTTAGTACTCGGATAACTAAATTCTTAGGTTTAATTTGGACACCTTGAATAAAGTTTAAACTGTCTAACCCCACCAAAGGTGGCATTTAAATGGTTCATTTTCAATCTCTTAGAAAAAGGAATTAATTTAATTAACCAAATTAGTTATCAACCCCACCCATAGGTGTTAATTGATTTGTTTAGTTAACAAAGAATATCTAACCCCACCAAAGGTGGTATTCATATAAAAAAGAGAGAATTAATAAATATCAATTCATATCTTTAATAACCTAAATAATATGAGCAAGCATAATTAACTTAGTTAGTATATCCATAAATACTCCACTATTTTAAATGATAAAATTTGCATAAATATTTATTGAATCTTTGTTTATTTTTATGTTAATAGATTAAAAACACAAAACCCAAAATATCGTGACAGGATGTTTAGGATTTAATTTCGTTTTTAAAAGTTTGAATAATAAATTAAAAACCACATACATTGCTTCCTTAGATCGACCTTGGGAGTATACTTATCATTTTCTACGAAATGATTCGTGCACTTGCGAGAGTTTTATAAATAGATAAAACCAAAGTAACGCGAGGATCGGCGATATGGGATTCGCTCCTATCAAGTTTTTGGCGCCGTTCTTGGATGGCGATCAAGTTTTTTTGGCGTCTTAGGAAGGAATAGCGTTTTTAAATTATTTATCAAAATTTTAAAAACTTTTTGTGTTGTAAATAATTGTGATTTTTTTTATTAAAAAATTAAAAAAAAATAAAAAATTTTGTTGTTTGTGAAAAGTAAAAAAAAATTCAAATTTCAATTTCGTAATAAATAAAAAAAATATAGCATGAATAATAAAATAATTTTGCATTTTGAAATTTGAAGTAAAAAAAAAAGTAAGTAAATTTTAAATTAAATTAATAAATAAATAAGAATAAAAAATAATAAAAAATAATAAAAATAATAAAAAATAATAAAAAATAAAAACAAATAATAAAAAATAAAAAATAATAAAAAAAAAAAAAATAAAAATAAAATAAAAATAAAATAAATAAATAAAATAATAAAAAATCAAAAAAATCAAAAAAATCAAAAAAATCAAAAAATCAAAAAAAAATCAAAAACTTTATTTTCAATTTTTTTTATTTTTATTTTTTATTTTATTTTTGTTGTTTTTTCTTTTTCTTTTTTTTTTTTACCTTTTTCAATTATTTTTTTTCAATTTATTTTATTTTATTTTTATTTTATTTCTTTTGGCTTAATTTTTATTTTTTCTCTTTTTCTCTTTTTATTTTTTTTTATTTTTCTTTTACTTTTTCAATTTATTTTATTTTTGGTTTAATTTTTTTTTTTTTTCAAATTTTTTTTAACTACTTTTTTTTTATTTTCGTTTAAGTTAATTAACTTAGGTTTTTAGTAACTTAATTTACTAACTTAATTAACTTAGATTTTCATTAACTTAATTAACCTACCTTTTTATTAACTTAATTAACTTAAATTTTAACTTAACTTAACTTAATTAACTTAATTTTAATAGCATGAAAAGTAAAGATCTAAGGGAGTTCTGTCTAGGAGACTAGTTCTTGGAAGCCTTTGTGCCACTAGTCTTTCCTGGGAACGTTGCTCTGTCTAGGAGGATGGTTTTTAAGGAGCCTTTGCCCCACCATTCTTTCCTGGGAGCACTCTTGGTTAATACTGATTATGTTATTTTAACTTAAAAAAATTAAAAAAAAAAAAAAAAAAAATTCTGAAACTATCTCCAAAATTTTAAAGCTTTAATTACAATCTAAGGAGTTAGTTGTTTTGTTTGTTCTAGGTACAATTGTGTTTTGATGCCTTAATTATTTGATTTGCACCTAGATGTGGGTTATCTAAAACCCTCAAGCATGCCCCTAGTTTTTGGTACAGAAAAATTTGAAAATCAATAGGGCATGTTTGAAACAGTATAGGTAGACAACATTGTCTTACTTGTAGGTTTGATTGACTCAATGATGAGGGGACATTGAGTTTACTTAAAAGGCAATCCCCAAGTTACGTCTTGCTAAGACGTTAAACTAAGCGCTGGATGGGAGACAACCCATCATTTTAGGTAATTTTTTTGTTATTTGTTTTAATTTTATTGTTTATTTTGGTTTAATTATATGTGAATAATTTTTAAATTGTTAAAACTAAAAATATTTTTTGAGTTGTTAGAAGTTCACAGCAATCTGTCTGTATACACTTTAATGATGAATATGATGAATGCACTTGCATTTCTCCATTACTACTTACACATTCTCAAGAAATAGGTAATCTTTCTTCTCTTTTCTCTTTATCTTTAATTTACAGTTGTTACATTGAGGACAATGTAAGTTCTTGGTTGGGGGTGGTGAAAAGTTACCATGCTTAATTAGAAAAGAAAAAAAAAGATTTAACAATTTAAAAAAAAAAAAAATTTCAAAAAAAAAAAAAAAAAAAAAAAAATTTCTTTTTTATGTTCACATCTTCATTTTTTTTGTGTTTTTTTTGTGTGATTTAGTAATTTTTGAAATTTAAAAAAAAAAAATTAAAAAAAAAATATTTTCTCACAAAAATTTATCATTTCTTTAAATCAAATTTAAGTAAAGAGTTAAGTCTTTTGTACTGTTAGATTAATTTTTGAAAACATATCATGAAATATTTTGTAATTGTTTTTGATAATTAGTTAATTTTTGTCATAACTAGTATTTCTTGATAAGATGTAGAAATTATATTAAACCCAAAATCGGTGTTTATGAATTTGTTTTAGTGGAGACTACCTTTGTGAGATATAATTTGAGCCTAATTTCCTTTATTCAGAGTGAAATATATATTTTTTCTACTCCAAACACATTTCTTATTTCTTCAAATTCTTAGATGATCTCTATAGGCATTAATATTGAATGTATGAATTTTTTCTCATCTTAATAGAGTGTCGTATATTTTTTATTATTTTTGCTTAGATTAAATGATCTGAGTAGAAATTGCTACTATATCCTTTTACCTCCTTCGTGCATGACCATTCCAAAAAAAAAAAGAGACATCTCTGGGGTTACCTAAACCAAGATCAACCAGAAAAGCCACAAAAGTAACCACTCACCAAAATCCAAAAAATGTACAATCATACATGGGTTGACTCTCTAAAATATACATATATTGAAAAAAATTAGAGAGATAAAAAAATATAGTATCATCTTCATACTATGCCCCACATTGCCTACAAAGTTGTGAGTACAGGCTAATTACAAAAAAAAAAAGATATAGGAAATAATTCCCTAAAAAGTCATTGCAATTTCTTCATTTGTAAAAAGCATATATCTTGAAATTCTTTCTTAATGAGTTTGATTTATGCATGAAAATAATTTTTATATATGATATCTTTATAATTTATACATTCGATTCCTTTCATGAGATCAATATCAAAATAACACTTTGAGCCTTTATTCTTTATACATATGCGAACATATTAGTTCATTTCTATACATCAACTCTTTCGCATATAAATTAGTATGAGTGTTTGAACCCATAGGATTCAATGCTTTGAGAGTATTGACTTGTGAGGAATAGAGTCGGCGAATTACGATTCATGACACTGAAATTGGGTAAAATTAAATTGATACATTTTTTAAATGAAATATGAAAATGATTTTCGACTAATTATTATAATAAAATCATGATTGTTTAAAGAGATTAAAATAACTTATGCTTGAGATTTTAATTATGATCTTAAAGGAGATTAAAAAGTATGAGATATTTTTGTGATATGTTGTTTTCTTTTATTCTTAAATTAATTTTTGATTGTGTTGTGATTGTTTTTATAGTTTCTTTTTATTTAGTTCAATGTTTGTGGGTATCATTATCAAAACCCTCACGAGACTCAAACTCGTCCACTAGGCAACCTAGGGGTTTAAAGGCTTGTTGCATAGCCTAAATCCAACCGTGTCAATCTACGGAAGTGATTTAGGATAGTTTAATTTTTAGTTTTTATCGCTTCTCTTGCTAAGGGACTAGCAAGAAGCTGGTTGGGGGTTGTGATGAGTGCTCAAAAAGCACTAAAATAACCATGATTTTATGCACATTAATTGATTAATATATATATATATTTATATGTTTTATCATATATTTATATAAATTTGTCTTTTTCGGAATCACGGGTATTTTTATTGTTTTTCAGGTATTTTGGATTAAAAACGCAATTTAAAGACTCAAAGAGGAATACTTGAAGCAATACATCACAAATATATTAATAAATAAGTGGGAAAAGGTCAACAAACATGGAAAAATTGGACAAAATGGGTCGAAAAGGTCAAAAATGTCAAAAGATCGGAAATCGCGCCCATTTGCCCGGCGCTTCACCATACGAGCGCCCCGTCGCCATGTGGCTGCCCGTCCGCGCGCGCCCCATCGCGCGACATCGTTCACGCGCCGACTACTGCGGCAGCTGTACATACAGCGCAGCCTTCAGACTCGCGCGCCATACGCCTTTTCGCCCCATTTTTCACGTGCGGCCGCCTGTGACGTCATGCTGACGTCATTAATGACATCAAGAATTCCAATACGCGTTTTACATTTTTAAATATTTTTTAACATTTTTTTACTCATTTTTTCTCTCCATCCTCACCTATAAATACCCCTTCCCTTCACTTCAAAACACACCTTCAAAACACACTTCTCTCTTCTTTCTTTCTCTCTTTTCTTAGATTTTTAGGTTTTTTAGTTTTTCTTAGTTCTTAGTTAATTTCTCTTAGTTTTAGAGTTCTTCCCTTTTTGGGAAGAACTAGTTATGTTTTGTAATTTATTAGCTTTTCGATTCAATAAATGGGAGTGCAAATTCCGCTTGGAGGTTTTCCAAAGAACGGGAATAGCATCGAAGTTCAGAAGGATTTTATTTTCTTTACGCTTATTTTTTATGCTTTATTCTTACATGTTATATTTAATTTGTCCGTGATTAAATTTAACTTTGTCAAGTTTATAAACATGATGTAATAATAACGTTGTTATGCTTGCGAAATATTAAATAGGTAAAAATCTCTAAAATGAATTGATTTTATTTTTATTCAAGATTTTATATTAAGAATGTTAGAGAGAAATATATTATTTTTTCATTACAAACTTAAACACGAAAATTAGATTTTAAGGTTTAGTTATCGATCTGATTTAGTGTAGTGCTCTTTTATTTGATGGTACAATCGCCTTGTAGTTAGAGTGAAGCTCTATTTCAAAAGTTTTTATAAGAATTATTATCCGAAAATGTATTGACAACATGTTTTCGGTAGTGGTTTTAAAACTTGAAAGTTAGTACTTGATAACTAAATTCTTAGGTTTAATTTGGACACCTTGAATAAAGTTTAAACTGTCTAACCCCACCAAAGGTGACATTTAAATGGTTCATTTTCAATCTCTTAGAAAAAGGAATTAATTTAATTAACCAAATTAGTTATCAACCCCACCCATAGGTGTTAATTGATTTGGTTAGTTAACAAAGAATATCTAACCCCACCAAAGGTGGTATTCATATAAAAGAGAGAATCAATAAATATCAATTCATATCTTTAATAACCTAATTAATATGAGCAAGCATAATTAACTTAATTATTATATCCATAAATACTCCACCATTATAAATGATAAAATTTGCATAAATGTTTATTGAATCTATGTTTATTTTTATGTAAGTAGATTAAAAACACAAAACACCAAAATATCGTGACAGGATGTTTAGGATTTAATTTCGTTTTTAAAAGTTTGAATAATAAATTAAAAACCACATACATTCCTTCCTTAGATCGACCTTGGGAGTATACTTATCATTTTCTACGAAATGATTCGTGCACTTGCGAGAGTTTTATAAATAGATAAAACCAAAGTAACGGCAGGATCAGCGATGTCGGTTACGCCTCGATCAAGTTTTTAGCGCTTCAATGGCGATCAAGTTTTTGGCGCCGTTGCCGGGGAAGGAATAGCGTTTTTAAATTATTTATCAAAATTTTAAAAACCTTTTGTGTTGTAAATAATTGTGATTTTTTTTTTTTATTAAAAAATTAAAAAAAATAAAAAATTTTGTTGTTTGTGAAAAGTAAAAAAAATTCAAATTTCAATTTCGTAATAAATAAAAAAAATATAGCATGAATAATAAAATAATTTTGCATTTTGAAATTTGAAGTAAAAAAAAAAGTAAATAAATTTTAAATTAAATTAATAAATAAATAAGAATAAAAAAATAAAAAAATAAAAAAATAAAAAAATAAAAAATAATAAAAATAATAAAAATAATAAAAATAAAATAAAAAATAATAAAAAAATAAAAAAATAAAAAAAAATAAAAAAAATAAAAAAAAAACAAAAAAAAATAAAATTGAAAAAGGTAAAAAAAAATAAAAAAAAATAAAAAAAAAAATAAAAAAAATAAAAAACTTAATTTTTCATTTTCATTTAATTTTAAGTTTTTTGAATCTTAATTTTATTTTTTTTTACCTTTTTCAATTTTATTTTATTTTATTTTCCCTTTTTTTTAATTTTATTTTATTTTATTTATTTTACCTTTATTTTTTTCTCTTTAACTGCTTTTTTTTTTCTCTCTTAATTTTCATTTAACTTAATTAACTTAGGTTTTTACTAATTTAATTAACTTAGTTTTTTAATTAACTTAGATTTTCATTAACTTAATTAACTTAAATTTTCATTAACTTAATTAACTTAGATTTTTACTTAAATTAACTTAATTAACTTAACTTTATTAATTTAGATTTTACTTAACTTAATTAACTTAGATTTTTACTTAACTTAATTAACTTAGTTTTTTTTTCACTTAACTTAATTAACATAGATTTTCATTAACATAATTAATTTACATTTTCATTAACTTAATTAAATTTAATTAAGTTAAGTTAGGTTAACTTAATTAAATTTACATTCCCCGGCAACGGCGCCAAAAACTTGATAGGAGCAGAACCGACATCGCCGATCCTGCCCGTTACTTTGGTTTTATCTATTTATAAAACTCTCGCAAGTGCACGAATCATTTCGTAGAAAATGATAAGTATACTCCCAAGGTCGATCTAAGGAAGGAATGTATGTGGTTTTTAATTTATTATTCAAACTTTTAAAAACGAAATTAAATCCTAAACATCCTGTCACGATATTTTGGGTTTTGTGTTTTTAATCTATTAACATAAAAATAAACAAAGATTCAATAAATATTTATGCAAATTTTATCATTTAAAATAGTGGAGTATTTATGGATATACTAACTAAGTTAATTATGCTTGCTCATATTATTTAGGTTATTAAAGATATGAATTGATATTTATTAATTCTCTCTTTTTTATATGAATACCACCTTTGGTGGGGTTAGATATTCTTTGTTAACTAAACAAATCAATTAACACCTATGGGTGGGGTTGATAACTAATTTGGTTAATTAAATTAATTTCTTTTTCTAAGAGATTGAAAATGAACCATTTAAATGCCACCTTTGGTGGGGTTAGACAGTTTAAACTTTATTCAAGGTGTCCAAATTAAACCTAAGAATTTAGTTATGCGAGTACTAACTTTCAACTTTTAAAACCACTACTGAAAACATGTTGTCAATACATTTTCAGATAATAATTCTTATAAAAACTTTTGAAATAGAGCTTCACTCTAACTACCTGCGATTGTACCATCAAATAAAAGAGCACTACTCTAAATCGAATCGATAACTAAACCTTAAAATCTAATTTTCGTGTTTAAGTTTGTAATGAAAATTAATATATTTCTGTGTAACATTCTTGATATAAAATCTTGCATAAAAATAAAATTAATTCATCTTAGAGATTACTACCTATTTAATATTTCGCAAGCATAACAACGTTATTATTACATCATGTTTATAAGCGACAAAGTTAAATTTAATCACAGACAAATTAAATATAACATGTAAGAATAAAGCATAAAAAATAACTGTAAAGAAAATAAAATCCTTACAGAACTTCGATGCTATTCCCGTTGCTGGAAAACCTCCAAGCGGAATTTGCACTCCCATTTATTGAATCGAAAAGCTAATAAATTACAAAAACATAACTAGTTCTTCCCAAAAACTTGATCGGGGCAGAACCGACGTCGCCGATCCTGCCCGTTACTTTGGTTTTATCTATTTATAAAACTCTCGCAAGTGCACGAATCATTTCGTAGAAAATGATAAGTATACTCCCAAGGTCGATCTAAGGAAGGAATGTATGTGGTTTTTAATTTATTATTCAAACTTTTAAAAACGAAATTAAATCCTAAACATCCTGTCACGATATTTTGGGGTTTTGTGTTTTTAATCTAATTACATAAAAATAAACATAGATTCAATAAACATTTATGCAAATTTTATCATTTATAATGGTGGAGTATTTATGGATATAATAATTAAGTTAATTATGCTTGCTCATATTAATTAGGTTATTAAAGATATGAATTGATATTTATTGATTCTCTCTTTTTTATATGAATACCACCTTTGGTGGGGTTAGATATTCTTTGTTAACTAAACAAATCAATTAACACCTATGGGTGGGGTTGATAACTAATTTGGTTAATTAAATTAATTCCTTTTTCTAAGAGATTGAAAATGAACCATTTAAATGCCACCTTTGGTGGGGTTAGACAATTTAAACTTTATTCAAGGTGTCCAAATTAAACCTAAGAATTTAGTTATCCGAGTACTAACTTTCAAGTTTTAAAACCACTACTGAAAACATGTTGTCAATACATTTTGAGATAATAATTCTTATAAAAACTTTTGAAATAGAGCTTCACTCTAACTACCGGGCGATTGTACCAACAAATAAAAGAGCACTACTCTAAATCAGACCGGATAACTAAACCTTAAAATCTAATTTTCAGATTTAAGTTTGTAATGAAAAATAATATATTTCTCTGTAACATTCATAATATAAAGTCTTGATTAAAAATGAAATCTGTTCATTTTACAGACTTTTACCTATTTAATATTTACTTAAAGCATAACAACGTTATTATTATATCATGTTTACAAATAGCCAACACAGTTAAATTTAATCACAGACAAATTAAATATAACATGTAAGAATAAAGCATAAAAAATAACTGTAAAGAAAATAAAATCCTTACAGAACTTCGATGCTATTCCCGTTGCTGGAAAACCTCCAAGCGGAATTTGCACTCCCATTTATTGAATCAAAAGCTAATATATTACAAAAACATAACTAGTTCTTCCCAAAAAGGGAAGAACTCTAAAACTAAGAGAAATTAACTAAAAACTAAGAAAAACTAAAAAAACCTAAAAATCTAATAAAAGAGAGAAAGAAAGAAGAGAGAAGTGTGTTTTGAAGGTGTGTTTTGAAGTGAAGGGAAGGGGGGTATTTATAGGTGAGGATGGAGAGAAAAAATGAGTAAAAAAATGTTAAAAAAATATTTAAAAATGTAAAAACGCGTATTGGAATTGCTGATGTCATTAATGACGTCAGCATGACGTCACAGGGGCGGCTGCACGTGAAAAATGGGGCGAAAAGGCGTTGGGCGCGCGGAGACTCTTGGGCGGCCGCGCGCGCGAGTGTCATTGCCGCGCAGGCCGCGTGAGCGTCAGTGCGCGATGGGCGCGCGGATGGGCAGCCGGCTGTGGCGAGCGCGCTGACTGGTAAGCTGCTGAAAGGCGTGGTAGCGATTTCCGTCTTTTTGACATTTTTGACCTTTTCGACCCATTTTGTCCAATTTTTCCATGTTTGTTGACCTTTTCCCACTTATTTATTAATATATTTGTGATGTATTGCTTCAAGTATTACTCTTTGAGTCTTTAAATTGCGTTTTTAAGCCAAAATACGAAAAACAATAAAAATACCCGTGATTCGAAAAAGACAAATTTATATAAATATATGATAAAACATATAAATATATGTATTTTTAATCAATTAATGTACATAAAATCATGGTTATTTTAGTGCTTTTTGAGCCTTTCATCACAACCCCGACCCGAACTTGCTAGTCCCTTAGCAAGAGAAGCGATAAAAACTAAAAATTAAACTATCCTAAATCACTTCCGTAGATTGACACGGTTGCATTTAGCCTATGCAACAAGCCTTTAAACCCCTAGGTTGCCCTAGTGGACGAGTTTAGTCTCGTGAGGGTTTTCGATAATGATACCCACAAACATTGAACTAAATGTAAAAATTAAAAGAAATAATAACAACAATCAACTTAAAAACTAAAATTACAACAAAATCAAAAATTAACGTTTAAGAATAAAAGAAAACAACATATCACAAAAATGTCTCATACTTTTTAATCTCCTTTAAGATCATAATTAAAATCTCAAGCATAAGTTATTTTAATCTTTTTAAACAATCATGATTTATTATAATAATTAGTCGCAAATCATTTTCATATTTCATATCAAAAATGTATCAATTTAATTTCACCCAATTTCGATTAATAATCAGATCCAATTAACCGACTCTATTCCTCACAAGTCAATACTCTCAAAACACTGAATCCTATGGGTTCAAACACTCATACTAATTTATATGCGAAAGAGTTGATGTATAGAAATGAACTAATATGTTCGCATATGTATAAAGAAGAAAGGCTCAAAGTGTTATTTTGACATTGATCTCATGGAAGGAATCAAATGTATAAATTATAAAGATATCATATATAAAAATTATTTTTCATGCATAAATCAAACTCATTAAGAAAAAATTTCAAGATATATGCCTTTTACAAATGAAGAAAGTGCAATGACTTTTGAGAATTACTTCCTATATCTTTCTTTTGTAATTAGCCTTTACTCACAATTTTGTAGGCAATGTGGGTCATAGTATGTAGATTATACTATATATTCTTTCTCTCTCTATTTTTTTTCTGAAGATACTTTTCAATATATATCATTTTTTTTTAGAGAGTCAACCCATGTATAGATTGTACATTTTTTTTAGGATTTTGGTGAATGGTTAATTTTGTGGCTTTTTTGTTTGATCTTGGTTTAGGTAACCCCAGATATGTCTCTTTTTTTTGTAACAGTCATGCACGAATGAGATAAAAGCATATACTATCAATTTCTACTCAAATCATTTAATCTAAGCAAAAATAATAATAAAAAATATACGACACTCTATTAAGATGAGAAAAAATTCATACATTCAATATTAATGCCTATAGAGATCATCTAAGAATTTGAAGAAATAAGAAATGTGTTTGGAGTAGAAAAAATATATATTTCACTCTGAATAAAGGAAATTAGGCTCAAATTATATCTCACAAAGGTAGTCTCCACTAAAACAAATTCATAAATACCGATTTTGGGTTTAATATAATTTCTACATCTTATCAAGAAATACTAGTTATGACAAAAATTAACTAATTATCAAAAATAATTACATAATATTTCATGATATGTTTTCCAAAATTAATCTAACAGTACAAAAGACTTAACTATTTACTTAAATTTGATTTAAAGAAATGATAAATTTTTGGGAGAACTTTTTTTTTTTTTTTTTTTAATTCCAAAATTACTAAATCACACAAAACAAAAATAAAACTAAACACAAAAAATGAAGATGTGAACATAAAAAAGAAAAAATTAATAATAATTTTTTTTTTTTTTTTTAAATTGTTAAATCTTTTTTTTTCTTTTCTAATTAAGCATGATAACTTTTCACCACCCCCAACCTAGAACTTACATTGTCCTCAATGTAACAACTGTAAATTAAAGATAAAGAGAAAAGAGAAGAAAGATTACCTATTTCTTGAGAATGTGTAAGTAGTAATGGAGAAATGCAAGTGCATTCATCATATTCATCATTAAAGTGTATACAGACAGATTGCTGTGAACTTCTAACAACTCAAAAAACATTTTTAGTTTTAACAATTTAAGAATTATTCACATATAATTAAACCAAAATAAACAATAAAATTAAAACAAATAACAAAAAAAATTACCTAAAATGATGGGTTGCCTCCCGTCAGTAACAGTTTAACGTCTTAGCAAGACGTAACTTGGGGATTGCCTTTTAAGTAAACTCAATGTCCCCTCATCATTGAGTCAATCAAACCTACAAGTAAGACAATGTTGTCTACCTATACTGTTTCAAACATGCCCTATTGATTTTCAAATTTTTCTGTACCAAAAACTAGGGGCATGCTTGAGGGTTTTAGATAATCCATGTCTAGGTACAAATCAAATAATTAAAGGCATCAAAACACAATTGTACCTAGATCAAACAAAACAACTAACTCCTTAGATTGTAATTAAAGCTTTAAAATTTTGGAGATAGTTTCAGAAATTTTTTTTTTTTTTTTTTTAAGTTAAAATAACATAATCGATATTAACCAAGAGTGCTCCCAGGAAAGAATGGTGGGGCAAAGGCTCCTTAAAAACCATCCTCACAGGCGAACAACGTTCCCAAGAAAGACTAATGGCCAAAGGCTTCCAAGAACTAGTCTCCTGTATTTAACTCCCCTTAGATCTTTACTTTTCATGCTATTAAAATTAAGTTAATTAAAGTTAAGTTAAGTTAAAATTTAAGTTAATTAAGTTAATAAAAAGGTAGGTTAATTAAGTTAATGAAAATCTAAGTTAATTAAGTTAGTAAATTAAATTAATATAAGTTAGTAAATTAAGTTACTAAAAACCTAAGTTAATTAAATTAAGCGAAAATTAAAAAAAAAAGTAGTTAAAAAACAATTTGAAAAAAAAAAAAAATTAAACCAAAAATAAAATAAATTGAAGAAGTAAAAGAAAAATAAAAAAAAATAAAGAGAAAAAGAGAAAAAATAAAAATTAAGCCAAAAAAATAAAATAATAATAAAATAAAATAAATTGAAAAAAATAATTGAAAAGGTAAAAGAAAAAAAAAAGAAAAAGAAAAAAACAACAAAAATAAAATAAAAAATAAAAATAAAAATAAAAAAAAATTGAAAATAAATTTTTTGATTTTTTTTTTATTTTTTTTTTGATTTTTTGATTTTTTGATTTTATTATTTTTTATTATTTTTTTATTATTTTTTATTATTTTTTTATTATTTTATTATTATTTTTATTATTTTTATTTTTTTTATTTTTTATTTTTTAATTTTTTTTAATTTTTTTATTTTTTTTATTCTTATTTATTTATTAATTTAATTTAAAATTTATTTACTTTTTTTTACTTCAAATTTCAAAATGCAAAATTATTTTATTATTCATGCTATATTTTTTTTTATTTATTACGAAATTGAAATTTGAATTTTTTTTTACTTTTCACAAACAACAAAATTTTTTATTTTTTTAAATTTTTTAATAAAAAAAATCACAATTATTTACAACACAAAAAGTTTTTAAAATTTTGATAAATAATTTAAAAACGCTATTCCTTCCCAAGAATGACCAAAAACTTGATACCATCATCCGTAATAATTATCAAAAACTTGATACCATCCCCCGCAATGTACCAAAAACTTGATATCATCCCGACAATGGCGCCAAAAACTTGATAGGGGCAGAACCGACATCGCCGATCCTGCCCGTTACTTTGGTTTTATCTATTTATAAAACTCTCGCAAGTGCACGAATCATTTCGTAGAAAATGATAAGTATACTCCCAAGGTCGATCTAAGGAAGGAATGTATGTGGTTTTTAATTTATTATTCAAACTTTTAAAAACGAAATTAAATCCTAAACATCCGTCACGATATTTTGGGGTTTTGTGTTTTTAATCTAATTACATAAAAATAAACATAGATTCAATAAACATTTATGCAAATTTTATCATTTATAATGGTGGAGTATTTATGGATATAATAATTAAGTTAATTATGCTTGCTCATATTAATTAGGTTATTAAAGATATGAATTGATATTTATTGATTCTCTCTTTTTATATGAATACCACCTTTGGTGGGGTTAGATATTCTTTGTTAACTAAACAAATCAATTAACACCTATGGGTGGGGTTGATAACTAATTTGGTTAATTAAATTAATTCCTTTTTCTAAGAGATTGAAAATGAACCATTTAAATGCCACCTTTGGTGAGGTTAGACGATTTAAACTTTATTCAAGGTGTCCAAATTAAACCTAAGAATTTAGTTATCCGAGTACTAACTTTCAAGTTTTAAAACCACTATTTGAAAACATGTTGTCAATACATTTTCGGATAATAATTCTTATAAAAACTTTTGAAATAGAGCTTCACTCTAACTACCTAGGCGATTGTACCAACAAATAAAAGAGCACTACTCTAAATCGAATAGGATAACTAAACCTTAAAATCTAATTTTCGATTTAAGTTTGTAATGAAAAATAATATATTTCTCTCTAACATTCTTAATATAAAATCTTGAATAAAAATAAAATCAATTCATTTTAGAGATTTTTACCTATTTAATATTTCGCAAGCATAACAACGTTATTATTATATCATGTTTACAAATAGCCAACACGCTTAAATTTAATCACAGACAAATTAAATATAACATGTAAGAATAAAGCATAAAAAATAAGCGTAAAGAAAATAAAATCCTTACAGTAACTTCGATGCTATTCCGTTCTTTGGAAAACCTGCAGGCGGAATTTGCACGCACCTGTATTGAATCAAAAGCTACTATATTACAAAAACCTAACTAGTTCTTGCCAAAAAGGGAAGAACTCTAAAAGTAAGAGAAATTAAGTAAAAACTAAGAAAAACTAAAAACCTAAAAATCTAATAAAAGAGAGAAAGAAAGAAAGAGAGAAGTGTGTTTTGAAGGTGTGTTTTGAAGTGAAGGGAAGGGGTATTTATAGGTGAGGATGGAGAGAAAAAATGAGTAAAAAAATGTTAAAAAATATTTAAAAATGTAAAAACGCGTATTGGAATTGCTTGATGTCATTAATGACGTCGACATGACGTCACGGCTGCACGTGAAAAATGGGGCGAAAAAGGCGTTGGGCGCGGAGGGCTGGGTCTTCTTGCCAGAGCAGTCGTCGGCTGCCTTGGTCGGCGCGCAGTGCCAACGCGATGGCGCGCGGATGAGCCAGCGATCTTGTGGGCCTTGCGCGGCAATGGTGGCTGTAGCAGGCATGGGTAGCGATTCCGTCTTTGACATTTTTGACCTTTTCGACCCATTTTGTCCAATTTTTCCATGTTTGTTGACCTTTTCCCACTTATTTATTAATATATTTGTGATGTATTGCTTCAAGTATTACTCTTTGAGTCTTTAAATTGCGTTTTTAAGCCAAAATACCTGAAAAACAATAAAAATACCCGTGATTCCGAAAAAGACAAATTTATATAAATATATGATAAAACATATAAATATATGTATTTTTAATCAATTAATGTACATAAAATCATGGTTATTTTAGTGCTTTTTGGGCACTCATCATTTACACCCTTGACATGCAACATTAATATTACACCGTTGACATGCTATATTGCTATACATATATACAAATATAATATAGAGTATATAATCAACCTAATTATTATCAATATAATAGTCACAATAATATTATAAATCAAACTTTATAATAAATTAGTTGTTTACATGTAATTTTACATCATTAACTTTGCATGATTTATTAAGAATGCAATAGCTACCTTTAATTGTTTGAAACCAATACCTTTTTACTGTACTTAATTGCTCTAATAATAGATTTTATTGCAAAGAAGGTAAATAAATAAAATTTACAAGGTAACAATAAATATGTAACAATATTATATAGGGTTAGACATAAAAATTGGTAAATTGGATCCGAGTAGAAAATTAGATTATTTCAAATAATTTAGTTCAATTTGTTATTTAATTTGGTCTGATTGAATTTGTAAATTTTAAGTTATTCAAACCAGATCGGACTGTTTCTACTATTATATTTATAGTTTACATTTAACGTAAGAGTGAATTTAACTAAATGGTTATCCATTACTATTCAATTTGGTCTTCTTACGAGTAAGAAAAAAATTTAATTATTTTAACAAAGATATAGATAAATAAATAAAAAAATTTAATATTGTTGGGGTGATCATATTTTGATCTAAAATAAAAGATGTTAATAATATGCAAAAATAAAATAAAATCAACAAGCTAAATTCGTAATTATTTGAGCTTAACTTGCACATTTAAGGATATCCGCATGAGTCTTTCTATTACTTATGGATCCTTGAACGCTTGGCTAAGGATAACGCATTTCTTTCGCTCTCTCCAATTCTCGAACCTAATGCTAGTCCTTTCAGACTTTATTAGGAAGTGAGTTGGTACCATTTGGATTACTAGTTCAGATGATACCAACTCATATCCTAAGGCTAGTTGGGAAAGGCGAAAGAAATGTGGATACCTTAAAGGACTAGGACCGAGTAAAGCGTCATCTTTAATTAAGCGTCCAAGGACCCATAAGCGTTAGGAAGGCTCATGCGGATATCCTTAAATATGTGAGTCATATCCAAATAGTAATAATATAAAAATGTTTTATATAAATTTTAGTATTCATATTCTAAATGGTTCTAATCGAACCAAATCAGATTAGATCAATTATAACTATCTAATTCGATCAAATTTGATAAATATAAACAATTTAGGTTAATTTATTTAAATTTTATAAAATTTAAATTGGATATCCACTTCTAATATTATATATATAGATCTATTCGTCTTGGTTTTATATATTTTAAAAAAAAGTAACATTTGACAAAAAGCAAAAAACGCATAATTCACTTAGTAATTTGAGCGTTATATTTATATATCTTCTATTATAATTTATAAGTTTAAATCACGTAAATTATTATTTTATTAAAGTAAAAAAAAAGAAGGGAGAAGTGGGATCTATAGGATACCCTTTTAACATCAACGTGGAGACAAAAGGGTTAACTTCAGACATGTGGGTTGGCAATTTGCATGTGATGTGAATTGTACACATGCATTCATGTACTCAACACAATCTCTCTGTTTCCATGTGGGTTTGACCCTTCCTTTCTATTTACCTGTCACCAGCTAAGCAGCTACTAATTACCTTACCCACCCATGTTCATTCTATTCTTTCCATTCGAACCCAAACAACCCCCCCTCTTTCCTTCATCGTAATTTTTATTTGCGTCACACATCTTAATTAAGAAACCCACCAACGAGTGCATAGGCTCATATCCATCGTATTGGAATAATTTCTTTTTTCCGGTCAATAGAATGAGAATGAAAGATATTATTATAATTACATGTTTTATGAAGTGATGTAAATTATAAAAAAATTCTCCTAAATTTTTTCTCTCTTTGAAATCAATATCTAGTGTTCTACTACGCTAACTCTTTCCTCGTGAAAATGGATATTGATGTTAAAACAACAGAAAATTCATCACAAAACTACAACACTACAAAAGTACTAATGTCTAATGGGAATAGTGTTCATAGTTCATTACTTATTCCTCGAGGTATAGTATGATGTTCTAATTATTCGACAATAGCTTGTTCCTAGATTGACCAAAGCTCTGGCAAGATTTGTATTTCTGAAAGCATATATAATAATATTGTAAGATCATAATTCAATCCAAAAACGTTCAAAAAATTATATGAATGTAAAATTTAAATATAATGGAATCAAAATGGATTGAAAACATACCTTCTGTCATTGATCAAATTTCAGCACTTATACGGAAATTCCAATAGATTTTTGATTTGATGCTCTCACTAATTTCTCACACTTATTTTCTGTGTTTTGATGGTGTATCTAAATGAATCAGTGAATAGTGAGAGGATCCGATGCTTTATAAAGGTTATCCCATCAAGAACCTCGATCATTTTCGTAACCGATGTACTGTTCCAACGAAATCGAACCGTAACCATCGTTCACCATTGCATTGCACCACTTTGATGTTACATTCTTCCACTTTGTGCAAACGTTAAGCGAAATTCTCTTGAGTAACAAAATACATGAATCATAACGATATGCTCTCTAAAAGCGAGTATTATCTTCCATGTATTACAATGTATTTAGTTTTTCAAGTACTATACTTTATGTGGTAACGAAACTTAATGAATAAATCCTATATTTATTATAGGTTCAATAAAATATATATTTTCTCAAATAAATTAAGGTGCACATGAATATGAGAAAATATCACAATATATAAGAGTTTCATTAATAAATTGTATATATACATGTACAAAGTGGAACCAATTTCCATTTCATCTACATGATCCTTGAATTTCATTGGTGACATGTCTTTAGTCAAAGGATCAGCAATCATTAACTCAGTGCATACGTGCTCAATGACCACTTTATTTTCCTTAACACGTTCTCTTATGATCAAGTATTTAATGTCGATGTGCTTACTATGACTACCACTTTTGTTGTTCTTAGCCATAAACATAGCAACTGAGTTGTCACAGTATAATCTTAATGGCCTAGAAATAGAGTCAACTACTCTAAGCTCAAAAATGAAACTCTTCATCCATACATCATGCAATGTGGCCTCAAAACATGACAGTAACTTGGCCTCCATAGTGGAAGTAGCAGTCAAGGACTATTTTTCACTCCTCCAAGACACAGCTCCACCGACAAGCATAAAAATGTAATCAGATGTTGATTTTCGTGAATCAACACAGCCAACGAAGTCTGCATCGAAGTAGCCAATTACTTCCAGTTCATCGGTTTGTCTATACATGAGCATATAATCCTTGGTTCCATGTAGGTACCTCGTCACTTTCTTTGCAGCTTTCTAGTGGTCAACACCTGGATTACTCTGATATCTCCCTAACATCTCAACAACAAATGCAATGTCAGGTCTGGTGCAGACCTGAGCATACATCAGGCTTCCAACGACTGAAGCATATGGAATGGTTTTCATCTGTTCTCTTTCAAAATCATTCTTTGGGCATTGGTCCAAATTGAACTTATCACCCTTCACAATGGGAGCAACACTTGGTGAACAATTTTTCATCTGAAATCTCTCTAAAACTTTATTGATATAGGTTTCCTGAGATAAACCCAAGATGCCTCGAAGTCTATCTCTATGGATCTTAATGCCAATGACATAAGATGCCTCACCCATATCCTTCATATCAAAATTTTTAGAGAGGAATTGTTTTACCTTGTGTAGCAAACCCTTATCATTGGCTATAAGCAAAATATCATCCACATATAGCACCAAAAAAAAATTTTAGTCCCACTAACCTTCTGGTATATACATTGATCCATGACGTTCTCTTCAAAACCAAATGAAGTGATGATGTTATGAAATTTCAAATACCATTGACGGGAAGCTTGTTTCAATCCATATATGGATTTATTAAGCTTACAAACCAAATGCTCACCATCACTAGAGAAGAATCATTCAGGTTGTTTCATATAAACCTCTTCCTCTAGGTTACTATTAAGGAAAGCCGTTTTCACATCCATTTGATGCAAATCCAAATCAAAATGGGCAACCAATGTCATGATCACACGAAGTGAATCTTTCTTATATACAGGATAAAATATCTCTGTGTAGTCGATTCCCTCCCTTTGAGTGAATCCTTTGGCAACGAGTCTTGCCTTATGTCTCTCAATGTTGCCTTGTGAGTCTTTCTTTATTTTGAAGACCCATTTAAATCCAATGGCTTTCACACCATCAGGCAACTTGACGAGATCCCAGACTCGGTTAGACACCATAGAATCCATCTCTTCTTTCATGGCATTGTACCATAAGTTCGAAACCTCAGAACTCATGGCCTATGAAAACATCTCAGGATCATTTTTGACTCTAACATTCATTCTTGTTGATACACAACATAATCACTAGGAATCGCTAATTTCCTTACTCTAGTAGATCTTCTTAATACTGTATCAATATTCTCCTGAGGAACAGGATCATGTTATTTAGTTGGTTGTTCAACAGTTGTATGCATCTATTGAACTTCAAAATTTACTAGATCAGGATCAATAGCTTGTGGTACTTCCAGGACTGGTTCTTCAACATGTGTTTGTACTCGAGGCTTGTTGTTAACAATAACGAGTAGTCCATTACTTGAAGTGGCACATTGAGCATCTGAATGATCTTTCTCAAGACCAATTTCTTGGGATCGATGGCTCCCACTAATCAAGTAATTCTCAAGAAATTTTTCATTTCTTGATTCCATAAACCTAGTGCTATGAGATGGACAATAAAACCTATATCCCTTAGACCTTTTGGCATATCCAAAGAAATACCCACTTATGGTCCTTAAGTCCAACTTCTTTTCTTGTGGATTATAGACTCTTACTTCAGACGGACAACCCCAAATGCGCATATGTCACAAACTCGGTTTCCAACCTTTTCATAATTCAAATGGTGTCTTTGAGACATCCTTTGTTAGAACTCGGTTTAATATATACACAGCTGTTTTTAAAGCTTCAATCCACAAAGATTTAAGAATATTGGAGTTGCTAAGTATACTCCGCACCATGTCCAATAGTGTTAAGTTTCTCTTTTTTGCTACACCATTTTGGTCTGGTGAACCAAGCATAGTGTATTGGGAAACTATCCCCCGTTCTTAAAGAAACTTAGCAAACGAACCAGGTGCTTGTCCATTCTCAGTGTATCTACCATAATATTCACCACCTCTATTTGATCTCACAACTTTTATTTTCTTTTCACATTGTTTCTATACTTCAACCTTAAAGCTCTTGAAGGCATTTAATGCTTCGCTCTTATTATGAAGCATGTAGAGATACATATATCGAGAAAAATCATCAATAAAAGTGATAAAATATTTCTGACCTTGAATGTCCATGTCTGGACAACATATATCCGTATGTATGATTTCTAATATGTTTGAACTCCTATTGGTACCTTTTTTGACTTGTTAGTCTGCTTTCCCTTAATGTAGTCCACAAATGTCTCAAAATTAGTAAAATATAGAGTACTAAGTACCCCATCTTTCACTAATCTTTTAATTCTTTCTATGGAGATATGTCATGATCTCCTATGCCATAACATAGAAGAGTCATTGTCAATAATACACCTTTTAGTGCCAGCTTGAACATGCATAGCGTTATGAGTGGCATTATTTCATAAATTAATGCAGTAAAGACCATCAGACAAAATATCATTCTTGACACAATCAAATTTATTAAATAAACTAAAAGATGTTTCTGAAAAGTGAAAGCAATAACCAAAAGGTACAAGTCTTGAAATTAAAATCAAGTTTCTAGAGAAACTTGGAACATAAAAGGTATTTTCTAATTATAAAATAAAATCACTACTTAAAATTAAACTACATGTCCCTATAGTCTCCACATGTGAGCCCATCTTGTTACCTGATAAGATGTATTGTTCACTTCCCACTGGCTTCCTTAGATTTTGCATACCCTGTAAGGAGTTTGCAACATGGATTGTAGATCTAGATTCAATCCACCACGTGTTAATATTAACATTAATAATATTAGATTCATAACAAACAAACGAGGTTGGATTACCTTTATTCTCAAGCCATTTTCTAGAATCTGATACAATCCTTCTTCATGTGTCCCTTCCTTTTACAGAAGAAACACTTGGATTCTTTCTTAATATCAACCCAAGGTGAAATTATTCCTTTTCTTTTATGCTTGTATTGAAATTTTCCTTTCATGTACGTTGTAGCCAACATTGCACTTTCACCAAATTCCATAACAAGCCTCCCTTCCTCTTAAACACACATGGTCATTAGTTCATTAATTGACCATTTATCCTTATGTGTACTGTACGAGATTTTGAATGGCCCATACTGATGTGGGAGAGTGTTAAGGATATAGTGCACTAGGAAGGATTCTAACATCTCAACCTCGAGATGCTTAAGTTGAGCCACAATGTCCCTCATTTGCATAATGTGCTCGCGCACACCTTTCACCCTGGTGAGTCTCCAAGAAGAGAACTTTATAATAAGGGTGTTTGCTAAAGCCTTATCTGGAGTGACAAATTGATCATCAATGGCCTTTATCAGGTCTTGAATATTGTTATACTAATCAACAGAACCATGAATACCATCAGAGATTTTAGTCTTAATGAAATCATGCTAAGGCGATTAGATCGCTCTCATTGTTCACAAAGCATGATATTCTCTAGAGTGCTAGTTTGAGTAATTTTGGGTGGTTCATTTCTCCTAATATCATAATCAATATCCATCCACCCTAGTTGAAAGAGAATTCTTTCCTTCCATATTTTATAATTATCCCCTTTCAGATCGGGAATGTCATAGCGGATATCAAAGAAATTTACAGGTTAAGAAGCTACAATTAAAAATTATATGCTTATTAAAATTTGAGACCTAAATTATAGTCGTTCTTTACCGATGTAAATCATGAAAAATATGAATCTAGTGACATAAAACTTGCTTGTGGGCTAAAGTTTTAATTCAATTAGATTTATCCTAACTTTACGATAAAACTATCAAATTATGTTCTTTTTCTTAATGCCGGTGGGTAAATTAGAAAATATAATTTGATATTATATCCTAATTAATCACACAAAAATATAATAAAAATTCCTGTGGGATAAGATTTATTATATCACATATGATTAATTACAATTAATATTTATTTTATAAATGTGATTCTAAATAAACCTTATTATAGTTTTAATTAATTAAAAATGTTATGACTAAAATAAATATTTAAACAATTTATAATTTCCATATGCATCAAAAACAAACAAAATAAAAATCCCAAAATCTCAATTCCTCGTGAAACAGAGCAAAACAGAGATGTTTTCAAAAATGGCTTTCATATCAAATGTAAGATCATAATTTAATCCACAAACGTTCAAAAAACCATATGAATGCAAAATTTAAATACAGCAAAAA